>CM070556.1:625833-1251666 GCA_036346405.1 Phyllostachys edulis
CCAACACAGTGGAGGAATACAAAAGAAAATTTGATGCCCTTGTGTATCAAATTCGGTTGTTCGATCAAAACATCGGAGGATTGATGTTGGTGACCAGATTTGTACTTGGACTGAAGGAAGAACTTCGAGCTGCTGTTAAAATCCAAATGCCGACAACCATTGCAATGGTCGCTTCATTGGCTTGTATGCAGGAAGGTGCACTCGAAAGAACAAAAAGGTATATGCATATAGGCTGTAGTGTTGGTTACAACTCAAGTTCTGGAAGAACTAACATGTGTAAGGACCCCTCTCGGGTTGCACCAGGAGAGATCTCTCAGGACCTCCCAAGAGGTCCAACAGGACCACCTGGAGGTCTGGGAGGTCCTCCAAGACCACCCGAAGGGGTCTCTAGGACCCCTCGGAGTGCCTCCAAGACCACCTAGGAGGACTTTGAGAGTCCACCCGGAAAGTCCTCCAAGGCCACCCGATGGTCCCAGCCTCTGTGCTCACTGAGCTAGTCCCATGATCAGTCCCGCTAGCTCGCACAGTCTTACGATGGTGTGATCAAATCCATACAACAAGCTAAAGGAAAAGGCAATAGACAACTTATCATATATTAACAAAGACCTTTCGGTCAAGCTTCTTACAAGGGGTTTGCCGCACGGGCTTACAACAAAAGAACTCTTTTGCAGCAGAAACAGAAACACGTGAAGGCCATTCGGCAAGCCCACAAGCTACCGAGTGGAGGACGTCCCCTAGCACGCATAGCCTCCAAGGACCTCTTCTTCATAGAGCCTTGAGCTCCCTAGAACTCCCTTTACTGCTGATCAAACAGAGGGCACAAGCCATGAGTACTTTGAATGTACTCAGCAAGCCGTGGGGAAAATGTATGCAAATAATATTTATGCACGGCTTGACAATTGAGAGCTGTAAGGTTAGTTTGCAGAAAGCAATATTTGACAGTGAATATCATAAGTAGATTGCAAAGCTCAAGTTAAAAGAGATATACATAAGTACATGTGTTTTTCAAAGGAGGTCGTGAGCACCAGCTCACTCCCAAGACCACTCCCAAGGACTTGGTCGCACCCTACGACCAGGACCACACCCACGACCACTCTAGAGCACCCACTCTCGAGCCCAAGACCACCCTAGAGTTTCCAAGACCTCTCCAGAGCACCTTGGACCACTCTAGAGTTCCCAAGACCTCCACGGCCCACCGCGGATATCACGAGTACGTCGGAACCACCCAGAGCACTTGCCGATATCCACAATCCAACCGTGTCCCACAATTTTAGAAAAAGTCTACCCCTCGCTCGAAATCTCCGGGCATGTCCATAACCGAGGACGCGGCTATTCGAATAGATTTAAACTCTGCAGAGGTTGTACAGCTTTACCCACAAGAGATAATCATCTTATAATGTCCGCTTACACACTTCCGAGGTGTGCGACTAAGAGAATATCACAAGGCCTTTACAAAGCTCCATTTCGACTTGGTTCTGCTCGCTAAGGTTTCGCCACACAGGCCCCCTCTTGCGTCATTCCCAGCCACAACAGAAACGAACCAAAACTTCACTAATTAGTTGGCTAGGTCCACCCCATCTTGGACTTGTGGTTGCACGGTATGGCCCAGGCCAATGGTTCACAAGGTTAAGTCCTTAGTTGCTGCCCAGGCGACACAGATCGAATAGTTCACAAGCGATAGGGGAACGGTGCAGCCGTGATAGAGGGGCGGTACAACCGCGCTAGGATCTAGAGCAAGCGGAAGGTCCGAGCGGACACGAGGGCAAACAAAATAAACAAAAGGGGAGGTCCAAAGGGACACATGGAGGTCTATCTAAACCCGAGAAGGTTCAAATGAACTAGAGGACGTTCAAAAGGAGGGTTCCATATGGACACGAGGAGGTCCAAAGGAACTCTGGGACGTTCGAATGAACTCAAGGAGTTCAAATGAACGCTGAGAGGTCCACGGGGGAGGTCCAAACAGAGAAAGAGGTCTAGATCAAAGGAGATCTAGATAAATATGAAAGTTTAGACCAAAGGGGTGGTCTAAACATAAAGAGATTCAAACCAACAAGGAAGAGGTCTGAATTAAAGGAAGTCCAAACAAAAGATACAAAGAAAGGTCCAGAGAGCAAAGGGGTTTTGAACCTATAAAGAGGTCCAACGGAAGGAAGGTCTGGACATCAGGAGATGTCCAACATAAAGGGGAATCGGGACATAGGGAAATGTCCAGCAAGAGGAAGGTCTAGGGAAGGAGAAGCTAGCCCGAGGGACACACAGGGTAGACAGAGAAAAGGGGCTAAAAGCCAAAGAACAGCAATAACTCCAAATCGACCAAAAAGGATTAATTGAAGTTTGATTAGTTCAAGTTAAATCTCCAAATTTCTAAAATCTTCAAGTTAAACTTTGGGCAGTTCAACAAAATCAAATGGTTATTTAAAAAAAAAAAATTAAAACTCTAGATAAACGGGACGTTACAGTCTCACAGCGAGAATCGTCAAACCCGAGCTCGTCATCCCGACATCGATAGGGTTATGACAATGGCTTCCGTTTCAACCGAAGAGGAGGAAGGGAAGAGGTAGAAGAAGAGCAATATTGTCTTTTTGCAACTTGTTTGACAGAAGGCTCACTGTGGATGGACGACAGTGGCATATAAGGATCATAATTTGACAAGTAGTGGCATAGAAGGAAAGCAAAAAATTCCAACGGAGAAGTGGTCAATTTTTAGCGGTAAATAAGGAATTATCTGTTTTTTAACCTCTATTCGATGTGGACATCTATTTGATTGATTAGTCTGCAATAACTCTAAAAGTAGAAAATACATATCTACAGCAGGAAAAAAAGATTTGAAAGATTCCACACACATCCACTGTATGACGATTTCTATCTGCTGGTACGATGATTCTCCCGAAAAATTGAGGAGAGAAAGAAAAACTTCATCCAGCGACCTTCTCTTGCCGCGCCAGAGTTTTTATCCAATGTCACACCACATCACATCACATCACACCACACATAATATAAGCATATATTCCGATCAGCAATTAGCAGATAATCCCCCAACACGGCGAAATTTTTTATTATTAATTAATTCTTTTTAAATTTTATTTTAAAGTTTACTTCCGACGATCTTTATTTACTGATTCGATTATCTTTGATTCTATTACTTTATGGCGTAAAAACAACATTATCGCGTTAGCCGTATCCAGGGAAAGCTCTTGTCATATCATTACCCGTGACGTGACAGTGTTGTTTGGTAACACTACGATCAGTGTCGTGACCAAAAGTGATATTTAGAGGATTTATCTTATGACGTGACAGTATTATTGTGTCACGTCACGGGTGGTGACGTGACCAAATAGGTCAGAATTGGAAATAAAGTTCGCCGGATGTTAACTTTAAAATAAAATTAAAAAATGGTTAATTAATAAAAAAAAAGTTCCAACACGGCAGGGCCTTCGGCGATATAATCATCAATGTAATTGTCTCTAAGACATATCGCTAGCCGTTGCTGAATCTGAGATGATTCCAATAAAGGGATAAATAAACTGCTATGTGACCAGACAGCAGAGAGGAGTTTAGAGGTCTTAATTCGCAGTCGAGAGAGACAGCCAAGCAAGCAAGGCCTCTAGCACCGGAGCCGTCTCCTAAAACCAAGGGAATTGTCAGATCCTAAAACGAAACAAAACGAAACTGTTGCAGTTTGCTAGTGTGCCGTCGCACTGCTGGTGTTCATCTCAGCCGCCCCAGTCCCATCCAAGATTAAATTCAACGCACCAGATTGATCAGCTAATGCTTCTTAATTCGGCCGTCTGTCAGTTGATAGCTAGCGACAGGACCAGTGTTTGTATCTACTAGTGCTAGCACCAGATCCAGATGCTTCCACTTGCAGAATATCTCAACCACACAATACGTACATACGTATTTATATCATACATACATGCTCTTCACCAGATTATAGTATGGCATTCCAAAACAACAACCTGCCAATGAATTTGTTTAAACAAACAAATACCCAACTCAGTCAAAAAAATAAATAAAAATACAACAGCTTCTCACTAGACTAGAGCATGCGCGCCACTTGCATCTTGAGAAATTAATGATCAAATAATAAGAAAAACAAAACAAAATCACTGAGCAAGACCATGTTACAGGTCTACAAGATCAGTGAAGAATTAACCTACTGCTCTGCCGAAACACCATCTGTATACATGTGTCGAAAACCGTATCTCTTCACTTCTCTTCTCTGCTTCCATCCATCCTATATAATCCCAATCCCATGCCATGCCCATGGTTCCCGCAAGTGACTTGAGTAAATAAACTGGGTGATACTCGCCAAACTGCAACGCTACATACAGCTTTGCAGCTCCATATCTACGCTGCCAACTTGATTAGTGGAAGAAGCTCAACAGCAAACACCTGACCTACAGTGCAGATGCCCATGATATTCCTCTTTACAAGCCCTTAGTTCCAGTCCTCCCCGATTCCCTGGCAACTGCAGGGGAAAAAACCATTATACTTGGTCTATCATAGCATGCACTGGAAGCAACCATTAAAATTAATGCACTATAACACATGTATCAAAATTGCTGTAATCTTATACCACTTCTTATGCCTAGTAGCCCCAGGTCAGATCAAATTAGATCAAAGTTGGTGAGAAACAACACAAACATGCACAATATCAAAAACAAAGTAGATGAATACGGTAAAGAGAACCTAATAACAATGACGAAATAATCACGACGAGAGAGAAATATTTGGTGAAGCCGACCGCAAATTCCTTAAACACAGCCTCAAAAGAGTACAAGGGATTGTCGTTCTCACACAACTCTCTCGAACCTTTTAGAACCCTAGAATCCTTACCCTATACAAGAATCTAGTGCTAAAGAACATCCTAACATCTAATCCTCTCGTACTCATTTTGCTTTGGATGAATTTGTATTTGTTTTGTGTTCTCCGTGACCACCCATCATAACTTTATATAGTGCCCTCTAGTTCTCCTCTAAAAGGAAGTAGGAATTCTAATTCTAATAGGATTAGGATAGGAATCCTACATCTCCAAGTCCTAGTAGGTTAGGATACGAGCCACCCATATTTAACAATATTCACCTTGATTCTTATCCGTTGAAGTCATCGTGCTCCTCTAAGAACTCATGCCTAGTCGGCTCCACCTTTTCTTTTCTTTTTTTTCTCCCACCTTTGGGAGTGCCTCTACCATAGGGCTCATGCACATCACCGCAATGTGCGTGTCGAGCTCCACCTGCTCGTCAGTACCACGTTTTCCTTCTTCCAACAACTTGCACCTTCGCCTTTGTGCCTGCTAGATTTTGCAACTGTCCGTAAGGTTTCGCGCATAACTACAGATAAGATTTAAGTACCTACCGTTAACGATACAATTTCCTTATCCTGATCAAGATTTTTACCATACCTTCCATTGGTTGTGTTTCCCTTATGATTGCCCATTAATTGGTATCCTTTATTGCTCCAGAAACTTTTCATGATTACCTGCTCTTTGCAAGTAATTTGCATAATTCCACCTCGAAGTGATACATCACAAACTTCGAATTCAAGAGACCTCACATATATTATCATTCTCACTCACATCATTCTGCTTCAGACAATAGCGGGCGCCCTGGCATGTCATAGCAGATTTATCATTTATGCATCAAATGCCCATCGAGTTAAACCTGTCGAGAAGAGACAAAACCGCACAACGAGTTTTTTTAATTTTATTTCACCCACCTAGAATTCAAGCCTACAAGGCTTGCAGATGAAAGGATTCCAAAGTGTCTGACGAAACGTTGGGAACAAAAGGAAACAGCGCCGATTGCATCTATCTGCATTGGCTTCCTATGCAAGCTCACACAAAGTAAACCCAGAACAACTAGTCCTCACCTAACAAGCACCAAGCCACCTTGCAGCTCTGTGGGTTACACATGCATGACACCGCATTATGCTCACCGGCCTGCATGGTCATCCACATATACACACATGGGAGGGGAGCTGAGGCCATGGTACTGCACTGCAGTGAGCTAGACCTTAGCGCCCTTCTGGTCCTGTCGACAAAAGCCATGAGGGGTTTTGCGCTAGTTATAGTGGCGTTGCTTATTGGGGAGCTGCAGTGTGCGAGAACAACACCGTCACCGGCCCCAGCACCGGCACCGGCACCGGCACCACCATCTCCGGAACCACAGGTTGAACCGCCGCCACCACAGGCACCGGAGCCAACACCACCACCGCGACGACGGGGGTCGCCACACAGACGAGCACCGTCACCACCGCGGTCAGCGGTTCCTCCGAAACAGGATCCTCCACCACCACGGCAGGTTGTACCGCCACAAGAACCTGTGGCCGTGGCAGCGCCGCCGCCGGCACCCAGACCCAGGGCGATCAACTACACTGTTGCTGGCTGTAGTACGCTTCTTGTATTTGGGGACTCAACAGTGGACCCTGGAAACAACAACCGTCTGAGGACGACGGCCAAGGCAAACTTCTTGCCCTACGGCATCAACTTCTATGGCCGGAGGCCGACCGGCCGATTCTCCAACGGCCGGCTAGCCACTGATATGTTAGGTAACAATTAAGAGACATTCCTGTGTCTCCTTTTGCTTATGATACTGTTTCTTGGTTTCCCAACACAGAGCATACTACCGATCGAAATCATGCAAAAATGCAACAATATATAACTCCCTTTTGAAGGTGACTAATGTTCAGGATACTTAACTGACATCTTTGTGATTATGCAGCGGAGAGGTTAGGTATAGCAAGGACTATCCCGGGCTTCCATAACCCAAGGTTGAAGCTGGCCCAGCTCAGGAAGGGCGTGAGCTTTGCATCGGCAGGCTCTGGATACGATGATAGCACTGCCGACAGACTAGTATGTCATCAGCATCAACTGTAAATATTTTTCCATTAGACCACTGCACCTGCATGAAAAATCTATTACACAGCGGCATTAGTTCGTTAGTAAAGCACAGAGTCCATATGTCAACATGAGTAAATATATCTCATAGCAGAGTTAACTCGTAGATAGCCCACCGTGCCGTAAAAAATTTAGACCAAGTGTGCTACATGACATGTATACCTGAAAACATTTGTTTCGGTCACTTGGCTGATAAAGCCATGATAATATTGCTGAAGAGATCAAAAGCATAGATACGGTAAATGAATTAAGCAGGCAGGCTCTGTAAGATGGTTAAGTTATGCCTGGCCTGCCAAGTAGTAACTAGTAACTAGTTAAGCTTGTTGTGTGCAGAACGTGGTGTCATTTCCGAAACAAATAAAGCAGCTTTGGCGTTACAAGCAACTCATCCGGACATTACTCGGAGCAAGGAAAGCAGAGCGGCTTGTTAACAAGGCTACCTTTGTGGTAAGCGCCGGTACAAATGACATGCTCTTCAACTATCTTGCCGCGTCAAATCGATCAGGCGCCATTGGCATGCCACAGTACGAGAACTACCTCATAGCGCGCCTCGCTAATTATACCCAGGTACCTACCTTAACCTGCGCATTAATCTCCTTCACATTACCTTGTCTTGTATTACTGAGCTGAGCTCCGGCGTCTCAGGCCATGAGGATGCTCGGAGGAACAAGATTCGTCTTTGCCGGACTGCCCCCCATCGGCTGCTTACCGATCGCCAGAACTTTGCTTGGCACGGGAGCAGACAGATGCGATGAAAACCTGAACCAGCTGGCAGCGTCCTTCAACTCGAAGCTGCTGGATCTCATCAGGTGTCAGCAGCAGCACCAAACGAGAGCTTGTTACGTAGACACGTACAGGATCATACGGGAGGCAACGGAGAGCCCCGGGAATTTCGGTATGGAACTCTCTGTCTGTCTGTCTGCACTCGACATTTGATAGCATTGGCATGACTCGAAAGAGAGTCTCTTTTTCCTTGTGCCAGGCCTGTCGGAGGTATGGAGGGGCTGCTGCGGATCGGGGGTGATTGAGGTTGGTCAGACATGCGGCGGGCGCAAGGCGTGCGCGGATCCTAGCAAGCACCTCTACTGGGACGCACTCCACCCAACAGAGGCCACAAACCAACTCGTCGCAAATGCGATGACGACTTGTATTCGGGAGATCATGTACAGCTAGCTCAAGACTGGTATGGATCGATGGATCATACCACTCTGCTGCTGCTGCTTCTTCTTCTTCTTTAAATCGGCATGCATGGTATGGTGATGGTGTGGTAGTATTGGCAAGGTGATGGTGTAGTAGTATATATAAATATACCCACCGCCTTCACTGGCTTATGGATCCACCGCCTGAGATGAATGGATTGGATTTACTTCCTTCTTCATTGGAATTTGGAACCAAGCGATGCATACACCGCTGCGCTGCGTTTGTGTCAGCACCACAGCACTGACACGTTCATTTTAGCCTTTTGCAGGAGCAAATAAAAAGATATAGATATTCTCACAAGAGCAAACCATCATCTCAAAGTCAAACCATTAGTTACCACCATAAGACTCACCCAACTTGGTACCAATAGCGTAACAGACGAGGCCAGTTTACATAAGACCCACCAGCAGCATAATAATAGCCAGGCCAAGCCAAGGAGAGACCAGACCAGACCAGGCCTTGCAGATCTCTTTCTGCGTCAGTTAGACCTTCTTCTGTACACAAACAAGCCTGCTCAAGTCTTTAGAAACTTCCAATAGCTAAAAGCAGTTTCCAGGATAAATTAAGCAAGCCTACTGCTACCACTGCCTCCAAATCTATGTCCACACGCTGAGGTCATAAAACCAAGTCATAGCTCAGTCTTCCTCCCTCGAGACGTCCACCAGCTCGTACTCCACCACCGACACGTTGTTGTCTTCCTTCACTTGGAAACTCGCGGGCTCCGTCACCTCAATCCGGCCCCACTTGTCAACTGCCAGCCTCATCGTCCCCTTGAACATGTCAATCTTGGCATTGCGGAAGATCACTGTCGTGCCTGGCTTCACCAAGTCAACTGTAAACAAGACACGGCTACTTAGATCAGTTACATGCAGCAACATCTAACACATAGTGGCGAATATCAGAGAACAATTTAGCAGACAACCATAGCCAAGATTTTACCCATCCAAGCTTAGTTCAGTGCAGGGATGTACCAAAAGAGACCACGGAAATCAAATAAAAAAAATACACCATTAGTATGTAACGAAACCAACATGACGCCACGTTACTTAGACATCAGAAACGGCCATAACGCGTGCGGAAACGGACAATGCAGTGCAGTTTCTATATCAGGAAGCAATAGGCGCAAGTCACTTTGCATCCAGCAGTGTCCAAATGATAACTTCAGGCACACAGCTTATGGGTCTCCTTCAGTAGCTATCGCACGTGCGACACATCACAGATGCGATTCATCACCCACAATTTCACTTCAATGAAGCCTTAAGAGTATACGGCAATTTTCTTGTTCTAACTTTGAATGTAGGTCACATTACTTAGACAGCAGAAACGGTCGCTATGCGAGGGGAATCAGACAACAGCAGAAACGGTCGCTATGCGAGGGGAATCAGACAATGTAGTATGGTTCCTATGCCAGGAAATAATAAATGCATGTCACTTTGCATCCAGTGGTGTTCAAAATAATCACTTCAGGCACACAGCTCATGCGTCTCCTAACATTAGCAGCGACACATGTGGCAGATCACAGATGCACTTCCTCATCCACAATTTCACTTCGATGAAGCCTTAAGCATATACGGCAATTTCTCGATCTAACTTGTAATGTAGGTGAATTCATCCTTTAAGGCGTACACGGCAATTTTACAGATGTTTCCCCAGAGCAGACAAATCCATCTTCCACCAGGATTGGGCGGATCAACCCCATCCAGACAAGCCTTATATAATACCCTATGAATTCCTATCAACATTAGTGTAACAATACCACGTGAACCTATGATCAATGTAAAGGATCGAATGATTATTATACCCATGGTAATTGCAATCATCTTTCTCAATTATCAATGAATCAACAAGTAGATAAACAACAATGCAGTAAGAATAGGGGGGAAATGAAGTTTGTCCATCCAACAGAACAATAGCTATAACTATGTTTATGATGTAGATCTACATAAATCTACAGATAATACGATGACGATGATCCACAACAACAACAAAATTGTAGCGTACTAGGGATCGAGACAAATCAAACGATCAAGGAAACAAAGCGGATTAGATGAGAGCCAGCGACGCGACGCCTAGATGGATCGGATGGATGGGGATCACAGCACACGTGAGACTACCAAGAGCGAGAGGCAGAGAGGGAGGTGGCGTACTCTGTTCGTTGCGCGCGGTGAAGAGGACGGTGCCGGTGTGGTCGCCGACGAGGCACTCGGCGACGCGGGTGCGGCGGAGGTGGGGGGATGCGGCGGCGCCCTTCTCGAGGACGGTGTGGGCGGTGAGGACGCGAGCGGTGAGGGTGTGGCCGCGGGTCTGGGGGAGCAGCTTGTCGACGGTGGTGAAGACCGGCTTGCGCAACGGCACGGACGGGGCGGCGGGGCTGGGCTTGGCCTGGGGAATGGGGGCGCGGGCCACGTAGGCGGGGGCAGGGGCGCCGCGACGGTAGGGGCGCCTGATCGACATCGCTCGCCGCCGGCGGGGAGGAGAGGAGATGGTGGTTTGGTTTGGTGATCCGGAAGCCCAAAACCCTAGCCCAGCTGTGGTTGCTTCGCTTGGGGCTTTTCTTCTGGCTTTGCTTTTGCTTTTGCTTTATTATATAGCACGACTAGTATGGAGGTAGAAGGCAGGAGACGACCGAATGGGTCGTGCCTGAGCTGGCAAAACTGCTCTGAGGCACAGTCCATACTGTTTATAGGCCGTGTCGATTGACACAGCCCATCTAACTTGTATTTAGAGGTTGAGCAATGAGTGAGCCTGAGCCGGCAAGCCACCGGGAGGAGAGGAGGCGGTGCAGCGCTGGGGTGGAGGAAGAGAAGAGGGCTAGGAGGAGAGGAGGCGGTGCAGCGCCAGGGCAAAGGAAGAAGGAGGAGGAGAGGGAAGAAGAGGAGGGGGCCAGGAAGAGAGCAAGCAGTCGACGGACGGAGGGAGAGGGGGAAGAAGAGAGGAGGTGGTGCGGCGTCGAGCGGAGGAAGGAGGAGGAGGAGGAGGGGGGAGGCAAGGCTGCACAGAGGCGACGGAGAAGGGGACGAGGCGTCGTCGGTCGCATGGAGGAAGAAGAAGGCCGGGGGCGGCAGGCTGGCTCGGGAAGGGTCCAAGGGAGGTAGAGGAGGCGGCGTGGAGCCGTGGAGGTGGAGGGCGCCACGTCGTCGTTCTTTGTGTCGTCTTGCCGCCCGTCTTGTTGTCTTGCAAGTGCCTGTGCAGCGAGAGAGAGAGAAATCTAGCTTTTAGAATTTTTTTAATGAGGCTACTGTTGCTTTGTCCGCGGTGTACTATCCAACATCTCCTATTATTGTGCATAATATTTTACAGATTGCTACTCAATTGAAAATGAATGAAAATGACTTCGTTTTACGCGATGCTATTGTTTCCATAAAATCTAAATACCTTAAATATTAGAGAGAAATACCTTACCTATATGTATTTGCATTTCTTTTAGATCCTATAGGTAAAATTGATGCATTTGGTAGTGTACTTGATCTTCTTAGTGATGCTACAGGGTTAGACTATACTAACTATTTTACAGAAAATCATTCTCGGTTATACGAGGTTTACCAAATATATAAAAACAAGTTCCCGGGAGTCCGCTCGCAACTACCTCCAATAGCCCTACCTCAAGTAGCAAGACAAATATGTAGGGTTAGATCTTCGGTAGCTCTTCCTCCAGGTCTAGGTCTTATTTTTCTACACCGCCGCCTGCTCAGCCAGGACCCACAATGAATGGGAAACTATCCACCTATGTAGACAGCAATACCATGGATTTCAATTCAGAAGGCTTCGAAATTTTGCAATAGTGGCAAGCCCATAAGTTAGCACATCTCGTGCTATTCATACTTGTACGTGATGTGTTAATTGTTCATGTCTCGACCGTTTCCTCTAAGTCTGCTTTTAGTCTTTTTGGAAGAATATTAGAGAAGAGAAGAACAAACTGATTCACGAACACAACACTCTGTGGAAAATCCAAAATTATCGGAGATGTTTGAAAATCTGTACTTAGACAATAACAAATAGAACAAGGATATATGTAGAGCTATAGGATGTATTCTTTTTTCCTTTGCTAAGATTTTCTCATTTTGAGTTTTTACTTGGTGAATGTTTTAACGAGGCAGCCAGCTGCACATTAATAAAGCTATTTATTACATTTTTAATATGATTGACTCATTTTTTCAATTTACATATCTAATTTTGAACTCTACACATTTATCTTTTTTTTTGTTATTTTTCGGGCCTAACACTAGCCTTGGCCCAGCGAACCAAGCAGTAGTCGTGGCGCCTCTCTCGGCATGTGGGCGACGCAGTGCGACCCATCTAATAGCCGGGTCAAGATGGGTCGTGCCTAGATGGGCCGGGCCAGCTCGTGCCCGTGCCGAGCTAGGCCGCCCATTTGGGCAGCTCTAGTCGTGCCTTCTCGACCGGCCCGAAGCACGAGGTCATGGGCCTGCCTGAGCATAGCACAATACATACTTTAGTTGGGTCGAACCGTCATGGCCCACACTATAGCATAAGCAAGGGGGCACTGATCGAGAGAGGAGATCACAGAAGTGATGCCCACGGCGACGTCGTCGTATACACTGAGTCAATGACGCGACCATTTCATCTTCCGCATACGTATGCGTGTGTGATTCAATGCGAAATGGATTCCTAGAGCATGCAACTGATTTGTTGTCACGATTTGTATCCTTGATTCTTAGATCTACTGCCTCCTTCTGTTGGCCAATCGTTTGCATTATGCTTATATGTACACTTCTAACTTCTTTACTAACCCGATTAAATGTGTTCTTTTGTACATATTGTACCGTACTCCACTTATTTTTGTTCAATCGTCGTGTTCTGAACGTGAGCTGTACCTTATTCACATGAATTTAACAACAAATCAATTAGACGTTCAGAGCATGCAATGTAATATGTTATTTTTTTTTATTCCGTAGCAACACACAGACATCTAGCTAGCAGAGAAAATAAGAAAGAGACACTACAGTTAGTGGGATGTGCACATCACATTTGATTGGATTGTCCACTAGAGTGAGTGGACCTGTTCTTATTTGATTGCTGTCAGGGGATGCAGAAGGAAAATAAAAAAACGTGCCGATCGATAGTTAAAGATGCGCGTGATGTTCTCTCCATTCTCATTTTACCTTTTATCGTGTTGGACATCGACAGAAGTATTTTTCATGTCAGCCATTCTCTTGTTTATTTCAATGTCGCGCAAGTATTTTTCACGCCACATCTATTAATGCAATTTCTACGCAATAGATATAAATACTTTTACGTCCTGTCTTGGAAAAGAAAAAGAAAAAAGAAAAACCGTTGACCGCACGTATTTCATCACAGGAAGACAGCGAAAACAACACGTTCTAACACAAGACTAGTTTTAAGTCTCAAGGGGGGGGGGGCAAATTAAACTGCGTTTGTACATATTTTAGGCCTCTTTGGTTGGTACGATTTTCAAAGATTCTAGTTTTTACGATCACGACGTGATCAAACCTGTCACGATAACCCTCCAAGCCAACACCGTCTGTTCTTGGGCTAAGCCCTGTCACGCCAAGAGTAGTTGCATGATAGCACTCGTTTACCACGCCGAGATCCGTGGTGTGACAACGTATTTTTAGTACCCCTCGCGTCTGTCACGTCAGCCTGTATCTGGGCAAACTCTTATCACATCACCACCCGTGACGTGACAGTATTGTTTGATCACGCTACGATCAATGGCATGACAAAAAATGTTATCTAGCGGACTTGTCTTATAGGGTGACAATATTGTTTTGTTGTGACCAAATACTTGAGGGTATCTAGAAATTAAAAATTAAAAAAGGTTAATTAATAAATAAAAAAAGTACCACGGAGACGGATCAATCGATTTTCACGTCATCTTAATGACCGGAGAAATTGTTTTTTGGGACATGACAGGATAAATAAACACAAAGAAGGAGAAATCGATGAAGCCGCTGCGCTGCCAACTGCCTACCTCGTACCTACCCACCCGAACGCCGGCCATTAAATAGAAGCTCTTCCTCTTCCTCTTCCTCTTCCTCTGCCTCGTCCTTCCAAACACCACAACACATCACATCTCGCGAGAGCGAGGCGAGGCCTACTAGACTAGCATATAAATCCACTAGGAGAGGAGGCCACAACGATTTTCCAATCCATAATCCATTAGGCGAGAGCGAGAAAAGGAATCGAGCTAGGAGGAGGAGGAGGACAAGCCGGCGATGGCCATGATGGATGGAGGCGAGGTGGACCACCTCGCCGGCGAGAGGGCCACAGCGCAGTTCGACCTCGAACACATGAAGGTCGCCTGGGCCGGCTCCCGCCACGCCGTCGACGTCGCCGATCGCATGGCCCGCCTCGTCGCATCCGACCCAGTAAGAGCGAGGAGCCCCCCCAAATTCGCGCACTTCAATTCCTGTGTACCAACCCATCATCCCCGTCCGTGCGCTCCATGGATGGATCTCTATTCTCGATTCTCAGCCGAACCCACCGATTTCTCACGAATTCGTCGTCTGTGTCCTGGACGTTCCCGCATCTACTGCTTGGTTGACTAGTTCTTGGTTGGTTGGCTGCTTAGAGAGAGAGAATGAGAATTCATTCTGCTTGATTAGATTTAGTTCGGCTCGATTGGATCCGTGCTCTTCACTCCAGACGCACAAGTCCATCTGTCCATGGATGGATTCCTCGCCGGAGCATTCGTTACCTGGATGGATCCTGCGCGTTTTCTTTCTTCGTCTGATTTGGGGTATTCCCTTTGTGCAAAGAGGGAAAAAAGAAGAAGCTACCTTTCCACACTGCAGTGCACAAGACTTGTCTCTGGTAGTTTACCCGGCGGATTTGGCAAAATTGGCCGTCAACATCAGATGTAATCCTACAGCTACCTGCCTGTTTACCAACTGCTTTAGTAGCTTTGGAGGCTTCACCCCTCCCCCCTCTCCTTGCATTACGAATATGATTCATTCCACTGCTGCAGTGCCGCTGCTTTTTCAATGTTGCCCTTGTGCTTGGCTTGGTCACTTCATCATGTGGATCCTGATTCCTGGGTTTCTTCTTCAGATTGCTCCAAAACTACACTAGTTTACTCTTTCCAGCAGTAATGTGCATTACAGTACTAGGACATATCTACTATGATTTCCAGGTTTGAAACTGAATACTCCGCTCCATATATAAGCAACGTACAAGATTGTAACAATTACCCTTTTCAAAAGACTTTTTTTTGGAAAAGCTAACATTGAAGAACCAATGTTTTGTGCACAAGAGAATCTTTTACATTTAGTTATGATTGTTAAATTCCCTTCTACAAAAGGTTCACTTACATTTCACTCCTTTCTAATCTAGGTGTTCCGCAAGGATAACAGGACAATGCTCTCCAGGAAGGAGTTGTTCAAGGACACACTGAAAAAAGCAGGCCATGCGTGGAAGCGTATCGTCGAGCTACGTCTTACAGGTCCCATGGATGCCCAACACAAACCCATGTTTCCTTAAACTGTTGTTCTATGTACGATACTCTTAACTGATCTACTGCCATTTTTCTTTTATGGATCAACAGAAGAGGAAGCAGAATTGCTGAGGCAATATGTGGACCAGCCTGGTTATGTTGATCTGCATTGGGTATGCCTATTGATTCCTTATATCGTCAATATATATTCTGAGCATACAACGCTGAAGCATTTTGCTGTTCTTCGCTTGTGTTATGTGCTGAGGGCCTTTTTGAGCTAGTGCTACACTATGCTTGACAGATTGCTCCTCATATAGATACAAAACTCTTCGTTACTTCTTGACTTCTACCTTCCTTTAATAATAATTAACAAAAATACCACGGCGGACAACAGATAGATTTCTTTGTACAATCTTCATCTGCATTATTTAACTTTGATGAATTTATCCTTGGTGCACTTGAATTATCTTTAATGTCTTGACGATTGCGACTAAGACAATGAATTCTTTTTCTCAAACTGGCAACGACACTCAATGCAATAATCTTTTGTAGGGCATGTTTGTTCCTGCTATAAAAGGACAAGGAACTGAAGAGCAGCAGAAGAAGTGGTTGCCACTGGCCTACAAGTTCCAAATAATTGGATGCTATGCTCAAACTGAACTTGGTCATGGTTCAAATGTTCAAGGCCTTGAATCAACTGCCACATTTGATCCAAAGACTGATGAGTTTGTTATCCACAGCCCGACTCTGACCTCCAGCAAGGTAAGTTTCATAAATCTACTTCTACTCCTGCTTTTTCTTTATTTATCGTAAAACATTGATGCCTTCTTTATATTTCTTTAGCAATTTCAAATTTCTTCAAGAGCTTTTTGCATGGTTCATGATTTTTCCCTTGCGCAGTGGTGGCCCGGTGGCTTGGGAAAAGCTTCCACTCATGCAGTCGTGTATGCTCGTCTGATAACTGAAGGAAAGGACTACGGCATACATGGTAGAGTCTTCTGCATTTTAAGGTGAATTTTAAGTGGGCTCTTCCTTTGCGACTCATGTTCATCCATATTTCAGGTTTCATTGTGCAGCTGCGAAGCTTAGAGGATCACTCTCCGCTTCCTGGTGTTACTCTCGGTGACATTGGTGGAAAATTTGGTAGTGGTGCATACAACAGCATGGATAATGGTGTTCTACGATTTGATCATGTGCGTATCCCTAGGGATCAAATGTTGATGAGGTTTGTCCATTGGATTCACATTATGTTCTGGCAATCGTATAAAATATATTTTGATAATTTGATGTAACCCTTGTCAAACGCACCATGGTTATTTCTTTTAGGCTTTCACAAGTTACGAGGGAGGGAAAATATGTACACTCAGATGTTCCAAAGCAGCTGCTTTACGGTACAATGGTCTTTGTTCGTCAATCAATTGTCTCAGATGCCTCTAAGGCTTTGTCCCGTGCTGTTTGCGTTGCTGTAAGGTATAGCGCTATCCGAAAACAGTTTGGCCCTGAAGTTGGCGGCCCAGAGACTCAGGTACCATAATAGTTAGCCTTTCTGATTACCATTTTTTTTCTGTTAAGCTTTTAAGACATTTTCTGTGACACACTCCTCTTTCGTGTTCTCGAAGAAAGTCATTTTCTGAATTAATCAGTTACTCTGTCCAACTAAAAATTAAGCCGGTCATGTGCCAAAAAAGAAGAAGAAGAAGGATAACACCACTTTTCAGTTCCAACAAGTGACTAATGGGTTTAAACTGGTTACAGGTCCTCAATTACAAGACTCAACAAAGCAGGCTCTTTCCTTTGCTGGCTTCAGCTTATGCATTTAGATTTGTGGGTGAGTGGTTGAATTGGCTATACACTGATGTCACACATAAACTGGACGCTAAGGATTTCTCAACATTGCAAGAGGCTCATGCCTGTACCGCTGGGCTGAAGGCTGTGACAACGTCTGCAACAGCTGTATGTATAATGAATTACTTTTAGTAATGCTTTTAACAGTTATACTTGTTTACTGGTCGTACGCAAGTGTGCAAATGGAGCTTACTTGTTTACTGGTCGTGTGGAGTCTGCTTTATTTTTATTAGGTACTGTTTATAACATGTCATCCATAAGCTGAGCTCGAAATTTCCCAGTCTTTCCATTTTGATATGAAATCTTGTGAATTTACTTATATTCCTGAGGCTCCATCGGAACAGACTAAATTTTGGCTGAACTGTCCAGTAACAGCTTAGAATTGGGGTTTCACAGATGGTCTAGTCAGATTGTACAATAAATGAATTTCACAATTCGCTGTTCTGTAATAATGTTAATATCTCTCTCTGTTATCCAGGATGCAATTGAAGAATGCCGAAAGCTGTGTGGTGGACATGGTTACCTGAACAGCAGTGGCCTTCCTGAATTGTTTGCTGTCTATGTTCCTGCTTGCACTTACGAAGGAGACAATGTTGTTTTGCTTTTGCAGGTTAGTATGCTATTCCTTACTCCTTAGTTCTGTGGATACCAACCGTACTCTTGCTTGTGGTTGATCATGGATGAGCTCACATATTGGATCCTATCTAATCTGTTTTTCCTTCACTCAGTTTTGGTCAATAGTATAGTCGTAACCTTTGGTGCTCTCTGCAGGTTGCGAGGTTTCTAATGAAGACCGTTTCTCAATTGGCTTCTGGAAAGCAACCTGTCGGTACAACAGCTTACATGGGCAAAATACAGTACTTGATGCAATGCAAATGTGCTGTAAATACAGGTATGCAGTTAGATATTCAGTCAGGCACTTTATATTGTAGCATTCTCAACTGTATGTGATATTTGTCCGGAGCCTCTTGGGGAAGATATTGACCTTGTGATGATCATCATACTAATTCATCTTTTGATGATTCTCAACAGCTGAAGAATGGCTCAATCCTGCTGCCATACAAGAGGTATTCGAAGCTAGGGCTCTGAGGATGGCGATAAATTGTGCCCAGAACATAAGCAAGGCACCAAGTCAAGAAGAAGGTTGGTATTGCAAAAATATTGATCTAGAACCAGTAAAACATGGGTGCCTAGGGTCGCTACCGTACATACAAAAGGTGCATAATAAAAAGAAAATAATGTTTTATTTATGTCTATTTCTTTTGATTGATGATATTCCTCCTGGTATACACTTGGTGCTGAGGTTAAACATTCTTTTACCCAAGATTAGTTGCTAAAATTTACTGGGAAATTAGGCTACTCACATAGACTGATCTCGTGCCTTGCAGGTTTTTACGAGCTCTCCCCTGATCTGCTTGAGGCTGCTGTGGCTCATATCCAGCTGATTATTGTAACCAAGTGAGTAGCCTTGAAGGGTGTACCATTTCTTATAGAGAAAACATGGCCCGGGTTTTGTCTGTCTGGAGGCGAGGTGTTGTAGTTTTAGTGTTGATTTGTTGTTTTCCGTATGCTTAGGTTCATTGAGAAACTAGAGCAGGATATTCCTGGATACGGAGTGAAGGATCAACTGAAGAAGCTGTGCAACGTCTATGCACTGTATCTGGTTCACAAGCATCTGGGCGACTTCCTGGCAACAGGGTGCATCACACCTGAGCAGGGAGCGTTGGCAAACGAGCAGCTTGGAAAGCTATACGCTCAGGTAGGCGTCTCTCTCTCTCTCTCTCTGTCGTTCGTGCGGCCATTGCTGCAGGGAAAGGGAAAGGGAAAGCCCTTGACGACGAAGGCGCTGTGCTGCAGGTCCGGGCGAACGCCGTAGCGTTGGTGGATGCGTTCAACTACACGGACCACTACCTGGGCTCTGCTCTGGGGCGGTACGACGGCAACGTGTACCCTGCGCTGTACGAGGAGGCGTGGAAGGACCCCCTGAACGAGACGGTGGTTCCCGACGGGTACCACGAGTACCTCCGCCCGTTGCTCAAGCAGCAGCTCAAGCTGTCCAGGCTATGATCCATGGCGTCGTCGTACGATGGAATGAAATAAATAAAATAGAATGAGCCTAGCAGCATCTGGACTGGACTCAGTGGAGTAGTTTTGTAGCAGTGGTTACTACTGTACGTATCGATTGATATTGATTTGGTGTGCAAGCCAGCAACAGGGTACGTAAATAAATCTATGGATAATGCTACTTTTCGGGTACGGCGAGAGAACAAAAAATTGGATGATTCATGCGCCTGGCTTTCATCAACACAACCACATCCAGGTCCTCAAAATACTTCGGTCGTTCACAGGATGACCTCTCCAAAAGCTTATATATTCCCTGCCCCTCTCTCTCTTTCCTTCCAACTCTTTCACCGTAGCCGCAGTTGGTAGGAGCTCACGCTCCTCCTCGTTCCTCTTCCTCTCGCCACTCGCAATCATGGTTGGAGCTTTGCGTGGATGGCCTCCTCTTTTCGAGAATGCTATCGCTTGTGCTCATGAGCATCACCTAGGCAAACCAAGCTAGCATAGACCCTATGAGCGCTGTGGCCATGGTTGATGAAGAAGAAAAGGTCATCACCCTACAGATATGTGAGATGATGTTGAAATAGGTTATTCGAGTTGTTGCAATAAGAATTGTAAGATGTTTCATCTATTTATTTTGATGTTGTAATGGTGTTTTTGATTTGTTGCACAACTACCATTTGATTTTTGCATCTATTATGAATCTTATGTATTGAAGATGCTCAATGGGCAATATATATAGGGTATAAAGGGATATACCCTATACAGATAAGGAAATACAAAAGACAGATAATGAATACAAAAGAGTTCATATTCTATTCTAATACGTCGATCTAACACCCTCTCAAATGTAAGGCATATGCAATAGTATTGCATTTGAAAAGGGTTAAAACTAAACTTGGGAAAATCCAAAGTCCGAGTCTTAATAATGTCGTCGTAGCATGCAGCTCTTGGAAAAATAAATCGACAAAAATATCCTCCCATCCGGTGTCATGCGACAACCCATAAAAGCACAAAGTGCGGGAGTAAAGTCGACCGCGGTAATACGACGAAGAAGATGATAAAACCGACAAAAATAGAGAAATCTGTCAAATCAAGCCGAAGAGAAATAGATAAAAGCATGGCGGTATGATCGAAGCTCAAGGCGGTGTGGCCAAGAATGCACAAGAAAGCGAACGGAGAGCGATCTTGAATAAGTCTGATGGCCTTAAAACTTGGGGCGACGGCTAAGAGAGAAGCGGCAGCATCATAACGATCTGCAGCGGCTCGAAGAAAAGAGCGGTGGCTGCTGTCATGCAAAAGGAGAATTCCTATGCTTCTATGACTGACAATAAATTTATGGACTCGCATGGCTTAAACGAACTCAAAAAAATAAAGTGATACATACTTGGATATACACAACGGAAGAAACGACACAAAGAAATAAAAGCCTCAAATGACACAATAGTCAGTTGTAGCAGCAGCATGTAACCGGAACTAGCAGCAGCGATAGCGTGTAACCGACACGAAAGCCAGTAGTAGCAGCTGCGTGTAACCGAAAGCCACCACAACCACAAACAATCCCGAACAAACTATCTCCATCCTCCATCCAGGTTCCAGACTCCAGAGCCTTTCGCATCTCCATCCTCCATCCAACCAAACCAACTCAAGATGGACAAAGCCACACAAAGGAACGCCTCCACTGATTCTACGACTCACGAGAGGCATGAGAGACCTGCCCCTCGACCAACAAAAGCCAACCAAAGGCGAGCCAAGAAAAGCCTCAAGAGGGAACCGGCGACGGGAGTCGAAGAGCACCAGCAGCAGGGGCGGGGTAGAGCGTCGCTTGGTTGGAGGCGCCGCACTGACAACAGATCCTGAGAGCTCAGGCGCAACGGGTGTAGACTTCAGCGAGAGCCGAGCGCAGCGGATCCAGAGAACTCAGGCACGGTAGCCTGGGGCGGCGGCGTAGCGGTCGGGCGGAATAGCCGGGTTGTGCCTCGGTCTGTGCCAGAAGAGGAAAGGACCCTCCGAGCAGCCGCTGGAGATTCCTTCAAAGCTGGAGACGACGACAGCAAGATGTTGCCCCCAAAGTCGAATCGGTTGTGGTGAGTGGCGATGCATTCGAGGCAGCAGATCCAAAGAGCTCAGGAGGCGACCTTCGGTGGAAAACGAAGCGTCCACAACGACCTCACGACAGCAACTAGCACGCTTGCTCGACGGAGCAGCAACGACTCGGGAGGAGAGCACGAGCGGTGACGAGAGGCCACCCTCGAGAGCGGAGAAGATTGATCCTCCTGGGGGTAGCGGCAACGGAGGCAAGTAGAGTCTAGAAGGCGGCGACGACTACCGTAATCGTAACCTTTGTTCTGATACCATGTTATGAATCTGGTGTATCGAAGAGGCCCAATGGGCAATATATATAGGGTATAAAGGGATACACCCTATACAAATAAAGAAATACAAAAGACAAATAAGGAATACAAAAATGTTGCAACAATTATTTTCGAATGTTTTCACTGGTATTTTAAAATGTTGCAATGTTGTGACATTGTTTTTTGTTACAACCCTCCACCATTTGATTGTTGCATCATTGTTCCAAAAATGTTGCAACAATTATTTTTCGAATGTTTCCGCTGTTTTTGTTTCAATTGTTGCAATGGTGTGTGTTTGTTTGGGCCATTGGGACGAATTTAGAGGAGAAATTTTGAATCCCATGGGCGAGTTTGAAGAACTCGCCCGACGAACGAGATCAGGCCGAGGAGGAGTTTTGGGTAAATTGTGTGTGCGTGTGGGGGGGTGCGCGATGTTGCATTGGATTCCTTTTTGCTTGTTTCGGGAGGAAGGAAAAACACGTTGAGATCGTTTGTTTTGGGAGGAAGAAATAGCACCATATCGAACGATAATACGCAGCGTACGACGTTAGCGCTCGGATCGTATGTCCGAGCGCTAGTCGCATCCTAAATCTATATATACTATGTATTGTCGGGAGTACACAGTAGAGGCAGAGGCTCTTACACGATTGTCGTCTATGGTATTCCAATCTTTTTCTGTTTTTTTGGTATTCTGATATTTTTCCCTTTTTATGGTATTCTAACCTAGAGATGGCCAAATGAGCAGCACGGCACGACACGACATGGGCCCATTTAGGCATATGCCTGTTACTTAGATGGGTCGTATCGTGTCGGCCCATGGGCTCAGCCACTGGCCTAAGCACGACATGATAGCCTTACAAGCTGTGCTGGGCCTGTCTGGGCATGGTTAGCCCGTGGGTCGGTGTTGGGCCATTTGGTATGAAAATTTGAAGGAAATGTAAACAAATCCTAGAATATATATAAAGTTTTTAAAATACAAGATAAATTTGTATATACTTGTAAAATGAACTATATAAAATTTGAAAACTACAAAAATAAAATCATATAAAAATTTAAAAATAAATGGGCCTAACGGGCTGGGCCATGGCATACCTAATACTATTCATATCGGGCCGATCCACTGGACGGTTGTGTCGAACAGACCAACAATACGGCACTTCGGCCAATTTGGCCAACTAGGGCAGTCTTGAGAATCTTTTTTTATTTTGCCCCCCCCGACGCCACTCAATTGCAGAAATAACCCCCGTCCGTTTATTTGCAAATCTAGCCCTCCTCTTCTTCTGCGCTCCCTCGAAGCGAAAGTTGCCAGCGCTCGCCAGGTCGGCCTCTTCATGTCCCTGGGGTGGATAACGAGCTAACTCGGCTCGGCTCGGCTCGTTAAGATAACGAGCAAAAACCCAGGCTCGGCTCGTTAAAAACTCGAACTCGACTCGTTAAGCTCGTTAGGCTCGTTAGCGACAAACATGGTGAATCTTATCAGTTTTTGAATGCTTTAATACATTAGCAAAAATGTATAAGTTAGGAGGACACAATCGGGAAGGAGATGGAAGGTTAGGAGGACTTAGGGTTGAGCCTTGACTCCCTTGAGCGCATTGCGGGCCTGCGGCATCGGGCGGACTGGGTGCCTGGGTCTGATACCAACGAGCCTAACGAGTTAACGAGTTGCTCGTGAGTCAGCTCGGCTCGGCTCGGCTCGTTAACAAAACGAGTTTTTTTGCTAGCTCGGCTCGGCTCGTTAAGGGACCGAGTTCGAGCCGAGTCGAGCCGAGCCCTTAACGAGCTGAGCTGGCTCGTGAGTTTCGAGCTTTTTTCCACCCCTAGCGGTCTCTGAGCGCGGAAAGACCCTTTCGTAGTGTCCGAGCGCGGAAGGCCCTCCGGTCCCGCGGTCGCCGTCCATCCCCGCAGAGATTCACGCTGGCGCCCACCTTCTGCGCTCGGGGAGCGTGGTAAGAGAGGGGGGGGGCTAGATTTGTAAATAAAACGGGACGAGAATTATTTTTGTAATTGAATGATGTCAGACGGCCAAAATAAAATAAAAAAATTCCAGTCTTAACTGTCTGGCTTGCCAACACAACACTGCTCGTCGTCTCTGCCCCTCTCATCAGTCATCACCCGCGCCCGCCCGCCCGCCCGCCCGCCTTATCTTCTTCTCCTCTCCTGCGCTGCGCTGTGTGGCTCGTCCTCGAAAATCCAAATCCAACTCCAACCCGCAAGGCAAGCGTACCGGTGGCATGGCTTCCCCTCCTTCCCTCCTCTTCTCCCCAGCCGCCGCCTCCCCGCATCTACTAATCTCCTCCGCCCGCCCTTGTCCTCAACCGCCACCCCCCACACGCCCCTTCCCCCGACGCCACCGCCTCCTAGTGTCTGCTGCTGCGCCCGCCGATGGCGACGCCACCCCCACGGTGTCCCCCGGCAAATCGCCACCTTCCTCCTCCGCCCTCACCTTCCAGCAGGCCATCCAGCGCCTCCAGGTTCGCCGCCCGACGATATGCTGCTGCTGCTGCACTACGCACGCACGCACGTGGCCTGATTAAGCAGCTCATACATTCTCTTCTCTGTGCTTGCACAGGAGTACTGGGCCTCCATCGGATGCGCTGTCATGCAGTGTAGCAACACTGAGGTACTAGGTCTTTTTTCCCTGCCATTCACACTCATCACCTGGCTTCACCTGACAATTCAACCATGCCGATTTACTTATCATCTTGTACTACTCGCTAATCTGAGGTACGCCTCGCTTCCAAATTTCATCCATCAGGTTGGAGCAGGGACAATGAATCCTCTCACATTCCTAAGAGTTTTAGGTCCCGAGCCATGGAATGTTGCGTAAGTCCGCATCTCTTCTTACCCACAAACCATCCATCCATCCATCTTACATACATACAAATGCCGCGAGTTGCTTATCATTTCGTCACATCTAAGCATCTTATTCCTACTCCATGTGTGACTGCAATGCTGCCTTGATAGCACTCTCCATGGGAAGAGATAATCCCATTCATGTGAAGACCTCTTTAGTCTTTTTTTTTAAAAATAAATTCTATCACATTCTCCAATTCTGATTGTTAACATTCTCTTCAAGTTATGTGGAGCCAAGCATACGGCCGGATGATAGTCGCTATGGTGACAATCCTAACAGGCTTCAACGCCATACTCAGTTTCAGGTTGAAGCAACTCCCAAACATTCCATCCTCTTTGTTTTGTTGCAGCTTCTTTTATTTGCTTGGCCAAACCATCACTCATTGCTCGATTTGCCTGTATTTTCCGCCTATCATGCCTGTGCAATAGGTAATATTGAAGCCTGATCCAGGGAATTCACAGCATCTCTTTCTTCACAGCCTTTCAGCGTTAGGTATTACTGGATCTTATATAGCCTCAGCTCTAATACAGCATCATCAAACCAAGGAAGAGTAATCTGATAAAACTTTCTATTTTTTTTAACAAAATAAAAGAGCCAATACTTGCATGTTGATCTTCTTATATTTCTATCTAATTTCTTTCATTTCTTCTCTAATACTTTTTTATGAATATAATTCAAGCCAGTGATTGGCTCTAACTATTTGAGTTTCAGGTATCAATGTCCGTGAACATGACATCCGTTTTGTCGAAGACAACTGGGAGAGTCCAGTGAAGTTCTTCCTCCTTTTGCCGTTCTCTTCGTTCTTTTACGTCAACTCATGTCCTAATTGAATTTAATCATGATGAAAATATTACAGCATATCTGCTTAGTCATATTAATTGTCGTTACAATCGTATAGCCTCCAATGCATTAATCTCTTGTTGATGTTTCTTCTCATCGATGACAGGTTCTTGGTGCTTGGGGATTGGGCTGGGAGGTTTGGATGGATGGCATGGAAATCACACAATTCACATATTTTCAACAGGTAGAACTACAACAAATCTTGTCTTTCTTCAAGGTTGTTGGCTTGCTGCACAAATCTCACTGGAACTGTTGGGCTGCTTGGTCTGCATATTTTGGCTGTAGCCAGCAAAGGAAAACTAGGCCAAGCTAAAGTTGACTTATATTATCTAGCTTTTGAGTGCAAGATTTTTGGTTAGGCTGCTCATTTGGTTTGCTTGCTTTAGTAGGAAACTCCCAACAATGTGTTTGGATTCTTGTCAAGCTATACTAGGTTTTTCATGGCAAGATCTAACACAATTAAAACTTAAAGAGTATGGTCAAACTAGCCGCAGGCAATCCAAAACAAAAAAGGAACAGAAAGACAAAGAAAAACACAAAGACAAAGAGGAAAAAATTGCTTTAAATCCTCCACTCTTTACCAACCAAACCAAATTGCCTATGTGTAATCAAATTTGCTCTTTTGACCATGCAAAAGCTTCCCAAATTCAGGTTGACTTTCCTCCCCCTACCAAGCTCTTTAGCTAGCAAGAACTTGCTGAAGGAGTCATGTTCCTGTTTGAACTATTGAAATAAAGCCAAATATGCTCGTAAGCTGCTTTTCTTCTGTCTGTTTTGAACTTTATCAAGTTTCTGATGGATTCAATTTATAATGATCCGTTGCATTGTTCCACTGATGAGTGACAACTAATTGCATTAGCTTCTTAGTTGCCTCATGCTGACTACTTTGGCATGACTTTATTTCTTTGAAACTTCAGACCTGTACTATTACCTTCTAGTCCTTGGACTATTTTTAGACAAAGCTTATTTTAAATCTTAACTACTGTAGTCAGGAAGCCTTCCATTGCTGCCTGTTTCTGTGGAGATAACATATGGACTTGAGCGCATCCTCATGTCACTTCAGGTAAGCTCAGTAATGATTGTATACTTCTCTTTGTACGAGTCATACATGCACCATGTTTGGTACCATTCCAATTTTCTGGAGAAGATAAACAAAATGATTAACATACCTCCTCTTGATTTTGTTGATTATGGAATCTTGCCTCCTTTATGTGCGTAACAGTTCTAATGCTAACTTCTCTTTTAAGATAATTTCCACCATACTCTGCTGGGTCATATGCCCTTTGAAAGAGCTGACCTTACTTTGATTTAGATGTTTTGACAGGGAGTAGATCATTTCAAGAATATAAAATACACGGAAGGAATTACATATGGAGAACTATTCCTTGAGAATGAGTATGCATATTCTTGACAGTTTTCGAAGCTATGTGTACCTTTTGTTTTTCTTTAGCATTTTTCCTACAATGTTTTATTCTTCTTCTCCTCCTTTTTGCTTATATATTATGTAGGAAGAAGTCCATTCTACCCCCTCAAGTATCGACGTGCGGACACCTAACCCCCTGAAAAAAAAATTCGGCCCTTTGACCCCCCTAAATTGCAAAACCGGGCAACGTGCCCCATCCGGCTGTTTCGTGCGGTGGTTTTGCTGACGTGGCGTCCGGTTGGGCCGGTTTCGCCAGGTCAGCTAGGTGAGCTAGCTTATTTGGCACTGAAGCTCAACAGGGGCAAGCTGGTAGATCTGGCGCCCGTATGTGACGTCCACTCCAACGCGCACTCGGCTCGATCGGCGTTTCCAAGCTCTATTCGCGTCGCGCGCAGCGGAACCATCGCCCCGTTTGGACGCTTCCTTCCTCGTCGTCTCCTCTTAAGCCGCGCCTTGTTCTAGCTCGCCGTGACCCTCTGCGAGTCTGACCGGTACCGTGTGAGAGGTGAGAACGAGAGGAGGAGAGCTTGAGAAGGTAGGTATCGAGGAGGAGGCATGGGCGTGGCGGCGGAGGAGGCGCCGAGGCGCCGTCGGCCAAGAGAGGTCGACCACGTTGAGACACCTCTTCCACTCGAGAAGCCGGACGGACGTGCTCCAAGACAGCCATCTTCCGCCGTCCTCGGAGTTCGAGGGTCGGCAACCTCATCGGCAAGATCGACTCGTGCTGGCGGCTCTTCACGTTCGCCGCCTTAACGCGAGTCTTGTGGGAGCGGGGACTTGGCAGGGGAGAGGCTCATGGAGGTACTCGCCGCCGTCCGGTCGGCGGGAAGCGGCCGCTGGGGCTGGACCACCGGGTCATGGTGGCTCTTCGAAGATGGTCGCCGCCAACTGTTCGGACAATGTCGCGTAGTCGCGCTTACCCGCCGCCCTTTGACATGTTCGACGACGAGGTTGGTGCTGCTCCGTCGTGGCCGCGCCTCCGGTGGTGTCTGACGTCCTCCTCGCCAGTGGTCACCGCCTCGACGCCAAGACCCTCCATGACCATGTCGATCAGCGCCTTTCTCTCCGGCCTCGTCGCATTTGTTCACTCAGAGGACCCCGGGAGCTTGACCGGCTCAAGACCATCTACCACGACTCTACTCAAGCTCACGACCGAAGCGCGCCGTGCGGCGGTCCATGGCGCGCCAGCTCCTCCGGTTAAATCTCGAGGCGTTCGACGGAGGCGGCAACTGCGGCGTCGGCGAGCTCACAGAGATCTGCGGCGAACATCATCAGCAACCGCCGTGCCGCTCAGGAGGAGCCAACGGAGGCGCCATGGAGCTTCGGGAGAGGCAAGAATACCGGTGAAGAAAGTAGAAATGGAGAGAGAAATGAGAGGAATGGGAGAAATAGAAAGGAAGGATGGAGAAAAGCTCGGTGATCGACCCCCGCCACACTTCCTCTCCAAGAGCTTCTGGTGGGCCCAAGTGCCAAATAAGCTAGTGACTGGCGAAACCGGCCCAACCGAGCATACGTCGACAAAACCACCGCCTGAAGCAATGGGAGGGCACGTTGTCGGTTTTGCAACTTAGAGGTCAAAGGGCGAATTTTTTTTTTAAGGGGTTAGGTGTCCGCACGTCTATACTTGAAGGGGTAGAATGGACTTCTTCCATATTATGTATAGCAACTTTATGAAATGTTCTTGTTGCGTCTGTTAAATTTAAATGAATTGAAAAGTATCATTACCTTGCCTCAGTCTATTAAGACCTGTGCTTAGAGATTTGGACCTCATTTCTGGTTTCTTGATGCAGGAAGGAGATGAGTGCGTATTATTTGGAGCATGCGGATGTTGACCACATTCAGAAGCACTTTGATGATTTCGAAGAAGAGGCCTGCTCTTTATTATCACTTGGGCTGCCAATTCCTGCGTATGCTTGACTGATGTATATTCTTTCTTTTTTGGGGGTTACTTGCTGTGTGTTAAGAATTGATAAGGTGGCCTTTGATTTGCAATGGATTAGGTATGATCAGGTTCTGAAGGCCTCTCATGCTTTTAATATTTTAGATTCTAGAGGCTTCGTTGGTGTAACCGAGCGTGCAAGATATTTTGGTCGCATGCGGAGGTGTGGAACTATTTTCCTTGTATTCTTTCTATGCCTTCTTTTATCATAAAATCCTGGAAATTTTCAATTTCACCTCTTTGATCACAAGTGTGAAGCAGCACTCGTGTGCTTGTTCTACTTGTTATTCATCGAGATAAATTTGCAAGTTTCAGTATACATTTCTTTTCTTCATATCGTTTATTGTTAATTAGGAGATATTCATGTAGTCTCTTGACTTTATTCAATCATTTAGCTCTACTTTAGTAACAAATGTTTCTCAAGAACACCGTCTCTCTCTCTCTCTCTCTCTCTCTTCCTTGGAGGAGGTTCAGCATTCCACATTTTATTTTAATTTCTATTAATATTTTTCTCACTGCATAAAATTTTGATTGTTTATCCAACCTTATTGCTGTGGAATTTTGAAATCTTGAGTTAGTTTCTTCCATGTTACATTATCTGGTTCTATGGGTTGATTTAGTGTTTTACCATTTGCCATTTTTGTCTGATGTTTATTCAGTATCACTCTTTCTTCTAGCTTTTGCATTGAAGTCAAAATGGAATTCTAATCCTGCTGACTGTTTTGAGCAGTCTTGCTCGTCAATGTGCTCAGCTTTGGGTGAAAACACGAGAGGACCTTGGTTATCCATTGGGCACTTATCAAGAGGCTAATCTTATCTATCCCCATTTCTCCGAAAATCCCAGTAGAAAGGTATTTCATTTACATGACTATGCATTGTCTAGTGTGTTTTTTAATACATAATGTTGTGCATATATTATGTTGCAACCTCTACAAAATCACACCTTTTAACTTAGGCCTTTGGTTCCTGTCGTTTAGGAAGTGCTGGAGCAGCCACAGGTGTTTGTTCTTGAGATAGGAACAGAAGAGTTGCCACCCCATGATGTGGTAGAAGCAACCGAACAAGTAAAACCAAACTTCCTCCTGCACCTTTATGAGACCAAGTTATCTCCTTTTGTATTTTATTAAAAGAAAATTCAAGCGTAGCATTGGTTCAACATGGCTTTCCATTCTCACAAAAACATCATCATGACACTTGCTGAACAAATTTAGGTTTCACATAATTTATTGACTTTATTTCAAGGTGGAATGACGTCAGGTTTGTTTCCCTTTGATCTTTTCCAGCTTGAGAAATCTCTAGTTCAAATATTGGAGAAACGTAGACTGTGCCATGGGAAAGTGTGCTCTTATGGGACACCACGGAGATTAACGGTAACATCTTGGCCTTTCTTATCTTACATTTAATTTTCTGACCAGGTTTCTCAGTGGATTGTTTCTATATCATCATGTTTGGCAAGCTTTCTAAAAAAATCGTTGCCAGTTAATTGTCAATGATCTTTGTGCAAAGGTTGTCTTTGTAACACCCCGACCCGTTACCTGGGTCCGGAATGCTACCACCATACATAACATAATACAAATTCTGCGCAGCTAAGTTAACAATTAAACATCTTACAACAAAATATGGGTTATCTAAGGAGAAAGAGTTGCATTAGAAACCACATGTGACGTGGATGATCTATTCTCCTTTCCCGAAGCATGTCACTTGCAACGATCACCTAAAAAAAACATTAACAAGCAAGGGTGAGTCCGAAGACTCAGCAAGCACATAATAAAGACGATAATCACTGCCACACAAACATAAACACATCTATTTCATTATTTCCATCATAACTTCTCTTTAGTGCAATGCACCACCATTCTACATGCTCATTTGTTCATTGCATTGCCCATGTATGCGAATGCACCATCATGCCCATGCTCATATGCATCTCATCAGTTGGTACCGGTATCGCGGAGTGTTCACCCGTCGATGAAACACTCTTCCCCCATCTTCGTTAGGATGAGGTCCTTACATTGTAGGACTTCCTTTAGTCCCTACAGATGCAAGACTTCATCTAGAGCACACCGGACTAGTTATGCAACTTTCTCACCAACCTTACCGGATTAGTTACATGACTTTCTCACCGACCTGGTTCATTCATTCTTGCCATGATGCAAATGCACATGTCCATTGTCATTGTCATTAACGTGATTCATCATTGTCATCATTAACAAGGTAGTCTCATTGCTCACCTTGTCCCATCAACATGAAACCATTATCATGTAAACATCATCATTTAACATTACTAAGTAAGCATTCTCATGTAAACACTACCATGCAAGCATCATCACATGAGTATTATCATGTAAGCGTCCTTATGTAAACATTATCATGTAGGCATCATCATATAAACATTATCACATAAGCATCATCACATAAACGTTACCGTGTATCATTACTTAAACATTACCATGTAAGCATCATTACCTAAACATTACCAAGCATCATTACCTAAACATTACCACGTAAGCATTATTACCTAAACATTACCACGTAAGCATCATTACCTAAACATTACCACGCATCCTTACCTAAACATTACCACATAAGCATCATCATGTAACCATTCCCATGTAAGCATCATCATGTATCCATTTCCATGTAAGGATCATCATATAAACATTATCATATCACGCAAACATCACATATTTCGTAGCATTAACAGGCTATCGCTCTACTATGCACTTGCCTGTTAACCAAGCGGAGCAGAATAACGTGCGGATGACACCGTTCCCGAACCTCCACCTGAACAAGCATTCAGCCAGACTCAGAACATTTCACAATACATGCACTCATATGAACGTCGTTGATCCTACGCGCACAACGACGCGAGCAACCCCCCTTACCAGCATTATTCCACTAACCCGGTGCCAAAAATAAATAATAACAATAGGGTTTGCTTCTACTAACCTTGCAAATAAAATTTTATGCGCGCGCCCAAATTCTATCCTTTCCTTTCCTCCTTTCCTCCTTTCTCTCCTTTCTCTCCTTTTCTTCCTTTGGGCCGAAGCCTCCCGAGCCCCAGCCTCATTTCCCCCTCCCTCCATCCTCACTCACTAATCCTCTCCCTCTCTCTCGGTGGAGAAAATTGCAATTATAGGACAGCAAACAATGCGCTTCGCAATTATAGGACTCCAAACATCGACTTCGTTAAAATGACCCTTGAAACGTTGGCTTCTTGTTTTTCATGACATTTGGTGTATTAAGTCTCTTTTCTCATCTAAATACATGTACTTGTTACCCAAAGTGACCCTTTTGCCCTTGTGAGATTAAAAGGGCGTGAAATTTGGTGTTGGTAGCTAAGTGGCTGAAATTTGTTACTGGCATACTTTGAGCATGGTGGCCATGACACAAATTGGTGGTGGCCCTTTTGGCATGGTTGCCGTGGCTTTGGTGGTGGCCATACTTTGAGCATGGTGGCCGCCATGTCTGATTTAATATGTAATACAAATTAACAAAGATGATCCATACATAAATACAAGTAATAGATAAAACCATGAATTTAGCACAAATGAGCTCATCTCATAAAACCATGATTGTAGCATAAACAAGTTCATCTCGAAGACCATAATTTAGTTCCAAAGCGAGATCCAAGTCATATGAAATAAAGCATGAGTTTACATCTCATGACAACTAAAATAATTCATCCAATGTGTAGCTTTCTCTTTGGAGTCATCTTTTTGGTCTTTTTGCACAGAGGCATCCTCACGGGACTAGTGGTGTCGGTTTGTGAAGATGTGCCTCTCCTAATAACATCGCAAGCTTCTTTGCACATAAATACGATCGACAATTAGATGTATGGAAAGAATTAGTGTCTGGTAAATGTGTTAATATTCCTTACCTTCTAGTGACCCTTCTTGGACTATCTGTAGGATTTCTTCTCTAGTCGGCCTCAGGTAGGTGCTAGGTTCTCTGTGTGACTTTTGTAGCATTCTTCCTAGGTTGCCTCGCTTCCTACAAGTAAACAAATAAATTAATATTGAAATTTTCATTCAAGTTTCTTGATAAAGAAAATCGATGCTTACCTCTTTTTCTTTGTCCGTTGGTGGGCACTTGGCACTAGCTTGCTGTGACCTTTTTCTCGCATTTTTGCAAGTCATATGTCCTCGATCATCTTCTTTCCCTTTCCATTTGTTGGAGCAGCATCGTTGTCACATCCATTCTGACCTTCACCCTCGTTGGTACATTCACTATCTTTGGAACCTTTCTTCTTGTGGCCACCTTCCATCCATCCCTTCCTTCTTAGTTTCCTTCGTCTTCCAACAGGTAATTTAGCAAGAGGTGCACCAACTAAAAATGGTAGGTCAACTTGTGGCCATTGTGTTTTGTCTGTCATCGGCTCAATCTCTCTACCATAAGCAGCCCTGAATCTATTCACCGAGTAATAGTCATGCACAAACTGTTCAAGGTCAACTCCCCGTTGGCGGGTTACATAGGCCAATACATGTTGACAAGGCTTACCGGTGTCTTTGCCATTGAGACAAATCTGAGTCCTTTGGTGTAACTTGACAATATGCCTCTCAACTCTCTTTGCTATGGTCCCACACCTCTGCACTCCAATTAGAACATGGTACAATTTTCAAGTGTCCCAAACCTCTAGTATTTGCCTTGGTGATGCATAATATTTGGAAGTATCACGCCTTGGTGCTTTGTATGCAATATTTCTTCTCTTGTTCCAAAGTACCATGATCATTTCTCTAATCTTATCGGCAAAGGTCGAAGCAGGTAAGTCTTTATGGTCTCTAATCCGGTTATTAAATGATTGACAATATTACTAGTTATGTAGTCACACTTAATTTCTGGATTGAAAGCACACCTATACCATAATAGCTTATGATTGGTCTGTAACCATTTTACTGCTTCTGCTGATTCACTTACCATTTTTGCTATATTGTCATAGAATATGTCTTCTCTGTAAGCCCTTGCCGCAGGATATATCTGGCCAAACCCTCTATATCTCTTCTGAAAATTTTTGACAAGATGATAAAAGCATTCTCTTTGCTCTGCATTTGGAAATACATTCTTCACTGCATTCTCCAAGCCCTTGCAAGCATCAGAACAAACAGCAAGGAGTGGAGGATCACCTATTGCCTTCTTTAATTGTTCCATGAACCAAGTCCAGTTGTCTGTTGTTTTAGAAGCTATGAAGCCATAGCGAGTGGGTACATCAATTGTGACCATCAAGCTGCTATAAACTGCTGACCAAGTGACCATTCCACCTTCCATTAAGTCTTTGTAGCATCTATGCTCAAATGAGGCCTACAACCTTCCAAGAAACCATCAATGCATGGTTTAAAACCTGAAAAAAGCGGTGGAAATATACTTGACCATCCACCTCAAGTACCTCAATCTCAACGACACTCCCGGGGCACCGCTTCATTACCTCGGCCTTCCACCTAAACAACAACTCAAAACTCTCTTCCCATTTGCCATAAACCTCAGCAAGAGCTCTTTCTTTACCCCGCCATACAATGTCATATGCAATTTGAATTTGACACTTGTGATCTATCTGCAACTTCTTTTGCAATTTCTTAGCACCAATATTTGGATCATCTCTAAGGATACTCACAGCCTTGCTAGCTACCCACTTCAGATTTGGAGTTGTAGTTATCTGCCTCATGCTAGACACACATGTATGGTTATCGACTAAGACGGTTACCTGCAAAACAAAAAATCAATGAGATTCATATTAATTTACATAAAAAGTAAAATTAATGAAAGAAAAAATAAATTTATTCACCTCCACGTTGCTTTGGCCTTTATGTTTGGTGCCATTTATCCTCCAAGGGCAAGGGCAATCTTCATCACCGGACTTGCAATAAGCCCTATATCTCGTCTTACATGACTTCTCTGTTCCTAAATCAAACTCCTTATTGATGGCAAATTGCGACTTGCCATCTTGAACTCCTCCATTGTTGGGTACCTTTGTACCAATATCCATTGATGGGTTGTTCTTATCATATGAAATGACCATCTCACTTTGGTATGGCATCACTAGTAGGAATGGCAGCACCATCATTATCTTGCCCAAGCTCATTATCATGCCCCTGTTCATCCATTCGGCAATCAAAGCCCTATGCAGGTATATTTGTTGTCTCCTCCTCTGTCAAGCCTAAAAGCTCACAAATCGATTCTCGCTCATTAGTGCAATCGACCTTCGTCATCATGTGTCTCCATTATCGTATGTTATCCCAATCAACTCTTTCCATATTTTCCACATGATCTACTTGGGAACTAAACAAGTGAAATCAATTTTTACTCTTGTCTACTACTATCGTGGTAAAAAAAGAAATCATTAAGGCCAATACCTTTGCACTTCAAACGGAAGGTTGTACTCTCTTTGGGAAGAGGGCGATGGCGACAACGTTACGGCTAGAACTCTGACCTTGGACATGGCGTCGGGAGGGCCTCATCTGCCGTGAAACACAGCCATCGGCCGTGGCGGCGAGCCCTCGACAGTGTGCACCGACCCATCAACCGCAGCAAGGCGAGCGTCGCCAGTGCTGTTGCCAGCCTCCATGGCGATCGGCGGCCATCATCATCTTCTGGGTGGCGCATCCGCCAGCGAAGGAAAAGCGGTGTGTCGGGGTCGGCGGAGGAGAAACGGTGGCGTCGAAGGCGGGAGGCGGCGGCGAGCGTCGGCGAGAGAATCGATCGTTCGTATTCTCGGTTAGAAGCGTCAGGCGGGAGGAGCGTCAGGCGGATGAATCGATGGATCAACGATCGTAATGGTGAAGGGCAAAAGGGTCACTTTGGGTAACAAATACATGTATTTAGATGAGAAAAGAGACTTAATACACCAAATGTCATGAAAAATAAAAAGCCAACGTTTCAAGGGTCATTTTAACGAAGTCGATGTTTGGAGTCCTATAATTGCGAAGCGCATTGTTTGCTGTCCTATAATTGCAATTTTTCGCTCTCGGTGGATCTCCTGGCCGAACGCCTCCCGCCGGCCTCGCCAGCACCGCTCCCTTGCTGCGCCCAGCGCCTCGGGTCTTGCCGCGCTCGATCTTGCTTCTTGGCCCTCTTGGCAGCCGGCTTGCCTGTCTCGGCGCCACCGTCGATCTGCCTCTGTGCTTACCTCTAGCTCCTCCCAGCCCTCTGGCTTGCCTCATGGCTGGCTCGGCCTCGGCCCGTGGCCTCCTCAGTCTTCATTGCTGTGTCGCCTCTCCCTCAACTCGTCTCCGGCCACCGGCGCGCACGCGCCTGCGTGGCCCTTCTCCGGCTCGCCTGCGCCCAAACTACACCCTAGGTAGCCTACTCTTACTTCCTCCCTCTCTGTGATGCTTAGCTCTTGGGGTGGGCAGTGGGGTGCATTAGGTTGGGGAAGAAATGGAATGGGAGGGGATGTTGGCCTGTGGGCTTGGTCTTATCCCCTTCCCTCTCCTCTCTCTCTCTCTCACTCTCACTCTGTCTCTCTCTCTACCTCTCTCTCTGCCTCTCTCTCTCTCTACATCTCTCTTTCTACCTCTCTCTCTGCCTCTCTGCAATGGCTCTTACTGTGGGGAGGTAATTGGTAAAAACTCATTCTCATTGTTACTTTTACTCACATTGCATTCTACTGGCATTACAGTCTTCTCGTTGTGAGTAAAGAACCAAGAGCACAATTTTTGATGCTTCGAGACAAAAATAAACTGATAATCTTATATCTAGTGAAAGTGCACGATGGAGAAGATTTTAAATCAATCAGTAGGGTTCTCTGTCTTTTGCTTAGTAGGAAGTAGGAATAGTTGACAGGGGGGTGTTTGCAATTTTTTTATTACAGGTCAATACATAAAAAATTGATGTGCATTTACAAGAGAACATTTTTGAAAGAAGAAATATCTTGGTAGGCATCCTTTAGTTATGCTTAGTTTATGAAAAGGCTTCCTTTTACATGTAAAATCATCAATTCTTCGACATGCTCTAGTTCAGTCTGAAGATAAGGAGGCCATCTTTGATTTGTAGATTGTTGTTGAAAACCTTAGTATGAAGCAAATGGAGGAAGAGGTTGAACTACGCGGTCCACCAGTTGCCAAGGCATTTGACCAAGAAGGAAAACCCACAAAGGTTTGCTATCCAACAAGAAACTGGACTTTCCTCTGCTAGTCTGCTATTCTGATAATGTTTATATTTGTATCTCTCTGTACTCTGTAGCATGCATGCATGCACCACGCAGAAAATATTTTTTTTGGGTACTTAACTGAAGTAGAAAGAAGTGTTGGCAGCAACATTCATTACATTGGTTACAGAAGCTGCATCTTTTTTATGCTTTTTGGAATAACTCTCCATTCTTATTCAGGCTGATGAAGGACCTTTTTATTTTTTTGGTAAAATTTTCTTTGTCCTCATTCAGGCTGCTGAGGAATTTTACAGAATAATTTTCTCTGTTCTTATTCAGGCTGCTGAGGGATTTTGTCGAAAGAATAATGTCCCCATAGATTGTCTATATAGAAAAACTGACGGTATGCAACACAAGTTTTTCCCTTCAACTTGTTGAGTTGTCCACTTCGATCTCTGTTCTTTCCATCTTTATTGCTATAGCATTTGTGTGTTGCTTATTGCGACCTACATTCATCTCCATTTATTGTTTCTGCTTGCTGTTCAAATCACCATGTGGCAAGAAATCTATGTTAGAATTGATGATCTGAAGGTCTCTCATTGTTCTTATATTTAGGTAGTACACAGATGACCTTAGGTTCTGTTCTCAATTGCTTATTCTGCAGAAACAAATTCATTGCTAAAAACTGTGATACTGATTTGATTAAGTTAATCCAAATCACCAATACTAAATATAGGCCTCATAAAATCATATTAGTTGTTAGACTGTTACCTCTGATTCAGTAGATAGCTATGTTGAGGCCTTATATATGAGGAGTTAATGTATAACAGTTCATAGCTGGAGCATGTGTGAAATGTGAATTGTTGCCCACTGTTCTTCCTTCTTTTTTGCTTAAATATATGATCTTATTTTTCCAAAAATATGTCTAAAGTTTCTTGAACATACAAAATTTTCAGGTAAAACAGAATATATCTATGCTCGGGTCAAAGAGTCTGCACGTCTTGCTGATGAGGTTCTTTCCTATTCTTTATCTATATTCTTGACAGCTGATTGTATCAGGCACTTGCAGTAAGTGGGACCTTTGGCTGTTGATAAAGGCAGATGATTCTTTGATGCCTACTTCCTCAACAGCATTTGCAAGAGTAAAAGGTGTTCCTTGTATATTCTTGGGGTTTAAGGACTGAGCTTTTAGGTGATGGGAATGAGAATGATAAGCATTTGATGCAGCGGCTAGGCTGTTTCTTCAAGCAGCTGCAGCAACAAGCATCGTCGTCAAGCCTCGTTGCCGTCGGTCGACGGCAGCAGCAAGCCTGCAAGCAGTCTTCAACGCCGGCAGGGGGAAGGCCAGGGCTCCTTTGTCTCTGGATCCTAGACGGATCCACTCGTTTTGGTCATCCCCGGTCAGATCCACTTGTGTTCGTCGATTCCCATCGCTGACGGCCTTGTCCCGAGCTTGATTTCGGCGAGGTCCTGTGTCCCCAGCTCGGTCCTGATCGGATTTGGCGTGGCCACCTCGTCTGCACATTGTCTTCACTAAAGCCGGTGCGATGCTGGTCGTGGATCGAGCTTGGGAGCCCCGATCCGACGCCGCCGACTCGCGATCTAAGCTCCCTCACTGCCGGTCATCCTTAACTCTTTTTGGTTGTCGCCATCCTTATCCGATCTGGATCGGTTCTTCCCCTGCTCGAGTCGGCGCTGTCGGTCTTCCCTTGCTCGAGCCGCCACTGCCGCTTCTCGTCTCATCTCGCCCGCCGCCATCCAGATTTGATTTGGATCGGGCCGCCGTTGCCTTTGGGTCTGGCATCGCGTGTGGGGAGAGTCGTCCTCTTCTTAGACCGTCACCGACTGGTCGTCTCATGCGCGGATTCGGCACCGGCAGGCCGTCTCCTGGCCGGATCCACCATCACGCGCGGGGAGAGCCATCCTCCTCTCGCCAGACCTTGTTGCCGCCTCGGATTCAGCGGGATCCGCCGCCACCATCGACTTCCTCTTCGCCGCCGCCCTCGTCCTCGCCGGGTCCAGCACAGATCATCGTCGTCGGCCTCATCCTCGCCGGATCCGGCGCAGCTCGTCACCGCTGGCTCATCTTCGCTCGTCTCTGCGACTCTAAGTGCCGCTTCGGATCCATCGACGACGACTTCCTCTGCTTTCTTCAACGCGGTCGGGTCCCTGCCCTCCTTTCTTGGAGCGCCGCCGCTGCCCTCCTTTTTCTTCTTGGAGTGCCGCTGCACCTTTGGCTTGGTGCTTGTCTTCTGCTGCGTTGAAGTTATCTGGGCTGTAGTGCGATGGGCCTAGTGGTGTGGCTGCTGGTTTGGTTTGCTTGCCTTTTGGTATTGTTGGGCTGGTGCTTGCTGTTGAAGGAGAGTGCGATTGCTTTGTTGCTGCTAGTTATCCTTTGAGTCTTTTCTTTCTTAGTGTCGTTGCTTCCGTTGCGTCCATCCGAGTCTGTAAAACTCTATCTTTGAGTTAGTCTAAGCTGTGCCAGTCCATCATCCTCTTCGTCAGTCAGCCATTTGCTTTCTTTCTTTCTTTTGGGTTTGCTACTTTGTTGCGGTCCATCCAATTGGATCGAGTGCGGTTACCTCATCGCCGTCGTTGTTGATGCGATTTTGCCCTCTTGGTCCTCTCATAGCCTTCTTGTGACTTGACATGTGTGGTCGCCATCTTGCTACACATCTTCGCATTTGTTGCGAGTTGCGACGCGTGACCAGTGGCCTTCTTTATCATCATCATCGACTCTTTCTCTGCGATGCTTTGTAGCGGATGTGATTTTATCTCTCTTCTTCGGCTAGATCTGATAGCTCTCTTTGTATTTGTGTTGGCTCCAAGGTTATTAAGTCGTAAAATCGAGTCAAGTCGCAAGAGGGGCGACTTGTTGACTTGGCCGACTAGTCGCAACTAGCCACGACTAGTCCACATACTAGAAAGTATTTAAACAAGGCATGTAATATACTAAGTTGTATAACAATTAAACACATACATATTGTAAATCATGAAATAAAGAGAACAACATAATCACGATGATGAGTTGATGACTTACTCGTTTTGATCGTAACAAATCTTTCTTGATGAATGGCTTTCTTTGAAATTGAAGTCGGGTGGCTAGCAAATCTCGATTAGTTGTGACTAGTCGTGGACTAGCCGGCAAGTCGGGAGACTAGCCCTCCTAGTCGAGTCGATGACTCTAGTCGGAGGTCGTGTACCGACTTGTCGACTAGTTGTGCGACCTAATAACAGTGGTTGGCTCCATAATCTTCTTCATCGTGTTGCCGTGATCGATTTTGCTTCCACTTGCCTCTTCTTTCTCAGCCCCTGCACTTTGTACTTTATGGGCTGCCGCACGACCTCGGATGGGAGATCATTTGATACTTGACACAATTTTCCAAGAGCTGAACGCTACGACGACATTATCATGACTCGAACTTTGGATTTCCCTATCGTACTGTTAACCCTTTCAAATACAATGCTATTGTATACGCCTTGCATTTGGGGTGGAGGGGTTAAAGGGTATTTCTGGTATTGTACTCTAGTATAGGGTTTAGTGTGTCCCTTGAGTCCTTGTGCTATATATTAGCCCCTTGGGCTATTGCAATAAATCCTAAATCCAACTATTCATTTGCACTCCTCTTCATCTAACAGTTTCGTGATACCTTGTGTTTCTGGTCAAGAAATCAATCCAATCAGATTATGTTTAGTGGTTCTTTGTGCCAGATGGCAAATCCTCAAGTTTAAGAAGATTAGGCACTCCATCATCAGGCACTGTTTACCACAAGTCAAGCTCCATAACTCATAATAAACTTGATGATATGTCTTCTGTACTGCTGGTTAATAGGATGGTCACTTCTAATTAGCTATTGATGATTGGGAATAATCTAGATTGGTACTGTGCTCAGCATCCAGTTTGTAGGAAACTAGGGCGCATATATACTTATATATATAAATTTATTGATTGCTCAATGTACGTGGATCTTGAGATTTTTTGGCAGTACTTCCATATTCTCCGTATATGTTCATTAATTGTAGCATGTAAATTGCAGGTCCTAACTGAGGATCTACCTCATGTTATATCTGGTATTTCATTTCCCAAGTCTATGCGCTGGAACTCCAACGTAAGAATACTTCAAATTTTCTAATTTTCAGACAGTAGTTAAAACATTTCCTTCACAACTGCTTGAATGCCATTCACATTGCTAATTTTATTATTGTTTTTTAGGGATCCCGGTTACGAGTTAAATTCTCTAATTCCATAATAGATTCCAAATTAAACTGGTTGATTATGTGGTAGTGTTTTTTCTCCTGGAAATAAAATCATTTTTTTACAATTGTTAACATGTGCAATTGGCAAAAGCCCTAAGAAAAATAGAATCGCTCCGATGTTTCACAATTCTGATATGGTACAATTTACTGTATAACTTAGCTGTAGCTATTTCTTTTTTACCACGGGAGATTTGCAAAAATGACTAGTTTTTACTTCTCAAAAATAGTTAATCCGTTTGTTTGAGTAATGTGCTGTATAGATCATATCGCGATGACAGGTTTAATCTATTTTTCTGTTTTGTACCATCTTGGGTTTATTTCACTTGCAGATTGTTTTTAGCCGGCCAATACGCTGGATCTTGGCACTTCATGGAGATTTCATTGTGCCATTTTCTTTCGCTGGCATCTCAAGGTAATATTTTAGTGCGGTTTCCGGGCTTGTCTTCGAGAATCTTTGGGATATATATATATATATAGAGAGAGAGAGAGAGAGAGAGAGAGAATATTTCATTTGATTCGGAACCAGCCAGGGGTTCCATCCATGAACCACCCATACACTAAAAATACTGCTTTGAGAAGAAAATGAAAGGAACACAGTTGCAATTCGGTAGTGTTGAATATTGGCATGTTCATGCTTCGATTCTAGCTAGAAGCCAACATGTTTGATTTATGAGAACAGCTGAATGCAATTCGTTAGTGTTGAATATTGGCATGTTCATGCTTCGATTCTAGCTAGAAGCCAACATGTTTAATTTATGAGAACAGCTGAATCAAATTGCTAATTCTGCCAGCTCTATTTGTGGGTTCTAATATGTTGCTGTGAAAAAAATGTGTTTTAGGAAGCGAACTATTTTCTTTTCTTTTCTAAAGGCACCAGAAATTGCGTTGCACTTCACATCTTTTGCTATCTCCATAGTCCATGATATTCATAACATTGTGCAGAACTCTTTTTTTTTTTTGCTGTAGTTAAAGTATTCATAACTTAAAATATCCACTTTTTGCAATCAATTCCTTGAGCATTATTGTTCCTAACAGTTATAGCTAACATGATTTGCAATGGCACAGTGGGAACCAGTCATGTGGCCTTCGTAACTCCTCTTTGGCCAACTTTAAGGTACCAAATGGAACTTCTTGTGTATTTTGGCTTTCTTGTTTTATTTCATTTTCTTCTGTTCTGATGCTTGTTTTGACGTAAGAATGTTGCTGCATAAATTGAGAAGTATCACATAGAGCAATGTGGAAAGGCTTTAGTCCCGTTTCTCTTTTTTCGGGTATAATATCTGTCCTGGCTATTGTAGTGGACAGAAATTATGACAATTAGAGCAACATATTATCTGTTAATGTTCTTGATAGAATTTCCATAGTCCTGAACTCTGTGGAATACTGTTATATACAACCTTTTCTTGCATAATGACTCACTAAGTCCAGAGCCATGCTGTATTATTTTCTGCAGAGGTATTTCACTCGATGTGTGAAAGCTGTGCATGCTCCTTTGCATGGAGAATAACCAGTCAATTTTTGGCTCATGCTTATATAGTTTTTTTAGAGCGCTCATGCTTATATAGTTGACCTCTTTCCATTCTAAAAGCAGTGATACAGCTGACCCGGTTCTCTTTCAAAAAAAGAAGATACAGCTGACCGGACACCACCTGATGTACGTCTCATAGGATCCTGCTTGATATGATAGCCGTGTCCAATTCATGCCGCTTTAGGTTGACATATTATACTTGCATTAAATCATTTGTATGTGTCCGGTAGGGAGATGCTAGGAAGTATTTGTTTCTGTCGATCCAGCTGTTCATAGCTATTAAGGAAGCAATCTAAAACTTTCTCCAATGCTCAGGTGGAAACTGCAGAATCATATTTACACACTGTGGAAAAAGCTGGGATCTTGATTGATATGCAGGTGAGATGAGCACACATAAGCTGTTCACATGCAATCCATGGACTCATGTTTTCTTCAGAGTTTATGGGAAATTTTCTTTGGAGGTTTCATAGCAGCAAGGTGCAATCTAATGCACTATATGTTCCACTTGAGAATATTGGTGTCTTGGGCTAAATTTTGTAGCCTGCACGAAACAGGGAAATTACGAAATGGACACAGTAATTATTTTTAATTACTCAGCAGTCCAGGTCTCACTGTACCTTAAGATTCATACAATACTCCACTGCAGGAGCGCAAATCAAGAATTTTGCATGACTCTAGTATATTGGCTAAAGGTGTTGGTGGTGATTTCATTGCACCAAATAGCTTGCTGCAGGAGGTAGGTGCTCTTTCCTCCATGTTTAGCTCTCCTTTTTTTATAAGTTTCTTGGCTGACATTGCAACTTACCCCGAAATATTTCAAACCACACGATACAGGTTATCAATCTTGTGGAGGTGCCTGTGCCCATTATTGGTCGATACGACGATTCCTTCTTAGAACTTCCAAAAGATGTATTAATAACGGTATGCTCAGCTTGTGATTACTGACGCCTAGAAGCCACATTAAATTCTGTTGGTTCTGATGATTGGATTACCGAAATAACAAGTCCATTAACATATTTTTCTGTTTGGAAAAATTAATTTCACTAACTGAATGGAAATCTCTCGTTAATGTGCATGTTTTCTTATCAGAACCGCACCTGCAGGTTATGCAGAAACACCAGAAGTACTTTCCTGTAACCTGCAAGTCTACAGGCAATCTGCTACCATATTTTATTACTGTGAGATGATTTCTGCCACTTATATACCTGACAATTTGGTAGTGTTTTTTGTCTTTGTTTTAATTCAGTGTTTGCTCTTAGGTTGCCAATGGCGCCATTAGGGAAGAAGTGGTCCGCAAAGGGAATGAAGCTGTACTCAGGTTATGCAAAGGCCGAATGAAGATGTTATGATTTATTAACATGTTAGCAATTTTACAGTGTAAATTTTAGAGCCAAAGATTTTTTTGAATTGTTCTTTTCTCGCAAGCTAGCAGCGTTACATTTGAATTGTTCTTTTCTCGCCCCCTGTTTTTTTTTGTTCGGCAAAAAGAACTTTAGTCAACTGTAGATTCTGAATTGGTATATAAATACAGGGCAAGGTATGAGGATGCCAAATTCTTTTATAAGATGGATACACAAAAGAAATTTTCTGAATTTCGAGGCCAGCTCAGCAGTATTCTCTTTCATGTAAGTATGTCGTACTGAATTCTCTTAGATTCTTGTCTATCATTTATTTATGATATTTACATCACATTGAATAGGAAAAGCTTGGTACAATGCTTGACAAAATGACACGTGTTGAAAATACTGTTGCGGAATTGACCCTTGTTCTTGGAATAAATGAGAGAATGATCCCAGTTATCAAAGATGCAGCTGCATTGGCTATGTCAGATCTTGCTACTTCCATCGTTACAGAGTTTACTTCACTTGCTGGAATTATGGCACGTCATTATGCTTTGAGAGATGGCCTTCCAGAACAGGTTGCTGACTCTTTTTTAATGTAGTGAATTTGTTTTCAACTCTTCAGTGGTGAAAGTTTTAGCAGTTCATCCACTTTTGGCTGAGTAAATTTTCATGTCAAAGATTGCAGAGGCACTATTTGAGATAACACTTCCAAGGTTCTCTGGTGATGTGTTTCCAAAAACAGATGCTGGCATAGTCCTTGCGGTCGCTGATAGGTACTTCATGCACACATAGTGCTTGTTCAATGTTTATTTGTATTCTCAACCTTGAGAAAATTACTTGCATAGTGCCATTGTTAGTTGGATGCTAATTAAATTGAAAACATTCCATGTTTGTAAATTTGAAGAACCTTGATTGTGTTAATGATGCATGATGGTATATATGGTTCATCATGGTAGTATGTTCCTTTTTAGGATGCTGTGCCATTGTATCCTTTCTGTACAATTACTTGAATAAAAGAGAGCTGCTCCAACAGCTGTTCTTTTGTACTGGTCACTGGACTGTACTAGCTGGGCACAACAATAGTACTATGCCGCAATCATGTATTTTGCATGTACGGCTTTGTACCAGCTACATGTTCCAATACTGGCAGGACAAAACAATTTGATAGTATCGGCATGCAGATACCTTTCGTGAACTTCCTAGATTTAAGACCACATTTCATTTTTGCAAGTGAGTTGATGCAAATCAGAGAAGCTGTAATCTCTTTTCTTATCCATTTCACAGATTGGATAGCCTAGTGGGTCTGTTTGGAGCTGGATGTCAGCCAAGTTCAACGAATGATCCATTTGGACTGAGAAGGGTCTCCTATGGACTGGTAAAGGAAGTTGAGAAACTGCAAATATCATTACATATAAAATATTCTCATAATATATTTTATCTAGGTCCAAATTTTGGTTGAGAATAAGAAGAACTTTGACCTCACGAAGGCCTTGACCTTAGTGGCAGAGGTGCAGCCTATAAGAATAGACAGTGGTGTTATAAATGAGGTGAGTATATATTTCAGAATTCGCGATCATCATTATGTAGAATGTTCATTGAATATATGGTTTGTGACAACTCTGGTCAAATTCTTCTTAGGTAGTACAGTTTGTCACACGGAGATTGGAACAACTTTTGGTATGTATCTCCTTGACCTGTAATAATAATCGGGTTACACATAAGGCTGTTCTTCTCTCCAAGATTCCACCCTTTTGGGATCTACTATGGATAGAGGTTGAGGTTACATAGACTGTGGAAAGACAAGTGTTTTCCCCCCATACAAATTGGCTTCATTGAAGGATGTTTTTCTTCTCATGGATAACAAATTTCGATGAAAAATATGCATATCACCACTTTTTCATGCTTATCCATTTTGCTTATTCCGAATAGCACCGATGATGATATTAATGTTGCCTATCCTACTGCTGTTCTCATCGTATATTTGATTTAGTGTTAATATTTAACTGGTTATAGCTGCATATCATGTAAAATTCATTGCTCCATTTCATCATAGCCTTGTTCAATGAAACCTGTACGTCAGTGAAATCCACTTACCTTTTTCAAAGTGACATTTTCTTCATTTTTATCAGGTGGATGAGGGAATTAATTGTGAGATAGTCCGTTCAGTGCTTCTGGAGCGTGCAAACTGCCCTTACCTAGCATCACAAACAGCAACTGAAGTAAGATATCAGATGGTGCTACATAATTGTAATATCACCCCCTTAAGATTCTTCAATTGTTCCGATTACTCTGTGGGTTAGAGAATGGATATGGTTTTCAAATATGGCATATTTATAATTTGGAATGCTACATTATAGTTGTAAAATCCTGGTGTTTATGTGCTTAGCTCCTTGCTGAAATGCACGAAAGTATTCTGGGTTTGTGGTTATGGTCTTGCTATATGGACCTTGCAGATGGAAGCATTTTCAAGAAGTGAAAATTTTCCAAAAATTGTTGAAGCGTATTCAAGGCCCACAAGAATTATACGTGGAAAAGAGATTGGGTCTGCTTTGGAGGTACTGGCCGTTTTACATAAACACGTACAGTCGTCATTCACTAACAAAATCTGATTACATCTTGAATTTCGAACTAAGCTTGTGGACGTAGTATGTAGCAATGGCCAGCCCATCACAGTGGAGTACTTGTAGGACCGGCCATTGCTGCGACATTTCTTTCCTCACTGTGAATATATATGCAGGTTGATCCCAGTGTATTTGAGAAAGAGGAAGAAAAAGCTTTGTGGAGTGCCTGCTTGGAGGTTGCTGATAGGATTCATCCTGGTACACAAATATTTTTCGAAGCGGAAAGTTTAATTTCTGCAGTTTATATTTTCTCCCCCTCTTGGACTCTTGTGCTGCGAGGCGTTTTTTAATGTGCACCCTGCCCACCTTGTAGGTGTTGATATTAAAGCCTTTGCCGATGCTTCTCTGGTTTTGCTACAACCGCTGGAAGATTTCTTCAACAATGTTTTCGTCATGGCGGTGAGCTTGATTGCTGTTTGGTCCATTTTTGAGATGCATCCGGCCATGCGATTCCTTTTCACGTCCACCCTTTCTCGCTAATCTCTTATTCTGATGATGGCCCACGCCCATGGACAGGAAGACGAGAGAATTCGCAACAACCGGCTGGCGTTGCTAAGGAAGATTGCGAGTTTGCCCAAGGGAGTGGCTGACCTGTCGGTTTTACCAGGGTTTTAGCTGCCGTCTCCGCCTCCCAATTCTGTCCATCTCTTGTGCTCATCCATCCATCCATCGGGAGAGATGTTTTAAGTGGGAAAACAATTTTAGGATGTAACATATATTTTATATTTTTGGTGTAATTCGTTCAAAGGAACCATACGAACGATGATTTGTCGATTGATCCCGGTGGCGCGTACTGACTCGAGCTAGGTTGGGTAGGCGCGTGCCATGTCTCACAGTCTCGGTGAAGGAGTGAGCTGCTGGCTGTTTTGAGTTGAGTTGGATGCTCTAGTCCAGTCTAGTCTAGTCTAGGCTAGTGGGCAGGGCAGTATCTGTTTGTCAGTGCGCCAGACTGTGCTGTGCTGGTAGGCAGGGTCAGGGAGCCGTCCTCTCCGCGGCCGAGGCTGGTACGATAAAGTGCTACTACTCTACTAGTCTAGTGTGGTACTACTGTACTACTCCATATGCAAATTGATCGCAGAGCCCAAGGCCAAAGCAGAGTAAGGTGCGGTGCATCGCAGTGCAGAGACCCCAAGAAAACCTGCCTGGCTGCCACTTGGATGATCGCCTCTAGATTTTTTAGCTAACCATTCGTACATTTCAATTCATCGGATGCTACAGTACTCCGTTGCTGTTATTCGATTTGTTATCCATTAGTTAGCCCATTGGCACGGCACGGCATACATGAGGCCTTTAGTACAGTAGTACTAGTACTGGCTGGGCTAACTAGAGAGATATCTTCCCTCCGAAATTATTGCTTCAATCCTATTCCTATTTCCTAGTAGGGGCTTTAGAAGTTGTTGTAGGAGAAGCCTATCGGACCTCACGACGTGACAAACACACAAGCCCCCATCCGAAGGGGGCCCGAAGGACTTGCAAGGGGGTCTGAAGGCCAAGCGAGGGGCCCAAAGGCGGCCTGAAGGACCTGCAAGGGACCTTGAAGGGTACCCGAAGGCTAGGTAGGGGGTCTCGAAAGTGAGCCGAAGGCCACGCGAGGGACCTCGAAGGAGGCCCCAAAGGGGCCACCGACAACGCCCCGCGGGGTACAAAGGGAAGAGACAGATGGACTAGGTGTACCGGTCAGATAGGCCAAGCCCAAGGAAGTCCATCATGAGTCGAAGGCTACGTGTAGGGGTAGGAAAAGTCCCTGCAACCCCTTCGAGGGTAGTACCTTTTTAGGGGTAGGCATGTGATCTCGTGTATCCTGTTGGAAGGTTATAAATAGCACCTCTTCCATGTAATCATTTAGACTTGATTTTTTGGAGCACTTAATACATATTTACTTCCTTTCAATCGATCCCCTCTTTGAGGACCCTCCGACCACTCCCGTGGACACCCAGCAGATGGTGAACTCTTGTCACCCTAAAGGTGGAAGCAATCCCAGCAATGTTAACTCTGAAAATGTCGATGCCGAAGGACACCAACACTTGTCAGCGTAACTCCTCCATAATTTAAATCAATTCTTGGTCACCCAGACTCAGCTAATGCAACAGATGATACAACTAATAGATGCCAACAATGCTTTTTCATCCAATGCCCCTTGCAAGCATTGCATGGCACCTCAAGCAACCTTAGTACCAGCAGACAGACCTGAAGAACCAAAGGCACCCCCACAAATGGCTATACGTTGCTCTAACAGTGAAGGCCAGGAGTACGTGAAGACATATTTAACCCTTGCAGTCCAGCAGCTCAGTGGCGGTCGCCAAGTCACTCCCATTCAAGCCGAGGAAGGCTGGGCAATGGTTCCATCTATCAAGCTGTCTCAAGAAGAAAAAGAACCGAAGTTCAACAGGGCCGGTCCCAGGGCACCCAATTTGAAAACCCCCTGCCATCCTCAGGGCAAGGGTCATAAAAGGAAGATAAAAGATCAAGTGTAGGACATTGTGAAGACCTCCAAGACCCATGGAATTGTCGGACCATCTTTCCAGAGCAAGACATCAAGGGACAACCTTTTTGAGGTTACCCTTATTGCAAGCAGCAGGGAGAAAGACCAATGCAAATATCATGTCTCAATTGCAAGAGTATAGAAGCTTGGGCTTACCAATGCCCCATGAAGTAGCAGAGAATCACCCAATCAGTGCCGGTACCTCCAAGTCTCCTGTTCAAAGTCAACTAAGGGAGAAGCCACCTCGTGCCACTAAAGTCACATGCTTCTACTGCAAAGAGTTGGGACATTATGCCAATAAATGTCCAAAGAAGCAGCAGGCAAAGAATTCAGCCATCAAGCGGCAGCTCCAGCTGAAGACTTTGAGCTGTCCACCTCTTCTCTCTAGCCTTTCTGAATCTCGGGGTCGAGATTCCTTTAAGGGGGGTAGGTTTGTAACACCCTGGTTTTTCTGAGCCTTTTTGGAAATTTTCAAAATAAAAAGAATCATTTGGTTTTATTGAAATTCCAAAGCTTAACCGGAGTTTTTAGAATTTGGAGTGTTTAAAATGACTAAGCTAAACTTCAACTAATCCTAAAGTTTGGTTCTTTGGAGCTGTTAGAACTCTTGTGTTGAAATCCCTCACCTCAGCTTGTTCTGCTCTTTCCTTGGCTCAGTCCTTTCTCTCTAGGCTTTCCTCTTGTTTGGGCATTTCCTTATGTCTAGACCTCCCTTCTGTCTAGACATGCTCTTATGTCTAAATTCCCCTTGAGTTGGACATTTGCCCACGTCCAGATCCTTCCTTCTCGATCAAACCTCACTTGACCCCTCTGGACCTCCCCTCATATCTTTGGTTTGGATTTCCTTTAGTCCAGAGCACCTCCTTGTTGGTTTGAACCTCTTTATGGTTCAGACCTCCCCTGTGGTTTGGACCTCCTCATGTTCATTTGGATTTCCTCGTGTTCTTTTGAACCTCCTCAGGTTCATTTGAAGCCCTTGGTGCTCACATTGAACATCTTTAGGCTACATTGAACCTTCTTCTAGTTCATCTGGACCTCCTTGTGTCCATTTGAACTTCTCTTTGGTTCATCTAGGCCTCCTGTGTTCACTTGGACCTTCCTTGAATCCTGTGAACTCCTTTGTGTCCATTGGACCTCTCTGTGTTCATTGGAACCCCCTCTGAGTTCATGTGGACTTCCTGGTATTCAATTGAATCCCTCTCTTGTTCACTGGAACACCCAGTGATTCATTTGGATCTCCCTCTGATCAAATGAACTACCTTCTGTTCATTGGATCTCTTTGTGTTCAATTAGATCGCTTCTTGTTCAAATGAACCTCCTTGTGCCTAATTGGGTCTCTGTGTGCTCAAGTGAACCTCCCCGGGTTCATTTGGAACCTCCCTTGGGTACAGTCGGACCTCCTAGAGTTCATTTGGACCTCTCTGTGTCCATCTGAACCTCTTTTAGACCTTCCCCGGGTCCGTAAGGACCTCCTTTGGCTTCATCTTGACCATTGAGACCTCCCTCGTGTTGGTCTTGACCATCGAGATCTCCTTGATCTTCTCTTGACCATCGGGATCACCTTTGAATTTATCCTGACCGTCAAGACCTCCTTTGGACCACTTTCTATGGATCTCCTCCGTTGGATCCCTCTCCCCTTGAAACCCTCCGTCCAGACCACCCTTCGTCTGGATCTGATGGTCCAGATCTCTCCCTCGTTTGGATCCAAGGGTCAGACCTCCTTTGTGTTGTCTTCTTTGATCCAGGCCTCCTTAGGTCCAGACCTCCCAAGTGCTTGGACCTCCATTGGTCCAAACCTCCCTCTTTGGTTCTCTTCTGGCCTAAACCTCCCTAGGCCTAATCCTTCCCCGGGTTCATTTGTGTTCCTTCTACACTCTCTCGAACCTCTGTGTGTTCACGCGGACTTCTTCTTTGCTTTGATCCATGTAACTCTCTCTGGAAGTTCCCTTCTCTACCAACCCGGTATTACCGCCCCTAACTCACGGTATCAATGTCCTTCAAGACCTCCCTGTGTCCTTTAGGACCTCCCTCACGTTCATTAAGACCTCCTCTTTGGAGATCTTAACCGTCTAGACCTCCCCTTTGTTAGATCTGGCCGTTAAGGCCTCCCCTTTGGAGATCTTAACCGTCCAGACTTCCCCTTTGTTAGATCTAGCCGTTAAGACCTCCCCTTTGGAGATCTTAACCGTCCAAACCTCCCCCTTGTTAGATCTTGACCGTTAAGACCTCCCCTTTGGAGATCTTAGCCGTCAGGACCTCTCCTTGTTAGATCTTGACCTTTAAGATCTCCTCGTTGGAGATCTTAGCCGTCAGGACCTCTCCTTGTTTAGATCTTGACCGTTAAGACCTCTCCTTTGGAGATCTTAGCCGTCAGGACCTCTCCTTGTTAGATCTTGACCGTTAAGACCTCCCCGTTGGAGATCTTAGCCGTCAGGACCCCTCCTTGTTTATATCTTGACCGTTAAGACCTCCCCTTTGGAGATCTTAGCCGTCAGGACCTCCCTTGTTAGATCTGACCGTTAGAACCTCCCCTTTGGAGATCTTAACCATTCAGACCTCCCCTTTGTTAGATCTGACCGTCAGGACCTCCCCTTGTAGTGCCTATTGAACCTCCTGCCTGCGGGACCTCCCTCTTAAGGTTTGACTGGTCCCAGTTGTCAGTCACGCCCACTTTTCTTTATCCTTTGACCATGTCCTTTACGCATGGGAGTCTCCCTGCATTTAATACCTATTGTGTCGCATTAAATGCTACCATCCTTTTTGCAACACCCGTGCTATCTTTTTGTCACTTCTTGTACTAGCTCCCATCTTTTTCCTCACCTGCCCTTGACCACATGTGCCTTGGACCTCCCAACAACTCCAGCCTTATAAGCTTGAGCAAGCCCTTTATCATTGCCACTTTTTCATTCTAGCTCTCTGACTCTCCCAGTTTGTTCTCTAGACCTCCCTCCAACCTTCAGCTTTACTTTCACCACCTCTCTTGACCTCCTCCAAGCCGTTGGACCTCCTTCCCGCCAGCATCTTGGACCTCTTCCAAATCGCCAAACTCTTCTGTGGTTCTTGTTTGATGTCTATCTGGAGTTCATTTGAATCCCTTTCTGGTCTTTATTTGATCTTGAGCTGTTTTAAACGTGTAGACCTCGACGCCTCTGGTGAGCCCGAGTTATGTGAAGCAATGGATCCGTGAAGCCTTTCAAGCAGGAGGCAAGTTACACTCTTGATCATATTGCACCCATTACTTCACCCTATATATGTTCCATTTTAAATGTTAATGCATACTTACTTTACTAAGTTATTTCAATACCTGTCTTTAAACTCATAGCTATGCCTATCTCCTTTGTATGGCCAACATTGAAATTGAACCAAACCTGTTGTTACCCTAGATAAAATCTGGTCTATGCAATAGTGTGAACCAGGAGCAATTGTGAAATCTTATGCTTAGTCTTGCTTAGACCAAAAGTGTTTGATTTTGGGAAATTTTACCAACATGACCAATGCTGTCAAAATAATTTAAAACCATGGCATTGGGTTGTCATGGAGGTTTTGCAAAAGCTTTGGAAAGCAAAAGGAAAGGAAAATGGATTTGGACTTGGGCGAATTGGTTTGCTTGGCTGGTGCAATGTTTATGCACGGACTCAATCCTGGGCAAGGTTGAGGTCCAGGGGTTTGTGGTGGTCGCCCAAGTCAGCTGAGGACCGGCCTTTGAGCGTCCCTTTGCTATGCCTATAATGGGCTATGCCTCACCATACAACCACATGTCTCTAGAATGGGGCGTGGGACCTGGCCAATTAATTTGCAGAATTCCATCGTGGTTGTTCCACTTTGATGTGTGGGAGGTCTTCTAGGGCTTATGGTCTTTTATAACCTATGGTTCCCACTGGCGCAAGAGGGGGCACGAATTTGGTGGATTTGCAACCCATCCGGAAGCGAAACCTTAGCGAGGAGGGGCTGTGGTGGAACAATGTATTGTAAAGGCCTTGTCATGAACTCTAAACCTCTTACCTTCGGTAGTGAGAGGTGGCATTGACGGATGCCGAGCAAACTAGAGTAATCATGTCGTGTGGTTAAAGTGTACAACCTCTACAGAGTAAAAACTATTCGAATAGCCGTGTCCACGGTCATGGACGTGCTGGCAAAGACCACTCAAAGTTAGACTTGGTTTTGTTTTCAAAAGACTTTGATAAACTGATTTTGGGATTTCCATCCCATGGGTTTGGGCAGGAAGCCTCGTGACAGGAGGGTATCCTTCACCATCTTGATGATGAATGTTATCCAACTGAAAACTAGGATTGACAAAATGAATTTTAGATATTGTATAACTACCTTGAAACTTAGTACTTGTATTTAAAATAAACTTCGCTTTATGCAAATCAACCATATTAAGCCTTCCCTGAGATATCCATTTATGCATGTCATTTTGTTATTTGACGGGTGTAACTTGTGAGCACGGTTGTTGTGCTCACTCTTGCTTGAAATTAACTTTTGAGCAGGGAGGAAAGCTTGAGAAGATCTTGCTGTGGACCTAGTGGTCCTGGACGTCTAGGATGCGCCCTCCAACCGATTGCCTGTGGTGTATCGGATGGCCTTTATGTTATCTTCCGCTTGTAAGCCCTCTTGTAATCAACTCCCTTGTTACTAATAAAGCTTGTGTTGTTGCAATGTTACCACTATTGTTGCTGTGAGGAGCTAGCCATGATCATTGGGACTAGTTCAGTTCACACAGAGGACCTTGGGGTGCTCCCCATAGGGGTGAAAACGGATTGGATACGGACGGATAATGGCTCTACCATATTTGTTTTCATATTTTTCCCGGATACGAATACGAATACCCCGGATTCGAATACGGATATGAGTAATATAGAATACGAATACGGAGCGAATACGAATCGAAACGAATATGGTCGCGGATATTTTTCGGAATATGAAAACCCCTTAAATTGTACGCCATAAATTAACGAAAACATATAACTAGTTTATTTAATGCAAATATTCATGAATTGTTCATATTTTTAGTAACCACACATAATATTGGCACTAGCAAGCTGCATTAACTAGTTCATCACAAACATAACACTTAGTTTACCATATTTAGCTCATAAGTCATAACTCACAAAGTCACAAGTCATCACACATTCACACTTAGTTCATCACATACATATATAAAACTTAGTTCACACTAACATTGATCAGGCTGAATGGTTAATCTATCCACAAATGACTGTAACTGTAACATCTTGATTTTCTAAATACTTTTTAAAATGTGTAAAATAAATTAAAACTATTTTTGCTTTAGTGAGAATTCAAATTTGGGTTCTATTGGAAGGATTTGGGTTGTTGTGCCTCTTTGCTGGAAAGCTCAACAATTCCCCTGTAACCTATCTCTTTCGAGTCTTGTAGGTTTAGACTTCTTCTAAAGCTTAGACCTCGTCTCACCAGAGATACTCGTATGATCAGGCCTTCCTTCCTTTGAGCTTGGTCATTTGGACCTCTTTGTTGGTTTGAATCTCTTAGGTTCAAACCTCTTTTCTGTTCGAGACTTCTCTTGATCTAAACTTCTTGTCGTCTCGACACCTCTGGATGCCAGACCTCCTTTCATTCGGACCTCTATGCATCCCAATGGCTCTCTTGTGTGCCTTCGATTTTTCCTAAGATCATTTGAACCATTTTAACTTTTATTCTTGACCGAGAAGACCTCCCGGGTAGAACCCTCTATGCAATGCCTCCGAACCACTCGCATGGACCTCCCTTGTCTTTGGATCTAGCGGTCCGCACCTCCTCCCATTTTTAATCCAAGGGTCTAGACCTCCCATGCGTTATGTCCCTTCATGGACCTCCCTTTGTTACGAATCGGGCGGTTCAGACCTCCCTTGATCTAAATCGGACGGCTTGGACCTCCTCACTTTGAGTCCAAAGGCCCAGACCTCCCAAGACGTCTGTTCTCTTTGAGGACCTCCTCCTCATGCTGCTCTTGGTCTGTTGGACCTCCTCTCGGAGATCCAACCGCTTAGACCTCCTCGCTAGACCTCCTTGGTGAGATCCTCGACCGTCGGGACCTCCCCTGTCTGGACCTCCTTAACCTTTAGACCTCCTCGTCCCGGGCTTAGGACCTCCTAAGCTGCTCGGACCTTCTGAGAACCTCCTCTGCGGGGTAAGACCTCCCTATGGTTGACTGATGTTGTTAATTTGACCGCCCCACTTGCCCGGCCTTAGACGTTCTCATTTCTTCCGCCACGTATGTACAGGGCATTTAATGTAGGTCTTGTCACGTCTAATCGTTCTCATACGTGGTATTTACTTTGAAGTGAGTCACTAAGCCGTACATGGATATTTTTCTTTGTTCCTTCCCATAGCGACTTCGTGTCTTTTAATGTACCTTTCACCCGTGGTGGTGGTGACACCGCCTCGACAATCACCAACTTTTGACTTACCTCTATACTTATCCTTGCACGTAAGTACCTAGTTTTCTTCACCACTTTGACTACACATAGATCAAACGTTCTAACACATCACCCTTCTCCTTCTCCACACTCTGTTACTTTGGCTCTCGTCCAAGAACTCTTCCCGGGAAAGCCTGGCTCTCACGACCTTCCCTTTCACCCATTGCTGCTTATCCTTGGTAAGTTCTTTGATGATCTGCTCCACCCTTGTTTTCACCAAAGTGTCTTGAGTGATCTTGTCCTTCACAGACCTCCTTTCGTGGACTTCTTTTGAAACTCGAGGTGCTCGTGTGAGGACCTCCTCTCTGACCTTGTGCAAGCATCTCGCCTCTGGAACCTCTCTCCCTCTGCCTAGGTCACATCTTGGGACCTTCTCTAAAGACCTCTTTTTCCTTTGGTAAGCTAGACCTTCTCCAAAAGAATCTAATCTAAATACAATGCTCTTACATTAATTGGGTTTTGAGATTTCTTTGGAGTTCTCCTGATTTTTATTTGGATCTTTATTGGATCTCTGTTTGAATCTTCTTTGAATTTGCCTTCTATATATATGTAGATTGTGAAGATTCTGGGAATCCGAAAGTTACAAGAAGAAGAATCTCTAAGTAGTGAGGAAGGCAAGTTGCATTCTTGATCATATTGCACCTAGTATATCAAATTAATTATGTCAGTTTTAAAATGTATTGCACGCTTATTTCTATCAAGTTAGTTCAATACCGCTTTTAACTTCATAGTTATACCAGTTCCTTTGTATGACCTCTGTTGGTTTGGTACAGAACACATTGTCACCTTTAGGTCAAACTTGGCTATCTGAGAGTATGAGTCAAGACCATTTGAAAAACATATGCTCGATTATGCTTAGACCAAAGCTGTTGATTTGGGGAAAACTTTACCAACATAACCAAATAATGTTTTAAATGTTTTCACCATGGCATTGGGTTGTCATGGAGGTATGAAAGTATTTGGGAAGCAAAGAAAATGAAAATGGATTTAGGCGGGGCGAATTGGTTGGCTTGGTTGGTGCAAGTTTATGCACGTGATCGTGCCTTTATGGTAGATCGATACCCTTGGGTTTGTGGAAGTCGCCCTAGTCAGTTGAGGATCGGTCTTTGAGCGACCAATGCTAGGCCTATAATGGGTCGATGCCAAAATCGTGCAACCACATGTCTCGGTGTGGGGCGTGGGACTGGTGAATAATTTGCAAAACTCCACTACATCTTCGCTCCATTGGTGGTGTGGGAGGTCTTGTTGGCTAGTGGTCTTTGATGACCCGTTGTTCCCACTGGTGCAAGAGGGGCTTCACGGATGGCTATCCATAGGGGGTGAAACCTTAGCAAGGAAAGGTCGTGGTGGAGCAATGCATTGTAAAGACCTTGTCATGAGCTCTAGATCTCTTACCTTTGGAAGTGAGAGGTGGTATTGACGAATTGGGACAAACTAGAGTACTCATGTCGTGTGGGTAAAGTGCACAACCTCTGCAGAGTTAAATCTATTCAATAGCCGTGTCCACGGTCAGGGCGTCTTGGCAAAGGCCACTTGAAGTTAGTTGTTGACTTTGGGAATTTCTAGAAATGATTTTCAAATCTGTTTTGGGACTGCCGTCCCATGGGTTTGGGCAGGGAGCCTAATGTCAGGAGGGTATCCTTCACCAAATAATGATGAATGCTATCCAACTGAAAAATTGCTTTGGTAAAATGAATTTTATCTATTGAAAGACACGCTTTGAAACTCAATAATGGTACTTAAAAGAAAATTTGCTTTGTGCAAAATAACCATATTATGCCATCCTTGATTATCCCTTATGCATGTCATATTGTTAATCCACAGGTGCAACTTGCAGCACAATGGTAGTGCTCACTCTTGCTCATTACAATTTTGCCAGAGAAGACTTTGGTAGTGATGGAGATCAAAGCAGCTAGGTTATGCCTCCGGTCACCGCACTGTGGCTTGTTGATGGACCCTTTGCTTTCTTCTCGCTCTTGTGTACTTGTGCTTGGCCCAAGGCCACCTTGTAATCAACTCTGTTAAATATTATGTTTCAATAAAGGTGTGTTAGGGATACCACCATTGTGTATTTTCTTTGTGAAGGGCTAGCCATGATCCTTGGGACTGCTCGGGTTTCACAGGAACTTGGGAGTAAGCTTGGACCTCCATGTCCTCACCGAGGAGGGTATGCGAAGGTACCGAGGTGGACTCAGATCTCCACGACCTCCCTGGAGGCTCGTGGGAGGTCTTGGGAACACTCTCGGACCTCCTCGTTCTCCTTTGTTTGGCTATGGAAAGGTTCTCGGGTGCTCCCGGTTCTAAGACCCTCTCTCGGGTTGTGATCTCTGGACCTCCGGGAGGTCTTGCTGACCTCTGGCGTGTCTTGGTGGTCATCCGAGAGGTCCTTTCAGGACCTCCAGGAGGTCTCTTTGGACTTTTCAAAGGTCTGGAGGATCTCTCGGGAACCATAGGATTGTCGTCACAAGTAATATACCAAAGTATGTTACCAAAAATAAAATTACTAAATTTATTATTTTATTGGATTTTATGAGATTTAAAAGAGTTTTCTTGGTTAAAAGAAAATAATAATAAAATAAAATCAATTATTTAATTTCCTTGTTTTTAATGTCAAAAGTAAAATTTATTGAGTTTTCTGGGATTTTATTTAATTTAAAGTGAAAAGGAATTTTAATTAATTTCTTGAATTTTTGGATTTTAAAAGGTTTTTCCTATTTTTCAGAAATTAAAATAGTTTATGTGCAAAAATAAAAACTAACTTTAAGTTGGAATTAATTTTATTAAGTTCAAAATAATTCAAGGAATTTCTGTGATTTTTTTTAGAATTTTTTAACTCTATTTGCTATTTTCTAAAAGGCTATTTGATTTGTTACATTTTCTGAAATTCGGAAATCATTTAAAATCGCATTTTTTTTTTGGGGGCCAAAATTCGGATATCCGGACATCATCTTATCCGGATAATCCGTATTCGTATCCGTATCCGTCGGATAGCATGCCTACCGTATTCGTTTTCGTTTCCGCAAAAAAAAAACGAATTTGTTTCCGATCCGAAAATTATCCAAGAAAAATCTGATCCGAGATAATCCGAATCCATTTTCGTCCGGATCGATCGGAAACTATCCGATCCGTTTTCACCCCTAGCTCCCCACCCTCCACGACCACCCTCGGGTCTGGTTGTGGGAGGTTATTGGGGACATCCTGGGTCAAAGACCTCCTCGGGCTAGATCGCCAGGCCTCCAGGAAGTCCTGCTGGACTTCTTGGGTGGTCCTGGAGGACTTCCGAGAGGTCCTGCTAGACCTCCTGGGAGGTCCTGGTGGACTTTTCGGGAGGACTTGGATGACCTCTCGGGTGAGCCTCTGGTCAAGTCGTTGCCCAAACTAGGAGACCTCTTTGTTTAACCGTGACAAGACCTCCTGGGTCCTATTGCAGCTAGGCCTAGAGACCTCCCAAGTTGGGGTGTTACAGAAGGGGCGGAATGTCTACCACATAGACAACGACCAAACCCTCGAAGGGGGAAGCGAGGAGGCTACAACCGAGGCAGGGGCCGTGGCCGCATCGATAGGAGGCAGCCAGACACTCGAAGCAGTGTAGGAGGCACTCCGCTGTTTTGTGACCTCAACGGCGAAGGATCACACACAACCGCGGAATGCCGCACCATCGCCGCCATGCAAGACTACATAAACCGCAGTCCTCACACAGCCGAGTGCGAGGACAGGCGGGGAGCGACCAACCAGTTGCCCGCCCCACCACCGAGGCCTCGCATCGAAGGAGGCCGTAGGGAACACCAGCAGAGGATCATAAACATGATCACAGGAGGATCCTCGCCGGGCATGGCGTCAAAAAGACAACGACGCATGTATGCTCGACAAATCCACCACGTCGCGACTTACCCAACCTCCAGCCTGCCTCGATACACTGACGTACTGATCACCTTCGGCCCCGAAGACGCCAGGGGCCTCTACTTCCCTCATCAAGACCCCCTCGTTATCTCCGCCAACATCGCGGAGTTTGAGGTCAGGCGTGTTCTCATAGACGGAGGAAGCTCCGCGGACCTGCTATTTTGCAGAAGCTTTTGACAAAATGATGATCCCCAGGGATTGTCTCTCACCCCCGGGCATACTCCTGGTAGGCTTCGGAGGGAGGCCCGTGACAGCCCTGGGCCAAATTAACCTGGCCGTCACGTTCAGCAATGGCCTCGCTTCCCGAACCGAGATGGTCTCATTCGACGTCGTCCAAATGCCCTACTAGAACAACGCCATCCTCGGCCGAGCCACATTGAACACCTTCGGCGCCATAGCACACCACAATTACTTGTACATGAAGACCCAAAAAAGGACTTAGTAGGGCAAACCGAGCTAGAGGCGCTCTCACCAGCCCACCATGTCCGCATAGTTGAAGTAGATGCAAATACTAGGGCGGACATTCCCTCGGCAAAATGGGCATCGAAGGCCAAATCGGAGGGACAGCTTCGAAGGGACCCTCTAAGAGAAGCATCCCGGAAGAAGACGGTGGCTCTAGGAGCAGAACTCCAGGCGGAGGCACATGAGGCCAACCTCGCCATTCTCCGCAGTAACACAGATATCTTCGCTTGGGGCCCGGAGGACATCCCTGGTGGGAGACCATTGAGCACCGCCTGACCATCCGAAGCGACGCAGCCCCAAGAAGCAGAAACTACGTCGCATGACAGCGGAGCGTCTGGAAGTAGCCAAGAAAGAGATAGCCAAATTACGAAAGGCGGGAGTCATTCGCGAAATCAAGCACTCTAAATGGTTAGCAAACCCCGTTCTGTTGCAAAAGAATACTGGAAAATGGCACATCTGCGTTGACTTCAATGACCTCAACAAGGCATTCCCGAAGGACGACATCCCCCTACCTCGCATAGACCAGCTGGTGGATGCCACCTCGGGCTACGAGCTGATGAGCTTCTTAGAGGCCTACTCCGGGTACCACCAAATATTCATGTCCAAAGAGGACAAGGCTAAAACCTCCTTCATCACCCCCATCGGCACCTACTGCTTCACCCGAATGCCCTTTGGCCTAAAGAATGCAGGGGCAACATTCACCAGACTCATCACAAAGGTGTTAGCAGATTGTTCAATGGCACGAATCTTTTATGGATTAACTTCAATCCCACGAGAACAAACAAGGAAACCAGGCAACTTGCCAGAATTAACCCCGAAAGTACACTTTTCAGGATTAAGCTTTATTCTATGTTTGTTTACATTTTTGAAGGTCTATGCAAGATCCTTCAAATGGTCATACTTAGTACTACTTTTTACAACGAGGTCATCTACATAGGCCTCTAAATTACGCCCCAGCAGACTGCTGAAGGTTTTCTGCATCAAACGCTGGTACGTGGCTCTAGTGTTTTTTAACCCCAAACGATATCTTGACATAGCAGTAGACGCTGAAGGGTGAGATGAAGGCAGTCTTTTCTTCATCTTCTTTCGCCATGTTGATCTGATGGTATCCAGAATAGGCATCAAGAAAACTCATCAGTTCGTAATCTGCAGTAGAATTAACAAACTGATCAATCCGAGGCAAAGGGAAGTCATCCTTTGGGCAAGCAGTATTTAAACTGGTAAAATCAACGCACATGCGCCACTTACCATTAGATTTCTTGACCAGGACCGGATTCGCAAGCCACTCGGGGTGATCTACCTCCCGAATGAAGCCAACTTCAATGAGCTTATCGAGCTCTGCTCTGATGGCCTCTTGACGATCCAGAGCGAAACGTCTTAGTCTTTGCTTGGCTGGTTTTTTCTCAAGCTGAATGGCTAGCCTGTGCTCAATCACTTCCCTTGGGACCCCGGGCATGTCAGATGGCTTCCACGCAAAGACATCCGAGCTTGCTCGAAGGAAGGTGAGGAGCTTATCTTCCTATTTCTCACTTAATCCCACACCAATTCGGACTGTCTTGGATTGGTCATCGGAGCTAAGTATTACTACCTTTACCTCCTCACTGGGCTAAGGAGTGGCCTTAATTTTTGCTGCTTTCCCTGTTTTATCATCTAAAGTAAGATCTTTTAGAGGTAATTGATTGATAAGTTCTAGCGACTTACGATCACATGAAAGCGCAGTAGCCTGGTCACCTTGCACCACAATCACGCCTTTCGGCCCAGGGATCTTGATCTTCTGGTAAGCATGTTGTGTATCTGCCATGAACTTTGTTAGAGGTGGTCTACCTAAAATTGCATTATAAGTAGACTCAAAATCAATCACTTCGAAAGTGATTAATTCAGTTCAGAAATTTGTAGCCGTATGGAATGTTACTGGTAATACTACCTGCCCTATAGGTGTAACAGACATACCTGGCACTATCCCAAAAAAGGGGGACTTGTCATGGGTTTAATCTTAGAACGAGGAATTTGCATCTCATCTAAAGTATTAATAAACAACAAATCTAAAGAACTACCGCTATCTATTAATACTCTCCCTACTCTACAATTACTTATGGTAGCGAAAACTACTAAAGGTAATTTACGATAAGTAGATATACCTTTAGAGACGTCCTCCTTAGTGAAGGTCAGGGAGGTTTCTGACCACTTGGGGTACTCTGGACGGCCAGGTGGGATCTCAACGTTGTTAACGTCTCTTCATGCCGCCTTGTACTGTCGCTTGGAGGTGTAAGCGGCTGAACCCCCGTAGATGACATTTACGTAGTGATCCATCCTTTGAAATGGCATCTATCTGTCTTTGTCATTGTTTTGGACCACTGGTGCTCCACTGTCTTCTAATGGGACGGGTGTTGGGTCTTTCCCATCGTAGTATTCCTCCATCTGCTTCTGCCAAGTATGGCAGTTGCGAAGGTCATGACCAAGAACTTTATGCAATGGGCACCAGTGCTCATTGCTCCTAAGCGCATTCGCAGATTGTGGGGCAGCACGGTCGTTTGAACGACCTCCTTGCCTCCTTTTGGTCCAAGGGCTGGTCAATGGTTGCGATCTCTCTAGTGGACTGTTTGGACCTCCCCTTTTCCTTCTTCTTCGGTTTCCTCTTACTGCCCGTAGAGCCTTCGATCCTCTTGGACTTCTTTTCTTTGACGTCCTCGAGGCCTGGCTGAGGAGGAGTAGTCCCCTTGTCCACCGGTCGGTTCCACTCCACTGCCTCGTTAGCATCGGAGTACCGATCAGCCATGTCGAAGAGTTCTGACACGGTTCTAGGCGGGTTGATGTTGAGGTCTTCTGTAAACCTCCGATATCTCACTGCCACAGAGTCATCAGAAACATTCAGGTTAGTATTACGGACTTCTATGAAGCGCATTACAAACTGACGTAAATTTTCGTCGGGGGTTTGACGGAGCCGATGTATCATCCTCCTTCCCCGGTTTTGCATAGCAACTTTTAAAGTTATTTCACAATGCATTACAAAGCGTCTCCTAGTTATATATGGATCCCTCAGGCTGGTTAAACAACCAGGTCCTGGCGGAACCCTTTAGAACTATTGGTAAATAATTAGCCATTGCCTTATCATCGCCTCTAATAGCCTGAATGGCTGTAGTGTAGACTTGGAGAAATTCTGACGGGTTTTGTGTTCCGTCAAAATTTTCCATACTTCCTGGCTTGAACTTCTTCGGCCAAGTAACATCTCTTAGCCTGGGAGAGAAAGCTTTGCAGCCTACATAGGGTCCAACACATTGTCGTACATTGCGACGATTATTATGACCAGCAGGAGATCTGGGACATCTATCACCTCCCGAAAAACGGGTGTCGTGCTCACCTTGTGTAAGATCGAGGAGGCCGACTAGAGGGGGGAGGGGTGAATAGGCGGCATGGCCTAGATCAATGGCTCACAAGGTTAAGTCCTTAGTTGGCTGCTCAGACGAGACTGTCCACAGCCCAGTGTGACTCCAGAGCACCAACCCCGGAGCACCCACTACTCACTTCATGCCTTCTCGCCTGAGCATAAAACGGTTTTGTGTTCAAACTAGCCCAAGGACCACCCAGTCCGGGCACACATCTTTTAACAGCAGTGTCGTTGCCACGATTCTATAGCTTATTAGTCAAGATTATCATTGTTGGGTTCAACCCGGCCAAAGGACCACCCAGTCCTTGGCACAACAAAGTTTTAGTTAAAGCGACAACAAATGTCGTGGCCTCACACAGGGCCACACTTCATTTTAATCAGCTACACAGGCCGCTACTACACAAGCCACAACCGGTGCGCTGGGGATAACTAACAGTGGTGATACTTGGTGAGAACGACGTCTACTAAAGCATGTCTAAGCATAAAACGATACCCAGGTTGGTAAACAAGAATGTCCAACTAAGAATACCCATGCTATGGCTTTTAAAAAAAGAACATGTCAACATGTTGATTGCAAAGTAATCAAGGAGTCATAAAGACAAGTAGGTAATTAATTAGGCCCAAAACCATTTTTATACAACTAGCAATGCAATTTATATCAAATCAAAATACTTTTGTAAAAATAGGTCCAAGATGATCAAAGGTCCACGACTTGCCTTCATTGAAGAGTGGCGAGGCTTCGGCAGTGGCTACTGGGTCCGAGTACTCCTCCACGAAATCGGGATTTACACGTTCGCAAAGAACCAAATAAGCAAAACAACTCTAGGCAAAAGAACTTTAAAAGACTTTAAAGAACTTAAACGAACTCATCCAAAAACCAGAAAACAGGAAGTCCCGACGAAAAAGAGATCCAAGCCAGAGAGGGTGGTCTTTCAAAAAGACCAACAAAGACCAAGAGATGGTCTTTGCCAAAAGAGGTCCTGAGAAGATCCAGGGGAGGAGGTCCTGAGGAAGGCACAACTATTCCACGTGGTCGCAAAAGAAACACGACCACGTAGTGTAGTCGTAGGAAGGATACGATCACACAAGGTGATCGCAAGAACAAGAAAAGAAAAACACCAAGAAACTCACCAAGGCCGAGAACTAGCCCGAGGACAAGACAAGATGAAGGAGCCGATCCAGTGGCAGGACGGCAACTAGCTGGCGGTGACGGGGAGGTCGTCAAAGAGGCTCCGAGGGACCCTTGACGACGAGGAGGCGACGACGCTGCTTCAAAGGGCTCCTTGCTGAAGTTTCAAGCACGGAGAAAACTAGGCAAAGAGGCTAGGAATAATGAAAGGAGGCTCATTTAGGCTATTTTTATAGCAAGAGACGAAAGAGAGAGAAAAAGAAAGAGAGAGCCACAGAGAGGCTCGGAGGCATACGGGTCAAAGGTAGGTGGGAGTCAGGGAAAGTGTCACGACCGACTTGGTGAAGGACAGTCAAAACATGCTTTGCTGGAAAGGAAGGGAACAAGGTGGGAGATTAAGGTGCCACACAAGTGACCACGTAAGTGACCGCATTTAATGTGATGCAACATGCATTAAATGCGCTTAAGGCTTTAGAGGCGGAGGAATTGAGAAAGTGAGTCGGACTGACAAGTGGGGCCGGTCAAACTCAGGTAAACAGACCAGCCAAAGGGGCAGTCGCAACCAAAGGGGAGGTCATGACCAACAAGGGTGGTCTCAACCACTAAGATGGTCTTTACAGAAAGACCAGAGATCCCAAAGGCAAGGAGGTCCTGAGGACAAGGGGGTCCTGAGGAGGTCATTCCCGAAATAGTGGTCTTTGCAAAAGACCAGTGGTTATGACCACAAAATGATCCTGACCGCAAAGGTGGTCTTCGCAAAAAGACCACAGGGAGGAGGTCATGGCAAAATGACAAAGGAGGAAGTCGTGGCCTTAGAGGGTCCTGACCACAAGGGGTGGTCATGACTGTGAGGGTGGTCTTTGCAAAAGACCAACAGATCCTGAGGACGAGGAGGTCCCCAGGAACCAAACAAGGCACGGCGAAGCAGGACTGTCTGATTTGAATCGGGCGATCCACAAGGAAGTGGAACATTCGGACCGCGCGAAGGGAATGGGAGGTCTGAACCCAAAAAGGAGATCCGAAGGGGAGGTCCTAAACGGTCAAGATCAAACTAGGGGAGGTCTGGACGATCAAATCAAAACCAAGGGAGCGGAGCGATAGCAAGGAAAATGCAGGGAAGGCTAGGGTCGTCCAACACAGATCGAATGGTACGAAAGCGATAAAGGTCTAGATCAAGCGAATGGCTCGAATGGACGCGAGGGAGGTCCCAACGGTTAAGATGAACACAAGGGAGATCCAAGGGAGCACGGGAAGGTCTAGATGAACACGAGGAGGTTCAAATGAACACGAGGAGGTCCAAAAGAAAGGGGAATTCAACCCGAATTTAGAATTTCGAAGTTTAAGGGCGTTTAAAACACAAACCCGAGCTTAGAACACCTCGGGGGTGGTCGTGACCCAAAAGGGGAGGTCAAAACCAAGAAAAGATTCAAATGGAGAAGGATGTCTAAACCACAAGGAGGTCTAAACAGAGAAGGTGGTTTAGATCAAAAGGAGGTCTAAGCCCTGAAAAGAGATTCAAACCAACAAAGAGGTCTGAAGAGATTCAAACCAACAAAGAGGTCTGGACTAAAGAAAAGTCCAAGCAAAGGGCACAAGAGAAGGTCTGAACTAGGGGAAGGTCCAAGCACTAGGAAGGTCTTCCCAAGAAGAAAGATAGAGCTAGGCCGAGGGAAAGCACAGAGCAAACAGCGAAAAGGAAAAACTCCAGCAAATAGTTTGCTTTAGTCATTTGAAGTTCTTTTAAAATCTCAAGTTAAGCTTCGAATTCTCATCAAAGCCAAATGGTTCTTTTTAATTTTGAAACTTTTCAAAAACTCAGGACAAACGGGACATTACACCATGCTTTAGTGATACGATGGAATCCATAATCACGTGCTCTTGAATGTTTAAGCTTGACTTGACGAGATATGGAATTGTGGCGTGGCCACTGCTAATAAAAGTTTATTGTGCCATGGCAAGGGTTGCCATTTGGCTGGGTTGAACCAAAAATGATCTTTACTCAGGCGAGTGATTGTGCAGTAAAGGGGATGAATTTGGGATGTGGTTGCCTCGCCTGAGTAGCCACTAAAGACTTAACTTTGTACGCCATTGATCTAGGCAATACCGTGCAACCACAAGTCCATTTATGGGGTGGACCGGGCAAACTAATTAGCAATGCTTTGTGTCGGTTCTATTTAGGTTGATAAGTGGCGCAAGATAAGTGGCGTAAGAGGGGGCCGGGACGGCGAATCCTTAGCAAGTAGAACCGAGTCAAAATGGAGCTTTGTAAAAGCCTTGTGATAATCACTTAGTCACACGCCATCGGAAGCGTGACATGTCTGACATTATAAGATGATTATCTCTTGTGGGTCAAGCTGTACAACCTCTGCAAAGTGTAAAACTATTCGAATAGCTGTGTCCTCGGTTTTGGACAATGTCTGGTAATTTCATGCGAGGGGTAAACTTTATCAAAAATGTTGGAATGATTTGGATGGATCTGAGTAGTGGGTTTTGGTCGATGGTTGGGAAGTGAACGGGGTGTTCACTAGTTACTTTAAAGAAACTCGATTACTTATGTATTAATATTTTAAATTGTACTTTACAATCTACTTATCGTATTTACTGTCAATATTGCTTTATGCAAAATAGCCATAAATCTATTCTTGTCAAGCCTTGCATGAATATTATTTGCATACATTTCCCTACGACTTGCTGAGTACTTTAAAGTACTCACGGTTTTGTGCTATTTGTTGATCAGTCGTAGAAGAAGAACCAGGGAACACCGAGTTCTACGAGGAAGATTACTTCAAAGACTATGCGAACTAGGTCGCATCCTCCACTCGATTGCCTGTGGGCATGTCAAATAGCCACCACGAGATATTTTGGTTCTGCTGCAAGTTATCTTTCGTTGTTAAGTCCTACGTGGTAAACTTTGTAAGACTTGACTATAAGGTCCTTTTGCTACTAAGTAATATGATTTTGTCTGCTTCTTCGATATTTTGTTGTATGGATATGATTACGTCAATGTTGCCACTGTGTGAGCTAGCTACTGATCTGGGACTAGTTCAGAATACACAGAGGGCTCGGATCCAGTGGTCCGGGGTCCCAACAGACGAGTGGTAGAACCACCTCCGCGTCTAATCCGTGTCCCAATGATTGCGGGACGCGGGCGCGGGCTTGCACATTTGCAGATGCGCCTTTGGCTGGAAATTGACGCCGCCAAAGTTTAGCGCCTCGCCTGTGTTCTTCTTCTTCTTCGGCTGGCAACGGCCGTTGTGCAGATAGGCGAAGTGGCACCCCTCACCGCTTGTCCCCGCAGAACAGAGAATCCACTCAAAGACGCCCAACTTCACGACGGAGTTCAGAGTCAGTTGCGCCCACTCTACCCTGTAAAGTTGGAGCACTACAGAGACCAGGTCGATGCATGGGAACTGTAGTCCAGCATCAAAGAAGTTGACGAAGACCACTGCCTCGTTAGATCGCGGTGACGGTACCGTCTCTGCCTCCGAAGCCCGAACCTTCTCAAGGCTCTTGAGCTTGCCCTCGTCCACAAGGGTCCGGAGAACAAGATCAGTCACAGTTGACCTCCCGAGGTCACTTGTGTAAGCCACTTCCCCCCAGCCTCCTTGCCACGCTTCGTCATACCCAGAGCGCGCCACCCCCACCTCTAAAGCCTTGTCAAAGTAAGACGAGCGCCGCTAAATCGGAGACGAAGTAGGAAACAGTTTACCCCCTATTTATAATCATCAGGACCAAAACTAGACAGAGCCGGGGGGGGGGGACGAAGCGCCACGACCCACTCACCGCATGGCACGTGGCACCCAATCGCCACACGCGTCGTTCGAAGAGGCGCCTTCAACGCAAGCCGGCGCTATTATGGCACACAATACCCAACCGCCACGCGCGCCGTTCGAAGAGCCGCCATCAACGCAAGCCGGCGCTATTATGCCGCACAATACCCAACTGATACACGACCACAACCGTGAGATCAACCCAGACGTCGGAGGAGGGGCCTATCAAACATACGCTTTGCTAGGCCAAAGGGGACGGTGTGCTTGGACCCTCCGGGCGAAGGGCGTGATTTCAGCCATGACGAAGTAGGACCTCGACCGCGAGTGGATTGTCATAGGGGTAGCCCACCGACCCCCATGACCTGACGAAAACACAAGGCCCCTCCCGAAGGGGGCTCGAAGGCCAGGCGATGGGCCCCAAAGGGGCCCCAAGGACTGCAAGGGCCCCAAGGCTGTGCCTGTGTGGGGTCGAAGGTGAGCCAAAGGCCACACGAGGGACCCCGAAGGAGGCCCTAAGGGGCCCACCGACGACGCCCCAGGAGGCCACCCCGCGGGGTACGAAGGGAGGAGATAAATGGACCGGATGTATCAACCAGATAGACCAAGTTCAAGGATGTCTATCGTGAGCCGAAGGCTACACTAGGGGTAGGAAAAGTCTCCGCAACCCCTACGAGGGTAGTACCTTTTGAGGGGTAGGCCTGTAATCTCGCGTACTCTGTCGGAAGGCTATAAATAGTCACCCTCGTGTAATAACTCAGACTTAGTTTTTTTGGAGCAATTAATACATATTTACTTCATTTCAATCGATCCCCTCTTCAAGGACCCTCCGGCCACTTTCATGGACACCTGAGGGTCTCCTCTTTTTACTGTCCAGTCTCTCTTACTACGACGGTAGTATTTCTATTTTCTATTTGAGAAAAGCTGCTTCACAAACCATGTCTTTCTGTTATGAGACTAGTACGACGTGATCTGAGTACAATTAGTGTGTCCCACTGCTAGAGATCCTAGCCGAGAGATCGGACGAGGATGATACCAGAAGATCGTGGTACGTGAAGTATATATAGCTGTCCTGTTTCTATTTCTTCCTTCCCCGCGAGTGTTTGTACGACTGCTATGCTAGTGAGCAAGCAGCAGTAGAAGTGGAGAAGCGCGCGCTTCACTGTTGCGTTCGCTCTCCCTCCGTTCTCGCAGATTCAAAGCAGCTCCTCGGTGTGCGCTCCTGACCTCACCGGACCCGACCTGACCCGACCCAACCCGACCGACCGACCGACCGACTGACCACCCCGGCGCCGCACAGCAACTGACATCGGGGCCCACCCGCCCATTCCTATTCCGATAGGACTAGGTGTAGTCTAGTACTAGCATCTCTATATAGACAAGGGTATAGGAGCCACACCGTTGCCAGGGACAGAGCGTCCTTCCGTCTCCTCTCCGGCCGGCCACTCCATCTCCGCAGCCCAACTACTCCATGCACTCTCTCTCTCTTGAGTCTCACCGGCCGGCGGGGCGTGCCCTACCTCGCCGCTGGCCGGTGAAAACAGGGACAGAGATGGCCAAGGCTAGCAAGAAGAAGAAGAAGAAGAAGCCGGCCGCCGCCAAGGTAGTAGTACTAATCAACTCTCTAACTGGAGTACACCGCAGTTCCTGTAGTTCCACTCCACCTCAACGAGGGTCGTTTTATTCCTTGTCATATGCACCGCCACCTTCTCAACTGCACTCCTACTTCGTCACCATGGTGCGCTGACAATGCTTAATTTCTTTCTGGTTTTCCTTCTAGGGAGAGAGCCCAGTCAAAGATCCATGGCTCAAGATTTGGGAGGGTATCCCTTGCAATAATGTAAGCCATGTCCCCCCTTTCTCTCTCTTCATGTGCTATGATCTCCAATATTTCTGCCATTTCCATGCTAGGAAAATAGCACAACGCAAACGGCTCGTCACAAGGGAAAGGTTGTATATAGTAGGGGGAAAAAATACACAAGCATTGTTTTCAAGGGCTCAATGTTGGTCAGGTGGTTTAGTTTTGTGCTGCCGTTCCAATTTCTGATGTGTTTTTTCTTCCAGGGGAATGGTGGACATGAAAATGGTGGCAACACAAGACCTGCAAGAAAGCAAAAGCGGCAGGAGGGCCACAAGGATGACGTCCCAGTTGTTCGAGAAAATGATGGTAACAAAAGAGCTGAGGCAAAGCGGAAGCTGCAGGCGCACAACGATGATGATTCAGTCGCCAAGCGCTGCAGAAGTGGTGCCACAGTGGCTGCGCTTCAGGTATGACTCCACTTGCTTTTGGTCTTCACCATATTGTTAGCTGCGAGTACTCCTTCTTTCTTTCAGAGGAACTATTAGCTACAATCATTGCTCCTCAGATGTATTTGATTGAAAACTGGACCTCGATTCATAAGTGTCAATAGCTAATTGCTCAGCAGCATCCGAAAAAAAATATTGATCTGATCTAAGCAGTGCAGTCAAATTAGTAACATAAGATCGCCATAATCCATGCTGGTTAAAAGCATTTTATAATTTTTATGTTTGTTTTCTGAAATGGGTGTGCCTGAATTGTTCGGTTCTTGTTTATTAACATACTTTACATATGCTTTGCGTCCTCGTTTCTAGGAGAGGAAGCATGAAGAAACACCCTTGCAGCAGGAAGAACCGAAGAAGAAGCAGGGACATAAATCTGCATGTCGGGAGTCCAGCTCTAACATGTGCCATCAGTGCCAGAGGAAAGACAAAGGAAGAGTGGTGCGTTGCCAACGCTGCAGGACAAAGAGATTTTGTGTGCCATGCATGTCTCGCTGGTTCGTATGCTCTTTATGTTTCCCAATGAACTTGCTTAATCTATCATACACTGCAAATGGTTGCCTTATTATATGAGAGTGGTCTATTTCCATGTTTCCTTTGGTTAATCATATTTTTCAACATGTTCCTGAACTTACATAACAATGCTTATCTGTATATGGCATAAAAATCTGCATTATTGCTTGGTAGAATGGATTTTGTTAATCATGATTTGCTGTTTGTCTTAATTATAGGTACCCCAATATGTCAGAGAAGGAGTTTGCAGAAAACTGCCCCGTTTGCCAGGTGAACTGCAACTGTAAGGGTTGCCTGCGCATGAAAGGAGTTAAGAAGGTCCGTCTCCAGCTTTGCTTTCTGAATTGAGGATGATTCCATTTTTGACAACCGTTAGGAAATGCAGGGCCCTCGATGGGAGGCATCTGAAGATGAGAAAATTAAATTCGCCTTCCGTGTTGTACGCTTCCTGCTTCCCTGGCTTAAAGAATTCCACCAACAACAGATGCTAGAGAAGAGTATTGAAGCTGATATTCAAGGTATTATTCTAGGACATGTTTTCCAGATTATACATTTTCCTTGTTTGTTCACAACTTTTACTTAATCATTTCCCCTTTTGTTTTTGTTGGGTTTCTGTAATTTGCGCGGGACAGGTGTTCCCGCTGCCCGTATTAAGGTGTCTCGAGTTTCTTACGATGACGATGACCGCATATACTGGTGTGACTTTCGTAACTATGATGACTGCATGTGTATAACTGCTGGAATTCATTGATGTATCTAATGCTTTTTTTTTGGAGCAGCAACAACTGCAAAACATCCATTGCTGATTTCCACAGAAGCTGCCGTAATTGTTCGTATGATATCTGCCTTAGCTGTTGCGGGGAACTTCGTGGAGGCCATATACCTGGCAATGGTAATAGAATGCTTTTGCATCCTAACGATATGGATGATGATCTGGACCTGGATAGACCATGTAATAATATTGCCGGTAGACAGTGTTCTGTCAGACAGAATGATGCCGCAACAGATATTCTTTTGCAATGTGAAGCTTCAGTCAATCATAGTGATCGATGCAATAAGAATGCTAGCATCAGTGGTCAAGATGGGCACAATGATACCCTCACTGATAAGGTGCTTTTGCAATCTGAAGAGTCAGAAAACCACTTTGGTATCAGTGAGAGTAAAAGTCTTCCTGATGGGCACGATAAAGTCTTGGTGGATAGCAGCTGTCCTGCTGAGAGTGGTGGTACACCCTTGAAAGAGTGGAAGATAAATTGTGATGGAACTATACCTTGCCCACCAGAGCACTTTGGTGGTTGTGGGAGTTCTGTTTTGGAGCTGAAATGCTTGTTGCCTGAGGAGTTGTATCCTTTGTTACTTGATAAGGTTGATGCAGTGTCTACCAATGGAGGTTTTCCAGAGTTTGCAGCTTCCAAGTGCTCTTGTTTTACTGAATGTGGTGAAGTGAATTGCAGCAGGGAATCTTTACGGAAAGTTGCTTGCAGGGAGGGCTCTGCTGATAATTACCTGTATTGTCCAACTGCTGGAGACATCCAAAACAGAAGCCTGGATCACTTCCAAGACCACTGGATGAAGGGCGAGCCAGTTATTGTCCGTGATGTGCTTAGGCTAACTTCTGGCTTGAGCTGGGAACCAATGGTTATGTGGCGTGCCCTGCGAGAAACGAAGGATAAAGATGCGGATGAAAGACTTTCAGTTGTAGCTCTTAATTGCTGGAACTGGTGTGAGGTTAGTAACACTGTCCAGATGATTGGTGATTAGTGATTCTCTTTCTTATTGTTTAAAAAATAATAATTAAAACGTGGTATGTTCACTTGAAAGTCCATTCTTGATTCCGATGAAAGATCATACGTGTCTTTTGAATGCAGCTTGACATAAATATCCACCAGTTTTTTACGGGATACACGGATGGATGGGTTGACTCCAAGAAGCATCGTATGTTGCTTAAGCTTAAAGATTGGCCACCATATAGCTCCTTTGAGGAGCGATTGCCACGACATGGAGCTGAGTTCATATCTGCTTTGCCATTTCGGGAATACACAGATCCTGAAGTGGGCCCTCTTAATCTGGCGGCGAAGCTACCGGGAAATGTTAACAAGCCCGATCTTGGCCCTAAAACTTACATAGCTTATGGTGTTACAGAAGAATTACAAGTAGGCAATTCTGTCACCAAGCTTCACTGTGACATGGCTGATGCAGTAAGCGGTTATTCATTTCGCTTGCCACTGTGCATAGCTTAAATAAGTAATGTATTTTTAATATATTTTATTTTATTAGTTTTGCATCTGGTGCTAGTATTATTCAATAGTTGTCACATGTCATTCTTAGCCTTCTATTATACTTACATAATAAATTAATAACGATTATTAATATGTGCTAATGGTTATGAATCTACATGTCAATCCATGTGTGACCCTCTAGTTTTGCTCTTTGACATTTTTTTCTACATAAATTCACTGTTCTGTTCATTGCACTAGTTTGTCAACCCCACACCTTTGTTGGTTGATGGTAGGTATTGAGCTGTATGCACCAATCAGTTCGTCAAAAAGTTTAAGCTGATGAGAAAAGACGAACAATTCACTTATTATACTTAAACAGTCTCTCTCACGTTTAGTGTCCTTTATGCCTAAGACGTGGAATAGAAGTGAGCTATGATTATTATTTTTTTAATTGTGCCAATCGGGTCTTGAACTTAAGATCTTTTGACTTTGATACCATATTGAGTTGCATGCATCAACCAGTTCACCTAAAAACTTAAGCTGATGAGGAAGAATGGACAATTCACTTATACTTCAACAGTAGGAAAACCCTTATACTCCTGTAGGATTTCGGGGAATAATTGTGTGTCCCTTAGGACCCCACACCCTTTATTTATAGTGTTAAAGATTACAATCCGATTCGCACATGACTTGGACTCTTGTTAATCTCTAATACTAACTCTCCAACACTCTCCTCTCAAGATAGGCATGGGATAACATTTATGTCCATCTTGTTACATATTGCAATACTATTACTAGAATCTAACACTTTACCAAACCTACCATCGACTCCATAGTCAATATCATCACAAAAATAAAAAAATTGCTCAACACCAATACCACCAGGGACGTCACTAAATCCATCTGTACCATCTACCATCTACCAGTTGCCCTAACCTCCTCCTCCACCCATATGCCCCCAGCCATCCCCAGCCTCCACCACCTCTGCCCACATGCTCCAGTCTCGGCCTCCACCACTTCTACCTCTCCAACGGACCTCTCCAGCAACACTATCTCTAGCACCAATACCAATGTCACCGGACGACTACAATACCATCACTGCCGCCACCGCTCGACATAGCCTCTACTGGAGCTACCACCAGCTCCTGCTTCATTTTCACCATCGTCGAGCCCATCACCGCCATTGAACTCACTGTCACCATCCAATACTTACCACCACAAACACATTTCCTACCAGTACCAACACCAACTCCAACGAGCACATTCGCTACCGATACCAACGTCAACACCACCTTCGAGACCGTCATCAATTCCACCATTAGCACAACCATCGAAGCCACCGCTTGAACAATCTTCTCCCTCTGCCTTCTATGCCTTCCGTCGTAACCTCCAATATTGTCACCACCTAAGCTTCCTCCACAACCATCACTAACTTTCACCATAGCAATCTCCCCTTTTCTTCCTTTCTTCCTCCCGCACGCTTCCTGTCTCTCTTCTCAAATCTCCCCTGTTCCTCTCACCTCTACTCCCTCACGAGCATGAGCAGCCCACCATGCTTCTTCCCTCTTTTATTTATAGTGTTAAAGATTACAATCCGACTCGCACACGACTTGTACTCATGTTAAACTCTAATACTAACTCTCCAACAACTCCCTATTCTGATGGGAAGTTTGAAGATTGCTAATATAGGAACACATAAGCAGTTTGTATCATATTAGCTAACCGACTATATATCCCTATGCCTTGGCCCTGTTTGTTTAGGCTTAGGTTTTTTGGTTTATAGCTTTAGCTTAAAGTCAGCCTTTTGACTTAATCAGCTTATAAGCCCTTGAGCTTTTAAGCCAAGCTTTGGTGTTTGGTAATCTGGTTTTTTATTGGATGTTGGCTTATTGAGTTGTGTGTGAAGGATAAAAAGTCTGAATTGCCCTTGAGGGTTTAAAGGACCTTGTTAAGCATGTATTTAATCTTATTTTTGCATGGGATTTGAAAATACGACAATACATGCAAGTCTACATATAAAACAAAATATATTTCGCTCGTCCATGCATGCATGTATTAATTTTGGACATTGCGTAATGAAAGAAATGAATATCAAAAGGCATATATTAGCCAACCAAACAAAATAACACAATAACAAAATAATATTCGACCATATCATATTAATGTAATCTATTTACCCTCTTGCGGCCATTAAAGAAGTAGCAATACTATCACGAAAGACACTCATATCTCCATCATCGATTGCTGATCCTTTGGCACCGTGCCCTCCAGATGATGCAGTTTGTGTATCGTTTGGATCATAATCTTCGTCAAGATCACATATCTCAAAAAGTTCATCGCGTAAAGCACTATCTCGGATGAAATTGTGTAGTGCCATACATGCAATTATCATTTTCGTTTGAATCTTCATTTTGTAACTTGGCAAAGTCAACAAGATTCTCCATTTCATCTTCAACATGCCAAAGGAACGCTCAATTACATTGCGAAGGGACGAGTGAGCGTGATTGAACACCTCGTATTTCCCACTCGGTTGTCGACCATGGCGAAATTTTGGTAGATGATACTTTTGTCCTTTGTAAGGAGCTAGATACCCCTTTCAATTGGGATAACCTGCATCAATAAGATAATATTTCTCTATATACATGAAACATATAAATGTTGACAATACAAATAAGAAAGGCATATAAATGTTGACAATACAAATAAGAAAGGTTATCACAATAATTAATTATATGATTAAAGAAGCATAGTACCTTCAGGAGGATGTGGAAACCGGTTCGAATACTTGTCCAAAGTGTTATTGAAAATACTTATGTCATGCGCTGAACCCGGCCATCGGGCGACAACAAAGGTAAACCTCATGTCGAAGTCACACACTGCTATCACGTTTTGAGACGTATATCCATGGCGACCAGTGTAGACAACTTGCTCATTCGCTCGAGCAACAACAGGCACATGTGTGCCATCAATTGCACCTATGCAATTGTTAAAATGAGGTGTAAAGCGGTTATCTTGAAGTCTTGAATGCACTGTTGTGAACTCCGGATCTATTGATCTAATATTATCTTCAGATAAAAGATAGACATATTGCAAAGCTTCACCAAACTTTCTATTAATTGTTTCCGTTGACCTTTTGAAGCGATTTTGAACTTGACTAACTGACTGAGGGCCACCAACTGTCCACAAAGTCATAGCCAAAGATTTTACGGAAGTCAGTCCTAGTTGATTTCAAGCCATAATTTGCAACCAAGGTTTCATGCAAACTATCAAAAACCGCCTTACTCATTCGGAACATCGAGTAACAATCTCTCTCATTGCCTAGTTGCTCAACAACCCATTCGTAACCAGTCAGGAGTGGTTGTCTCCTCTCTTTTTTGTTTAGGTAAGTGTTGTAGTAGTGTATACCTACATAACCAACTGCTGCAACAAAATCCTGAAATGGTAACTCTCTTTTTTTTTTCAATATCATTATCGCTAAAATCGCTCTCAGTGGTTGAACCATCAATGTCACTCTCAGTGGTTGAACCATCAATGTCACTTGATGAGCGCATCTATAAATAATAACAATGATCAGTAACATAGAATATGACATAATCTAATTGAGAACACATTAGAAAGGAACAATAATACGACTACGACATAATTGAGCTTTTTGGACATAATCTAATTGTGTTTCAACTTTTCTGGACAATTTCTTTTCATTCCAGTCTTTTCTCCTCATCGTACACTGTCTTTTGAGTGCAACCGTATTGCTTAAACAGGTAAATATTTTGATGCATACTGCTGAAGTAAAACTCAGTGCGAGTGAGTTACGGGCAATGGAGAAGGCAAAAAAATGTAATGAAAAAGGAGGGTTTTCACAAACAGAGTTATCAACCAACACAGTGGCGCCTCCCACTGAATTAGTAACAATCTCCAGTGCTGAAAGACATGAAGGCAAGGACATGGAGCAGGGTGCAGCAAATTTTGCTTTGGTCCAGCAGCAAGGAGAGAAACAGGTTCACGCTGGCAAATGTGAAATGGAGGTGTTGAATGGGTTTAAGGCAGATATTACTGTGCCTAATGGGCAGTTGTCTGACAATAACAATGGGATAAGTGCACCAAGCATGGCTGATGAAGTCAATGGTGAACCTAATGGCAGCTCTGGCCAAATTGCAGCTTCCAAGAGTAGGAAAACGAGGGGTAGTGCTATGAGCCTGGAAAACAATAAAACTGCATCTAGTAATTATTTGGAAGAAAGTATATGTGAACCTCCTCAACGATGGGTAAAGAGTCGTAATTCTTCTGATATAGCAGAAAAGAGAAATAAGAAAAGTAGTAATGGAAATCAGAGAGGTCGAAGTGCCCGTAACAAAATGAAACCTAGTATCGATGACTCCAATGGCGAAGTAGGAAATCAGCCTTCAGCTGGTGCTTTGTGGGATATTTTTCGCAGGGAAGATGCTGGGAAATTACGAGATTATCTAGTGAAGCACTCCAGGGAATTCAAGCATTACAAATGCAGGCCAGTTGAACAGGTTACTAATCCTATTCCTAGCTGTATACTGGTGTGTGAGAAATGTTTCTTATTCGAATTCTCAGCCTATGTTAGTGTGCTATGCTGGCTGCAGGTTATTCATCCTATACATGACCAGTGCTTTTACCTGACAACAGAGCACAAAAGACGGCTTAACGAGGAATATGGTCAGTTAAAACACTTCCATTGGCATCTTTCTTTCACTGCCTTGTCGAATTAATACAGTAGCTCATTATTCCTCCAGGGATTGAGCCTTGGACGTTTGTGCAAAAGCTTGGCGAGGCAGTCTTCATACCTGCAGGATGCCCCCACCAGGTCAGAAATTTGAAGGTATGGCAGATTTGGAGCAACGATGCATGTCTAGTGTTGTTTCTGCATCCATTAATCTTTAGTGGCTTAAATACGAATAAGAAGGCAATCGTTTTTGTCTTGACTCTTGAAGTGTTTTAGCATTTTTTCTTCTCCTCATTTGTAATCTTGCAGTCGTGCATAAAGGTTGCGCTTGACTTTGTTTCTCCGGAAAATGTGCACGAATGCGTCAAATTGACAGAAGAATTTCGCCTGCTGCCAGTGAAGCACAGGGCGAATGAAGATAAGCTAGAGGTCAGCCACTCTTACCTATCCTTTCTTGAGGCTACTTATCTAATGTAGAAATGCAAACTTATTTGTGGAAAATTTTGTCACTGCTGGAGTTGAGCTATAATAGCATAATTTGTCCTCAAGTTTCTTCTGTTCTTTCCATCGCACTACGTCGATTTGCCAGGTTAAGAAGATGGCTCTGCATGCACTCAACCAAGCCATTTTGGATATCACGCGTTACGACTTAAATCAGAGGTGATTTAATTAAAACGTTAATTTTTAAGTTGGTTGGACACTTGATGGGGATGTTCAGATTCAGACACCTTGTGTGAGGCACTGCACTAAGCGTCTTTTGCTTTTGACAGGTCAAGGAGTGAAAGTGAAACCGAGGACAAGATTGTCAAGCGTGAAATCGAGAAACCGCAGGACCAAACTGTCATGCCTTCGACAGATACTACTCGGGAAGATCAGATGACCGGGAGGAGAATGGGACAGAGGAAGCGGGAGCCCAATAATCGATTCACTTCAGCAGAATGGGTCACTTAGCGTTGGGCTGACCGTGAACAGTAAGTAGAGTAGGGGTTACGAAATCGTTGGTTGTCGTATAGTACCTAAGTGCCTGGCCTACGTGCCCGAAGGATTATCTCATTTGTAAAGACAACTTCTTTCCCATCCATCTACTATCTTCTTCGTCTCCATTCCCCGTTTCACAACCCTGCTTCCTTGCTTCCGATGCTACTCCTCTCCTTTACAGTTCCAGGAACATAATAATTGGTATCAGACTGAAGGCAAGCCGGAGAAATCCAAGTACCAGACGCGAGCCCAAGAGGAGATGCTAGCCATGGAGCAAGAAATAGCTGTGTTTACTCGAGCGATTCAAGTACAATGAATCACTATCTAGACGTTGGTTGACTCCATAGCTAAGATCAAGCTGGTGGTACTAGAACTAAAAGAACGGATGGTCGTTGCAGTGAATGATATGTGTGATAAGGTAGGAGAGTTGCGCAATCAAGTCAAGCAGACGACTCGTGACTCGAACCTAGGATCCAAGACAACTGGGTTGCCTCCTTTGCCGTCGATTCCAGAGCACCTGAAACATAAGGAGCCCAAAGATGAGGGTGACAACAGTCACAGGCCGAATGGCCACTGCTCTGCAATACAAAATCGGGGGAAAACCATGGGGAATCTCACCCAGAGCTACCTTCGGGCAATGGTACGTATAGCTTGCATTACCTACCTATGACCATTAATGATGCAGGTGAATCGGCGAATAGATCTTCGGGGGTGTACCACCATCATCCATCACCATCGAAATCGGATTTTCCTCAATTTGATGGAGAAAATCAAGGGTGTGGAGGCTGAAATGCGAAGTGTATTTTTGAGTGTGTGCTACGCGTTCAGATCTATGGGTTAGTATAGCTACCATGCATTTTGTGGGGAACACAGTTTTATGGCTGCAATCAACTCATGCTTTGCGTGTGTTTGGGTTAGGAAGAGTTCTAGCAGCAACTTTGCCATTTTAACCGTCTCAAGCAGAATGGAACAGTCACAGAGTTTGCTGAGAAATTTAATGCCTGCATGCATAATCTTATTGCTCACCACACTTGGGATCCAATGTTTTTTGTGACACAGTTTACTAACAGATTACGAAGTGAAATTAGAGCTGCAATAATTTTGCATCAACCAAAGGATCTTGATACTGCTGTTTCCCTTGCTTGTTTACAGGAGGAGGTTCTGGAGACTATGCGGCAAGAGACACGTTGGCCGGAGTTCCCGATTGGGGCGATCACAAGCACGGACAGCGTTGCCGTTACTGCACCACCGGGAAGGTCGTCGGGCTTCGTTGGAAATAGAGCAGATGACAAAAGAGGAGTGGATGGCACTCGTGCACGCAGACCTGATGACAAGGTAGCGGCCCTCAGAGCATATCGACGAGCCAAAGGCTTGTGTTATACATGTGGGGAGGGGAGGGGGAATGGAGTCGGGAGCATCGGTGTGGACCCACGGTTCAGCTTCATGTCATCCAAGAGTTGTGGGATTTGGTCCAAAGTCCAAAATCAGAGGCAGCACCTTCAGAAATTGGGAGTTCACATGAAGAAGTTCTGGCAATCTCAATAGCAGCCACGAGTGGCTTAGAAACACCTAAGACAGTAAGGCTCAAGGGTAGTATTCAAGGGCTTGAGGTCAACATCTTGATAGACTCTGGAAGCACTCACAGCTTTATAAGAGAAGCTTTGGCAGTTAAGCTTAGAGGAGAACAGAAGCCACAAAGAATGCTAAAGGTCAGGATTGCTGACGGTGGTACTTTGGCCTGTAAAGGGGAATTCCCATATTGTTGATGGCAGGTTCAAGGGGTGGAATTTTTCACAACATTGAAGGTGCTGGCACTCGGTTGCTATGACCTCATTGTGGGGATGGACTAGCTGGAGCAGCATAGTCCGATGACCATCCACTGGCGCAAGAAAACCTTGTCATTTCTGTATCAAGGAAAGATGGTCTTATTACGAGGAATGAAGACTGATACTCCCTACTGTTTGTTGGTAACGACTCAAATAGAACAAACAACTGGGAAGGATATAGCTCAGTTATGTTCAGTAGCGACGGAACAACCTCTGATGATGGACACTATTCATCATTTGTTGTCGGAATTTGCAAAAATTTTCGATGAGCTGCAAGGTCTACCGCCATAGCGCGAATTCGATCACTCGATTCCATTACTTCCAGAAGCCCAACCTGTTAACTTACGGCCTTACCATTATCGCCCGACACAGAACGATGAAATGGAGAGGCAAGTAACTGAGATTCTCAGGCAGAGAATTATTCAACCCAGTGTCAGTCCCTTCGTGTCGCCAATGCTGTTGGTGCCAAAGAAGGACGGGACATGGCGTTTCTGTGTAGACTATCACTATTTGAATGCAATTACGGTAAAGAATCGTTATCCACTGCCTATTATCGAGGTGCTGTTGGACGAATTAGTAGGCTTAGAATGGTTCACTAGTTTGGATTTGCGGGTAGGATACCACCAGATTCGAATGAAAACAGAAGATGAACATAAGACTACCTTCAAAACACATCACGTGCACTATGAGTTCAAGGTAATGCCTTATGGCTTGATTAGTGCACCAGCTACCTTCCAAGGGTTGATGAACACTATTTTAGGGCCTCTGCTGCATCGGGGAGTTTTGGTGTTCACTGATGACATACTCATTTATAACCGGTCTTTGGAAAACCATGTGACAAGGCTCCGGCAGGTGATGGAGATTCTGACTCACCACAAGTTGAAGATCAAGCAATCAAAGTGTGTGTTTGCTCAAAAACAATTAACATACTTAGGACATATTATCAGCCACGAGGGAGTAGCCATTGACCCAAAGAATATTTCTGCAGTCCAAGGTTGGCCAGTACCAATGAATGTCAAACAAGTGCGAGGATTCCTGGGCTTAGCGGGCTACTACCGTAGGTTTGTCCGAAATTTTGGAATGCTCAGTCGCCTACTCACTGATTTGCTGAAAAAGAACGTGGTGTTTTCTTGGACCGAGGACAAAGGAGCTTCGTTTTGGGCCTTACAGGAAGCTCTAACTTTAGCACCAGTCCTAGCCTTACCAGATTTCACGCAAGAATTTGAAGTTGAGACTGATGCATCAGAGAAGGGCATAGGCGCGGTGCTCATGCAGAACAAACATCTTGTGGCCTACCTCAGCAAGGCTTTAGGACCACGAGCACAAGGACTTTCCACTTATGAAAAAGAAGGATTGACAATCTTGATGGCAGTAGAACATTGGCGAGCCTATTTGCAATTTGGGGAGTTCGTGATTCGAACAGATCGACGAAGCCTAGTGCACCTTGGGGACCAACGACTGACGACAATGTGGCAGCAAAAAGGTAATGACTAAGCTACTAGGGTTGCAATACCGCATTATATACAAAGCTGGGGCAACTAACAAGGCAGCGGACGCTGTCACGTAGAGAAAAAGGAGACAACGGGGAGATTACGACAATCTCCACCGTCATACCAGATTGGATGGAGGTTGTTGCGAGTGGATATCAACATGATCCACAGGCTAGTAAATTGTTGAAGGATCTGATGGTCACATGTAAAGGTCTATCCAAATTTCAGTTAAGCAATGGAATTCTCAAATTGGGAGACCGAGTGTGGGTCGGAGACAATGCAACAAAACATCTTGAAGTCGTTGCATTCCAGTGCAATTGGAGGACATTTGGGATTTCAAGTGACATATCATCAGATCCGAAAACTATTTGCATGGCCGGGGCTCAAACAAGATATGTGGCAATTTGTGGATCAACGCTCAATCTGCAAACAGGCGAAGGCAGAACATGTGGGCTATCCCGGGTTGTTACAGCCATTACCAGTACTAGACCATGCTTGGCGAATCATATCGATGGATTTCATCGAAGGGCTACCTGATCATCTGGCTTTAATTGCATTATGGTAGTGGTTGACAAATTTTCCAAATATGCTCATTTCATAGCTATGGCACATCCCTTTACAACATTCCGAGTAGCTCAAATGTTTATGCAACATGTGTTCAGACTCAATGGATTACCGCAATCCATCATTTCTGATCGAGACCGGGTGTTCATAAGTTTGCTGTGGAAGGAATTGTTTCGGGCGGCTCAGACTCAGCTGCGAATGAGTTCTGCATATCATCCACAAACTGACGAACAAACCGAGCACGTTAATCAGTGTGTTGAAGCCTATCTGTGTTGTTTCGTTCATGTGTGTCCAAGTAAGTGGTTCAATTGGTTGGCTTTGTCGGAATATTGGTATAACACTGCATTGCATTCTACTCTAGGCAAAACTCCCTTCGAGGTCTTGTATGGCTACAGCCCCAGACACTTTGGCATCAAAACAACTGTAGTTTGTCAGAACAACGAGTTGTCGGATTGGCTGAAGGAAAGGAAACTAATGACAGAATTACTAAAGCAGCACCTCAATCGAGCAAACCAGCACATGCAAACTCAAGCATATATGAAAAGATCGGAAAGATCGTTTCAAGAAGGCAACTGGGTGTATTTGAAGCTTCAACCCTACATTCAGAGTTCAGTGGCAGTTCGAGCTAATCATAAACTGGCATTTTGCTATTTTGGCCCTTTTCAGGTTGAGAAGACGATTGGTCCAGTGGCATACAAGCTCAACTTGTCGTCTACATCGGCAATTCATCCGGTGGTCCATATGTCCCAGCTCAGGAAGGCAGTTCATCCCTCGGAGATGGTGCAACCTAAACTTCCAAGCTCAAATGAAGACCTGCATATCCCACTCAGGGTGCTGCGACAGCGACTTCGGGACAAGGGATTGACATCGACTACTCAAGTACAAGAGCAGTGGCCGGGATCATCAAGTACAAGTGCAGTGGTCGGGATCATCTACTCCGGCACCAACCTGGGAAGACCTGGATGATCTACAAGCCCGATTTCCGCACGCTCCAGCTTGGGGACAAGCTGCATTTGAAGGAAGGGAGAATGTCATGCTTTCGACAGATACTACTCAGGAAGATAAGATGACTGGGAGGAGGATGGGCCTAAGGAAGCAGCAGCCCAGTAATCGATTCACTTCAGCAGAATGGGCCACTTAGCGTTGGGCTGACCGTGAACAGTAGAGTAGGGTTACGAAATCGCTGGTTGTCGTATAGTACTTAAGTGCCTGGCCTTCGTGCCAGAAGGATTATCTCATTTGTAAAGACAGAACTCCTTTCCCATCCATCTGCTATCTTCTTCGTCTCCATTCTCCATTTCTCAACCCTGCTTCCTTGCTTCTGATGCTACTCCCCCCTTTACAGTTCCGGGAACATAACACAAACATAAGCGGCCACCCGAGCACTTCTTTTGCTGAATTTGTTGTGACGTTTTGGATACAGGACGATCACTTGGGAATATTACTACTGTCCCATGCACTCTTAACATTATCTTGTCGGAAGTCAGAACTCAGAACAGAGTATGCAGCAGGATTTGTGGTGTTTTGTGTAAGGCTTTTGGTAGCAGTTGATACGATAATATGGCTTTCATCTTCAGACTCAAAATATGTATATTCTCGTAACTGATCCAGATAAAACATTCAATCACAAGGTAGTGACTGATTTGTGGAGCCGGAGCAAGAAATGTGTGTGCTGTCGGAGTTAGAGGGATGTCAGGTAGATGTTGATACATATTATTGGATTTTTAAAAACAATATTATTTTAAAAGATAATTACAAAATTAAATAGTTGATTTTTTTTTATAAAAGCTGAAATGGCGGCAGTGCTCTATCGCCATTTCAATTGGCGACAGGGACCCTATCGTCAAAGGGGACAGTGGGGAGGTTTCTGTCGCCAGTTCAATTAGCAACAGGGTCCATGTCGCTATTTGAATTGGCGACATGTTTCTAAGAATTTTTAAATATAGCAAATGAGCTCAAAATATTACGATTTTTTTTTATGGAGCCTCCCGACACAGTGTACTTGCTTGTATAATTTTTTTTTTCATAATTTTATCCGTTCTAAATGTTTCTCCAAAATTCATTTAAGTATATTATTTGTATGAATGTCTAAATATATAAAATGAGCTCTAAAAATTGTGAATTTTTTTGAACGCTCCTTACATAGTGGACTTGATTGAGAATTTTATAAGTCTGGAAAAATTCAGAATGAAAAAATTACACAAGCAAGTACACTGTGTCAGGAGGCTCCACAAAAAAATGCGTATTTTTTTTAGCTCATTTGCTATATTTAAAAATTCCTAAAAACATATCGCTAATTAAAATGATGACAAGGACCCTGTCACCAGTTCCTCACTGTTCCCTTTGGCGACAGGTTCTCTGTCGCCAATTGAAATGGCGACAAGATCCTGTTGCTAGGGACCTAGGTTTGTAAAAAAAATCGACTATTTAATTTTGTAATTATCTTTTTAAATAATATTATTTTGAAAAAATCCCATATTATAGCTGCATTTAATTTCTAACAAGTCTCTGCAATTTAATTTCTAAAAAATTAGTAGATGCAATTTTATTTTTGAATGAAGAGGCAGGAGAGCTGCCCTTTGCGTTAATAAAGTAGGAAAAACAAGATAAAATAAGAAAATACACGCCCGATTAAGGAACGCATCCCATGGGAGGAACCCATGTTGGGCTCACTAAACAAAGACTCTATCATCAAAGACACCGGATGTAAGATCGAGGTGGCCGACTAGAGGGGTGAATAGGCGTTTTAAAATTCCTTAGGCTCTAAAACCGATTTCTAATTAGGAAGCTAATACAAATACGGTTTTGCACAATTAAAGCCTAAATCAACTAGGTTCACCTAAGTGCACCAACAATACAAGTCTATTGGTAAATATAACAATTGAGCATGGACTTGTAAGCTAATCAATTCTAGCAAGGTGAATGGCACTAAGCAATACAAGCATTCATACACAATGAATAAGCAATTTAATACAAGGTATATAAATTGCAATATAGTAAAGCTCAAGAATGCAAACCACAATGACACGATTATGTTTTACTGGTGGTGGTCGGAGACTTGCTTGGTCTCCCATAATCCACGTTGAGAAACCCAAAATAATTGGGCCGGCTCCACAATTAAGCCTTCCTCCGAGGATCAAACACCTCGCTCCACTTGGGTTGCTCTTTCCTCCACTCCGGAGATGGCGAGCACCACACCACTCACAAACAGGGCCTTCTCACAAGCTTCACTTGAGAAGATCACTTGGGACCACGACGCCTCCACGCCGTCTAGGTGTCGGCAAACACCAAGAGTAACAAGACTCCAACGCTCACTTGAACCAATCAAGTGTCTAAGCTCCAATGGATACTAAATCCACCACCTAAGGCAACACATGCACTTAGGGTTTGCTCTCAATCACTCACTAAGTGCAACACATGCACAAAGGAAGAGAGAGCTTGCTCTTTTGCTCAAAGGAATGTCTAGGAACTTGCAACACATGCAAAGCCCTTCACAATATCAAAGACAACCTTCCACACACGGCCAAGGTGGGTATTTATAGCCCACACACGAAATATAGCCGTTGGAAGCAAAGTCCTGAAAAAGCGGGACAATCGGTACTACCGCCGTTATAAGGCAGTACAGATTATCAAGATTTAGAATAATGACTATAAAACTAGCCGTTGCAAAGGGATTCGGTACTACCGCCAACATATATGCGGTAGTTCCTCTTAAATCGGTAATACCGCACAACACACTGCGGTACTACCGCTTAGCCAAAGAGAGCAACACATGCTCAAAATCCGGCTAAGGACCAGAATGCATTGCTACTGGAATTTCCATACCGCATGGAAAAACGGTAGTTCCGCAAGCCGGTAGTTCCGCGCACACAACGCCGGTACTACCGCGCTACCCCAGAGCGAGCCAAAACCAAATTGCAACGCTACTGGAAAAACCGTACCGCTAACAAATAATCGGTACAACCGGGATGCGGTCGTACCGCTCACACAGAGCCGGTACTACCGCACCATCCAAAAGAGCCAAGTAAACCCAAAAACATGCGTTCTGGAATTTACGTACCGCTCCAAAACTCCGGTCCTACCGACATGCGGTAGTACCGCAAACACAACGCCGGTACTACCGATTCAGAGAAAAGACGGTTTGCATTCGTTTCAACTCAATTTTGCAAAACACATATTTGCCAAATTGATACGTGATGCAAACACAAGTCAAAGGCAAGATTCTCAACAAGTTGCAAAACACATTTGCCAACTTTTAGAATCAATACCACAAGGAATAGGGTACATGAACTTAAACACTTTGCAAAACGCATTCGCAAATTAAGTCACATGCTACAAGGACTAAACATGAGCCACAACTATTTGTAAAACACATTCACAAATATTGGCAACATGTTAATCAAGGATAAGATACATGGACTACAACTATTTGCAAAACATATTTGCAAACTAGTCACATGCTACAACAAATAAGCACTTAGCTTAAACTATTTGCAAAACACATTTGCAAATAGCAACATCCTTAAAGAGCATAGAGCAACCAAGGTGAGCTATCAACACATGACTAACTCAAGCTACTAGTCAAAGACCCCTCTTAATAGTACGGCAACCTATACTAGCAATCCGGTCTCCCAACCAAACACCGAGACCGGTAAAAGACTAGGAACAAATCCTTAGCCCTAGCTAGTCATACCTTTGCCTTTAGCAACTTCTTGAAGCTTGATGGCGCACATCCTTGCTTCAACTACGGGTTCTTGACTTGATGTTCATCAACACATGATGACAACCTTTGCTTGACCTTCATCAACACATGATGAAGCTTCACTTGGGATCTTGACATGATGCTCATCAACACATGATGACATCCTCCATCCCGACTCTTGATATGCATCAACACATGATGCACTTTTCACTTGACATCCATCAACACATGATGGGTCTTCACTTGACTTGATGATCAACACACGATCATCTCTTCTTGACTTGATGACTATCAACACATGATGTCATCCCAAGTCATCAACCACCTGGAACATAACCTATTCATCCAACTCATGGAAAATGTTAGTTCCACAATATGATTATCATTAATTACCGCAATATACCATTAACTCATAATGGCGGGACAAGATACCACAATCTTTCCCTCATTGGTAATTGATGATAACCACTTCAATAACAAATAATTGAATATAGAATGGTATGAGTATATAAGCACTACATAAGTTATATATACTCAACATGAGTGTATCTGAACTACACAAGTCATATGTACTCAAGAATACATGAGCATATATGAACTACATAAGTCTCATATACTCATATGAATATATTAACTATGCAAGTTAAACATATTCAAGGATATGTGAGTACACATGAACTACACAAGTTATGTTATACTCATATACAAGTATATTTAGACTACACAAGTCTTATATACTCACAAGAATATGTTAACTACACAAGTTAAAGTATTCTAGGATATATGAATTATAATGTCGAACTGCATACCTTTGATTTTCACCTTTATATCCAAATGAGACTAAACATGATATAACAAGTAGAAGTGTTAGTCTCACAATTAGGTTTGTCATTAATCATCAAAACTCCATTAACATATAATGGCGGGTCTAGATTCTTCACCAGAGCTAGAGACACTGGCTAGCAAAATCTAAACCACGCCCTAACGCCAACCAGCTCTGTCGCACACACGTCAAAGCTAAGGGAGAAACCAAACACCTCCCTACCAACTCACAGGAACTTCAAGCTGGTGAAACCAGACAACGAAGAGGATCGCCTTATCACCGACTTGAGAGAGAAGAATAGAAGCATATGAATTAGGTGGGGATGCGATTCTTCTACTCGGCGATAGCAGTGAATGAAAGCAGAACCGATGGACGACAACTCTGACTCCTCTCTCCCTCCACCCGTGCGGCTCAAACAAGGTGGACCGAACCAACTACTACTAGTTGGGCCTCCGGGACAATCGTCTTGCGCCTCGAGGACGACATTTCACTTCAACGGCGATAGCCCCCTACTCGGGCTCTTCCACCGGCAACAGCGCCCCCTCCTAGCAGGGGCTGACATTCTCTTCTCCGCCTCACCCAAGACCGGCGAGCGCACAACGAGATCCCAGGGTCGGGGTTTTGGGGCCAGGGTGAGGAGACTTTTCTGGCTGTGGCAGTATGAGCTCTGGATAAACTTGTCGACGGACGTGCCCTAGCAGCCGGGCAGTGGAGAGCATGGGGACGACACGATGCCACGACGAAGAACCACAACGCCAACTCCACTCACGAAGGTTTCCACGACGCCAACTCCACTCGCCGTCGGCTCCGGTCTTGACGCGTTGGCCCAGGTGGCGGAGAAGCTCTCCTGGTGCTGCGCGAAGGCCACCACCTTGGCCCTCGTCGTGGCGTTCTGCACCAGCACAGCATCCATGCACAGCAGGCCCCGCCCGTCCAGCGGTTGCCGAAGAGCTGGTTGTCAAGCGCCGACACGGAGCCCTCGTTGCAGTCCACTGTCGTGCTCGCCGACACGGAGCCGTGACGGACAACAATCACCCACCAGGAGATGGCCGCATCAGTAGGGGGTGGACCTCTCCGGCATGGAGCCGAGGGCCGAGGCCCACCCACCACGAGCGAAGGCGACGGCTGCTCCCTGCGCGACGTGGGTCCTCTCGGCGCGTGCGAAGACGACGACTCCCCGCACGACGAAGCTCCTTGGCGTCCCCTGGGTGGCACGGCAACCGGCGACCGGGGTGGTGCTGGCGGCCCAATACCTTCGGCGACCGGGTGGGCTGGATCTAGATCTGGATCTAGGTCTAGCCTTCATGGGGGACGTCGGCGACCCGTGAGCTCCAGCTAAGGGGGAAGGGCCACTCCGCGACACCGGAGGTCTACCGGAGGCGCACCGCCACCGCAACGGCCACGGGCGGCAACGCCGCCAAGCAAGCTCCCTCAACGAGAACGGGGAAAGGGGGGGGGTGGTGGAGGAGGAGGTTCGGGAGGGAGGTTGGGGGCAGCTGCCGGTCTTTGGAGCACCGCTGACAGACGGTGGGGGCTGGTGATAGGGTTGCTCTGGGGTGGTGGCGTCGCCTCCCGGGTCGCCTTAAAGGAGCGACACGGGAGTCCTTACGGTATGGGTTGAGTAAAATGTGTTTTTTTTTAGATGCAGTTTTATAAGGCAAAACAAAAATCTTCGAATGGGGGCCGATGCGACGGGCATCTGGCCGCAATTGGAAGGACTTGGTCGGTTAGAACTAAGAAGAGAAGATAAAGGTCAACTAATTAGAGTAGCAGCCCGAGAATACGCAAGAGAGCTGCTTATCAATTCTCATTAAGAAATGAAATAGGTCGAAGTCCCCAACTCCCTGTTCCTTGGGTTCCCCGACCCCGGGTCGTGCTGTTGTGAGCATTGTTTCAATTACGACTAGATGGCAAGTTGAGCAGCCGAGGCAACAACCTGATACTGCTGAAGCTAATTGAGGAAGTCAGTCATCGATAGCCTGATCGTATCCACATCATTGTCACTCATTTCCAGCAGTAATAGGAAGTAAGACATCTCAGTTTTACATGCCAGATCAAATCCATATGATGATAAGAGGACAGTGACGGTATAACGTGAGTACAATAACTTCAACTAGTACGTTCTTTCACGAAAAGGCATCAGCATGCATATTTCATTGGATAGAACAGAATGTAAAAACAACAGCTTAGCCCTCTTTTTTACAAGATCGAAAAAGCTAAAACAAAGATACAGGGATTGGATCACAACTACTGCTAGAGGATAGATCTCAATTAGGGACTTCGCGCCAGTGAACACAGTTTATCTGCTCCAGCCTCCAGACATAACCGGAGGACCAAACGTAAGCGGCCATTTTTCCGAGCCACTTCTTCCTGTTTTTCTTTTCTTTTTTGCTGGATTTGTTGTGATGTTTTGGATAGACTTCACTTGGGAAGATTACTTCTGTCCCATGCACTCTTACATTGGCTTGTCTGAAGTCAGAACAGAGTAGGCAGCGGGATTTGTGTAAGGCTTCTGTAACAGTTGATACGATAATATGGCTTTCATCTTCAGACTCAATATGTATATTCTCGTAACTGATTCTCATAAAACCTTCAATCACAAGGTAGCAACCGATTTGTGGAGCAGGAGCAGGTCTGGTTAGGCACAACAAAATAAGAACAAGAAATATTTGGGCTGTCAGTGTGTGTACAAGTCTTTGCAAGAGCAAGGTGTTAGAGAACTTGAGGCTAGCATTTTGCTTTTCACAACTGCGCAGCTTATTTATTTATTGAGAGGTATATATAGACATTGTTACATGAGCCTTATGGGCTAGAGAGGGAGAGAGAATGTACAACATGTTAGAGATAGAAATCCTTCTGTATTTCCTTATCTACCTTTTATATTGCCTTATCTGTATAAGACATACACCCCTTGTATACGCTATATATATTGTCTATTGGATCTCTGAATACATACACACAATATTCATAACATGGTATCAGAGTCAAGATTAGGGTTAGGGTTTCTTACCTGTGACGCCTCCTAGCCTCTACCCATTCTCCACTGCAGCTGCCTCCGGGAGGACCGATCTTTGTTCCCAGGGGCAGTCTCTCGTCGTTGCCTCCGACGCAGCCACTGCCGTCGCTCTCCAGCCGAGGTAAAGGTGGCAGCATCTTCGTTAGCCGTCGTCGCCTGCTCGGGTCTGCCTCCCACGGCTGGATCTTCCCCGTGCTGCCGCTCGGGCCACCCGGTGCCTTCTACCTCTAGCGCCGCTTCGTCTTCCGACCGTCGTCGCCTCCCACGATGCGCAAGGGTGCAGGCCGCAACTCCGGCTCCGATGGCTCAGATCTTGTCGTTAAGGAGGGCGGGGTTCTCCTGCAGCTTCCTATGGACGCCAGCGAGGTCCCCAGCGCGCGTGAGGCCGTGGATGGTCTCAGCCTCGGATGCTCGTTCTGGCTGCCCGTCATCTCCTGCTCCCTCGGCCACCTCCGCGCCGCTCTCACCAAGCTCCAGCTCTGCTCTACAACGGCCGTCAATTCTACTGCTGCTTTTCTTTCTTGGAGCGCCAGATCCCGCCGCATTTCTTGGAGCAATGCCGCTTAGATGGTTGGGAGATGGTGGGATGCTATTGGAATGGGCTGGCATCTGAGATGGTTGGAGACTTGGCCTGACTCGGATGCTATCGGGATGGCTCTACATAGTACTACTGCTAGTTATCTTGATGCTTCTTTTTATTTATATCGTTTCTTCCGTTGCGTCCATCCAATTCCGTATCACTCAATCTTTAAGTTCGTCTAAGCCATGCGAGTCCACAAATTTATTATCAGTCATAGAAGTATAGGAATTGTTTTATGCATAGCAGCAGCTGCCGCTCTCGCTCTTTTCTTCGGGCCGCTGCAGATTCGCCACCCCAAGCTTTTAAGGCCGCCGTGCTTATTCCGTACTGCATCTCCATTGCGCTTCTTGTGCATTGTGTCGCGCTTCTTTCGCACTACGCCTCCGTTGCGCTTTTTGTGCATTGCGTCACGCTTCTTTTGCACTGTGCCTCCGTTGCGCTTCTTGTGCACTGCGCCGCCGTCGTCTTGGGCTACGATTTACGCCGCCATGCTTCTATCTATTCATATTCTGCTTGATTTGACAGCTTTCCCTATTATTTGTCGGTTTCATCATCTTCGTCGTCGTGTTGCCGCAGTCGACTTTGCTCTCGTTTGCCTCTACTTTCTCAGCCCTTGCACTTTGTGCTTTATGGGCTGTCGCACGACCCCGAATGGGAGGAGATCTTTTGATACTCGACATATTTTTCAAGAGCTGCATGCTACGACGACATTATCAAGACTCATACTTTGGATTTTTCATATTTTAGTGTCAACCATTTCCAAATGCTATGCTCTTGCATTTGAGTGGGGGTGTAGAGATATGTTAGAGATAGAAATCCTTTTATATTTCCTTATCTACCTTTTGTGTTGTCTTATCTGTATATAGCATACACCCCTTGTACATGCTATATATATTGCCTATTGGATCTCTGAATACATACACACAATATTCATAACATACACAACACTCTTAACACCCCTCTTCAAACTCAAGGTGGATCAGGAGGATCTGATGCACTGAGTTTGAGTAGATGAAGCCCATGGGGTTCTCAAGTCTGAGCTTTAGTGAAGAAATCTGCAACTTGAAGCTTTGAGGGAACATACTTGAGGGCGATGGTCGATTGCTGAGAATGAGATCGTGTGAAGGATGCATCAACACCAATATGCTTTGTCAGCTCATGCTTGACTGGATCGGCAGTCTGAATGACACTTGTATTGTCACAAAAGAGAGGTGTAGGATTGTCACAATGGACACCGAGATCAATCAAGAGACACCGAAGCCAAATGATCTCTGAGGTGGTAGCGGCAAGAGCTCGAAGCTCAACCTCTGCACTAAAGCGTGACACCGCAGTCTGCTTCTTGGACTTTCAGGCAATGAGTGAAGTACTAAGAGAGATACAACAGCCAGTGATAGATCGACGATCAGTAGGATCACTCGTCCAAGTGGAGTCAGAGTAAGCGTGGAGCTGGAGCTGACTCGAACTGGCATATAATAGACGTCTGAACGCAGTCCCCCTCAAGTATCTCAGCACACGAAGAATATGACCATGGTGAACTGAGGTAGGAGCACTGACAAACTGGCTGAGCACATGAACAGCATGAGCAATGTCTGGCCTAGTGACAGTGAGATAGACAAGGCTCCCAACGAGCTAACGATAGCAGAAAGGATCTGTCAGGGGTACACCATCTGTAGATCGAAGCTGCAAGTGAAGCTCCATGGGTGTGCTAGCAGTACGAGTATCAGTCATCCCAGAGCGAGCGAGTAGATCCTGAATGTAGTGATGCTAAGAGAGGTAGTAGCTATCACCATCAAAATGAACCTCAATCCCTAAAAAATAGCTCAATGGTTTCAAATCAAACATCATAAACTGTTCACTCAATTTCTTCTTGACAAAAGTCACGTAGTTCATGTCATCTCTTGTGATCAACATATCATCTACATACAGCAGAAGCAGAGTACGACCCCCGCTGATAAGTGTGAATAAACAAGGCAGGGTCATGCTCACTCGGAGTGAAACCAGCAACTTGAATCACATAACTGAAACGCTCGAACCAAGCACGAGGAGCCTGCTTGAGACCATATAGAGCACGCCTAAAGCAACAAATATAGCATGTAGGAGCCTCAACACCGGGGGGGGGGGGCTGCATATAAACCTCCTCATGTAGATCACCATGAAGAAAAGCATTCTTGACATCCATCTAAGTTATAGTCCATGAGCGAACGGCTGCAACAACAATAAGAGTACGGACTGTAGTCATATGAGCAACTGGAGCAAAAGTCTCATCATAATCTCGACCATAAGCCTGCTGAAAACCTTTTGCAATAAGACGAGCTTTGTATCGCTCCATTGAACCATCTGACTTGTTCTTTATTTTGTATACCCACTTGCAAATTATAGGCTTAGCTCTAGATGGTAGTGGAATAAGATCCCAAGTGCATGTAAACTCTAATGCTATAAGCTCCTCAGTCATAGCCAACTGCCACTCAGGTATACTGACAGCCTCCTGATAGGTACTCAGCTCAGATACTGCACAAGCACAAGGAAAACTCCATCTCTCTGGTGCTTGAAGAGAGGAACGATCATGTAGAGCATACCGTGATGTAGTAGAACGATCATTAGAGTCTATGGTACTGGCTGGAGGGTCAAGTGGAGGAGAGGAGGACCGAGGATCAGAAGGTTCAAGAGGAATGGAAGTATGAGAATCAGAGAGAACTCTCTGTCGGCGACTATAGTGAAAAGAAAAAGTGAAAGTGTTAGAAACTGGTGGAGCTGGTGGAGGAGGCACACTAGAAGGTGAAACTGGTGGAGAAGGTGTATTTGGAGAAGACAAGTTTGGTGAAGGAATAAGAGGTAGACACAAAAATGAGGTGGAATTTGTGGAAGAAGAAGTGGGATGTGTAGAAGGATGATAAAAGAAAGGTCTACCCTCATCAAAAGTCACATCACGAAAGATGTGAATGCGATGTGCTGAGGGATCATAGCAACGATAGCCCTTATGCTCTGGACTATAACCTAGAAAACACACTCAACTGACTGAGGGCTCAGCTTTGTGCGCTCACGAGGTGCTAGAAGGACATATCAGACACAACAAAAAAACACGAAGATGAGCATAGTGAACAGGTGCTCTGTACATGACCTCACCAGGACACTTACCCTAAAGCTTGGAAAAGGGCCGACGGTTGATAAGATAGACTGCCGTAGAGACTGCTTCCCCCCAGAAGTGAGAGGGAACAAAGGAGGAAATAAGAAGAGTACGAGCAGTCTCAATGATGTGACGGTGCTTGCGCTTAGCAACACCATTATGAGCATGAGCACCATGACACAAGAGCTAAGGAAGTGTACCCTCAGAAGAAATAAACTAACGAAAAACTGATGAAAGATACTATCCTCTAGAGTCAGAATGAAAAACACGGATGATAGAAGAGAATTGAGTATGAACCATCTGAGCAAAAGATTGATAGATAGAAATCAACTGCGAACGGTATTTCATGAAGTAGATCCAAGTGTATCGAGTATGGTCATCAGTGAAGATGATATAGTAACTGTGACCACCCTTCGAAGCAAAAGGAGAAGGACGACAAACATCCGAATGGACCAAATCAAAGGGACGATCAGAGCGAGAAATGCCGAAAGGATATGGGAGTTGTACTTGCTTGCCAAGTTTACAATTCTTGCACTGAAAATTTGTATCAATAGAAACAGGCCCAAGAACACTGTGATGAATCAAGATAGAGAGGCATAAGCCACACAAGTACTCCAAGCGATGATACTATTGAAAAAAAGATGGAAGAAGTCCATTCTACCCTCTCAAGTATCGACATACAGACACCTAACCCCCTGAATTAAAAAACCGGCCATTTGACACCCCAAAGTTGCAAAACCGGACAACCTACACCCTCCAGCTGTTTTGTGCGGTGGTTTTGCTGACGTGGCGTCCGGGTGGCCCGGTTTCGTCAGGTCAGCTAGGTGATATGGCTTCTTTGGCAGTTGGGCCCACCTGTAAGTGGTGTCTTAAGGAGGCCAGCAAAGTAGGGGAGGAGGCCATGAGTGGTGCGGCTCTGGCTCGGGCTTGCTTGCGTGAGTGAAATCTTGCATACGGCAAGGCCGGAATAGGTGCCAGAGGATGGCGGCCACGAGAACGCAAGCGACAGGGCACGCAATGGAGTGGAGTGTGTGTGAGGCCAAAAAGGGCGGCGTGGTGCTCGGGCCATGAGCGGCGTCGGCGGTGGGGCGGCAGGAGGAGGAGGAGAGCCTGCCTTGGCTGCGCCGAGGGTGAGGAGGCCGATGGTGGGGAGGGAACTGGCTGGGTGGTTGTGGTGGCGGGGCGGCGGAGGAGGAGGAGGTGGTGGGCGCTTCTCGTGATGAAGAAGAAAAGGAGGTGGGGAAGAGTGGAGGGGGTTGAGGCGGGGTGTGGGGTTGGAGTGGCGGAAGACTCAGCGAGCGCTGCTTTCGGCCGAGGCGGAGGAGAAGGAGTGGCGCCGCTTCTCGATGGAGAAGAAGAAATGGTTGGGAAGGAGAGCAATGGCAAGGGAATGCTTGGGACTCATATGGCCACACGGGGGGAGGGAAGAGCCTTGGGGGGAGGCAAGGGGATGGGGCTGGGCTCGGAAGCAAGCCAAGCAGAAGCTTGGCATAGCGGTGCAGTTGCTGGCTGCTGCCTCCTGCCGTCAGCAGCGCCCGGTGAGTCTTCCGCCACTCCAACCCGTCACCCGCGCCTTCAACCCCTCCACTCTTCCCCACCTCCTTTTTTCTTCATCACGAGAAGCGCCGCCGCCACTCTCTCCTTCGGCTTTGCCGCCGCCGCCACCACGGCCACCCTAGGCTCCTCAAACCCCACCATCGGCCTCCCCTCGGGCGCTGCCATCGTCCTCTCCTCCTCTCGCCATCACCGCCCGCCGCTCATGGCTCAGCGCCGCTTTTTTGCCTCGCTGCCACCACTCCATCTTGCTGGTTAGCTCGCCGTCGGTGTCGTGGCCGCCATCCTTCGGCACCCGTTTCACCTTCCTTGCGGCGCCGATTTCACCTCACGGCGCAAGAAGCCCCAGCCAAAGCCGCGACCACCCATGGCCTCCTCTCCTGCTTTGTTGGCCTCCTTAAGACGCCACTTACAGTGGGCCTAATCGCTAAAGAAGCGGATCACCTAGTGACTGGCGAAACAAGCCACCCGGACGCCACGTCGGCAAAACCACCGCAAAGCAATTTGGAGGTGTAGGTTGTCGGTTTTGCAACTTTGGTGTGTCAAATGGCCGGTTTTTTTAATTCAGGGGGTTAGGTGTCTGCATGTCGATACTTGAGGGGGTAGAATGGACTTCTTCCAAAAAAGATTGACAAATAGAAATAAATGTAAAAGGATAAGGGGTAGATGAACCAACAACAAAGGGTGAAGGAATAGGGGAGAAGCTCAAGCCATGGGCATGTGTGAAGACAACACACAGTGGATAATGGGATTTTCTTATGGAAATTGGATTAGGGTTGTAGATTGCTCTAATACCATGTTAGAGAGCTTAAGGCTAGGGTTTTACTATTCACAGTTGACATTGTTACATGTGCCTCATAGGCTATATAGGCCTCATGGGCTAGAGAGGGAGAGAGAGAATGTACAAAATTCTTAACACAAGAAACATTTGGGCTGTGACGATTTGTTCTTTTTGTGGTTACAGCTCATCACAACAGAATCATCCTTACAAGTTACAACCTTCTACATCGGGTGCAAATGATTATACAGCTATACCCGGCTATAACAGCAAACTAATAAGCAGCTCCCATCAGATCACTAAGTACAGGCAGTTTTTATCAGACAACAAAATCTTCGAATGGGAAACTGCCAATTATCTCGAATGAAGAGGCGTAATAACTGTGTGAATTGTTACATACTAATATCAAAACAGGATGTCCTCTCACTTCTCTTCACCTTACATTCTGTGGGCAAGGCGCCGATATTGGAATAAGGATCCACTGGACACTTCTCAACGATAAAAGCTTGCCTTTGGACATAGCTTCTCTACAGACCCATCAGGCGGCCCATCTACAGGGCGTAGCTTAATCTCATAAAGCTTTGGCCATAATTTTCCTGTCACTGCAAGTATCGACAGGGTTAATCATGGCTCCCTGATCAGAAGAACCTGTGAGGCTTGGTTAGGATGAAAACAGTGAATTGGAAATACCAAAAACTTACCGAATAATCTGTGCTTTTCTTCATCCCAAGCTATACCATTTAGAACATCAATAGCCTGGAACATGGAACAGATTTAGTGTCATGTATTTCGTTGTGTAATGGAATCGTTTACTTGTTATTCCCCGTGTTCCTGCGAAACTACCATTGGTATTGAACAGAACGAAGCTCACTCCAACAAGGACGATTATAAAGAGCGAAGGAAGATCAAAACACAATATTACACAATAAGCCATTAACTACTCACCGTATTGCCAGAATTCCACAAGTGCTCCCTGCAAGATTGCAAGAACACAAGCATCATTAGTTATTTCAAATGCAGACACCATCAAATAGAACGAATTATGAAGAATCTCAATGGTAAAAAAAAGGGCATAGAAAACAACATCAGCCATTTGTATTCGGAACATACCTCAGTTCATGAAGAAATATCCAGCCCACAACTAGGCCATCTTCATGGGAGACTCTAGCTATGCAATCTGTCTACATATTATAGGTTTGAATACTGAGAGTTGAATTCAACAATATTAGAGAAAATAGGTACGCAGATCACATTGTAATAATTCTTCTTGTATTTGAGATCCATATAGAGTTATATACCAAACTGCAAAAAGCAAGGTCCTGGGTTCATTACTTGATTGTACCAAGGTGCGGTATGACTTATGAGAGGTGCAATCAACCAGTTTTAAGCGTTGAATTTGTTACTGGTCATGCAAAGACAATACCTGAGATACCTAATCATCAAGTCAAATCTGAGCCAATTCATTGTATGTCAATAGCCTATTTGGCAGTAACAGGCCTAACAAAGAACAACAAACAAGCATGGTATGGTACAACTCAGGAAAAAACGAGGCAGAGCACCATAGTACAGTTTGTTAAACACTTAAACCTCATCCGCATTTGGTCTGGATTATATGACACCAGGGCAACAATGTGGTAGCACTAGATATACCAAAGGCAAAATGTTCTGTTGAGATCATGATCAACATCTTAATACATGAATGCTACATGGTTAGACTGAGATACTGTATAATAAGTAATACCCCCTCTGTTGGAATATATAAGGCGCATTTAGAGTTTGCACATGTACCAAGGAACAAATGGAAGTGACCAAACTACCCTCAATACTACATTGATTTTTCCATCTTAGTGCACGCCAAATCGCTCAATAGAATGTGCTGTATTCAATGCATGAATGCTTTGCATTTGTAGCGTCTCTTTTTCTCTGCACCATGCAGACTTGCTATTGCGCCTACACGTCAATATTTCCTTGATTAGTGTGTGCTTTGCTGTTTATTGCCGTTAAACCAAACAACGATTAATAGGGCTATAGGAGGAAAAGAATAACAAATATTACCTTGATTAGTGTGAACGCCCTATATAAATCAACAACATCAAGAAAAAAAGCACGCCCTATATATTCCAACAGAGGGAGCAACTAATAAGAAATTGACAGTAACTTCATTAAGTAGACAGCAAGTTCAGCAAGATACTGTATAATAAGTAGAAATCTAACCTGCCAGACATTTGCCCATACTTCACCATTTATATATTCAAGTTCATTAAGATAGGGGACTTCATTATCTTGATATTTCACAGTCACCATCTTCATGACTGCATCAAAAGAAATGTTAAACAAAAGAAATGAAGGCTTAAAGCTAACAGAATATGGAGAGCAATAAATAACCTTGGAGTGACTTCGGATCCAGCTGATACAACCTTGAAGTACCATCACTGCCAAATAGAACTTTCCCATCAGTAGCCAGCCCCCACCCATCACGCATTTTATGGGTAAAACTCTCACGCTGCAAACCCAGCAAAGAACACATTAACCTGTCACCTAGCACATAAGTCACAAGACGAGTATCGGCAAAAAAAAAACGATATCCAAAATAAGTGGGTGTTTAGGATCATTAGCTGGGAGTTTAAAACAAAAACATCTGTAACTGGAGCAAGCGTAGAAACAGGGGCAGTAGCATACTTTGCTAAAGTTATGTTGATCGTATATAAATCCATCATTCTTCATCCAAGTAACTTGAAACAATCTACAAAGGAAAAGCATAAAAAGATGAAATGAGGTTTAGAAGGACAGGTTAGAAGCAAAGAAGGCCATTATCTCCAAGAAAACAATTGTTATGTAAGGTGTAATTAATGTCTAGCTACCTGTCACCAAGAAGTGTTAGACCTTCTCCAAACATACGTCCGTCCATTTGGTGCTGAACTAAAACCTGAGAAATGACAAAGTCATAACTAACGATTTATAAATTTCAGTAGAATGAGCATTTAATGAAGAAAGCAGTAAGCGAACAACGAGACATGCAATGATATATATGAAAAGCAAAGAGTTTAACATACTTTTCCAGTTTGAAGATCAACCTTTCGGACTGATGACTGTTCAGAAACAATGGAAGGGGCAGTTAGTGCTTTAACAAATATTTTTTTAAAAGGAAACAAATGAAACAAACACAGCCGGTGGCAATTAGGAATTTAGGATCACACATCATCCCCTTGGGTCGGTTAAGACCTGTAGGTCCATGTAATAGAATCTCCAAAAGACCTCAACAACCCATAGGCCATAATAGTGGCACTCAGTCTGTAACACTTCCTACTTAGGAGTTATCAATATCAACAATGGTTAAGTGAAACTACAGCTAATTGATGGTCACTATCATTTTAAACCAAGAAAGTATTCTGAAGATGTCATAATAGCATCAGATGGATGCCATATAAAGAATCTGAACTTACAGGACCCAAGCAAAGGGAAAGGAAATATTTTCCCCCATCAAACTAAATTGGAGCGCTGATGCAATCATCAAACGATTCTTGGACAAAGGTAGTAATGATCAGTCCTAAGAGGCAAGAAAAGACGAAGGGATCCACATTACCCTGTAATAAAGGCCAGTCGACTCGAAAAGGGTGTCATTTCCTCCATACAAGAGACCCTGTAACACAAACACAAGACATAGTAGAATGCATCATGCATCTCGTGTAATCAAGAATCAATCAATATTTACAGAATGGTGTACGGTTTGCGTTTCTCCGTAGCAGAGCACTTAAATGTTGAGAGATGTGGTACTAGTTATCAAGAAACGCAGTGAGTAGTTAGGAAGCAATTCCCCACGGGGCAGAATCAGATCAAGTAGGAGGAGGAGAAGCGTACCTGGGTGAAGGCGTCGGGATCGTGGGGGTACTCGCGGACCAGTTCGAACGAGTAGAACCTAGTGGCGGCCGTAGCAGGTGCTGGGCGGTGGAGGAGGGCGGTCGGTGGGGAGTTGGCGCGCCAGGGGGCGTAGGCGGCGGCGAGGAGGAGGAGCACGGCAAGCGCGGCGGCCGCGGCAGCGATGACCGGGCGGCGGAAATAGAGCGGTGGAGCGGCGCCGGGGGCGGATGTGGATAAGGAGGCGGGTGGCATGGCGGCGGCGGAGGCGCGGCGGTGCGGCGGCGGTGGCCTCCGTCGGGAGCCGACGGGCATTTGGTTGGTTGGAAGGAAAGGTCAACTTAGCTGTTCCTTCCTTCCTTGCTGGGATCTTGTCGTTGGTTGGTTGGTTGGTACAGGTTGGGACCCACTTCTAATGTTGCAAGATGACTTCTCCGAGTTTTTCCATTACTGTCGACTTTTCGTCGCGTAGGTACGGATCTGGCTACATATATTATTTTTTCCGGATTTAATACCTTTCCGGATAGCCGCACCACCCGTCGCCACACGTTCACGCCGCACGGCCACCCTGCGGCGGCACTGCTGCACGACTGCTCGTCACATGTCCCCCCTCCAGAAATTAGGGTTAGGGTTAAGTGGGTTTCGGCGATTTCGTTTGAATTTTAAAATATAGCAAACGAATTCAAAAAGAAATTCATAATTTTATTCGTCTAGAATTTTTCTCACAATTTCATATAAGTGTACTATTTGAATGGATTTGTAAATGTAGAAAATGAGCTAAAAAATTTATGATTTTTTTATTACATAATGTTTCGATAATTTTATGTGTGTTCTGGAATTGTCTCGGAAATTTAGGATTTATGTCGCGAGAATTTGGATTTTAGGTTACGAAAATTAGGGTTTCATGCTTTCATGTTACTTGGAATGTATTCGATATTTGCTGATGTTTCAAATGAGGCATGCTTGTATATAAACATTATGGGTTATATTTTGGTGATATACTTGTCTTGACAATAAGGTATATTAGCGGTCTAGAGGAGGTTGTGGGATATTACAAATATGCTATATTTTTCCCTACTTCTGGAAAACTATCTGTTAGACTCGTAATAACATTTTATGATCGTTGTATGTTGTTGTAGTACGCTAAATTTCTGAAAATTTTTGTGAGGTAGCAATGATTCGTAAGTACGAAGTTAGGTGATATTGCGATGCACCAGAAAATTCATACACGGTAACATACACGACAGTTTTGGAGACATGACGCAACGATAACACACGATAGTTGATCCGACAAGAGGGTTACTGTAACACCCTGATTTTTTTGAGCCTTTTTGAAAATTTTCAAAATAAAAAGAACGATTTGGTTTTGATGAGAATTTAAAGCTTAACATGAGAATTTCAGAAGTTGAAGCGTTTAAAATGATTAAACTAATCTTCAACTAATCTAAAGCTTGATTCTCTTGGTTTTGCTCTAGCTCTCTGGAGCTATCTTTTCTTCTCTTGTTAGTACTTCTTCTCGTCTATCCCACTTAGACATTCTTTTATGTCCAGACTGTCCCTCTTGTTTGACCTCTACTGTGGTCATTTCCTTCTTGTCTTTTCGGGTCTTTCCTCTCCCCTGGAAATCTCTCTCTATTGAGACCTTTTATCTAGTCTACCTCTTTGGTCCAAACCACCTTTGGGTCGGGACCTCTCTCTCAATCTCTCTTTTGTAGTTTAGACCTCCCTTGAGGTTTAGGCTTCCTTTGTAGCTAGACCTCCTCTGAGGTCTAGATCATCCTTGTGGCTTTAAACCACTTTCCTTTTTATTTGGGTACTCTCTTTAGATCAGATCTTCTCTGTGTCCAGACCTTCCTTTTTGATTGGGCTGCTTTGGATCTCTTTGTTGGTTTGAATCTCTTTGGTTCAGACCTCCTTCCTGTGTTCAGACTTTTTCTAAGTCTAGACTTCCCGGATGATTAGACCCTTTTGTATGCCCAAACCTCCTTACCACTTGGACCTCACCTATAGTGCGGATCTCTTCTTTGTCTTGATCTATTTGATGTCTGTATCTCTTTTTGATCATAGACCTCATTCTTTGTTTGGGTATACTCTTATGCTAGACCTCCCCTCAAGTCTTTTGCTTGAGTCTCCCTCATGCTCACTTGAACGCCCAGTAATTCACTTGAACCCACTCGTGTCCAATTAGACCTTCTTTGCATTTGATTGGACCACCTTTGTGCTCAAATTGGACCTCCCCTGGTCCAGATTTTCTTCTCTGGCTTAGACCTCCTCAGGGTCTAGGTCTCCCCTTATAACCACTTTAGTTCCTTTTATGCTCTTGTGAACCTCTCGGTGATCACTTGGACTCCTTTTCGCCCTGATCTCAGTAAACCTTCTCTTTGGAAAAGTCCTCCTAGTCCAATCTGGTATTACCGCCCTAACTCGCGGTATTACCGTTTTCTAGGACCTCCTCCCCTTGCCGATCGTGATCGTTAGGATCTCCCCTGTGAGGTCCTAGCCATCAGATCTCCACCTTTCGATTTGAGCTTGACCTTCGGACCTCCTGTGAGTAGGTCGTTGGACTTTCTGTCCAGAGGACCTCCTCCTGGTTGTGCCTGTTGGACCTCCCTGTCGTTTGACCACATCCTAACCACCCAGACCTCTTTCGAATAGGCTAGACCATTAAGGTGTTCTTTGATCATACCTGAGCCATCCAGACCTCTTTCTAAGATGATCTAAAAACCGCTCCGACCTCCCTTGAGCCTCTCCGAGCCGCTCAGATCTCCTTTGCTTATTTTCTTGATCGTCAGGACCTCTACTGGCTTTTGATCTTGACCGTCAGACCTCCTCCTTATGAGATCTGACCGTCAGGACCAGCCTTTTGTGGGTCCTGTCCTTAGGACCATCTCGTGGGTGTCTTTCGGACCTCCTGTCCATGAGACCTCCCTCTTGTGTGTCCTTTGGACCTCCCCTTGCCTCGATCTTAATCGTTAAAGCTCTCTTGATTTTATCCCAACCGTTGAGACCTCCCCTGAGTTGATCTCACTCGCTAAGGACCTCCTGGACCAAATCTTGACCGCAATTTTATTTCAATCCTTTGAACCTCTTTTGTCCTTCAGGACCTCCTTGAGTCCTTTGGGACCTCCTCCTTGTTTAGCTGGATCTTCCCATGTCCTTCAGGACCTCTTCATGTTCTTTAGGACCTCCCCCTTGTTTGGACCCCAACCGTCCAGACCTCCCTTGCAGGGATCTCAACAGTCAGGACCTCCCAATGTCCGGACCTCCCTGTTGAGTTTTGGACCTACTTAGGGTTCAAACTTCCCTATGGTGTTCAAACCCTTATGGTCTGGACCTCCCTTTTGTGTTTAGACCCTTGTGGTTTAGACCTCTACTGTCTTTTGCACCTCATGTCCTTAGACCTCCTTGTGGCCTCTAGGACCTTTTGTCCTCACAAACCTCCTTGCGGGTTAGGACCTTCCCTTTGACCCGGTTGTTTCTAAGTTTGACTGGACCCACTTGCCAGTCTTACCCATTCTCATTTCCTCTGCCACGTTAATATCTTGGGCATTTAATGCATGTCATGTCACATTAAATACATCCATATACGTGGCGTTTTACTCTGAATTGGGTCACCTAGCTGTACTCTGACATTCTTCTTTGTTCCTTCCCATAGTAACATACGTTGTCCTTCCTCGTACCTTTTACCCAGGGTGGTAGTGACACCTGCCCTGCCACTCACCTACCTTTGACCCATTTCTATACTTATCCCTGGTACGTATGTTTCTAGTTTTCTTCACCCATTTTGACTATAATCAGTCCAGGGAGCTCTGCCATATTACCTTCTTCACACTCATCATCTTAGCTCTCGTTCAGTGGCTCTCCAGGGAAGACCTTGTTGCCCACGACTTCCCCTCCATCCATTGGTTCCTTCTTGTCCCTGGTAAGTTCTTGGTGATCTGCTCCACTCTTGTTCTTGCCACTGTGTAACACCCTGATTTTCAGAGCCTTTTTGAAAATTTTCAAAAATAAAAAGAACCATTTGGTTTTGATGAGAATTCAAAGCTTAACTTGAGGATTTCGGAATTTGAAGTGTTTAAAATGACTAAACTAAACTTTAACTAATCCAAAGCTTAGTTCTTCGGGTGTTGCTCTAGCTCCCTGGAGCTATCTCTCCTTTTCTTGATCAGGGTTTCCTATCCTCTATCCTACATTTGGACATTTTTATATGTCCAGACCGTCCCTCTTGTTTGACCTCTGCTGTGGTCATCTCCTTCTTGTCTTTTCGGGTCTTTCCTCTCCCCTGGAAATCTCTCTCTATTGAGACCTTTTGTCTAGTCTACCTCTTTGGTCCAGACCACCTTTGGGTCGGGACCTCTCTCTTTTGTAGTTTAGACCTCCCTTGAGGTTTAGGCTTTCTTTGTAGCTAGACCTCCCCTCAAGTCTTTTGCTTGAGTCTCCCTCAAGCTCACTGGAACGCCCAGTAATTCACTTGAACCCACTCGTGTCCAATTAGACCTTCTTTGCATTTAATTGAACCACCTTTGTGCTCAAATTGGACCTTCCTTGGTCCAGATTTTCTTCTCTGGCTTAGACCTCCTCAGGGTCTAGGTCTCCCCTCATAACCACTTTAGTTCCTTTATGCCCTTGTGAACCTCTCGGTGATCACTTGGACTCTTGCTCGCCCTGATCCTTGTAAACCTTCTCATTGGAAAAGTTCTCCTAGTACAATCGGGTATTACCGCCCCAACTCGTGGTATTACCATTTTCTAGGACCTTCTTCTCATTTATCAGGACCTTCTCATCCTTTAGACCTCCCGGTCTACGGGACCTTGTAGTCCTTTGGAGATCCTAGCCAATAAGACCTCCTTCTTGTTCATTCGGACCTCCCGTGAGTAGGTCGTTGGACTTCCTGTTCAGAGGACCTCCTCCTGGTTGTGTCTGTTGGACCTCCCTGTCCTTTGATCATCTCCGAGCCGCTCAGATCTCCTTTACTTATTTTCTTGATCGTCAGGACCCCTCCTGACTTTTGATCTTGACCGTCAGACCTCCTCCTTATGAGATCTGACCGTCAGGACCAGTCTTTTGTGGGTCCTGTCCTCAAGACCATCTCGTGGGTGTCTTTCGGACCTCCTGTCCATGAGACCTCCCCTGAGTTGATCTCACTCGCTAAGGACCTCCTAGACCAAATCTTGACCGCAATTTCATTTCAATCCTTTAAACCTCTGTTGTCCTTCAAGACCTCCTTGAGTCCTTTGGGACCTCCTCCTTGTGTAGTTGGATCTTCCCATGTCCTTCAGGACCTCTTCGTGTTCTCTAGGACCTCCCCCTTGTTTGGACCCCAACCGTCCAGACCTCCCTTGCAGAGATCTCAACAGTCAGGACCTCCCCATGTCCGGACCTCCCTGTTGAGTTTTGGACCTCCTTTAGGTCCAAATTTCCCTATGGTGTTCAGACCCTTATGGTCTGGACCTCCCTTTTGTGTTTAGACCCTTGTGGTTTAGACCTCTACTGTCTTTGCATGCGGCGACCCAACCCTAGGGCACCCGAGAGGTCCTTCTCAGGATCTCCCAGGATGTCCCTTAGGACCTCCCAGGAGGTCCGATAGAACCTCACGAGGCTCGGTGGGATCTCGCCTCAAGAGCACCAGTGAGTCTCCGCAGACCACCCGAGGGTACCACCGAGGAGGTGGGAGTCACGGGAGATCCCAATCGCCACGGCCAACACAGAGAGGTCGCAGGACTGAACCTGAGGAGGTCGTGAGGCTTGGGGATCACTCTGTGATTCCCAGGCGTGAATCGAGCTAGTCCCAAGGATCTTAAGCTAGCTCTTCACAAAGAAACAAGAATGGTAACATCCACGTCAAAGACTTTATTTACAACATAACCAAGGAGTTGTTTACAAAAGGTGGCCTTGGGCCAAAAGCAAGCTTACAAAAGAGCAAAGACAGAGGTCCATCCACTATACCACAGTGCAAAATGGTGGAGGGCACAACCTACTCGCCCCTGGTCCTCCTCTTCTCATTGTTGTCTTCTCCTAATAAGATTTTGCATTGAGCAAGAGTGAGCACTACCACTTGTGCTCGCAAGTCACACCCGTGGGTTAATGTAAATGACATGCATACATGGATATACAACAGAGGGCATAATATGGTTGCTTTGCATAAAGCCAAGTTTCTTTCAATTACAATTACTAAGTTCCAAAGCGGTGTTTAATAGAAAAATCCATTTTATAAATTTGATTTTCGGTTGGATAGCATTCATCAATAAATTGGTGAAGGATACCTCTGCACAAGGCTCCTCGCCCAACCCATGGGATAGAAATCCCAAAACAGTTTATTACACATTTTTAGAAACACAAAACCAACATCTAACTCGAGTGGCACGCCAAGATGTCCATGACCGCGGACACGGCTATTCAATAGATTTACACTCGATCGAGGATGTGCACTTTACCCACACGACATGAGTTCCTCTAGTTTATCAGGCATCCGCCGATGCCACCTCTCACTACCAAAGGTAAGAGGTCTAGAGTTCATGACAAAGCCTTTAAAATGCATTGTTCCACCACACCTCTCCTTGCTAAGGTTTCGCCTCCTTTGGATTGACTCACAGATCTGGGCCCTCTTGCACCAAAGTGGGAACATAGGTCATAAAGACCATGGCCATAGAAGACCTCCCACTCCTCCAACTGGATTAATCATGTGGAAGTTCTGCAATTTACTTAGCTAGGTCCCACGCCCATACCGAGACATGTGGTTGCACGGTTTGGCATAGCCCATCATAGGCCTAGCATTGGCGGCTCAAAGACCGGTCCTCAATCGACTTGGGCGACAATCACAAACCCTTGACCTCCACCTTTACCAGATAGAGTCCGTGCATCAACCTTGCACCAACCAAGCAACCAATTCGCCCAAGTCCAAATCGGTTTTCATTTCCTTTTAGCTTCCCCAAAGAATATTTCCTTACTCCCATGACATCCCAAATGCCATGGTCAAAACATTTTAAACAATAGTTGGTCATGAAGGTAAAGATTTTTCCCAAATCAAATGTTTTTGGTCTAAGCCGATCTAAGCATATGTTTTCATTAATTGCTCTGGTTCACACTAATGTATTAACGAGGTTTTGTCTAAGGTGACAACAGAGTTGATTCAATGTCAAGTTGGCCATATGAAGGAATTTGGGCATAACTATGTGTTTTAAAGCATGTATTAGATTATCTTGGTAGAACTAAGCATGCATTATCCTTTGAAAGCAGAACATAAGTAAATTGAAATATTGGGTGCAATATGATCAAGAGCATGACTTGCCTTGCTCACTGTCTTGAGAGTCTTCTTCTTGATGGTCTCACGCTCCTCGGTGTCCTCACGATCTATACGGGAGAAAGGAGACAATTCAAACCAAATTCCAAATAAAGAGCCAAGAAGAACTTCAAAAGCAACTCTTAAGACTCAATTAACAGAGACCATTCACAGACTCAAATTAGGTTCTTTGGGAGAGGTCTCAACTTCATCGGAGAGAGATCAAATGAGGAAGGTCCTCGCAGAAACCAGAGGCGGCGATAGCGAAAGACCAAGATGAAAACGCTTGTGTGAAGTCCAGGCGGTGGTCTTTATACAAGAACCATAGAGTTCCACCGAGAATCCCAAGGAAGAGGTCCCGAAGGGATATAATCTCTTATGGTGGAGATAAGATCAAGAACCGGGTTAGTGCACAAGAGGACTTACCAAGATAAGGAGGAGGTGAGGAGTTGAAGGGAGGTCAAGGCAATCTGGGCAATTAGGGTCAATGCCCAAGCTCCCGATGAACCTCCAATGGTGAAAGTGCGATGAAGGTGCTCTCGGGATGCCCTCGGCAGCAAGGCTCTCCAAGAAGCCACTGAGCGTGAGTCAATGTAGAGTGTGGGAAAAAAGTGGTAAAGGAAGGCTCCTGGGGCTAGTTATAGTCAAAAGAGTGTAAGGATCATTTAATGCGTACGTGACTTGATGAGCATGAGGGTAGGAAAAAGGGTACGAGAATGTCCCAGAAAAATAGTAAAGGACATTGTGCACTATTGCGGGAGAAGACTAGAAAAGACACCAACAGTGTCCTCAAATGACTACATTCAATGGAAGCATCCATTTTCAAAGTGCATTTAATGCAACAAGACATGCATTAAATGCCCATGGTACTAGTGTGGCGGGAAAAACATAAGAATAGGCAAGCTCGGCGGTGGGACCACCAAATCTAGAAACAACTAGGTCAAGGGGAGGTCTGGACGGTTAAGATCTCCATTGGGAGGTCTTGACGGTCCAGATGTTCAAGGAGGAGGTCTGGGGTTAAGAGGCCTGATATACACAAAGGAGGTGGGACGTGGGGAGGTCCCAACACACGTGGAGGAGGTCCACGTGACTAAGAGGTCCCGATAACTAAGATCTCATCGAGGAGGTCTGGCCGAGGAATCCTTGCAAAGAGGAGGTCTCGGTGGTAGGATCTCACCAACGGGAGGTCCTATCGATTAGGCTCTCAAGAAGGAGGGTTCCACGGCTCAAGGAAGTCTTGAGAGGAGGTCTAAAGGACTAGGTCGACAAGGGAGGTCCTAAACGCTAGGATCTCCACGATGGGAGGTCTGGCGGTGAGGATCTCAATATAGGAGGTCCTAGTGGTTCGAGAGGAGGTCTTCAGAGGTCGAGCTCCTACGATAAATGAGTAAGGAGGTCAAATGGATGGGGAGGTCCAGAGGGCAGAGGTCGACACGCCTCACAGAGGTCCAAAGGCGATAAGAGGTCCACTGGAACACAAGGAGGTCTGACCTAAAGAGGTCGGACATATTGATACGTCCGAGGAGCAAAGTCCGAGTCCCAAGGAGGTCTAAAGTAAGGCCTAAACATGTAGGCACGTCTTAGCCATGAGGTGGTCAGGCCACACAAGAGGTCCAAACCGATTTCATCACAGAGGAGGTAACAACATGAAGCTTCAACTTCTCCAACAAACCCAACTTTTAATTTACACCAAAATAGAAATAGTTTTATTTTGTTTTACAATTTAAAGGAAAAAGGGTTTGAAATTTCAGGATGTTACAAACCTACCCCCCTTAAAAGAATCTTGACCCGAGATTCATACAGGATCAGTGAAGTGGTAGGGGTAGTTAGCCTTGAGGTCCTCTTCCTTCTCCCATGTAGCTTCACTTTCTGGATGATGACTCCATTGCACCTTGTAGGATCTGATAATCCGGCTCCTAGTAACCCTTTCTGCAACATCCAGAATTTTAATTGGCTGCTCCACATAGGTAAGGTCTTCTTGAAGATCAAAATTCTCTAGAGATGTGTGATCCTCCGCACTGAATACATTTCCTTAATTGAGATACATGAAAAATATTGTGCTGGTGAGAGGACTCTGGGAGCTCCAATTTATAGGCTACTTCACCAATTTCGTCCATGATCTTGTATGGGCCGACAAACCTTGGTGCAAGCTTTCCTTTAGTCCAAAATCTTCTAACTCCCTAGGTGGTGTCACTCTAAGGTATACAAAATCTCCAACCTCAAAGGACAAATCTCTTCGACGGTTATCGGCATAGCTTTTTGTCGAGATTGAGCCACTTTCAAACGCGCTCCTTTATTAGCTTCACCTTGTCTTGACCTCTTTAACTAGGTGCGGTCCATAGAGTTGATGTTCTCCAACCTCATCCCATAGGAGGGTGTTCTACAAGGTCTACCATATAAAGCTTCAAAAGGGACATTTGTAAACTAGTTTGATAGCTATTATTGTAAGAAAATTCACATAAGGTAAGTTCTTGTCCCAACTCTTCCCAAAATCCAAAGCACAAGCCCTGAGCATGTCTTCAAGGACTTGGTTCACCCTTTCGGTTTGCCCATCAGTTTGAGGGTGATAGGCGGTACTAAAATTGAGCTTAGTACCGAGAGCTTCATGTAAGCTTTTCCAAAACCTCAAGTGAATGCGACCCTCGTTCGAAACTATTCTTTTGGGCACTCCATGTAAATGACAATTCTTGCCATGTACAGTTCTGCTAGCTTATCACTCTTATAGGTGGTCTTGACCGGTATGAAATGGGCTACCTTGGTCAACCGGTCAACTACCACCCAAATGGAATCAAAACCCGTTTGGGTGCTAGGCAATCCAGTAATGAAGTCCATGCCTACCTGTTCCCATTTCCATTCAGGGATCGGCAATGGTTGTAACAACCCTGCCGGCCTTTGGTGTTCAGCTTTAACCCTCTGACATACATCACACTGAGAGACATATTTGGCAATATCTTGCTTCATGCTAACCCACCAATACCTTTCTTTGAGGTCTTGACACATCTTGGTCTTTGCCGGGATGGATAGAATAAGGTGATCCGTGGGCTTCCACCAAGATGAGCTGCTTGATATCTTGATGATTGGGCACACAAATTCTATTGCCAAACCACACTATCCCTTGTTCATCTACAGAGAAACCTGGGGCCTTACCTCTCCTCATGTTCTTCTTAATTTCTTGGATGTCTTCATCTTCTCCTTGATGTTCTTTAATTTGGTCCAGAATAGTTGGGCGCACCACTAAGGTGTTTACACATCCTTGCTTTACAATTTTCAAGTTGAGGTACTTCAACTCTTCATACAAACTTCGGTTGTTGTTCTTGAACCAACAAGATATTGCAATAACCTTTTAGGCTCAAGGCATCCGCCACTACATTGGCTTTGCTCGGGTGATAATGAATCCCAAGGTCATAATCTTTAATTAATTCCAACCATCTCCTTTGTCTCAAATTGAGCTCGTTGTGTAAAGATGTATTTCAAACTTTTGTGGTCTGTGTATATCTCACAATGATTACCAATAAGGTAGTGACGCTTGATTTTCAAAGCATGCACAATAGTCGCCAACTCTAGATCATGTGTTGGGTAGTTCTCTTCATGAGATCTCAACTGTCGAGATGCATATGCTACTACCCTTCGATCTTGCAAGAGCACACATCCAAGACCTTGATGAGATGCATCACAAAATACCTCAAAGTCTCTATGGATGTCCGCAAGACTAGGATTTGAAATGTGTGACAAGCCTCTTTTTCAATTCTGAAAGCTTTGCTCACGGTGGTGGTCCATTCAAATTTCTGCTCCTTTTTCAAGAGTGGGTGAGAGGTCTAGAAACTTTGGAAAAGCCTTCAATAAACCTTCTATAGTAGCCACTAGACCAAGGAAACTTCTCACTTGATCACTGTCTTGGGAGGTCTCCATTCTAGCACAGCCTTCTACTTTGGAAGAGTCTGACCACTCCTTTGGCGAAATGATGTGACCAAGAAATGCTACTTGACTTAACCAAAATTCACACTTACTAAACTTGGCGTGAGAGTTGCTGCTCTCTAAGTCTTCCTAAAACAATCCTAAGGTGGTCTTCATGTTCTTTTTCATTCTTGGAGTAGATGAGGATGTCATCAATAAACACCACCACAAACTTGTCTAGGAAATCCATAAATACTTTATTCATCATGCTCATGAAATAAGTGGTGCATTTGTCAACCCAAATGACATTACGGTGAACTCATATAGTCCATACCTTGTGGTAAAGGCGGTTTTAGGAATGTCTTACGCCCTAATCTTTAATTGATGATACCCGGATCTTAGATCAATTTTAGAGAACACACTTGCTCCTTTTAGTTGGTCAAAGAGGTCATCTATCCTTGGCGGGGATACTTGTTTTAATGGTGACCTCATTGAGTGATCTATAGTCTACACACATCCTCGGGCTATTGTCTTTCTTTTTGACAAATAGCATGTGTGCTCCCCATAGTGAAGAACTTGGTCTAATAAACCTTTTGTTCTTTAATTCCTTGATCCGCTTCTTTAACTCTACCAATTCATTCACGGGCATCCTATAAGGCCTTTTTGAGATGGGTGCGATCCCGAGGACTAAGTCAATTAGAAATGATATATCCTCGTCGGGGGCATACCGGAGTAGCTCTTCAGGAACACATCCACGTACTCTCGACCCTTTGTGAGGTCTTCTATCTTCACTTCCTTCACTTTGGTCGTAATAGGTTTTGTGCTAGGGAGGTCTTGGACTTATATCCCACTTGTATTCCCCGGTCATTAACAAGTGATATAGACTGGTAGCACAATCTATTTGCACTTTATTCTTGGCTAACCAATCCATCCCAAGAATCACATCCAAACCTTGAGATTGCAAAACTATTAAACTGCATGGAAAGGTACTCGAAATCTCTAAGGTAAGGTCAGGCAGAGGGTATTAGTCCTCATATCCAGGCTGAGCATGAATTATCATAGGGTTAACTAGAGGATTATAGATAACCCATACTTCCCCACAAACTTGCTTGAAACAAAAGAATGGGAAGCTCCCGAATCAAATAAGACCAATGCTGGTATGGAGTTGACAAGGAACATACCCAGTACTACTTCAGGTGCGGCTTGAGCTTCTTCAGCCGTGACATGATTGACCCGGCCCTTTGTGAGATGTGTTTTTGGCTTCACACTTGAGGCGCTGCCCTGTGCTGAGACACCTTGACCAGATCGAGTCAAGTGTGCTTGTCGCTTCTTTGGGCACCTACTAGCATAGTGCCCCACCTCATTACAAAAGAAACAAGTCACTCCAGCAGTAAAGGTCGTGGAGGACTTCTTTTGGAACTGACTTCCAGAGGAGGCCTTATGATGGTTTGATTTGCTTGAATGCTGCATTGTGCTGGAGGTCTTTGCAGAAGAGGTCCGAGAGACCTTATGATGGGAGGACTGAGGCTGGGAGGTCTTAGACTTAGGAAAACCTCCAGAGCCAAACCTCTCAGGCCGACTTCTTCCTTTTTCGCCTTCCATCTGTTGGAGCTTACTTTCTTGCCGAATGGCCTTGCTTACAAGTTGATGAAAATCCGAATGCTCCTGAGAAACAAGGTGGACTGAAATTTCATCATTAAGCCCTTCCAAAAAGTGCTCCTGCTTACTTTCATCCGTGGCAACATCTCCTGGGGCATATCTTGCCAATTGATTAAATTTATGCAAATACTCATTCACAGCCCGGTTGCCTTGTTTTAAAGTGCGGAATTCTGTCCTTTTTAAAGACATCACACCAGAGGGAATGTGGGCACGACGAAAAGCTCGCATAAACTCATCCCATGTGATGGCCTGGGCATCAGCATGAGATTGACTAAAGTTATCCCACCACTCGAGATCTTTGGTCCACTAAGTGGTGAGAAGCAAAAGAACTCTCTCATGATCGTGCATTGCACCATGTCCAATTTCTCGCTTAATCGCTCGAGCCAATCATCGACTTCTATTGGCTCGGTGCCCTTGCTCGAGCCAATCATCGCCTTCTATTGGCTCGATCAGCTTTGGAAAATGAAGGTCCGAGCTCGCTCGGGGTTCCTCGTGAATCCCGAGCTAGTCCCAAGGATCATGGCTAGCTCTTCACAGCAATAATACATTGGTGGTAACATCCAGAATGCATCTTTATTTAAGCAAAATATCTACAGAGTTGTTTACAAGGTGGCCTTGGGCCCAACATGGTTACACAAAAGCAAAAGAGGCAAAAGGTCCATCAACACGCCACAGGCGGTATTTGGAAGGCACAACCTAGTCAGCTCGATCTTCTTCATCGAGTATCTTCTCTCCCGCAAAGATTGCAATGAGCAAGAGTGAGCACAACAACCGTGCTCGCAAGTTACACCCGTGGGTTAGCAACATGACATGCATAGATGGATAATCAAAGGATGGCATAATATGGTTATTTTGCACAAAGCCAATTTTCTTTCAAATACCATTACTAAGTTCCAAAGCAGATCTTTAATAGCTAAAATTCATTTAGCAAAGCAGTTTTTTCAGTTGAGTAGCATTCATCAACGAATTGGTGAAGGATACCCTCCTGACATTAGGCTCCCTGCCCAAACCCATGGGATAAAATCCCAAAAACAGTTTTAGCAAACATTTCTGGAAACCCCAAATCCAACATCCAACTTCAAGTGGCCTTTGCCAGCACGTCCATGACCGTGGACACGGCTATTCGAATAGATTTAACTCTGCAGAGGTTGTGCACTTTACCCACACGACATGATTCCTCTAGTTTGTTTGGCATGCGTGAGTGCCACCTCTCACTGCCGAAGGTAAGAGGTCTAGAGTTCATGACAAGGCCTTTACAATGCATTGCTCCACCTGACCTTTCCTTGCTAAGGTTTCACCTCTGTGGATAGCAATCCGTGAAGCCCCTCTTGCACCGGTGGGAGCATGAGGTTATAAAAGACCATTGGCCAAACAAGACCTCCCACACCTCCAATGGAGCAGCATATGGTAGAGTTTTGCAAATTAATTAGTCGGATCCCACGCCCCACTCTGGAGACATGTGGTTGCACGATTGTGGCATAGCCCATTATAGGCATGGCATTGGTCGCTCAAAGACCGGTCCTCAAATGACTAGGGCGACTTCCTCAAACCCTGGACCTCCACCTTTGTCGGGGATAGAGTCAGGTGCACAAACATTGCACCGACCAAGCAACCAATTCGCCCATCCAAATCCATTTTCATTTTCTTTGCTTCCCCAAACAATATTTTCACACCCCATGACAACCCAATGTCATGGTTAAAACATTAAAAAGCAGTTGGTCATGTTGGTAAAGATTTCCCAAATCAATACTTTTGGTCTAAGCTTAACTAAGCATGAGTTTTTCAAATGATTCTGGTTCACATTATTGTGTCAACCAGATTTTGCCTAAGGTGACAACAAATTTGGTTCAATGTCAAAGTTGGCCATATGAGAGAAAGTGGTATAACTATGTGTTTAAAGACTGGTATTGAAATAACTTGGTAGAAATAGGCATGCATGATACTTTGAAACAGGACATAAATAAATTGAAATACTGGGTGCAATATGATCAAAAGTGTAACTTGCCTCTTGCTTGATAGCTTAAGATTCTATTTTCTCACCGCTCTGGCTCTCTGGAAACGTCAAGATCTACACGGCAAAAGAACAAATTCAAACAACGATCAAATAAAGAACCAACAGAGCTCCAAATAAAGAACCAAAATAACTCCAGAGGAACCTTAAAACTCAATTAACCGAAGAGGTCTAAATTTCAGATTAGGTTCTTAGGGAGGAGGTCTAAGCTTACCAGAGGAGGGTGGTCTTTAGCAAAAGACCCCAAGGAGTGACTTAAACAATACACAGAGAGGTCCTGGGAAGTAGTTCTTGGGTAAGGTCCAGAGAGGAGGTCCTCACACGAGGCCATAGAAACCGAAAAAGAGTCCACGAGAGGAGGTCTGTGAAGGACACGACCCGCTCAATACAGTGACCAAAATAAGAGTGAAGCGGACCACCAGAGGACTTACCAGGGACAAGGAGGAACAGTAGATGGAAGGAAGATCGTGAGCAGCAAGATCTTCCCTGGGAGCCACTGAACGAGAGCCAAGATAGCAGAGCGTGGAGAAAGGGAGGAAGGTGATGTGATAGAATTTCTTGGTCTAACTGAAATCAAAATAGTGAAGAAAACTAGAAATACATGTGTCAAGGATAAGTATGGAAATAGGTCAAAGATAGGTGAGTGGCGGAAGCGGTGTCACTACCACCCCAAGTTAAAAAGTACGAGGAAGGGCGACTTATGTTGCTTTGGGAAGAGACTAAGAAAAATGTCAGGGTACGGTTAAGTGACCCAATTCAAAGTAATTACCACGTATGTGGATGCATTTAATGCGACAAGACATGCATTAAATGCCCAAGATACTAACGTGGCGGAGGAAATGAGGATGACCAAGACTGGCAAGTGGGGCCGGTCAACTTAGAAACAGTCGGGTCAAAAGGGGGAGGTCTTGCCCCGCAAGAAAGGTCCTCGAGGAGGTCTAAGAAACTAAGAGGTCCTGATATACACAAAGGAGGTCCGAACATGAGGAGGTCCAAATACACATGGAGGAAGTCCACGTGACTGAGGTTCGGACAACCAGGACTTCATCAAAGGAGGTCCCGCGACTCAAGGAGGTCTGAAGTGGAGGAGGTCCAGAGATGCGGAGGAGGTCTGGACATGGGGAGGTCCTGACGGTCAGGATCTCTACAAGGGAGGTCTGGTAAGGAGGTCCAGAGCCAGATTTAAAAGGCCACGGAGAGGTCTTGGACAGGAGGTCCAAGAACTACCAAGAGGTTCCGTGGTTGAAATTAATAACACGTTGAGGTCTGGGCGGTTGGATCTCCGAAAGGGAGGTCCAACGGCCAAGATCAAACATGCGGGAGAGGTCCGCAAGGTAGTATAACGCACGGGGAGGTCTGGGCCTTCATATTCAAAGTAAGGGGAGGTCCAAACCGTTAGATTCAGAACAAAAGGGGAGGTCCAAATAAACTCGTGTGTCGAAGCAACTCAAAAGAGGTTTTCACCCGCTCAAGGTGAGATCAAAGCCTTGGCAATTACGATGAACCTAAAGAGGTCCTTCGCCAAGAAGAAATGCCAAGGGTTTCAAATGAATTCAGGAGGATCAAGGCATATAAGAAATCCACAGGTTACAAGAAGGTCCAAATAAAAGAAGTCGGGCATTGAGAAGTGCCGGTGACAAGAGGTCTAGACTTAAGAGAAGTCTCGAGCAGAAAAGAGGTCTCGAACCTCTAGAGATTCGAACCAACAAAGAGTTTCAAAGTAATCAAACTCAAAGGAAAGGTCGAGCGAATGGGAAAGAGGTCTAAAGAATGGTATTACCGTGAATTGGGGTGGTAATACTGGGATTGCACTAGAAGGACCTTTCCAAAGAGAAGGCTACAAGGATCGGGGCGAAAAGGAATCCAAGTGATCACCAAGAGGTTCACAAGAGCATGGAAAGAACTCAAGTGGTTATAAAAGGGAGACCTAGACCCTGAGGAGGTCTAAGCCAGAGAAGGAGATCTGGACCAGGAAGGTCCAAGCACTTAGAAGATCTAGACCTAAAGAGGTCCAGGATCCTTGGATGATGATCACAAGAGGTCTCGAGCAGTTCAGCCTTCACATGGGAGGTCCGACGGCTCGAGAGGAAATCGGAAGGGGTCAATTGAGCACAAAGGTGGTTCAATCGAATGCAAAGAAGATCTAATTGGCCAGGTAGGTTCAAGTGAATTCTTGGGCATTCCGGTAAGCAAGAGGAGACTCAAGCAAAAGATGTGAGGGAGGTCGGCTAGATCAACCCAGAGGGAGGCTGGGCACAAGAATATGCCCAACCGAAGATTGTGGTCCAGATCGAAGAGATCCGAGACAACAACAGAGGTCAAACAAGGGGGACGGTCTGGACATATAAAAAAAATATCCAAACAGGATGAAGGAGATGAAATCCTATCAACAAAAGGGAGATAGCTCCAGAGAGCTAGAGCTACATCAAAAGAACCAAACTTTGATTTACTTGAAGTTTAGTTTAGTAATTTTAAACAATCCAGATCCTGAAATTCTCAAGTTAAGCTTTGAATTATCATCAAAACCAAATGGTTCTTTTTATTTTGAAAATTTTCGAAAAGGCTATGAAAATCAGAGCGTTACATCCACGTCCACCCAATGGCCGGGTTGTGTGTGGTTCTGTGGTGGCCTCAATCCTCCACGACCTTCTCTGGTGGTCGCGGGTGGACTTGAGTTGCCCACGGACCTCTCACGATCTCCCCTGGTCTGGCCGTGGCAGGACTTCGGGTGCTCCCTGGCTTCAAGACCCTCTCGGGTCATGTTCTCCTAGATTCGGGAGGTCTCGCTTGGACTCTCTGGGAGGTCTTGGTGGACTGTCCGAGAGGTCCTTTGTGGACCTCCTGGGAGGTCCTGATGGACTTTCCAAAAGGTCTTGGAGGACCTCTCGAGTGCCCTAGAGTTGGGTCGTTACACACTGCATTGAGCTGGTCGTGTCTTTCACAGGACCTCCCCTTGTGGACTCCTTTTTGGATTTCTATGGCCATTATGTGAAGACCTCCTCCCTGGTCTTTGCGCAAGGAACTTTCCCTTGCCCCTTTCTGGTCATACGCAAGGACCATCTTTCAGGACCTTCTGTTTTATTGCTGAAATCACTCTTTTGGGGTCTTTTGCTAAAAGATCACCCTCCTCCTGGTAAGCTTAGACCTCCTCCAAAAGAACCTATTCTAAATACAGTACTCTTCTATTAATAGAGTTTTGAGGTTCCTCTGGAGTTCTTTTGGTTCTTTATTCGGATCTCTGTTGGTTCTTTATTTGAGCATTGTTTGAATCTGTTCTTTTAACCGTGTAGGTCTTGACGTTTCCAGAGAGCCAGAGCTGTGAGAGAGAGTAGATCCCTAAGCTATCAAGCAAGAGGCAAGTTACACTTTTGATCATATTGCACCCAATAATTCAAATTAATTATGTCCTGTTTTAATGTATACTACATGCCTATTTCTACCAAGTTATTTCAATACATGTTTTAAATCCATAGTTATGCCTACTTCCTTTGTATGACCACTGTTGACTTTGAACTGAGCATGCTGTCACCACTAGATCAAACTTGGGTCATGCAATAGTGTGAGCCAAGACCATTTGAAAAACATATGCTTAGTCATGCTTAGACCAAAAGTATTGATTTGGGGAAATCTTTACCATCATAACCAAACACTATTTTAAATGTTTTGGCCATGACATTGGGGTGTCATGGACGTATGGAAATATTGCTGGGGAAGCAAAGAAAAGGAAAAATGAAAATGGATTTGGACTTGGGCGAAATGGTTGGCTTGGCTGGTGCAAGGTTTGTGCACGGACTCTATCCTGGAAAAGGTGGAGGTCCAGGGGTATGTGATTGTCGCCCAAGTCAGTTGAGGACCGGTCTTTGAGCGACCAATGCCATGCCTATAATGGGCTATGCCACAATCGTGCAACCACATGTCTCCAGAATGGTGCGTGGGACCTGGCTGAATAATTTGCAAAGTTCTACCATAAGCTGCTCCATTGGAGGTGTGGGAGGTCTTCTCTGGCTAATGGTCTATTATAACCTCATCGTTCCCACTTTGGTGCAAGAGGGGCTTTCACGGATTCTTTGTCCATAGGAGAGTGAAACCTTAGCAAGGAAAGGTGTGGTGGAACAATGCATTGTAAAGGCCTTGTCATGAACTCTAGACCTCTTACCTTGGCGGTGAGATGTGGCACTTTCAAGCATGCCAAACAAACTAGAGGATTCATGTCGTGTGGGTAAAGTGCACAACCTCTGCGAGTTAAATCTATTGAATAGCCGTGTCGCGGTCATGGGCGTCTTGGCAAAGGCTACTCGAGTTAGATGTTGGTTTTGGGTTTTTCGAAATGTTTACTAAAACTGTTTGGGATTGCTATCCCATGGGTTGGGCGAGGAGCCTTGTGACAGAGGGTATCCTTCACCACTTGTGATGAATGAATATCCAAGCGAAAGCAGATTTACTAAATGAATTTTACTTATCGTATGATGCTTTGGAACTTAATCTCGGTAATTGGAAATAACCATGGCTTTATGCAAATTAACCATAATAAGCCTTCCATTGTGATATCCATTTATGCATGTCATTTTGTTATCTGACGGGTGTAACTTGCGAGCACGGTTGTTGTGCTCACTCTTGCTTGCTGCTGTCATTTAGCAGGGTATGGAAGCTTTGGGATAACCTTGCTGTGGACCAAGTGGTCCTGGAACGACTAGGATTGCGCCCTCCAGCCGGTTGCCTGTGGTGTATCGGGTGGCCCATGTGTTTATCTTTACTATGTTTTGCCCACTGACTTGTAAGCTCTCTTGTAAATAACTCCTTTGGTTATTAATAAAGCTTGTGTTGTTACTATGTTACCACTGTTGTTGCTGTGAAGAGCTAGCCATGATCCTTGGGACTAGCTCAGTTCACATAGAGGACCTTGGAGAGCTCCCAGTCCTCCCCGACCATCCCCAGATCTGGTCGCGGACGTCTTTGGGGAGCTCCTCGGCTCCTAAGACCTCCTCGGGCTTGTTCTCCTGGACTTCCAGGAGGTCCTACTGGACCTCCTGGGAGGTCTTGGTGGACTGTCCGAGAGGTCATTTTTGGACCTCTTGGGAGGTCCTGATGGACTTTCCAAGAGTTCTTAGAGGACCTCTCGGGTGCCCTAGGGTTGGGTCGTTACAGTTACATGACACGCAGGCTAACGAACCAAGGACGGTACACGAGGGAGGTCCAAGTGAACGTAGGGGAGGTCCTAGAGGATGTGGAGAGGTCCTGAAGGACACGGGGAGGTCCAAATAAGTGAGGAGGAGACTTAGGCCTTGGGAGGTCTAAGCTAGAGGAGCATCGAAGAGTGAAGGTCTGGTCCAGGAGAGGTCCAAGCACTTGAGAGGCCTAGACCCAAGGAGGTCTAGACCAGAGAAGGACAAAACAAAGGAGGTCTGGACCCTTGGATCCAAACGAAGGAGAGGTATGGACCATCAGATTCGGACGAAGGGTGGCCTGGACGGAGGGGTTTCAAGGGGAGAGGGATCCAACGGAGGAGATCCATAGAAAGTGGTCCAGAGGAGGTCTTGACGGTCAGGATAAACTCAAAGGTGATCCCGATGGGCAAGATGAGATCAAGGAGATCTCGACGGTCAAGACCAACACGAGGAAGGTCTCGACGGTCAAGACCAACACGAGGGAGGTCTCAACGGTCAAGATGAAGCCAAAGGAGGTCCTTACGGACCCGGGGAGGTCCAAATGAGGTTCAGATGGCCACGGAGAGGTCCAAAGAACTGAGAAGGATTGAAGTGAACCCAAAAGGGGTTCCAATGAACAAGGAAAGATTCCAATGAACCTAAAGAGGTTCAAATGAGTAAGGAATGGAAGGAGGTTAAACGAGAAAGAGATTCAGAGGGTGAGGATTCACTTCGAGATAGAATTTCAAATATCAAGGATGGTTGAAACAGAAACCCGAGTTGGAACACCTCAGGTTGGTTGTGACCCAAACAAAAAGGGAAGGGTCAAAACCACAGAGATGGTCTAGTCCCAAGAGGAGGACTAGCTACAAGGAAAATCTAAACTTCAAAGGAGGTCTAAATTTACAAAGATAGGTCTAAACCTCACGGAAGGTCTAAACTACAACAGGGAAGTCCTGATCAAAAGGGTGATCAGGACCCGAAGGGTAATCATTACAACAAATCACAAAGATGACCATTAGAGTGGTCAGAGTCGAGGGGAGATCTCAACAGAGAGGGATTTTCAAAGAAAAGAAGAGATCCGAATGGACAAGAAGAAGAACAACACCAGAGGCCAACAGAAAGGGAGGTCTGGACATAAAAGAAAGTCCAAACAGGATGGAGGAAAGGAGATCCTACCAAGAAAAATGAGAGATAGCTTCAGAGAGCTCGAGTAAAACCCAAAAGAACCAAATTTTGAATTAGTTGAAGTTTAACTTAGTCACTTTAAACATTTCAATTTCTGAAAATATCAAGTTAAGCTTTGAATTCTCATCAAAACAAAATGGTTCTTTCTATTTTGAAAATTTTCAAAAAGACTCAGAAAACCAGGGTGTTACAGCATATTACCAAGAGAAATGACACGGGTGTTTTGAAAGGGAGAAAACAATAATTCAAGTAACCAAGCTGTCAGCATTTCTTGATCGCATTCAATTAGGACCTTTTTCGGTTTTAGTTGAGCGGTCGATTCTTAATTAAAATTTATCAGACATCAAGTGTGCATCATTGCATCCCAATCAAATGAAACCTAGCAAGCTCTACTGGAAGCAGCGTAGTACTAATGAGGTCAGCCACCTTTTTACGCCTTCAACATTTATTTGATTTCTATAGAGGTCCTTTCATAATTTATTTTTGCTAAACTAATTCTGTAGGACATGAGGTGACAGCTTGAGCAAATTACGGATTACTTCTTTTCAGTGTCATTGTCTAGTGGTCATAAGGCATGCATGCCACATGATCCATACTAAAGCTTATTCTCTCCCGTGGGACATTAACGACTTTATAGCATCACTACTATCAGTTAGAAACGTGTAAGTACGACATGAAGTTTCTCCATCCTCCATCAGATGCAAATACACAATACCTCAGCTCCAACATCATTACATAAGTAACATAACAATCCAGACAAGCATTCACTAAATACAATCCAGAAATTCTACAAATTTTGCAACATCATAAACTAAATACATTGTGCATAGAAATGGATTGCACATTAACTCTCTGTCCAATTTTTGATTGTTCACACCATCAAATCGCTTGTTCTTTTAAGTGCTCACTGGCTAGAAGCATTGAGATACTAAAATATATCTTCATGTGCATAGAAATGGATCATGTGCTCATTACTAACTACAAGCATTGACTTTATTTTTAATGATTCACTTATATATTGAGATACTGAAAAATATCTTCATGTTTCGCACACATTAATACAAAATGCACTGCAATTACAGAGAAACATTTGAAAACTGTTTATAGTTTAACCGATGCCCACTGTCAGGTATGCATCGCCCCTAGTTTGGAGATTACTTAGTACCCCTAAGACGCATTTACATGACACAAGATTTGTTCCAAATTTCAATACAATCCATACCAGCATTTTCTCTAAAGGATCCACCAAAATCCAGAGAAACAATCTCCAAGCAGAATCTCCCATTGAACATTAACAACAACACCACCACCATCAATCCATACAAAAAGTAATTAGGGAGAACAAAGAGTAGGTTCTTACCTTCGACCGGGCGCAAAGGAGGAGATGGCGCAGCTAGGCGTCCAGGAGAAGGCCGGGCACAGAGGAGGAAGCCGAGCGTGGAGGTGGAGGCCAGGAGCCAAAATAGGCACAGAGGAGAGGTGCTCGCTGCAGCCGGGTGCGAAGACGGACAAGGGGGAGGCCGGGAGCGACGACGGGCGCGGAAGGGGGACGACGGGCGGCGGCGGGAGTACAAGCGGCGGCTAGGGTTGGGCACAGGAGAGGGGAGGGCTGAAGAGGGCGAAGAAAAGGAAAAATGACGAACGGGCTGGGCTGCTCGAGCTAAGTCACCACTGTCACGCCACGAGAGATTGCGTGATAAGCTGCCCTAGTCACGCCATGGGATTTAGTATGACAACTGGTATGCAAGCCTTTATGCTGGCATGATGCGCAGACAAGGGCTTGCGTGACATGTTTGATCACGCTGAAACCTATGGCGTGGCAGAACGCTTTGACCACGTCACGTGTGCTGGTGTGACCAAATGTGTCATAATTGAAAATAAAGTTAGCGAGATGATAACTTTAAAATATTAATAAAAAAGTATTAAGAAAAAGGTGGAGCTGATCGTTGACGGGTACCTGATCAGCAAGATCGCTCCTTGTTAATTAAGATGCAGCAGCACGCATGGGCTTGTTCGATCAGCTGATAATCTCAACCATGATTTAACGCTGTTATGCTCTTTGATTCACTTTAACTGTCCTGCCCTGCTCTGCTATCCGCAAGCATGGCACCAAACTTCCAAAAAATTTTAAAAAAAGATAATACATTTTTTTTACAAAAAGAATTACATAAATAAATAGGCTATTTTTTTTTTTACAAAACTAGTCCTTTGTGGCTAATTAACGACTGAGAGTTGTCTTCATTTCAATTAGTGACAGAGACCCTGTCGTCTATGAAATATGGCCAATTGGATTTGGTTCAATTGAATTCACGACAGAGATCTAATTTGCAATTTTTTTTCGACCTGTATTTTTTTTAAAAAAAAAAACTCCCAAACTTTCCCCTGGTAGAGTTTTTCAAGTGCCAAGAAAGAAAATACTTCATTAGTGCCCCACCATTCACGCAAAATATCACAGTTTGGACTTTGCTAGAAAAGTTTATTTTATATTATCTTGTACTGCACGTAATAAATGAAATGAGTACCCAACCTCTGCACAGGCGGACCAAACTGTGCAGGACTGCAGGGGAGGGGGCCAAGCACATGGGTTCTCCCAGGCCCAGCAACCCACTCTACTCTCTCACCACACACACAACACACCATCCTCTCAACTTTGGCAGCATTGATTTCTGCGGTAAATTAAGATGCAGCACCGCATAAACAATCCCGCATGCTAATCACGTCGAGTGATTCTAGAGATTGAGCGCTAGTGCGCTACCAGTAACCAGTATAAAGACGCTGTCTTGTCCCATCTTCTTGGGGGCAGCGGCGGCCTTGCTAGCAAAGTAGCAAGTAGCAACGACCAATAATACACAGTGGTGAGGAAGAGGAGGGAGCTGGTTCTGAATGATGGAGGTGGAGAAACCGTGGGAGTTCACGGAGGATGTGGAGATCACGGAGGAGGACACCGGTGGGGGGCTGCACACAAGAGAGAGGAAGAAGAGGTTGGATCCTGGCCATGGCCATGGCCATGGCAATGGAGGAGGAGAAGAGAAGTTCACCACAGAGGAGGCGGCGGAGGCTGAGGTTCTTGAGGAGCACAGCAGTGTCTTCTTTGATCCAACCGAAGGTATTGACTGCCTCCTCATCTCTCCTTCTTGCACTCCTGGTTATTTACTGACTCCTGCTTGACTGCTCTCTTTTCTTTATGGGAATTAGAGAATTGGTCGTTGTATTGTGAATAACATTAGGGCCCTTTTTCCCTTTTGTTTACAACTGTTTTCCTTACATATATTGCATTATTTTCTTTAGGAGAGAACTCCTGTTGCAATCTAGCTGCCCTTCCAACTTCTTTTGTCCATTTCTGGCAAGCAATAATTCCGTGTTGGAGCTCTAGTGCTGGGGAAAATTGCTAGGATGGAAACTAACTTTGTCATCTTGTCTGATCTGTGATTTGGCTGAAAAATGTAAGGACTTCACTACTCTTTATGTTCCCTCAATTTTACCTTCTGGACTCCATGGGAATGAGATTCGTGCCTTCTGGATTCTGGAGCAGAAACGCAAAAGGAACAGCAGAAACATTGCATGTCAAAAAAACATGGGAAACACATGCTAGGTACGGATCAGGGTAGGATAGAAATGATAGACACCAACATCCCCTGCGAATTCTCGTTTGATTTGGTTACAGGTCCCTTTCCACTGGGCCTCACTCAGAATTAAGTGGGATCATGTCCTGACCACAAATTCCATGGGTAGCCTTCCAGGATATCGGCCAACTTTATGTAACCTACGTAGTTGATGTGGATGATGACTGTGACTTTGAAGGCTCCTTGATTTGCAAAGTTATTCGGCACATAATTCTCTTCTTTACTTCTTGGGTTCTTGGTGGTGGCCTTACCATGCTTCGTCTTTTGGAGTCGTCAGTACTGAGTACTCACAGAGTTATTTGTGCGAACAAGTCCTACAAAGTACAAAGTACTTGTTGGATTAGGAATGAGAGCGCGTGGCTTTCTTTGATTTCCATGGATATCATGTTACTCCTTGGAAGTACCTTAAGGAAAATGTCTTTATGAGGAAGTTGAAGGTTTGTTGAGGGACTTACTTCTTCTAGAAGCTCCATGATTCGAGCTTGGGGAGAGGAACTTGACATTATTAGTTATAGGTGGGTTTATACTTCTTGCAGAAGTCACCCCATGGGCCTGTAGCGACTAAAATTTTAGACCTTAAAAGAGATGGTATGAGATTTCTGCATAGTTTGTAATTTGGTGTCTATACTGTCTCATTGTGTATGTGTATTAACTACGCCAAATACTAATTGTTAAGCGGAATTCATGTTTAATCCTAATGTCATAATGTGCTTAACAACAGAAACAGTTTGAGGATACGACCATTGCTCTTTTATCTGTTACCTATTCAAACTTCAAACCTCAAAGATACATTCTTCAAAACTTTGTTTTTCGGATGCGGGCTTGTTCTAGTTTCTTTTCTCCTTCTTTCTCTCTCTATCTATGTCGTCTGGTCGAGTAAGTTGTTTCGTGTGTGTGGTGTTTTGATCTCAACTTGTACCTGATGCTTGGACTGCAGTTTTTGTTTCGTCTTAATAGAAAGTTGTGCAAAACTTTTGCACTTCCTTGAAAAAAAACCCCCTCAAAGATACTAATAGCTGCTGGACCCTAATCCTATAGTACTTGAATATGCAGCTACATTGGAACCTTGTGATGTGAGGGCAAAAAATTATACTCGCACTTGTTAAGGATATAAGGGTATTTATAGCATTTCCTATTGTATTAGGGTTTAGACTTGTGTTCCTTTGTATCCTATATATATTGCCTATTAGGCCTCTTCAATATACACACAATATTCATAACAACACTCACATTGTAATTTGGATTTTTTAATTAAAAAACGGCTAAGCTTTCCTATTCTGTTGGAATGTGGACCCAATAGAACATGATTTGCTTGTGCATGTGAATCCATAGATAAATTATTCTAGTTGCAATACAAGATTAGAACACCCTTTTTCCTCTTTGTGGTTTGATTGTAAAATTACCCTTCTATTTCTTTACTGAAGTGTTATGGAAGTGCTGGCACTGCGATTGGACATACCGCTTGAGTAGTCCATGCAGAAATGATATCCTAAATCATCAAGGATATTGCCAAATTGCAAGGAATTTCAAATCGTTAGTTCAGAATGAATTGTTTTATGGTTCACCAAACAAAGGTTAGTGTCGAGCCTTCAGAAATGTAGGATAACAATGATTATCTTCTCAAACTTTCTTTAAGATTGAACAAAGTAATAATAAGAAAACTAGGTCATCATTCAGTACTTACTAAGGGAGGCTTCCATGTGGCTTCTACTTGTATTCAGCTAGTTCTGCTTCAGTTTTTCTAATAAATCTGTGAGTCTGGCTTGATTCTTTGCGCTTCGTATCATTATTTTGTTAAGTTCTTGCTGCACAAATTTTACTATTGTGGCAAAAAGTAGCTTCACAACGCCTGAACTAGTAATGACATCTCTCTTTTTTCCTTTTCAGTTTCTGGTTATGTTACTGAAGTAAGTGGTAAAAATGGAGTAACAGAAGTGATGCAGTTTGGTGCTCAAAAGGAAGAGGTGAATGACACTTCTAGTCCAAAAGGCAAAGAGCTTGAGACGCAGGAAATTGTCAATGCTCAAGAAACTAATCACAATTCAAATAACGGCAAGTTAGAAAATGGATCACACTCAAATGGTTCACATGAAGTCTCCAACAGCAATGAAACTATGACAATTGCAAACGGAAAATCAGGGCTGAAACTGATTGCAACCATTCATGAGAACAAAAAGAGCTTGGCAAACTCGAATGGTGTTCTTGATGTTTCCAATGGCAGCATTAGTAGAACTAATGTTCATGAAATTGAAGTTGAGAAGGATGAACATGTCACTAAGGGGAAAGTAAACATTGAAGAGTACGATCTTGAGAAAATTCTGGACGAACAAGACACTCATGACCTGTACTGTCCCAACTGCAACTCGTGCATAACTCGAAGGGTGATTCTACGGAAGAGAAAAAGGACAGTAAGACAAACAATACGTGATGAACCACCAAAGAAACCACAAGTTGCAGAGCCTTCTGCTAATGCTTCAAATCAAACTGTACCCGAAAGACATGGGCAAGAGTCACCTGACATATTCAGATGTTTATCGTGCTTTGCCTTCTTCATTCCAACAGGTATCATTTGACTGCGTTTCTCATTATATATCTTCACCAGCTGAAATAACTGTTAAGGGTATTTGTGGTATTTCCCTTGTACTAGGGTTTAGTCTTGTGTCCCCTTTGCACCCTATATATATTGCCTAATGGGCCTGTTGAATACATACACAATATTCATAACATGTTATCAGGGCAAAGGTTAGAGTTAGGGTTTATCAGAGCATTGTCGCCTCTGGCCTCGCTAGTCTTCGCTACCCATCGCACTCGAGGAGCAATCTCCGCTCACGGGGGCAGCTGGATCCGGATCCATCTGGCGCGTGGAAGACGCTCTCCGTCGCCTTCTCACGATCCCGACCATGGAAGGTGGCACCACCAACCTCGACGCGGCTATAGAGTCGCTCCTGAACGTGGAGAAGCATATGAGGTTGGCTGGCGATGTCACCGGCACAAGGCCATCATCGATATCGTTGAGCTATGCTGCAAGGCGTGGCGCTCCTGATCCGCGCCTCCGCTTCAGATCGGGTCGCCTCCGAGCCTCCCGCTTGGATCCGGCTGCCCCGACTCGGGTCCACGCCGACCCGAGCTTTCCCCGAAGCTGCGCCTCCGCCTCTGCCGGATCGACATCGTCTTGTGCAGCGCGCTTCTCGCCATTGGCAGCATGAGGTGGCGGTCCTTCCTCCTCGGCTTCTTCACGCAGCGCCACCGATTCGCTATACCTTGTAATAGCCGGTGGCGCCTCGGCGAGCCTACAGATGCGTGCCATCGAGAACACCGAGCACGCCTGGCTGCTCTACATCTCAAGGACGACGAGCGTCGTCTTATTGGGATGGCTCGGCTGTGCTTGCCATCTTGACTTCTAGTTATGCTGGTTGCTGCGCCGCCCCTGTGGCCGGAGCCGCTTAGGCTTCGATTTCTGGTTTGGCTTCTCCGGGCTCTAGCTCCGGCTTCTCCCTGCTTCTTTCGCTGTTAAAGAGTGCTGCTGTTAGTCTGTTAGTTATCCTTTTGAGTCATTTTTCTTCCATTACGTCCATCCAAGTCCGTACTACTCTATCTTTGAGTTCATTTCAGCCATGCGAGTCCACAATTTTTGTGTCAGTCACAGAAGCATAGGAATTCCTTTTGCATGGCAGCAGCCGCAACTCTTCTCTCTGAGCCGCTACAGATCGTAGAAGTCGTTATGATACCGCTGCTCTCTCTTAGCCGCCATCCCGAGCTTTTAAGGCCGCCACGCTTCTTTCGCACTGCATCTCCGTTGCGCTTCTTGTGCATTGTGCCGCCGCCGTCTTGGGCTTCGATCTGGCGTCATGTATCTATCTATTCCTCTTTGGCTTGATTTGACAGCTTTCTTTATTCCTGTCGGTTTCATCTTCTTCTTCGTCGTGTTGTCGCGGTCGACTTTGCTCCCGCTTGCCTCTACTTTCTTAGCCCCTGCACCTTGTGCTTTATGGGCTGTTACACGACCCCGAATGGAAGGAGATCGTTTGATACTCGACATATTTTCCAAGAGTTGCACGCTACGACGACATTATCAAGACTCGGACTTCGGATTTTCCCTATTTTAGTGTCAACCCTTTCCAAATGTAATGTTATTGCATACGCCTTGCATTTGAGGGGGGGTGTTAAGGGTATTTGTGGTATTTCCCTATTGTTCTAGGGTTTAGTCTTGTGTGTCCCTTGTATTCTATATATTAGCCCATTGGGCTATTGCAATACAACTAACTCTTCACATTTGTACTCTCCCTCTCATTCTAACAAAAGACATTCTTTGTATTACACTTTTGTTTCGATGATAACTTCCTAGTTCAGTTTTAGGACAAAGTAATTATAATTTCATGTACCTGTGCTTCTACTGTTGTTATTTAAATATTTCATTTCAAATGGACCAGCTTAACTTGTTTGTTGTCACCAGGATGTGGTTTTAACATATTCCGTATATTTGGAAGGACGGAGGTGAACCAAGAAGTTCAGGTTCAGCATCTTTCTCCTTCACATGAGATGTCTGACAATTGTGGAAGTTGGCTTCTTTCTTGTTTCCAGTCAGGAGATAGTCCAAAGAAAGCTGATGCAGGTGTGTAACGTATATTCTACTCCATAGTGTTTTCCTGGTAATTTATTTCCAGGCGAAATCCAGGTCGTCTATCTTTCTTAGTTAGCTTGCAACCTTGCAGCAATTGCACTATAATATACTTTATGCTTAAAAAACGCCGGAGTCTTTCCCGTAAAACAAATGTTCAAGTCTATAAGCTTGTTTATGTGCCCTTTACTATCAGAGGTTTATGAGTAAATTTACAACAAAAAAAAATCAAAATTGCTTTTTAATGATATGTCATTGGAGTTAATTTTGTGCCCGTAAAACAACTATGGCATTGTGAGGTACTAAACCAATTCGATAGCTAAACAGTGTAGTCTAGAGGGTAGTAAGTTACTGCTGATGCTCTGAACAATTGAACACATTTCAGATTCAGCAAAGAAACCACTGTTAAGTGATACACAGAGCTCCAATGATACAACTACATCAGCTGAAGCTAGCGCATCATCTGTGCATAGTCATGGCACAACTGGAAAACCAGACCATACAAAGAAACCATTGCCAGCTGAATCATCTTCCCAACTCCAAACCACCACTACGAAGAATGAAGAAGAAATTAAACCATCATTGGGTGAAATCCATGGAACTGCAGTTTCATCGGCATCTCACACATTGTCTGCTGCCATCAAAATCAGCTCTGGGCAGAGTGAGACAGGTTTGTTTCTCCATAGAAAATGCCATCACCCATCAGTCTCCTAGCTACGCAATAATTGTTTTTTGGATTCACATATGATAATTTTATTGGTAATCAATGGCTATGAGCCTATGACTATACTTGCAACTGAAGGTAATTCTTAGCAAAGCTAGACGTTGTGCCAGTAAAACTTCTTTTTAGAAATAGTAAAGGTACTGTATTGTTTTGCCATCTGACATCGCTACTTGCAAACTCTGAAATTTTGCATAAGGGCTGTGGCAAATGTAGAAACGTAATATACGCCAAAAAGTTTTAGTGTTACATGGAGCATGACAACTTACACTCTCTTTTTCATGAGAAAACAACCAGAGAATAGATCAGGAACTTGTACACATTAACTTATCCATGTTATTAGCAGCATCGCAGTTTGTTTAGGACTAGTTTAGTATAAGTATCTCATTGTGGTGAACTAGAGCAACGAAAAGTAGAAACCTCTTATGCAGGATTCGTGCAGACAGAGGTAACTCGTGTGGTAACTGGGCAGCAAGATGTAGTACAGCAAGAACAAATTCCTCTCTCAAGGCCTGTTGGTGAAGCTGTGACGGATGCAACTCACCTAGATGGCAAAAAAGGTAGGTCAATATGCATGGGCAATTGTCATTTAGATATGCATCCTGATAGTGGTAATTTCTTATTTGTTTTCTTTCAGATGTCCAAGAATCCACAACGGCAACCTCTGACAACGGCTCATTTTTCAGCCAAGCAATTCCTACATCACAAGTCAAGGTCGTAAGCCCAAGTGGAACAAAAATTCTACCAGGTGTGGTGCACTTACTTTTCAGATCTATGATTCGGCACTGTTCATCCGCACAAAATTCATTATCTAGGTTTGACAGCTATGCATGTGTTTAACATATTTTGTCTTTCAAATATTCTTGTAAATATTCCCGAATAAGGCAGAAGAAAATTTACGGTGTAGGGAGGAAAATCTTGCAGAGTAAACATGAAATATCCTAAAGTGCTAACAACCCTGTGATCTTTCCTCCCTTTTTTTTAATGCAATCTGAATCTCCTCTCTTGTGTACCTGATGATGGAGTGTTGCCTTGCAGAAGGCCTCATCCCAATGGGTGATAAACCAACCTCACTGATTCCTCGAGTTCAAGCAGTTCGCCAAGCAGCTTCTTCACCTCATCTAGTATTGCCAATCCCGGATGCTGTCGTGACTCTGACTCCACGTGATCCTAGATCAGAGCAAAGGGATGAATGGGATGTACTGAAAGCCGTAGTGTATGGAGGCTTACTTGAATCAATCACGAGCCTCTCTGTTGTATCAGCAGCAGCAGCAAGTGGTGCCAAGACATGTAAGTTTCTTGGTTATTGCATCGAGATGTTTACTTAACAAATGGTACCACTAGACTACTTTGACACTGAAATACTGAGTATGTTTCAACTTGATTCCCCTGGTGCTAATGAAATTTTGGTTTTCACTTGCAGTGGATATATTCATCTTGGGCATAGCAAACCTTATTGGTGGACTTCCTATCATTTTCCACAGTGTAATATACTTAATTTTCTTGGTTAAATTTTACACTTGTAATATATGATTACATGAAATTTACTCACGAACTTGTTACACTAACAACAGATTTCCTTGTCGAGAACAGATTGCTGGTCTGAGAAATCTGGGAGATGTGGATGAAAACAATGAGCAAGTCGGCCTCTACTGGTTGCAACTCGGAAGGCGATCAAAATTCCGGCTCCACATGGTCATGGCAATACTATCATACATCCTGCTTGGGCTGCTACCACCGGTAATCTACGGGTTATCATTCCGCAAGAGCGACAACAGGGAGAACAAGATGGTGGCAGTCGCTGCTGCATCTCTTGCGTGCATTGCGCTGCTAGCAATTGGCAAGGCGCATGTCAAGAGACCCAGGGCATACATCAAGACTCTCATGTGCTACCTGACGATCGGCGTGAGCGCGTCTGGGCTGTCGTACATCGCAGGCGTCCTGATCACAAGGCTTCTGGCGCGCTTTGGCCTGATTGATCAAGGTGCGTCAGCTCCTGCTCCTCCAAGCCTGGTGTTCCCTGATGCAGTTGGTGCAGGAACAGCTGCCTGGGCTTCATACTGAATGAAAGTCTGGAGTTCCTTTGGTTGGTGGTCACTGGTACAAAACAAAACGAAGGGGTCCAAGAGATAATCAAGGCACAAACATCTGGATGGAGCGCTAGGCCGCTAGCTGTTACTTTGTTGTTTAAGAGTCCACAAAGTTTTGATGCCTTTTCACGGCACTCCTATGAACTTTGTCTGTACCATAGCACCTTATGATCAGTTACTTTTGAGCAGGAAAAACAAGTTGAGTTCAGTCTCGTCCTCTTTTTTTGTCGAATTCCGAATAAAGCAAATAATCCACCTATTCGGGAAGGAATACATCCTTTTCAGCCTACTAGCTCAAAATATTATACCAAAATATAAGTAAATGTCATCTTATACACCGTTGCAAAGTGTCACAATCATGCAACGCAGCTAATGAGTTCAGACCACAAAATCGATGGTGACTCCCCCAACTACATAGTTCACATTGACTCCTATGTACAGATATCCTGAAACTAAGAGAAAATTGGCAATGAAAACTGAATAGGAAGGACGAAAGGGGGATGGGGGGTACTGGTGGTAACTGGCAAGTCTTGTCTAGTCGCACATGAAGAACAATACCAAGGTCAGAACTACTGCTTTTGAGCGGGCTCTCCAGTCCAGTAAGTTTTGACAACCACAAGGATCTTCTCAGGGTTGAATGGCCCAGACTCGTGATCCATGATTTGGCTCTTCCACCTCATACCTTCGGTGATTGCTTGTGTCTTCACTAAGGCCTCCACAGTGTCCCTGAAGATCACCGTCCCTTCAGGCCTTAGAATCCGGTCCATCTCCAAGAGAATGTAAGTTATGTCACACCTGCAAACATTCCATCATTGTTCAAAATTAGCTGTCAAGTACTCAAGGGCATCTAATTAGTCCATGGCTTTTATGGCTTATGCAGTAACCATCAGTCTGTTTTTTGCTTAAGCTGAACTTTCTTATAATAACCCAAATGCTAGCATGCAAATGCACCAGAAAAGAAACACATCAAGACAGGTGCATTTGAACTGTACAGAAAAACCTAGCCAGATCAAGTGAATAAAGCGTGGCATGAAATGAAATGTCTAGAGCGCATTAGCATAGGTGCACATCGAAAACTGAACTGCACAGTTATTTCGTTACCTATCCTGATAAAAGCTGAATACTTTATCAGCGTGGATGAGATCGTACGTCCTCGGATACGTGGAGAAAGCCTCACACCAGTCCTGGTACGTTCCAACGAAACCCCGTTCATAAATAACACCGAGGGTGTCATGAGAAGAGCCCGCAGGCACTACATTCATCACCCAAAGAGGATACTTCATCAATGCAGCTGCAAACCCCCCCATCCCTGCATTCATGTCCATCAAGTTCCTGTATCGCCCCTTGGCCAGTGGTGGAATCAATTTCTTGTAGTAGTCCACTCTCTCCGCCCACAACTTGTTATCCTCCTGGAACTTCTCAGGGGTGAGGCCTGAAACTGAACCTCGAGTTATTCTTGGTGGAACAACAAATGCTCTGTTTGGCCATTTTTCAAGAGCTCCACCAGCAACTTCTTCACTGTTCACATCTGGAAGAGGAGATATGCACGTCTCCATCTTCTTGTACCTAAATGTTCACCATGTCAGTTTGTTTACTGATCAAGAAAACATCAAAGGTAGGCCTTGTGATCAAGAAAATATTAAAAGTACAAAAGATGGGCTGCTGCAACCAATAGAGTACTAGAGTAGATGCTTCACTCAAAGAAAGTACCATAGCAGAAATCTTACCAAGCAGAGTCCACATCACCGCTCTTGCAAATCTGTGGAGTTTCATAGGCCTTCCGACTATTAGAACATTCTATGTGGTTGATGGGTTTCTGCCATATAGCAAGATCATCTTTCTCTACCACCTTCTTCCAGCAGAGACGCTTTGCTAAGTCCTCAATCTCATCTTGCTCTTGCTTCAGGTCTTCTTCTGTTCTCTCCCAGCCCTTGTAGTGCCTCTTCCAATGGACTGGAGGTCCGGAGAGGATCCAGTAGCCTCCAGGTCTAAGAACTCTGTCTACTTCAATTAGATAGATACCACCTGTTGAGAACAATCGTAAGAGATTAGCTCTATGCACTCATTGATGTTGTGTTCAATGTAATGTAACCGAAAGGCCGTAACAAAGATTGAGATAAAAAAAATACCAAACTTGTTCCATGGGATCAAACATCTAGAGCAGTGCGCCATGTCAAATGCTCTAGCAGGGTATGGGATTCTTTCGGTTGACATCACTCCAATCATGGCCGGCACTCCCCGCTCCAATGCAAACTGCACCTGCGCCTCATGGGAATCCCTTGGTGCAAATGACATGGTGACGATGTCCCTCTTAAGAAGATAAGCACCCCAACTTGCCACCTGAATAACAGCAAAGATAATTTCATCCCGAAATCCGGAAACCTTTAAAAGACAGACAGTATTGTAGAAATTATTCAAGTCACTCACCCCACATCCAGTATCAAGCGCGGTTCTGATGTTGCCATCGGTTAACGATATGAGAGCATTGATGTCATCGATATAAGCATCGGCACCATGTGGGAACATTGTGCCACCACCTGGGAATCGAAACTGGTTCCCCTCAACTTGGATCCAATTCTGAACGGCCTTCTCAATACTCAGTTCCCGATGAGGAATGTTATCATACCAAGCATAGTCCCGACTTTGTGGCCACTTGAAGGGATTCTTATAGTTTGGAGGTGCAGGAATCAAGCACCGGAACAGCTCCTGTTTCTTAGGGCAGTGTCTCTCCCTGTACTGCATCATTGTCTTTGTAAATTTCCTTGCCCTCCTTGGATCTTGGCAAGGGGTATACTCACTGTACTTCAGCTGGCAAGGTGGGAATTTCTCCGCCACAAGCGATGATTCATTGAAGCCCACCTGGTGGTGGGCTTGAAAATCAAGACGAGCACCCGATGATCGCACTGATGTGGTGCTGGAGGGGCGTGAAACGGCTTCATCGCACTGGGTTTTAGTGTAAATAAAGGATGACTTTATACTAGATGACGTGCCTTGCCAAGCACCAAGAATGTATGACGCAACACAAAGGCCAATCACGCCTATGGTCAATGTTACACGCATCCTTTGGAATTCTGGATGGCGGACCTTGGGGGATCCACTCTGTTCTTTGGCCATTGGACCTGCAAGAAACTGCAACTCAGCACCTGCAAGAAACTGCAACTCAGCACATATGTAGCAATACTAACATATGGCAGATTGGCAGGCAATTTAATTAATCGAGCAAGTGATTGCAGAATAGAACAAAAATTAGGTGATCGAGAATTTACAGCCGCCACGTATATCTGAATTCTGAAACCTTCTCAAAAGGAAATTTTGGCAACTAGATTTCTTGTGGAGATCAGAAGCAACGAGGAATAGAAATATAGAATAGCAGATAGCTCTGAAGGGATGCATACAGAAGAACATCTCTTTTGAAACAAAGAAGAATCTCTCTATCTCCTATTCCTAGACAAGAATGTCAGCAGCAGCAAGTAGGAAGAGCGCTGCTGCCCTCATCCCTTCTCTCTGTCAATCTTTCTAACAAAAGAAGAGAAACGGCAGAACAAACGCAATGGTGCAAAGCAAAGGAGATCCCCTAAAATACTGCCCATAGGGCAAAGTATGAGAGCATTGCAAGTACTATAAACTAGTAGACAGGAATAAGAAAAGTTTGTGCTTTTGGCCAGCCAAAGGAAGCAAGTAAAGAACCCCCAAAGAAAGGGGTAGCAGTACAGGGAGGTATTAAACCTCAAAGGTTAGGTTTAGCAATGGATGTGTGGAAAATCGCACAGACACTAAAATTTGCCGCTTAACTTTCTTTATTCGATCGTCTCATTGCAAGAATTTGGGGGAAAGAGAGAGGAGAGAGAGAGAGAGAGTCATCTTTTCGGTAGATAAAAATCCTTCCGTTATTATCTTGATATATCTAGAGAAAGAGGGACGAATATAAAATCCGGTGAAACCTTGTAGAATCTCTATCTATAGTTCCAAGATCTCAGACAAACAACAAACAAGATTGGACTCATGGATTTTTCTCTGGCTAGAACGAACGACATTGTGGCAGGCAGCCTTAATGGGAAGAAAGAAGAAATCTGACCGCTTTGTGGCAAAATTTCCGTCGATTGTGGCAAATAATGTGAAATCGCAGCAGTGATTTGGTTTGGGTGGTAGATTTCAGTTGGCTACCTCCTCTCCTCTACTCTAGGTATTTGGAATTAGGAGAGCAGCGCAGCGCCGCAACGCGCTTTCCCCTGGGCACTGGCTGACGGGCAGCCTCTCCACTCCAGTGCAAACAAAGCCTGCAGGATGAGGGAGCCTGCCTTCAATTCAACTCAAACAGAGGAATCTTTGCAGATGATCTGAACCTGACGACGGGCAACAGAGGAATAAACTAGGGAATGCTTGTTGGTTCCTGCTTTCCTGGATTACTATGATCTTAACTTCTTTTCTTAAACTCTGAATTACTGTGAGTTTGTTTCGATCGAGAGAGAGAGAGAGAGTTTAGGGGCTTGGGATATCAGCACTCCACTGTGGTGGCCCACTTATGGTTGAGAGGGCCCATTAAGTTGAGGTCGGGTATCCCTAGGTCCGAGCCATACGTATGTGCAGGGCCCAATACATACGTACGCATCTACTTATGCAGTGACGGTAGAATTTTTTACCGTATTGACGCAAATTCGCTCCGTATGTGCAAGAATTACCGTATTCCTGAGAAATTTACAACAATAACATCCTGCCGCACAGCCACCGTGCGGTGAGCACGTAGAAGGCGACACCTAACCCCTGCCGCATGGTCACCATGCGGTGGAGGCGCAGAGGCGACACCTAACCCCTGTCACACGGCTACCGTGCGGCGGCAAATCTCCAATGGCTAGCCAACCCTGTAATGGTTTAAACCAACAAGGTGGTTTAGACCTCCCTGTTGGTTTAAACCAAAAGGGAGGTCTGGACCTAAGGGGAGATCTAAACGGAAAGGGGGTTTGGACCTAAAAGGAGGTCCAAACGGCAGAGAGGTCTGGACCTAAGAGGAGGTCCAAACGGAAGGGAGCACGGAACAGACAGAGAAAGGGAAACCCAACACCAGAGAACTCCAACAAACTCAAAACAAACCAAACTCGAATTAGTTGAAGTTCGATTTAGTCATTTAGAACACTTTTAAATTCCAAAATCTCAAGTTAAGCTTTAGAACTTCAACAAAACCAAATGATTCTTTTTATTTTAAAATTTTCAAAAAGGGTCAGAAAATTAGGATGTTACGAATACTGCTTGCTGGCTGTGTGTATGACTGACATTCTTTGCTCTGATGCCCCATGCGGGAGGGCGTCATTTTTGCAAAATTCGCGTGAAGACGGCCATTCTTGCAAATACAGGGTGAATTTGAGCTAATACGGCAAAAAATTTGTGACGGTAAATCAGCATTCACCGACAACCAGCAGTGTGCTCGTGCACTTGCAACAAACACCTAAAATTTGTATAAAATATTCATGTTACGCCTTGTCTCGTCTCGCTATTGGAAAATCACATACAAATTAGTACAAATTAATACATGTTATGGTTGAGAGGGCCCATTAAGTTGAGGTCGGGTATCCCTAGGTTCGGACCATACGTATGTGCAGGGCCCAATACATACGTACGCATCTACTTATGCAGTGACGGTAGAATTTTTTTTCCGTACTGACGCAAATTCCATCCGTATGTGCAAGAATTACCGTCTTCATGAGAAATTTACAAAAATGATATCCTGCCGCATGATTACCGTGCGGTGAGCGCGCAGAAGGCGACACCTAGCCCCTGCCGCATGGCCACCGTGCGGTGGGGGCGCAGGAGGCGACACCTAACCCCTGTCGCACGGCTACCGTGCGGCGGCGTACTGTAGCCATGGACGGATCCAAGTAAAGCTTAGAGGGTGCACAGGACACCGGGTCCAATTTTATTTTACCTTATTAAAACCTATGTATACATAGGTGTGCACCCCGCAACATAAGCTCAGTGACTCTATACATATGTGATGATATATATAGAGGACACCCGGTTGTTTTTCTTCTAGATCCGCCATCGATTGTAGCAAAGACTGCCGCCTGCACGGCCGCGATGCAGTGGAGGAGCAGGAGGCGACACCTAGCCTGTTGCGGCTCACAGTGCGTGACACACTATAGCAACACTGCTTGACGGCCACGGTCACGGCATGCACTGATTAACTCATAGCGTTTTAATTTATTTAAATATATTTTTTGTAGAAATTTTTAAATATACAAAATGGCTCAAAAAATTATGTTTTTTTGTGGAGCCTCCCGACACAGTGTACTTGTTTGTGTAATATTTTGAAAATTTTATCTATTCTGATTTTTTTTCTCGAAAATTCATTTAAGTACACTGTTTGTAGGAATTTTTGAGAAAAAAGCAGGACGGATAAAATTTTGAAAAGATTACAAAAGCAATTAAACTATGTCGGAGGCTCCACAAAAACTTTCATAATTTTTTGAGCCTATTTTATATATTTAAAAATTCCTACAAAAATATACTTAAATAAATCAAATCGTTGCGGTAGTGAGAAATGCTGTCGGGACCCCGAGTAGTAACCCCGGGACCCTCTGTGCTTTCCGGACCAGTCCCAAGATCAGTAACTAGTTTGTACAGTTTTCAACATTGGTGTGATCAAAATCATACAACAAACTAAAGATAAAGCAGACAAATTAATCTTATTACAGCAAAAGACCTTATGGTTAAGGTTTTTATAGGGTTGCCCCGCAGGGCTACAACACCAGAGAGCTCGCAGCGGGAAAACAAAACACGTGCGGAAGTCACACGACGTGCCCACAGGCAATCGAGTGGAGGACGTCCCCTAGCTCGCGAGGTCTTCGAAGACCTCCTCTTCAAAGAGGTCAGAGGTCTCTGGGTCCTCTTCAGTTGCTGATCAACCAGAGGGCACAAAGCCGTGAGTACTTTGAATGTACTCAGCAAGTCGCAGGGAAATGAATGCAAATAGTATCATGCCAAGCTTGACAAGGACAACTTTATGGTTACTTTGCAAAAAACAAAATTTATTAGAAATACAGTAAGTAGATTGCAAAGCACAAGCTGAAAGATTAATACATAAGTAATCAAGTTTTCTTTGAAACAACCCGGGAACACCCAGACCACTCGGAACCAGCCACGACCACCTCTTTTGAGAAAGTCTACCCCTTGTATGAAATCACTTGGCATGTCCTTAACCGTGGACACGGCTGTTCGAATAGTTTTACACTCTGCAGAGGTTGTACAACTTTACCCACAAGACACGAATTCTCTAGTTTGTTTGGCATCCGTCGATGCCCCTGCTCACTACCTTAGGTAAGCAGGCTAGAGCACGTGACAAGGTCTTTATAAAGCTCGTTTTGACTTGATTCTGCTCGCTACGGTTTCGCCTTACTGGATCCCCTCTTGCGCCATGTGATTCCATCCGGTAACTCGGATATCATGCTTCCATGACAGAACCAAATCAAAACTTCTGCTAATTAGTCAGCCAGATCTATCCCAGTATAGACATATGGTTACACGGTAAGGCCCGGATCAATGGCGTACAAGGTTAAGTCCTTAGTGGTTGCTCAGGCAAGGCTACCTCATTCCAATGTGCTTCCACACCAACCTTCACCACCACCCACTCGCCCGAGCACAAATCAATTTTGGTTCAACCCGGCCAAATGACCACCCGGGTCATGGCACAACATCTTTTAACAACAGTGGCCGTGCCACAATTCCATAGTTCACTTAGTCAAATTTATCATCATTGAACCATGTGATCGAGAGACATCGCGTAACTAAAGCAGGTCTAAGCAATAAACGCACCCATGTTAGCATCACAATAATATCCAACTAAAATTATCCATCCTATGGTGTCCAAGGGTACATGTCAACATGTGAATAAGTATTCAAGGAGTCATACAGTCAAGTAGGTATTTAGCTATTTCCCAAAACTATTTTTATACAATTAGCCATGCATGTTTGTATAAAACAAATTAATTTTGCAAACTGGGTACGATATGATCAAAGGTCAACGGCTTGCCTTCGATGAAGAGCTGGGATTCTTCGGTCGAGGTCGCCGGGTCCAAGAACTCTTCCGAGAAGCCAGAATCTACACGTGCGAAAATAGCCAAATAAATACAACAAATCCAAACAAAACCAAAGACTTCCAAACTAGAACTAAAAGAAAAGGTTCTAAATTAGAAACAGCCTCTCGGGAGGAGGTCCAACTGAGAGGGTGGTCGAGGAAGGTCCTGAGGAAGAGGTCCTGAGGAGGATACGACTACTCAACGTGGTCGTATGAGAGTTGGGTGAGGCTAAATGAGACGAAGGAGGGCTGCTCAAGATTTTATAGCTAGGGGATGATTGAGACTCGGAGGCCCCCAAGTTCAAGAGTAGGTGAAGGAGAAGATGGGAGCAAGTAGGGGAGGAGACAAAAGGGGGAAGCGGGTACTGCAAAAGCAACAACATTTAATACGACACAACAGCATTTAATGCACTAAGAAGAAGGTGAGCAGGATTGACAGGTGGGGCTAGTCAAAACTCAGGAGGGTGGTCCAACCAAAGGAGAGGTCATGACCCAAGGGGAGGTCACGACAAGAGGAGGAGGTTGCGGCCACAGAGGGAGGTCGCGGTCAAAGGGGGAGGTCGCGGCCAAAGGGGAGGAGGTCGTGGCCAAAGGGGATGTCGCGACCAAAGGGGGAGGTCGCAACTAAAGGACAAAAGGGGAGGTTGTGACCCAAGGGGAGGTCGCGACCGGCTCCAGGACCACCCGAAGGTCGCCAGGACCACCCGGAGGTCGCTAAGACAACCCAGAGGTCGTCAGGACCACCCGGAGGTCTCGACGGAGGGGAAGGTCCAAACGAGAGGGAGGGTTAAACCAAAAGGGAGGTCTGGACCTAAGGGGATGTCCAAACGGAAGGGAGGTCTGGACCTAAAGGGAGGTCCAAACGGAAGGGAGGTCCAAACGGCAGGGAGGTCCAAACGGAAGGGAGGTCCAAACGGCAGGGAGCACGGAGCAGACAGAGAAAGGAAAACCCAACACCAAAGAACTCCAACAAACTCAAAACAAACCAAACTCGAATTAGTTGAAGTTCGATTTAGTCATTTGGAACACTTTTAAATTCCAAAATATCAAGTTAAGCTTTAGAACTTCAATAAAATCAAATGGTTCTTTTTATTTTGAAAATTTGAAAAGGCTCAGAAAATTGGGATGTTACAAATGCCTGCCGCACTGTGGCCATGCGACAGCTGCTGCTATAGTGCCTCCCATGCGGGAGGCCTCCACCGCATGGTGGCCGTGCGGGAGGACGTCATTTTTGCGAAATTCACGCGAAGACGGCTATTCTTGCAAATATGGGGTGAATTTGAGCTAATACGGCCAAAAATTTGTGACGGTAAATCAGCATTCGCCGACAACCAGCAGTGTGCTCGTGTGCTTGCAACAAACACCTAAATTTTGTATAAAATATTCATGTTACAGCTTGTCTCGTCTCGCTATTGGAAAATCACATACAAATTAGTACATTAAATTTATCTTTTGTAAAAAAAAAGTAACTATAATTTATCTCTTTCACCATACATAAAGCACCTATTTAATATCTCACTTTCACAAAACTGTAGTCCCTTTTTTTGTGCTAAACATTTAAACTCATGGTTAAATGCACGGATAGAAATTGAATGACGCCCGAGATCAAATATAGTGCGCTCAATATATTTCATGCTACATGTTCTCTCACTCATCGAAAAAGGTATCATTGAGATTTTACATAAGTTTTGCCCACGAAAAAGGACAAATAGAAGTAACATAATTTCAAATAAGAATGACACTATAGTGTCCTTCCATAAATCACGGTATCATTGAGATTTTAAACAGTGCAAATAGAAGTATTGCTAACTTACAACTAACTATTGTTCCAAGAGTAATATCCTTGAGATGGTGAGCGAGGAATTAAGGAAATACAAGACCCTTGGACTCTGCTGGGAGCTTCAGTTTGTCATTTTGTATCTTCAGAGGCCTATAGTTTTGCAATACTACTGAAACAGCCTAACAATTTCGGTGAAAATCAGTGATCCTTGTCATCCATGGTTTATGGACGCAATAGTTATCATATCGCTTCACCTATTTTGGGTGTGCAGCTACAGTAAAGTTAGTTTAAAGAGTACCAAAACGAATTCTATGCTTGAAAGAACATATCAATAGCTCTAGTGAAACAATCGGTTATCACAAAAATTGCTAGTTAGAAGGTTTTAATGACATTTGCATCAAAACTAACAAAATATAATTCTAGATGGTTTAGTCAGATAACTAACTATTGCTCAAACTGTGTACATGCAGAAAAGTGTAATGTTAGCAATTTTTTGTAAGAAAACAATGACACAGGATTGATTTATTTGCCTGAGATAAATAACCATATCAGTCAATATCTGAAGTACAAGTACAACAAGTAGAATCAAACACCTAACTTTGACACAGCTGTGATGAGCAAAATGAATTGAGGCAATGATTGCACACAGATTTGTCTAAATAGCTGTAAAAAATACGAAAGGTCTCCAAATGTAAAAACACATGTAGAATACCACATTTAGTGTCAACTTCCTCTCAAAATATAAACATGCACACCATGAAGCAGCAAACTTCTATGGTTGCCAACTGTGGAGATACGACAATCCGATGAGTCTCACATTAAACCGATGCTGGTTAGGAACCACCTAGAAATTGATGAGAAATGAACAATCTTAGACGAGCAATAATAGAAAAAACAAAACAATCTTAGCAACAAAAAAAAAAAAAGATAATAGGAACTCATTGCGCGGAGGGAAGGGGAGCGTAGTGCACGAGAAAGGGGTGCAGCGTAGAAGAGAGAGGAGAAGGTGTAAGACGTGAGGGTGGAGAAGTAGGGGGGTGTATGTCGGTGCGGGCAAAAGAGAATAACAGGAACTCATTGTGCGAAAATAAACTCCTTTTATTAGCTAAAACATCATGTACTACAATTTGTTTGAAAAAGCATGACGTGCTACATCTATACATGTGCTCCTTCTAGACTGTTAGGATGCTCCCAGTGCTTCACCCTGGCTGGTATCTTAAGCCTGTCATGTAAGCAAAATGATGATGTGGCACCATAGTTAATAAAGAGAGAGGGTACTTTAGTATCTAATCTGGATACCGGTTCGGTCTCGAAATCCAACGCATAAAATTTATTGTGATCGATCCCGTGCGGTGCGTTTGTGTGTGTCAACAAACATGTATTGTTTTAGTACATGCCGCAAATAGGTCACAATGCTCAAATACTAGTAAAGATCATGCATATAATTAAATGAAACAGCCTAAGATACTACACCATAAGAAATCATGCATTGAGAAGATAGTATCCTAACACTTTTCATACACTAAGAAAATGCACTAAGATACTGTCTATTAGGAGCAACCTTAGTACTAATGGTAGGAGCTCAAGCTTAACATCTGTACGTATGTCATGCACATTGGGAACTGTACTTAATTTACTTTGTCGTTAATTAAGTAGTAAATAGGAGTAGTATACAACTCCACTCCGTAGCGGCGATAATTTGATCCGAACTTGCACTAATCGGTGCAGTGTTTTACTGGCCGGGTGTCTATTACCGACGGATCGATCCATCGAGCCAGGTTCTAACTACTCGTCCTACTAGCTAGCCAGCCTACGTGACTGGTGACGATTTAAGTATGACCTAAAAGGTAGTCATGCTCTGTCAGTACAGGCCTTTTGATCCGTCGGATCATGTATGGCCTACTTAGCTAGAAAATATAAAAAACATAAAAATGTAAAAAAAGGAAAAATAAAAAAGGAAATATGTATAATTTATAAATACATATGAAAGTTGTAAAAAATAAGACAAACATATTGAAAATGTAATAAAGAACTTTATTAATATTGAAATGGCTCTCGTTAAAACTTTTGTCAAGTAAAAACTTAATATGAGAAAACATTGGCAAAGCAAAACGAGTACAACCTATAACTCTACATACATCTTTGTTCTAAGTGTCATTGTCGAGGTACAGATTTTTGAATATGTCCGTCAACTCTGTATTTTTCCACAGAGTGTTGTGTTTGTGAATCAGTTTGTTTCCAGTTCTTCACGGTTAGAAGTATCTTCACCATCTCACTCGTGAGACATGTTCTTCTCTCCTCCAATATTCTTTCAGAAAGACTGAAAGTATACTCGGAGGAAACCGTCGAGACAGGAACAATTAACACATCACACGCAAGTATATATAGCACGAGATATGTTAACTTATGGGCATACCACCATTGCAAAAATTTTAAGCCTTCTGAGTTCAAATCCACTGTATCACTATCCAGATTGGTGGATAGCTCCACATTTCTTGGGATTGTTCTTGGTTGAGCAACCGACGATGTAGAAGAAAAAGACCTAGACCTAGAAGAAGAGCCACTAAAGATCGTGCCCCACATATTTGTCTTGTTATTTGCGGTAGGGGCTACTGGAGGTCGTTGCAAGCGGACTCCCTGGAACTTATTTTCATACCTTTGGTAAACCTCGTGTAATCGAGAATGAACTTCTCCTCGTCGCCGCGCCCTCCTCCTCGTCGTCGCGCCCATGCGCCCTGAGTCCGCTGCGCCTTCTCCTCCCTCTTGTCCCGAGAGGCGCCGCCTTCTCCTCCCTCCGCGCTGGCCGCCAGGGCCACCTCGTCCTCCTCCTCCTCCTCTCCCCCTCCCCCCCCCGCTGGCTAGGTTCCTCCTCTGGCTCCGGTCCTCCCTACCTGGCGACAAAGGCTGTGCAACGTAGAAGGGAGGAGGTGTGAGACGCGAGGGTGGAGAAGTAGAGATGGAAGACGCGGGGGTTGAGCGGTTCCAAATGAGGGAGACTGGCGGCCAAGGCCCGTATGTCGGCGCAGGCAAAGAGAATAATAGGAACCCATTGTGCGGGGTAAACTCTTTTTATTAGCTAAGACATCATGTACTACATTTTGTCTAAAAAAATATGACATACTACATCTATACATGTGTTCCTTCTCGACTGTTAGTACTAGTAGGAGCTCAAGCTTAGCATATGTACGTACTTGTTACTAAGAGGAGAGAGAGTACTCAATCTAATAAAAAAACGAGTCTTCCAATGGATTATTTCTTGAGTTTGTGTCTAAGACTTTAATTAATGCAAGTGTGCATGATTCTTGATGATCAATAATGAAGTACAACTTTGTGGGATACATGTTTTAGCTCATTTATCATATAAATAATGAAGTTGGGCTGCACAAATGATCTGGTGGATATTTTGCTTTAAGACTGTGGGACCCACAAAACATGTTTTTAGGTAACAAGTAAGTCTGTAATAGAGTATTTGGTTGTTTCTTGTGTCTTGGTATTAACAATTTGCTATTTTCTTCATCTAAAAACAACATTACTTTCTCTCCTCCACATCATCTAAATACTGATGTGACAACCCTTTAGTAACAGCTGACGTGGACTGTTGTAGATGCTCTAATACATGCACATTGGGAACTGTACTTAATTTACTACATACACATTGGAAACTGTACTTAATTTACTAGGCCATTAATTAAGTAGTAAGTAGGAGTAGTATACAACTCCACTCCGTAGCTAGCTAGCAAGGTGATTGCATTGCACTGGCACTGCATTGCAGCGGCGATAAATTTGATCCGAACTTGCACTAATCGGTGCAGCCTTTTACTGGCCGGGTGTCAACTACTGCATCGACCATCGGTCCATTCCCTAATTTAATCGCCAGAGGAAAGCGCGAGCTTCTGCCCCGTCTATGTCGCTCCTTCCATGCCGGCAGTCCGATTACGCCTTGCTCGCACCCGCGTCCGTCCGATCCACGCGAAGCGTCGCGGGCCTGGCCTGCGTCCGTCCGGTGGGCCTTCGGCCGAACGCACGGGTCCTCGCTAGCCATCCCGCTCCATTTTCAAACGCCCGCGCTAGCTGGCGCGGGTGAGCTTCCTAGTACCTACAACAGCCCGATAGAGTTGTCAAAAAGAAAGGGGAAAATAAATGGACTCTACAGAAACCATCTAACACGTAGTATGTAGCCCTAATTAATTAGCTGGTGCTCGATCTGTCAGAGGTAGCCTCGATGAGCAAACCGGTGTCAGAACACAGTTCTGGTGCCGGTCTTTACTGGTCTTCACGCCTATATAAACCCGGGCCGGGCCACAGCTGAAGATAGAAACCACCCACAAGCCCACAAGCTTAACTGATTGCCCATCCAGCGACATGGCATTGCTCAGAAGATGGCTCCTCGTGCTCTCCCTGGCCGTCCTCTTGGCCGCCGCCGTGGCGGCCGCCTCCTACGGCGGTGCCCCGCCACCCAAGAACCCCGGCTACGGCGGCGGTGGTGACCACGACAAGGACAAGCACGGGCACAAGCAGCACGACCACGACAAGGACAAGCACGAGCACAAGCCCCACGAGAAGGCCGGCTACCGCACGCCGCCGCCGCCGACACCGACCCCATACAAGAAGTCGCCCCCGCCGACACCGACCCCATACAAGAAGTCGCCGCCGCCGCCACCGACCCCATACAAGAAGTCGCCGCCGCCGCCCCCTCCCTACCATCCCTAGCTAGCTAATGCGTGCTAGCTGCAGTCGTGACGAGAGCAGCTAGCTACGCCTACGTAGGTGCCTGCATGCACCGCACGTTGGTGTTTCTTCTTCGTATTCATATATATGCGGTGCCTAGGTAGCTAGCCAGGCGTTCTTATCGTATCGATCGGCTACTACTGCCTAGCTAGCTACTACTATATATATATGTAGTGTATGCATCGTCTACTACTTACTCGATCAGTATCTTAATCTCTTTGTTGTCGTATGAATAAAAATGGTGTTGTTGTTGTTTATGTACGTCTTCCCATGCATGTATGTATATCCTATTCCTATGGACTGCAACATTTGAAATCACAATTGATTAATGGCAACATCAGCAAAGTTTCAGACAATTAACAAACGGCACGCACACCCTTGGAAGCTGGCCTGTGGTAGCTAGGAGGCCTGGATTGGGTGTTGTCCTCCGCGCACACACGGAGGTTCGCCCCCTGTTTCGGGTTAGTCAGGCTTGGCAGCTGGATGAGGTACTGTTTGAGCTCTTGGAACGCCCTCTGATAGTCGTCTGTCCATTGGAACGGCTCCGTTCCTCGGAGCGTTTTGAAAAATGACAGAGCCCTTTCGGCCGAGCGAGACAAAAATTGACTTAGGACCGCGAGGCGCCCTATCAGTTTTTGAACCTCGCGGGTATTGTGAGGGGGTTTCATTTCTTGGACGGCCCTAATTTTCTCGGGGTTAGCCTCAATATCTCTCTCGGATACGAGGAATCCTAGGAGCTTGCCCGCTTTTACGCCGAAAGCACATTTCTCCGAGTTGAGCTTGATTCCTTTGGCCCGAAGGCTGGCAAAGGTTTCTTGTAAGTCCTCCGTATCGTGGGCTGCGATCTTGCTCTTGATTACTATGTCATCTACATATGCTTCCACATTGCGACCGAACCGGTCGGCCAACACTTTGGCGATGAGGCGTGAAAGTCACGCCCGCATACCTTAGGCGAAGGGCATACGGATGTAGCAATATGTGCCTCTGGTCGAGGGTGATCGCAGAGAGAGAGAGAGAGAGCATGCACACATCATGCGTGTTCTAACAAAGCTGCATGCTCGAGAGGAATTAAGCTTTGAAGTTGGCTTAATTTTTTGGTGAAACTTCGCATTGAAAATGTTGACGTTGATTTTCAATCTTGAAGCATGCATGAAACTAACTTCTTGGGAGCTAAGTGTTCCAGCTTTTTGAAACTATATATCTTATCCGTCGGTCAATCGATCGATCGCCTCCTTAATTTGAGCTTTTGGGCGCCCTCGATAGTAAATGCATTGGCGAGGATTAAAACCTCTATGTATTATTTTTAATGCATAATAAAAGACCATACGTCTTCATGGTCGTAACCCCTAAGACTAACGACCTCCCCGGTCGTTAGTATTGAGAGGTTACTTAATGGGTACCTGATCGGATGAGGCTTTGTGCCTAATCCCGACCGGATAACCTTCGTAAAATTATCGAATCGGTATTTCTTATCGTATGATGAATGGAACACGTGTTATCGTTCCAAACCATGCGATGGAACAACCACGAGACATTGACTATTAACCACCCTACGGTTAAGCTTTTCACAAGCAACCGCAAGGAAGTTAGCACATTGCTAATCGCTCTACCGTTCGACCGATCGTAACGCTTCACCGAGGGCGTCTTCTCCAAGAGTAAGCGCCACCTCTTCGGAAGTTATTTAAAGGTGAAGCACGTAAGACTAAAGAAAAAAACAGAGACAAGAAGGAGGCGATAGGCGACACACAAAACAAGGCCAAGGCAAAGATATGCAAAGAAGCCTAAGAGGTGGAATTAGAAGCTAGATAATCGACCTTAGACTCATATTCTAAGTCGATTGCGGTTAACATTCCTCCATTCGATGTAATTCAGGGTAGTACTTAGCCACATCTTGTAAATCCAGTTCATATCAATAAAGAGCGACCCCATTCCATTCCGGGATATTCCACGTCATTTTCCTCGTTTATTTTCTTAAGATCGGCGATTCGATCGTCGACAACCGGGCGCCGTCTGTGGGGTAGAAGGCGTAAGTTTCTGAAGAATTTTTTTCTTTTCGCTCAAGAAAATCCTCGCCCAAAAACTCGCAATCGCTCATGCGACTATGCGGAGTTTGGGATGAGGAAAATCGGTTCGATTGGCGGACTCGCCAACCTCGACATGGAAGGATGTATCCGCGCCATGGAAGAAAATGGCAGTCATCCTCCTCATCCTCCTCGCCGGCCGCGTCGCCGACGTTAGCGAGGTCGTCGGATGGATGAAGATGCGCCGCCACTACGGTGGCGCAACCAGAGAACCGCCGTTCAGACCGATTCGAATGCCGAGATCTCTTCAAGCCCGGTCTTCTCGGCCGTGAAAGCAGTGAAGAAATTTCAGCTCCATCACCGGAAAACTCTATACCATTGATGAAATCATGGCTGAAAGATACTCTCCTTCGGCTACTGGCAATTCCAGGAGTCAACCGTCACCTGGTAACGGTGTCGATGAAACCTCCACTGGTCGTAGGCCATGTGGGGATGATCACACTCAGCATACGATCGGCGGTTCGTCGGATCAGGCTGAGAAGACCTTAGGAAGTGCTCATCTCCGACCGATCTCCATCGTGGAAGATTCTGGCAGAAGCGCTGACAAGCTCTCCATTAGTTATGATGGAAGCTCATCGGAAGATCAATGCTGGAAGCACGAGGTCAACGCGATCGGAGATGAAGATCAAGATGCCTGACGGTCCTACACTCTACCACGCCATCACGTGTTGTTAGAGATGATCCGGGCCGTCAAGCACCAACTTCCGGAGGCAACGGAACTAATCGGCGTCAATCGGTTAACTACGCCGCACCGCCCCACCCGAGTGATCGACGGGATCGACCAAACCGAAGGTCGGGGAAGGTTCAGACAGCGTACACCTACGACAATATGAACCACGAGACCTTGAGAAGCTATCTAAAACTTGCGATGTATTCAAAACATGTTAAATAATTCGATCTGCTCTAGCAGAACGCCTAATTTTGTACAACTCGTAGGTCGTATCCGAAATTCTCCAACAGACCATGCAATAACGGAAGCGTACGAGAACAGAGGGGTTCAGAAGTCGACTAGGACTTCGGCCCCAACGCTTCCTTCCTCATGAGGGGCAAAGACGGTCATACCGAGAGCGATCGATACCAAGACCTCCTCGGCGATTCCGACTAAGAAGTCACGAGGGAGAAGGCTATTTCAAGAGGATACTCCCCAGCTGCCGAGAAGAACCACCACTAGGACCTAACGATCTCCGACATCGTTTGAACCAAGTGGGCGATCGTGGACATCATATCAATGTCCACGACCGGATCGGCATACACCGGAGTTCAGCGTTCCAATCCTAGGGATCGGTCTCCGGCCGATTACAATCCGCACCTTCGGAGAAGGCGCCATGAATCAATCACAGTTGTCGAGCCTTCTCTGCGGGTTCCAAGGCGTGCGTTAGCCTAGCCGGTTCGGCGACCGCCAACTTGGACAAATTCAATGGAACTCAAAACCCATTGGAATTTTTCTCCAAATATATACCACCGCTATCGTGGCTTTGGTGGCAATGAGAATGTAATGGCCAACTATTTACCCACCGTGCTCGAAGGGTCCGCGGTCGTGGTTGTTAAACTTACTGGTCGGATCCATATATACTTAGGAACAACTCTGTGATCTTCGATTGCCAACTTCGAGGTATGTACGACATACAGGAAGGAGGACGATCTCCACGTAATCCGGCGAGGATCGATGAGACTTTACGTCAATATATCAAGAGGTTCGGCCGGGTTAAGTAACTCTATACCGAAGTCGCAGAGTCCTCTGTTATTCGAGGCTTTTAAAACAGGTCTAAGGAATCGGCGGTTTCACGGAGGACACAAAGCAATGAACCATCCAAGAACAACCGTTGAGCTTTTTGATATGGCGGACAAATATGCCATTGCTAGTGAAGCAATCGAGTGGTGTGAAGCCATCGATCGGAAAGACAAGATTCCCGACCGATGCGGACAAGCGGAGAAAAAGAACAAGAAGTCTCTCAAGAAGAAAAAGAACCGCAGACCGACGACAAAGAAGTCCTCGCCGTTCTGGACAAGATCGGGAAGGGCAAGAAGGACTATGCTTGGGTCGAAGCAAAGCAAAAGTTCCGACCAAGGATTCGAGCACGAATAAGAAGTGGTGTCCACTTCACCGTGACGAGGGCATGATCTGCGCTTTGTCGTGTCTGGCGAAGAAAGCGGAGGATTATTATGCGGGTAAGGACCATTTCGGCAAGAATACAGAACATGGAGAAACGAGCTCCAAAAGGACAAGGATGGCGGCGAGGAGATGGAGTACCAGGATCCCCAACACACAGTCAACATGATTTTTGGAGGATCTTCTTCATACGAGTCCAGACGCCATCCGAAGGCCATGGAGCGGAGGTCAACCTCGTCGAATCTCCAAGCTGTAATCAAGCACTCGAAGTGGTCGGACACGCAATTTCCTTGACAAAGACGATCGCACCATCCCATCGGCTCGTAGGGTAGGTTCCCCATCGTCGTTGAACCAACTATTAATAATTGTCGGGTTAATCGGGTCTTAGTGGATGGGGTAGTTCCTTGAATATATTATTTGTAGGAGCTTTAGAAGAAATGCGGTCCCCATGTCAAAGGTGAAACACATGAAATATGCTTTTCATGGCATAGTTAGGGTTCTACCGCTAAACCGATAGGACAAGTTTCCTTACCGGTGACGTTTGGAAAACCTGACAATTTCCGAACAGAGAAGATCCCGTTTGATGTAGTAAACTTCGAATCCGCATACAACGGAATCCTCGGTCGACCAGCATTAGTAAAATTCTTGATAGCCACGCATTACGGTTATCAAAGTTTGAAAATGCCGGGGCCGAAGGGAGTCATCACAATTCGAGGAGATCAGAAAATGGCTTACGTATGCGATCGGAAATCCTTTGCACTTTGGTTGATGAACTTCCGACCGAGAGGTTAATCCGTCTCCCATGCGAGTCAAGCACTCGAAGCCAAAGATGACTCCCAAACCATCCGACCGCACCAAGGAGGTACTACTCGACAAAAGCGTTTCTCCGGACGGCGTCAAGTCGTCACATGGGTCAGACAACCAGATCAACCGCCCAGAAGATTACGGTGGGGCAAGACTCGACCCTAAATAGGAAGAGTCGCTCGTCTCCTTCCTCCGAGCAAATCAAGGCGTGTTTGCTTGGCAAGCGTCCGATATGCCCGAGTCCCCGGAGGTGATCGAGCACGCTTGCTCTCGGCGATAAAAACCGATCAAGCGAAACTACGACGCTTTTGCACCCGATCGGAAGGAAGCAATCGGTCGGAGATTGACAAGCTTCTCCGGCGGGATTTATTCGTGAAGTCGACCACCCACGGTGGCTTGCTAATCTGTAATGGTTAGGAAAAATAATGGAAATGGCGAATGTGTATCGACTTCTGAGATCTTAATAAAGCTTGTCCGAAGGATGACTTTCCCCTTCCTCGCATTGATCAACTAGTAGACTCTACTTACGGGTGCGAGTTACTAAGTTTTTAGATGCGTATTCGAGGTACCACCAGTTAGTATGTGTAAAGAAGATGAGGAGAAAACTTCCTTCATCACCCCATATGGTACTTCTTGTTATATTAAGATGCCATTTGGTCTCAAAAATCTTTGGTGCAACTTTTCAAAGGTTGATGCAAAAACTTTTAGTCCACAAATCGGTGGAATCTAGAAACTTATGTTGACGATCGGTCGTAAAGACCACCAACGCCGGTGACCACATTCGACTTACAAGAAACTTTTAATAACTTGAGAAGACATAACCTCAAGTTAAATCAGGAAAAGTGTGTGTTCGAGTTTCATTTGAAAAGCGCTCGGTTTCCTAGTTTCGCTAGAGGTATTGAAGCAAATCCGGCCAAAATTGCGTCCATCAACCGGATCGCCCTCGACCACGAAGAAGGAAGTCCAAAACTAACCGTCAGTATGGCGTTAAGTCGTTTCATAGCAAGGTTAGGGAAAAGGATTACCTTTCTTTAAACTTCTTGGAAACATGGGAGTTTTGAGTGGACTAAAGAGGCAAACGATGCCTTTGAGGAACTTAAAAGTACCTTACAAGTACCGGTTTTAGTTTCTCCGAGGCCGGAGAAACATTGCTAATTTACGTGGCGGCAACACCACAGACGAGTTAGCGGTGTCTTGGTTGTAGAAAGGATAATATCCAACGACCGGTCTATTACGTAGCGAAGTCTTACATGGACCAAAGGAAAGATACCCACAGGTACAAAAGTTGCTCTATGGCCTCCTTACGTCTTCAAGGAAGCTAAGGCACTACTTTCAGGTCCACAAAGTGGTCGTACCTACCGGATATCCCTTGGTCAAGTCCTTGAAACAGGAATCATCGGGACGAATAGCCAAATGGGCGGTCGAGCTAGGGCGTTCGATCTCCATTTCATTTCATTTAACAACAATAAAGTCGAGCAATAGCGTAATTCATTGCGAATGGACAAACCTCGAACCCACCCAAGGACCCGAGTACGAACACCACGACGAGTGGACAATGTATTTCGACGGTTCCTTGATGTTACAAGGATCGGGGGCTGGAGTGGTCTTGATATTCCCTACTAGCGAACACATCAAGTACGCCATCCAGTTAAATTTTCCTGCCACCAATAATGTGGCAGAATATGAAGGTTTACTAGCAGGACTCCGAGCAGCTCGTTCGCTCGGGATTCGCAGATTACTAGTGAAAGGCGATTCTCAACTAGTAGCGAATCAAGTGGGGAAAGAGTATCAATGCTCTAGTACCAAGATGTCATCTTATCTGGCGGAAGTACGAAAACTCGAAAAGCACTTCTTCGGTTTTCAGATCCAACATATTCCTAGAAAGGAAAACTTTCTGGCAGACCAGTTGGCACGGATGGCCTCCACGAGGTCACCGTCCCTTTGGGAGTTTTTCTCGAGCAACTCAATTCACCCTCGGTAGTTGAGCCTTCCGAGAACATACATGATTCTTTGCAAGTTGAACAAACTAATCAAGGGAACATGGATGCTCCATGTGTCGTTGACGGTTGGCGCATCACGATCAATGTAGAGGCGGATGACATCGATCTACAATTATCTTGACATGACACAATTCGAGAAGATGATGTAGAGGCGATCGTATAGCACGAAAAGCCAAATCATACACTCTAATCGAAAGTACCTTGTATAAGCGAGGATCTCATGGAGTGTTGATGAGATGCATATCTCAAGCGGATGACATTAGATTGCTAACGAAATCCATGAAGGTGTCGTGGAGCACACCATTCCTCTGAACCACGGTCGGTAAAGCCTTAGGCAAGGCTATTCTTGCCAAGCGCCCTTCATGATGCAAAAGAGCTTGTGATGAAGTGTGTACAATGTCGGTTTCATAGCCGACAAGTACACCGGCCGGACAAGCCTTACAAACAATTCCTCTTTCTTGGCCTTTTGCAACTGGGATGGACATTCAGGACCTTTCCTAAGAGCACCGGGGCAATTCCTTTTCGTCATGATTGACACGTTTACAAAATGGATTGAAGCCGAGCGATCGTTAAAATAACAACCGAGGCCGCTAAGAGATTTCTCTGAAAAATGTGATCACGCGATTTGGTGTACCCAATCGTATCATCACGCACAATGGTTCCCGATTCTCCGGCGATCAATTCCAGAATTTGCGATGAACTTGGTGTCAAAGTTCATTTTGCTACATTGCACATCCGCAGAGCAGCGGAGCGATTGAGCGAGCTAATGGTATCCTTATGCGAGGATCAAACGCCGAGTATTCGACCGATTAATCAAGCGGTCGGCGCTTGGGTTAAAGAACTTCCCTCGTGTTATGGGCGTTCGAACCACGACGATCGTGCGACGGTGAAACTCCATTCTTTTGGTTTATGGTCTTTGAAGCCATGCTTCCTCCGAACTCAAAATTGGCTCGCCGAATCGATCGTTTTGACGAAAATGATCAGAATGAGCGGCGACTTCGGCAGCGTCGATTTCCTTGAAGAACGATGAAACCAAGCCCTTATACGATCGCTAGTCTACCAACAAGCCATGCGAAGGTACCATAGTCGTAAGGTGCGACCTCGCTGACCTTTTGTAGGTGATCCGTTCTCGAGAAAAATTGAGCCAAACAAATCGCAATAAACTTTCTCCTAAATGGGAAGGTCCTTACACCGTGGTCGAAGTAACCCGACCTGTGTTCGTCTGTTGGCTATGTCGATGGGCAAATTTTGTCAAATTCTTGGAACATCGATCAATTGCGTAAGTTCTATGTTTAATTTTCATTCTTTCATTTCTTTCAATTTCAATTTCATTAAATTCATTAATTAATTAAGAAGTGCAACCTTGCTTATATATATACACCTACATTCTGGTCGTTTATTATTGTTAGTGCAGTCGGAGAAGATATTTTTCTCTCCGATATCCTTTTAAGGATCTCGATACTCTATGGTCCTAGTCGTGAGCATTTTTCTTCAAATGATTCCCACGCGCGACTACATTCTTTTCTCAAAGAAAATGAGTAATCAGAGCGCCACACAACTAACTATCTCATGAATGATATGCTTACGATTCTGAAGATTATGCTTCATTATTTTAAGATTCTGGTCTATTCTTGTCTGGTTACTGGTCGGGACACGGAAAACCTCCTAGTCGAAGTCTCTCCTTTTTCGACGTGGTCACGCTTAATCTGGAAGGAGCTTCTAGAGACGGTTCTTTTCTTACGATCCTCGCTACGATCGGATCTGAGAATTTGAACACGTTTCAAGAAATGTGTCGTATGCCTTCAGGTCTTAGCATTAGTTCCGACCAGATTATGGGACAATAGATATAAACAAAGTTCACTTATAATTTGTTGCATACATATTTGCATTTCTTCTTATGTCAAGTTTGACAAAGTCTTTTTCCGACCATATATAGTGTTTTTGATCGGTATTTCCATTATGACAAACAAAGATCTATAACTAGTCGAAATCATCTGTTGGTCCCGACCACATTTGATTTCCTAATCTTTAAGAACGATCGGTTTTGTCTTACATGTCCAAACATACATTCAAAACTCACATACATGGTTATGACCTCTTTTATTCTCTTTCTTGGCTCACCGCTTGTACGAGAACGTTCTTCTACTATAAAGCGGTGGGGCCTAGGAAATATACGAGAATTTTAAAAAAGTCAAGCAGGATAAACAAAAGCTTTGTCAATAACATAAAAGGTAAGTTTTCATAGATATTCAAATATTTTTACACTTGCAGAACCTACTCTAAGAAATATTCCCACCTAACTTTGTTTGTCGAAGATTCGACCTCCATCTCCTCTACAACTATATCTCCGAGTGGCCCGAGTTCTTCCATGAACTTGGTCGCCTCCTCAGTGGGCGATTGAAGTCATCTTTTTGACTTGGAGATCTATGGAGGGTCGGAAGCTTCGGTTTTGCCAAAGCAAAACTAACTCCACTTGCAACCTTTGTTTTTAGGGCCAGGCATAATTCGTCCGAGTAGTTTTGAGCGTAACTTTAAGGTCCTCTAGAAGTTGACCTAAATAGTTCATTTTCTCTATTGGATCTCCTAAGGAAGGCAAAGCTTGATCCTCGATCCCATATCAAAGATCATCTTGTTCAAAGCATGAATCTTTTCATCAATATTTTGAGCAAGAGCCTCCTTATCTGCTCAAATTTCGAGTTTTCTTTACTCAAGATTTGCGCGTTTGCTCTGCAAAAACAAATCAGTTAATGAACACAAGCATAAGTGAAGGAAAAATCAAGCTTACGACATATTACCTTCATTTGTTTTGCTAAGCTGTTTCATATTTGGTCGTTGCTTGACGATCAACCGGTCTTTAGTGAACTTGCTTGACAAAGAAATGATCGTCTTTAGCTTTATTTCTTCTTCAAGAAGAGCCGTCTTGGCTTTTTCACCACAACCTCCTCTTTTATTTTCCCCGGATCTATCGAATACGATAAGGAGAATAATTGTAGAGGAGCAAAGTATTGAAGAAGAAACAAAAGTTCAAAGGGAAAAGATCTTACTTTCCAACTCGAGTGCTTTTGCTCCAAGTCCTTAACTCATTTGGGTGGATCCTCCGATCACAAAGAAAGTTCTCGACCAAATGCTACACAGATAGCGTTCTCTTTCTTAAGTTTCTTATAAACTTTTTAAAGAAGAGCTATGAAGCTGGTCGTAGAATACTTACGAATTGCTCGGTCATTATAACCGGCAAAAATCAAATCGAGGTGCATCTTGAGTTGAGTATCCGATACTTTCTGCCACGCCTCATCAAGCTCCTTATCCTCGATAAATCGGGGACAAAAAGGGAACTTGTTAGGTTGAGAAGGGTTATCAACAGTGATCGGAACCTGTTGAGACCTCTCAGAGGCATCTACCTCCACGAAGGGGTTTCAATCACCAAAGGATCCAACTCAACCGTTGCCCTTGTCACCGCTCGGGGCTTCTTCGACCACTATTTCCTCGGGAACTTTGTCACGAGAAGTGCTCTGATGGGAACTTCCACAGTGCCAGTCCTCAGAAGAACACAGTCTGAAACGACCGAACACCGAAGACCTATGCAAACCGAAGATGGGAAGTTCAAAGTATCAAATCATCAAGGAATTATTAGAGGTACATACTTATCGACCACTTTCATTTGTACATACCTTGTTAATCTCCGGATTTGACTCAAACGCAGCAAGAGAGAAATCGTGCCGCTTAGCCTTCCTTTTCTTCTCCTCCAATTTCTTTGGTTACGGACCGGCAAGGTTTGTTGGAACCTCACATCCTCCAACAAGTTGTCGGAAGCTATGTCTTGACCAGTTCATCAAGGACCGCATTCGACTATACGGTGGGAGGAGTGGTTTCATCAATCTCGGATCGCTTGTTTCAATAACAACCGTAAGGTCGCTGCGACCACCTCTGGAGTCTCTGACCTCATGATTACATTCTCGGGCCCTCGAGCTTATCCACCTAAATCAAAGAACAAATTTGATTGGGTGAGGAAATCCTTTATCTAAAAAATTCGTACATATATGATTCCAAAATGTTCTATTACCTCGAGGATTCATCTCCTTCAAGTGCCTCGAGGCACGACTCGGTCGAGAACTAAGGTGGGGCGTTGATCCTCACCAGATTGTATGATTCGCAATCCGACCGAAGCGCAAAAGTAGAGCACGATTGGAAATCTGGTGGAATATATGTATACACATGGTAAAGGAATTTTGATTAAATTACCTTAAGCCTTGCCGGTCTCCTTCAATAGGAGTTACGGCTAAGATCTTGGGGCATTGGCCTTTTCTCCGAGCTCCCCTTACGAGATCATCGACTCGTTCTCTAATTTCCCAGGAAAGAGCTTTAATGAAGGAAGAATAGACAGATTTTAAGGTAATACATTAATCAAATCAAAATATCGATCGAATTTATCTCAAAGACTTACCACCTTACGAGGTAGCTTCATCACGATCAAGGCACCAGAGCAGGAATGAGTCCCGAGCTTCAATGGGCTAATCGGCGAAAGGTGAAATCCTTCACCACATGCCACGGTCGGGCCCTCGACAAGAAGTCATAGATGGCATCCGCCCATCTTTTGACTATCCTGTCTTCTTTACGGTCTCCTTCCATTTGGGGTTTTCACTTGCTCTAGTTCCGCCAAGTAGAGGCCATCGTCTTCAGAATCGTCATGTACAACCAATACTTTTTCCATGACGACCACGAAGATTTCAGCGTACATGAGGATGTACTCATCGGCCTTCCCGTCATGAAGACGCAATGTGCATTCCCCAGAGTCGCCAGATTTTGCCGCAGATTTTCCCATCACCATGCGGTAGAAATAACTAAAGAGCTTCAAGTTCGGTTGTATTCGGTATGCCTCGCACAAATATCGAAAATACTCGATATTTGCGATCGAATTTGGGGCCAAATTCACTAATTCCACCCGTAATGTTCAAGAACGGAGGAGAAATTTGTGTACCGGTAATCTCGGCCCACATTCGATGTAGGCGAGAAAAGCAGGATTTCCTCATCTTGGCGGCTCGGAAAATGCTCTCCGATCGCGGTCTCCAATTAATCAGATTTCTATCTAGGAGCATTCCCATCTTCACCAAAGCCTCAAGCTTTTTCTTGCCCAATTCCGAAGGCAACCACTTCGTAATTTGCTCCGACATGGCGAAAATCCTCAAGGATGAGTAGTGGAAGTTGAAGACTTTGTGGTCGGAAGAACAGGAAAAGGCTCTGGAGGATTTCTTGGCGAGAAGCTAAAGGGGATCGAAAGGGGATTTTGGAAGCATAAAAATTCTAAGAGCCCAGCGAGAGAAGATTTTATAAACTTCCGATACTTTCGAAGGATTCCCACAAAAGTCCAACTGACAAAAAGCTTCTTTTTGTTCAAACGGACAGAGGAACTCTTCGTTTCCCAAGGCAAGTTCTCAACTTTAAAGTGAACACAGACCACTTCGTATACCACGACATTAAATGGGGTCTGCCCGATACGATTTCATCGGAAAAAGGTATATGCACGACCAGTTCATTTAAAGTTCGGGGGCTAGCTGACGAGGATTAAAACCTCTATGTATTATTTTTAATGCATAATAAAAGACCATACGTCTTCATGGTCGTAACCCCTAAGACTAACGACCTCCCTGGTCGTTAGTATTCAGAGGTTACTTAATGGGTACCTGATGGGATGAGGCTTTGTGCCTAATCCCCACCGGATAACCGCTCGTAAAATTCTTGAACCGGTATTTCTTATCGTATGATGAATGGAACACGTGTTATCGTTCCAAACCATGCGATGGAACAACCCCGAGACATTGACTATTAACCACCCTACGGTTAAGCTTTTCACAAGCAACCGCAAGGAAGTTAGCACATTGCTAATCGCTTCTACCGCTCCGACCGGTCGTAACGCTTTACGAGGACGTCTTCTCCAGAGTAATCGCCACCTCTTGGAAGTTATTTAAAGGTGAAGCACGTAAGACGAAAAGAAAAAACAGAGACAAGAAGGAGACGATAGGCGACACACAAAACAAGGCCAAGGCAAAGATATGCACTGAAGCCTAAGCGGTGGAATTAGAAGCTAGATAATCACCTTAGACTCATATTCTAAGTCGATTGCTTGCTTAACATTCCTCCATTCGGTGTAATTCAGGTAGTACTTAGCCACATCTTGTAAATCCAGTTCATATCAATAAAGAGCGACCCCCATTCCATTCCAGGATATTCCACGTTATTTTCCTCGTTTATTTTCGTAAGATCGGCGATTCGATCGTCGACATCTGTCCATTGGAACGGCTCCGTTCCTCGGAGTGTTTTGAAAAATGGCAGAGCCCTTTCGGCCGAGTGAGACAAAAATTGACTTAGGACCGCGAGGCGCCCTATCAGCTTTTGAACCTCGCGGGTATTGTGAGGGGGTTTCATTTCTTGGACGGACCTAATTTTCTCGGGGTTAGCCTCAATATCTCTCTCGGATACGAGGAATCCTAGGAGCTTGCCCGCTTTTACGCCGAAAGCACATTTCTCCGAGTTGAGCTTGATTCCTTTGGCCCGAAGGCTGGCAAAGGTTTCTTGTAAGTCCTCCGTATGCGTGGCTGCGATCTTGCTCTTGATTACTATGTCATCTACATATGCTTCCACATTGCGACCGAACTGGTCGGCCAACACTTTGGCGATGAGGCGACTGCAAGTCACGCCCGCATTCCTTAGGCCGAAGGGCATACGGATGTAGCAATATGTGCCTACGGGCCGAGGGTGATCGCAGAGAGAGAGAGAGAGAGCATGCACACATCATGCGTGTTCTAACAAACTGCATGCTCCGAGAGGAATTAAGCTTTGAAGTTGGCTTAATTTTTTTGGTGAAACTCGCATTGAAAATGTTCAGCGTTCAGTTTTCAATCTTGAAGCATGCATGAAACTAACTTCTTGGGAGCTAAGTGTTCCAGTTTTTGAAACTATATATCTTATACCGTCAGTCAGTCAGTCAGTCGCCTCCTTAATTAAACAAAGCATGATTCCAGAACTGCCTAGACATTCTCCAGAAAATAAAAATAAGCTAATACTAATCTGTGCGTACGTCGCAGAGGAAGCTTCCTGGACAACGAGCTTCAGCTAATTAAGTAGACGTGCAAACTAAAGGCAGATCTAACTAATTAACTTAATTAGTGTGCTGCATGTATAGGTAGGTACGTACGGTTGTTCCGGCTTAGCTTTCTCTCAACGTATTAATCTGCATGTATGCACACGCAACCTATGTACTGCTCCTCTCTTTTCAATAGGTTTACTCGCCACACACACACTTTTAACCAAAATTTTCTTCCACAAAGCACTATATATATGGTTTGCTTGGATAAACTTTTCCATATCATTTTTAGTCACATGCTCACCATGTGAGCATGTGAAGTATAGTACAATTAATCTTCTTAATTTATGTGCACTAGTAAAAAAATGCCAAGTACATGAGAGAGAGAGAGAGAGAGAGAGAACGGAGGGAGTACGTACGTGGTCACTGGTCACCAAGCATGCAGTGCAAACTCTGTATCCATAGATGATACTATAATTACTCTTAATTCAGTGGGATTTGGTTAATTAGCTACTGTATCCATAGATTATACTATTATACATGTTCATCGGCCTGCCTCTGCCTGCGCCCTGTCGTGTCAGTGACTGCACCAAGAAAGGCCTTCCCTAGCCTGGTTAATTAGCCAGCCTGCCTAGCCGTTCAATGATATGCTTGGTCCTTCCCACTGATGGATCAACCGCTCCACTTCTTGCAAATCAATTTAATTTCTTGTATATAATTTATTAATTCTTCCCTCCGTTCCGACGTGACTCAACAACCAACGCCTCGCCTCGATCTGTAGGTAGCTGTGTCTACTCTTGGACTCTTGGTGTCGGTGAAGATATCTACTCCCCCAACTGAGCCCTTCTTGCAAGACACCAAGTATCATGTCTGCTAGGACAGTATATATAGCCATAGGCAGGAACAGGATAATTAAGGAGAGACGACGAGTGGGCAGAGGAAGAAGAAGCATACACAGAGTAATTGGCTACACCAAGCTAGCACCAGCTGATCGATATGGGTTTGAAGAGGTGGGTGGTGGTGCTTGCTCTTGCCTTGCTCATGTTCGCGGCCACCGCCGTTGCGGCCGGACACCCAGCCTCGGCGGCGGCAGAGAAGAAGAAGCACGGCCATCCGCCGCACCACAAGACCAAGTACCTGCACAAGAAGCACGGCCACGGCAAGCCTCACCGCCACATGTAGCTAGCCAGCCCATCGAGCTAGCTAGGCCGGCCGCCGCTCCTATCTCATTTAATCTGTGTTTTTAGTTTCTTGTTTTGGTGAGTACCTTAATTCTGGTTTAATTTCATTTGTGTGATTTGAAGAGTGCGTGCGTGCGTTGCGTTTCGTTTCGTTCATATGGTTGGCTATTTGTGATCTTAATTACTCCATCTCCCTGTACGTCTGCCGTCTGGCCTGTCTGTGGAATCCATGGAATAAAAATCCAAGTGCTGTTGCAGGCTTGCAGGTTGCAGCCATGCATGACTCTACAGTTCCAAACATTCCTTCATCTTAACTTAGTTATCATCAATACATAATCCACCCTAACGAAATCCTTTGATTAACAGCGATTAACTATACACATGCTCACATGATTCAACCATAATGGGGAAGAAGTCCACATTTTTTTTTAAAAAAAATGTGCTAAAAACCAGAGTACAACAAAGGATGAAAAAAAAGAGGAACAGAAAACAAGCAACACATATGTATAAGATCTGAAGAATCGGCAGACATCTATCTTCTCCAGAAGCCACTCACTCAGTCATAAGCTAACAAGGGCACACCTCACTGGACAAATCAAGCATGCAGATGAGAAATTAATTACAAAAGAGATGTTCACCTGGCCCCACTCAAGCAGCCTCACAGGGACAGTGGCCAGCTCAGCTTTGAACAGTGTGAGAGCCAGGAGTGATTCCAATCTCCGAGCAGCACAACGACTCCAATGCCATGAGAAACAGAGGCAAAGGGTAACCTGCCATTTTGCTCGGGTAAACTCCTACCTACTGGTTGTTCCTTCTACTCTACTATCAAAGCGTAGTACTAAGCAAGAACCAAAACACAAGACAACTCCGCGATATCCGGACCAAAAACTCACCAATAATTAAGGGGCCAAGAAGAAGGTAAAAATAGATGCAATGCCGAGGAAGAGAACCAAACAAGGCTCAAATGGAGTGACAGAGAAGAACTCAAACAGAGCAAGGGAAGGGACTACTGAGATATTTGCTGGGAAGAACGAGATACCCAGGAGAGAAGCCCTGCACAGCGCAACGGGTGGCTACCGTTTTATTGGGACCCAGGAATCGAACTCTCCAGACAAGTTACCAGAAAAATCCGTTGCTGCTACGAGTCTATGAACAGTGGTGCCTGACAACGGGTCCCGCACGCATAATTCTAATATAGCCGAATGTATTTTGTCCTACAAGTTACATAATTCTAACAAGACACTTCATGTACAAAGAAAATCCCCAAGATGTAATGTAATCACAATAAAAATAATTACTTTGTTCAACGGCTCTTGGGATTTGGGAAGGAAAACCAGTATCAATCCTGTACATCTGGCTCTTCAAAGATCCTGATGGCACACGCCTCTGTGCTCCATCATCCTTTTCATGGCCAACATCTCAAATTTACAGTTGATGAACAGCTACTGTATACCGCTCGCTAGAGTAGAGGCTGATGGTTGGAACCACATAAGAGTATCTTTCCTTGAACTTCTCCGGTGGACACCTTGGAGAGATCAAGCAGAAGCGGCAGCAGTTCCTACCCCTCTTGACTGTACCGCCATTCCGATACAGGAATGGAAGCCAATTTACATGTTTCATCAACCTGCAAAAGACGCAAGAAAAAGTTTAGTGATCATCGATTAGTTAAATTATTTATCTGTAATTGTTATTATAAATAACAATATCTTCATATTGTTTATAAGGATACATCTTATCATTAATAAGTAAGAAAATTAGCGCTGTGTTTAATACACAATACTTAATATGTGTTGTTATTCTTCAGGATAACTGCACGTATTAAGCCTCCGCCCTTGAGGAAAAAATTCCGCCGAAATTTCGGTGATTTCGCCCCCCTCCGAAATTTTTAGTTCAAAAAAAAATCGGAAATATTTAATTTGGACAAAGTACATCCTAAATTTGATTATGGACAAAATTGGGTCAAATTTTGGACAAAATTCTACGACTATCCTCTGATTATAAGTCCTCCTATAATCAGTATATGGTTGTAAGCTTTACTACGACCACCATCTGATCGTAAGCTCTTCTATGACCAGTCCTTAGCCGATGGAGCTTACAGACATGTGGGCCTGGTCAATCAGGGAATCTTCTACATCATATCTAAAGATATGGACAGTCAATTACGCTGTTATTGTCTGGAATAATGGCGCGAATTAACTCTCTATCCTGATGATAACTGCCTAGCGATGTGGGAACATTACTACTCCCACAATAATATCTAGTAACAACTCCATTATCTGAAGCATTAAGGCGCCCTTTGGACTGGAGAAACGTTAGCCCACTTCGAGGACTGTATAAAAAAGGCGGAATCATCAGGAGAGGAGGGGGAGGGCAATCAGGAGCACAAGACATTACATTCGAGTCTTTCTCTTTATCTGTAACCAGCATACTCAATACATCCACACATGAGTAGGGTTGTTATTCTCTCTGAAGAAGACCCGGACCTGTATAAAAATCCCCGTGTCTTTCTCTCTGCGTGATTTAAGTTTTAGAGACCTCTCAAATCAAATAATCATTATATAAGATCGGTTATCATGCAAGCAGGCCACTAGCGGGCCCGGCCCTATAATCGCAAAGCAGTTCAAAGCATGAAAGGGCAGAGATTCCGACGTAGATGCCGTGCCCTTTGAAATTTGAAGCGGCATACGTACTCTTTTATTGCCTATGCTATTCACTATTTGTACATCTTTTTCTTTTCATCACGTGATTGTCCGTTAGATGCTTCTCATACGTTGTCATTTTACTAACCTTACTCCTGTTTAGTACATTTCGCCACTACCCTCATGAGTCCACACAAACACTAACTTTACTGCTACGGTAAACCATAGCTCAAACATCATTCATTTAAATTCTATCTATGCAAAAAAAAACAGTTTTTCCCCTATCAATTTGTTTCGTTCATGAAAAAAAGGTAAGGAAGCTACGATAGAAAAAAAATCTATATGAGGACCTCCCCACCCAAAAAAAATCTTGCGTCGGGTTTTTAGTCTACAGCCAACCCACCGGCTAGCAAATGAACATCCACTCGCAAAAAAAATACTAACAGAAGATCATAACGATCATACCTAGCTTTGTTGTTTTTTCTTTCTTTCTGTTGCATCACCCTTGCTAGACACTACTCTCTAGATGCTTCTGTCTAAATGTTGTTCCCTATTTATATCGCCACACATAGAACTCTATTATATTTTACCCTAGCTATAACCACACCTTTGTTTTGCTTTCTACGTACCTTCTACTTTACAGAATCCCTTAGCTTAGCTTGCCATCTCCCATTATTTTACATGTTTACCTTCCATACGTTTTTCAACATCTCTTCTACCGGCATCTCTTTGATGCCATTTACAGCCGATTCCCACACTTCGAACGGTAGTAGCATTATCTAGCATTTCCTCTATGTAATCAAGTCTTCAGTTAAGCTGAACAACAGTAGTGCTGAAAACGGCGCAACCTGAGTTGGCGTCACAATTTCCGAGTGTTCTTCGTCTACCTGAAGCAAGTGTGTGTTCCAAGGGAGAGAACCGATGAGCAAGTTCTCTCCGAAAGTTGAACCAACAAATACTATTAAGAATACTAAGAATCTATTGAGCGGAGGTAAATTCCTTTTATTAGCTAAGACATCAGGTACTACATCTTGTCTTAAAAAAAAACATCACGTACTACATCTATACATGTGTTCCTTCTCGACTGTTAGTACTAGTAGTATGAGCTCAAGCTTTGCATCTGTACGTAATACATGCACATTGGGAACTGTGTACAACCCCACTCCGAACTAGCTAGCAAGGTGATTGCATTGCACTCCACTCCGTAGCGGCGATAATTTGATCCGAACTTGCACTAATCGGTGCAGTGTTTTACTGGCCGGGTGTCTATTACCGACGGATCGATCCATGCAGGCTGCTGGAGCTACCAGTTCTGGTGCCGGTCTTTACTTGTCTTCACGCCTATATAAACCCGGCCCGGGCCACAGCTGAAGATAGAAACCACCCACAAGCCCACAAGCTTAACTGATTGCCCATCCAGCGACATGGCATTGCTCAGGAGATGGCTCCTCGTGCTCTCCCTGGCCGTCCTCTTGGCCGCCGCCGTGGCCGCCGCCTCCTACGGCGGTGCCCCGGCACCCAAGAACCCCGGCTACGGCGGCGGTGGTGACCACGACCACGACAAGCACGAGCACGAGCACAAGCACAAGCAGCACGGCCACGACAAGGACAAGCACGAGCACGAGCACAAGCGCCACGAGAAGTCGCCGCCACCCTCCACTCCCTACAAGCCCTAATAGTAGTACGCTACGTACGTACGTGCTGCAGTCGTGATGAGAGCAGCTAGCATGATATGTGTGTACGTTGGTGTTTCTTCTTCATATTCATATTCATATTCATATATATACAGTAATATATGCGGTGCCTAGCTAGCTAGGCGTATCTCGTATCGTATCGATCGGCTACTGCATGCCTAGCTACTACTATATGTATGCATCGTCTACTACTTACTCGATCAGTATCTCTGTTGTATCTTTGTTGTCGTATGAATAAAAATGGTGTTGTTGTTTATGTACGTCTATACGCTTCCCGTGTATATCCTATTCCTGTGGACTGCAACATTTGAAACAATTGATTAATGGCAACGGCAAAGTTTCAGACAACAAATTAACAGCACGCACACCCTTGGAAGCTGGCTTAATTTTTGGTGAAACTCACATTGAAATGTTCAACTTTCAGTTTTCAATCTTGAAGCACGAAACTTCTTGGGAGCTATAAGTTCCAGTTTTCTAAACTATCTAATACCGTCAGTCGCCTCCTTAAACAAAGCATGATTCCAGAACTGCCTAGACATTCTGCAGCGGTATGCGAAGTCTGCACCAAAATCGGCGCTAACGAACTCATCGGACGTGATATCGTCTCCACCTGAATTTGCAAGACCCGAGTTAGGTACAAAATGTACTCGCAAGTCTTACACAAAATAAAAACTATTCATGCTAGAGGATATTCAAAGGATGGTTTTAGTGGCTTAGTTTTGCATAAAACACAATAATTTATCCACCCTACAAATACTAGTTTTCAATTGCCATTTTAAAAACAGATTTTACTCAAAAAGTAAACAAGTGACAAAGACAAACATTAATAAATAATTGGATCAAACAATTACCAAAGTGGCAGCCCATTATGATAAACTAAATTGCATGAATACTCGTTCATGCCGAATACCGAGTTGTAACCATGTCAATTTTAATTCAAAGTCTAACAATAATGACTCCCAAATTCAAGCGGTCATCTGTAACCGTGGACATGGCTATTCGAATAGATTTACACTCTGCAGGGGAGTACAACTTTACCCACATCGACTCGCCCGCCCGCAAGCCAAACACACTACCTTGGGTGAGCTAGGCCCAATTTTAATTCTAATTAATTCTTAGAAAATCTCAAAAGCCCATGTGCACGTACTAAAATTGTTTAGTCCCCCATGGAGGGATGAAGGGGAGTTACACCATTTTATAACGTGGAACGTGGTAGCCCCCCTTGTGGAATTGGAGAGAGCCAATACATGCGTGCGCTCGCTCGCTCGCTCGTTCGCCGAGCCGTGCGGTGCGGTGTGTGTGTGTGTGCGCGCGCAGGCATGTCGGGTGTGGACGCATTTTTCTTTATCTATTAAAAAATCGAAACGCACCGGCACCGTGGCGGTGTTGTGGATTGAGGGCCACGGGCCACAACAGCTGGCAACGGCTCACAAGGGAGGAGGGGGGGAGGGCGTCTGTGGCTCAGGAGGTGGAGGGTGGAGGCGGTGACGGCTCGGGAGGAGGGAGCCGGGGAGGAGAGGGACTTGGGTGGCAGGGATGACGAAGGAGGCCGGGCGCGGGAGAGGAGGATGGAGCTGGAGGAAGAGGCGACAGGGGAGGGTCGGGGATGGAGCCGGAGGAGGAGGTGCAACCGTGTTAGGGGAGGACGGAACCGGGGAAGGACGCACCACACCGGGGGAGGCGCCAACGCGGAAGAAGGTGCGCCGGGGAGGAAGGAGGCGGAGGAGGGCGGCGCAGAGGAGGGAGGTGCGCCGGGGAGGAGGGAGGTGGAGGAGTGCGCCGGGGTTGATCTAGATCCAGATCTAGATCTGAGAGGAGGAGGGGTGCTGGGGAGGAGGCCAGCGGAGAGGAGCGCGCCGGGGGAGGAGGGAACCGGGGGAGTGGGGAGTGGCGGCGTCGCCGGCTGTGGAAGAGCTGAAGAAGGAATGCACAATAAGTAATAACCCAGTGCCTAAGTGTCGGATATCCGGATGTACTCTTATCTGGATAATCCGAATCCGTATTCGTATCCATTGGATATCATGCCTACCGTATTCGTTTCTGTTTCCGACAAAAAATTCGAATCTTTTTCTGATCCAAAAATTATCCGAAAAAAATCCGATTCGAAACCATCCGTTTTCGTCCGGATCGGACAGAAACTATCCGATCCGTTTTCACCCCTATCAAGAACGTACAACCAAAGTAGCTAATATAGCCGAATGTATTTTGTCCTGCAAAGTTACATAGTACTAACAAGACAGTTCATGCACAACATCTCAAATTTACAGTTGATGAACAGCTATTGTATACTGCTTGCCAGAGTACAGGCTGATGGTTGAAACCACATAAGTGTTGGATTTGTTAGGGCAAGTTGGTAATTTCTCAATTAGAGAAAACAAGAAAACGAGAAAATAAAAGAAATGAAGGTGGCCCACCTGTCAAAGAGAGGAAGCAAGAGATAAGGTTTTGGAACCTTATCTCATGGGAGAGCAATGCTCGCAAGGGGACTTCTCCCCTCCTGGCGGCGGCGCATGAAGGGGGCGCGGGAGACTCGGACAGCCTGTGCGCATTCCACGACGGCCATTGGCGGCGGCAGCCCGGGCTCCTTCATCCCCTCCTCTTCTTGGTTTGGGGCTGGTTTGGTTATTTTGGCTTGAGCTCGAAAATTTCAGTGAGTCTTCCCAAAAATTTTATGTGTTCCTTTCCTCTCGATTCGGTTTGGTTTTGAGGCATTGGACCACCTACGCTGCCGAGCTTGTCTTGGTGCCTTCGGTGGTGAGGTCCGATCTCTCCTTTGTGCGCATTCGGTTGATTCCTCTCTTGCACCATTTCTTCAGTTGGCGTTTGATTTGGAAATGGGAACCTACACATTTGGGATTGGTTTGTGGTCTCTGTCTTGACCTCTATGAGGAAGAAGACTTCGGTTCCTAGTGTTTGATGCTCTCGGGTACACTCGGGTAGTGCATTACGGTTGGTTCTTGTGCGACATATCTTCTATACCTTGACTTCGTATATCCGGTGCGTCCTGGATTGCGAAGAGTAGCATTGTATCTCCGTCAATCTTGTCTAGTGATTCGCGGCACAGCGAGGCAATAGGTTTTTTGAGACAACGCCTTTAGGTAAGATGAGCAGTACAATATTTCTCTTGAACGGCTCTAGCGAACAACACGAAATTGTCCTCATCGAATGGGTAAGATGACAGTACAATATTGTCCTCATTTCCACCGCCGCTAGCACAACTCTTCGCTTCCTCGTGGGTCAATTTATTCTTGTAGGACAGATCGACGCAATTGCAATCTTTCGTGGTCTCCTCCTACACCATCCGTATTATTCTCATTATAACTTTTATTTTCATTCAAAATTTCTGTTATTTCTTATTGGAGGGCATATACAAATCAAACTGCTAATTTATTTTAAATTTTTAGTATTTTTTGGTATTTTACTTTTGAATTCATATAGAAATCAAATTTCAAAATTTATTTATTTTTTCCAATCTTAGTTATTCTTGGTTGGAATTAGTATACAAATCCAAATTGCTATTTTTTCTTTTATTTTATTCCGATACAATTATTTAGTGATTTTTTGCTGTAGAATTCGTATCGAAACCAAATTGCAAATTTTCTTATATTTTTTATTCATGATTTCAATGATTTTTCGTTGGGATTTGTATACAAATCCAATTGTTATATTTTAATAATTTTTATTCGAATTATAATTATTTATGGATTTTACTTTGGAATTTGTATCGAAATCAAATTGCAAATTTTCTATAATTTTGTATTCAATTACATTTATTTGGGGATTTTACTTTGTAATTCATATCGAAATCAAATAGCTACTTTTATTTTAATTTGTATTCCGAATCATAGTTTTTTTTTTGAAGCTCGTATACAAAATCTAATTGCTAATATCTGGATTGTGACATGGAGAACGTGCATTCGGCCCAACAAGAGAGGATCTGCCGCCCTCCTCAGTCCTCCCGGGCCACAGCGCCTCCCGTCCCCGGCCGCCTCCTCCCGGGCCGCCGTGCCTCCCGTCCCCGGCCGTCAGGTGCTGTGTAGATATGTTAAACTTTACTACTTGGATTAGATCTTCCCCATTTTGGACCTTCAGTTTACGAACTCGATTCTGGTCACACTTCTTTTCCCATTAGGATCTATCTATGTATGTTCTTAGGTGCGATTCACAGCACTGGGGTGTTTCCCCCGGCTTTCTGACTTTCTAATTTGATAGGCTCCGTTTGTAATTGTACTCCATTTCGCTATTATGCTAACACTCTCAACTGACTGATTTGGAAGCAGGAAGGACTTTTGTGCGATTTAAAGGACTGGACGAGCATTAGTAATAAATTTTATGATTGTCGGGTGCAAATAAATTGCCTGCCAATAATCGATGGTAAGTATATTTGGACATCAGACATGCTAAGTAGCAACAACAATCCCAAATGTTCCACTAGTTTCAGTTTGTATTCTCGGAAAAAAATGTTCCACAATACCTTTAATTTGTATTCCGAATCATAGTTATTATTATTATTATTTGTTGAAACTCGTATACAAAATCTAATTGCTAATATCTGGATTGTGACATGGAGAACGTGCATTTGGCCCAACAAGGGAAGAGAGGATCCAGTTTCCTCCCCCTTTTGTTTTGCTTTGCCTCTCCCTCTACCTGACTACCCCTCCCCCCCTTTTGAGACAAGAAGAAATGCATCGCCCAGCCCAAGCCCAACCGGCAGTTTCCCCCATCTCCTCGCCGCCGCCCGCTTTCTCCGGCGGCGACCCGCGATCTCCGCCCAGTTCATCGCTACGGTAAGTATCCCTGCTCTGATCTTGTTTCCCCTAGTCTCTCCTTTGCTTTGTTTTGCTTTGCTTTGCTGTTAGAGTTGCATTGTGTACATACATATACGGAGGCCTCCTCCCTCCACCGCGCCGCGAGCTGCCTCACCTTCTCCTTGTTCCACGCTCTCGCCAGTCTCCCCGGCCCCGCCTAGGTCACAACTCACTCGAGGCCTAAATCTCTAGTAATCAGCTAGCTAATTTTTCAATTTGTGATACGCTACTGTATTACTGCTAGTTATTACCAACTCAAGCTGTCGATCGAGTGCCAATCTGTCTGGTATTCTAGCAGCTAAATTGTCTCTATTTCTCTAGTGCATCGTTAGCACTTGGCATGGATAATTTAGTTAATTTTCATATCTATTGCTCAATTCCTGCGGTTCTGTCTAATTTGGCCGCAATTTGATACTAGTATCCCAAATGTCAGCCCTTATTTACTGATTTCCCCCGCTGAAATTTCAGGTACCTAGTGCTACTTGCTACCCTATCCGCAACAATCTCCATAAATTTCCGCTACTTCCCAAAGGTACGGAAACACATCTTGTGTTAGCTGAACAATCAAGTTACTTGCTGATTTCCTTTCCTGGTAACTAGGCACACCCTGTTATTTCTACCAATCTTGTTATTATATATCTAAATAAATCCATGCATTTCCTCTTCACTGCAGAACCTTATTCACACCTGAAAGAAATAGAATTCATGAGTGGAACCCCTGCAGCAAGCGGTAGCCTACGGGCGGCCCTCTCATACTGTGTTCAGCAAGTCCGCAGCTATGATTACCATAGCTATCTCTGCCTGCTCCACCTACCTCCAGACATGCGAAAGGCTGCATTCACCTTCCGGGCCTTCAATGTTGAGACGGCAAAGGCCATGGATGTTGTGTCAGACCCTAAGAAAGGCCTTCTGCGCCTCCTCTGGTGGAAGGATGTGATTGATAAGATATTTGCAAACAAGCTGGTTGAGCACCCTGTTGCCCAGGCACTCTCTTCAGTCGTTTCCGAGCAGAAGATTAGCAAGCAATGGCTCAAGAGGTCTGTGGAGGCAAGGATAAATGACGCAAACCAGGATGAGTATGCTATTCCACAGACAATTGCTGAGTTGGAGAGGTATGCAGAAGACACCCAATCTACCATCCTTTACATGACCCTGCAGGCTGGTGGGATACAGTCCACTATTGCTGATCACGCCGCCTCACACATTGGCAAAGCTAGTGGGCTGCTGCTGCTGCTCAAGTCATTGCCTCACCATGTAAACAAGCAAGGTTCAATACCATATATCCCTGCAAGTGTGGCCGAGGAGTGTGGTCTGCTTACACAGGAGGGTGGCCGGTCAGAGGTCAGGATGGGCGATGAGCTCCCCGATGCAGTTTTCAAGGTTGCATCTGTTGCCGACGCTCACCTGCAGAAGGCGCGGGAGTTGGCCTCATCTGTGCCAGTGGAGGCAGTCCCCGTGCTCCTCCCAGCTCTGCCAGCCCAGGTGCTTCTGGACTCCCTGCGGAGGTACCAATTCAATGTATTCGACTCGCGGTTGTCTAGGGGAGTCCATGGGATATCTCCTTTGTGGTACCAGCTAAAGCTCAACTGGCACGCATGGCGAAACAAGTACTGAGTTCATCCGTAAGTGTGAAGTGTGTTCGTGGAATTGTTGTGCTTTTAGCCCAGACCCCGGAGTACCCTCTTACTCAATTTCCAATGCAATGAGGTCGATGAAGAAGGGCTCTGCCTTGCTACTTTCTGCCGTCCACCTCTGAGCATTTTGATGTAGCTTCTTCTTTCTTGGATACATACATTGTTGGAAATGTTTGTTTTGTTTGCAGCCCATTTTTACTTGAAGTGTGTGCATGTAACTAAGAGGATGTTGTTTTATGTTCAGTTTGTTCTTCATTTTTTGTTGTTGTTGAGGGATTGTTCTTCAGTTGTTGACGTACAGTGCTTGTGCTTCACATGTCCTGGCTTGACAAACACCCTATTATCGCTAGCTTTGATTGATGCGCTGCGAAGCTTGATACTAGTAGATATTTTTTTAAGAAAAAAAACTGATTTATATTAACAAATTACGTTAACTATATGAGTACCCAACTTTTACATTGAAGCTTATAGATGAACAACGTGTTACCGTCCATTCTTGAGTCGATGGACGTGCTGGACTTGTTTATCTTTCTTGTTGTAGAGACTATATTACAACGGGGTGTCAAGATTGCGACAATCACTATCAAGTCGTGATAGTGAGAAGTAGAATGTCAATGATCTCAACTAATGTATAGGATCTACGCCTCGGGACAGTGTTGTTTGTCTGTTTGTCGCAAGAAAATTATAGAAGATTTATTTACACCCAACTTGGGGATTTATTTATACTCAACTTGGCCCGGTGCTGATCTTCCTGGTAGGCAACGCTGTCGTCGTCCAGTTAGGCGTCCCCACCCGCTAAACGCTGGCCGGAAGCCGCAGAAGGGCGGCGAGGAGCCAGCGGCGGACTGACGGACTAGCAGATGACAGATTTATTTGGCCAGATTGATCGGATTGGTGTCTGTCTGTGTGTCTGTCAATGCCATACTAAACTAGGACTAGAGACAGAAGCGGCCTCCTCCAAGGATATGCTACATTTTGTGAAAAAAGTATCATCGCAATCAATGAGCTACGGTGAGATTTGGTCTATTTGTTTTGCAGCCTGCGCTCATACGTTATAGACTACGAGAAATAAACGGGTCTTCCAAAATACCGAAATTGGAAACATTACAATGCAGCGTCAGATCTGAGAATACATTAGCCTCTGGTCCTGCAGGACTAAGTCCGAACACCGCGATTCCCTCCGACAGTGGTGTCAGCTCTTTCTGTAAATAGTTTTTCTAGTTTTTTCTTTTCTCTCATTTTGCTTGCTTTCTAATTTCTTTTTTTACTGTATTTGTAATACTTTGGCATCTTGGTTATAAGGTAGAGATTTCTCTACCTTTTACGTAAAAAAAAAGGTCTGGCTGGCTTCCTCTCGCGTGCCTGCCCGCCGCCTGTTCGACGCAATGCTGCTGCAGGCGCACCCTTCCTGTCGCTGTGAGTTGGCATGCCGCGATCGCCGGATGGTTCCAACACAAGGCGGTTGACCGAGGATCGATCGATGCATGGAGGCAGTGGCTGCACCGCCATAGTGCCATGGCGTCTGTTGCAGGTGGAGGAGGCTCTGCTTGTTTTGAGTCCACGATTCAGCTGTATGGTGATCAGGCCTCCTAGCGTGTCCTTTCATCTCTGAGATGATTGAACAAGGATATGAGCCTGATGTTCAGCCCAGTGTTGCTGGCTTCAGATAATTTAGGACCTGGGGTCAACAAGTTGCATATGCATGCTCATCTACCATAAAAGGCTTAAAAAACAAGAGCTCATTGTCACCTTCGATTTGATCTCTGTTCCTCGGGTAGTGCCGCTATGTGTGTGTGTCTTGATTGCCACGATGCTACTGTGAATTCAGCTATAAGATCACCAGGCATGATATTTTTATAGCATAGTCAATAACTTGTTGAGCAAGTGGAAGGAGAATCAATGCGTAAATTGCTCATTTCTTGTACTAACTACTGTATCAGATTTGCAGTTAGGTAACTTCTGTTGTTGTTTGGACCCTGGCCGGTAAGCTTCAGTAATTTGTTCTCTCTGATGATTAAATTTAGAGTATTCTGGCAAGCATTTTAGTGAACAGAAGGTAAATAAATCTCTAATTGTCACGACAACTATTGCCTATCACAACCACATACTTGTTTCGTTCTGATCATAAGCTTTCAGCAACTATTGGACTTCCTTTTGTCAGCCGTCAGTCACAGTTAGATATGACGGCGCATCTTACTTTTTTAAAAAAAAACTTTTTATATGTTGTTACTTTCTGTTTGCGCATTGTTATGCCTTAAAAGTAAAAAAGAGTTCCATAGATCGGCTCCTGTTTCTTGCTTCTGTCCTTCAAGTACTGTTGTTGGATCCATTGCTCCCCTGTTTCTTTTAGCCTTCCCTGGTGACTGGATTTTGAGAGTTTCTTGCTGTTTCTTGCCCATTTAGCAGTGGCATTCATTTCTTCACGACAAAAAGCACTACTGTTATCTACATTGCAGCCTTTTACTACTTTTGATGACTAGCAATTTTACCGATGTAAAGTTTAACAGTTATTAGTTATTACCAGCCACCAGGGTATGTCTAAGAAACTTTGCCAGTTCATTGAAAATGTTCCAAAAAGTCACACAACTACTTAAGTGGGGGTGGGGGGGATATCATGGTGATCAACATTTATCTTGCCATAGCCCTTCGAGAATTTGAACCAATGTCAACAACAAAGAAGAAAACAAGGATGAGTCCTTATACAAGAAAACTTCTAATTGTATCGTTTTAATCTTGCGGTCTGATGTATTATTTTGGTAGAACATTGTTTTGTACTGTTTTCCTGAGGTAAAAAGTGATTACTTGGTCAGGTTTGTTAGTATTGCTGCTGGACTGGATTGAGTTTGCGTTCTGGCTTACTCTCTTGTATCATATATGCCCGGGACCAAGAAGATAGCTCCCTAAATCAAGGTAATTAACGTGTCTGCCTAATTCACAGAAATATTTATGTCTTGATACTGTGGTTGCTTCATATTGTCTTCTGCTTTATGACCTGAGCAAATTCGTGCTGGTAATGAATATACATGTAACAAAACTCTGTTGGCAATGCTGAAGGCATACTGTGGCGAACCAGAAGTTAGAAGTAAATTATCTCTTAGGTTTCTATATATTTTTAGCAAATCTAGTTCTGAAGATGCTTCTTGTTTTCTTACTTTTCTCCTTGGTATTCTTTTTTCCGAAAATGGAAAGGTTATGTACGTTAGCTCAGGGGCAAGACAACTAAAATATAGACTTAACAACTAGGTAAGCACTGTTGGAATGAGACACCGACCAATTCCAATGGGCCAAAAGACCAAATATACAAGTTACAGTGTAGGTAAATATGCAACAAGCACCCTATACAAACTAACATCTAACACCATCCCCCTCAAACTCATAGTGGATCAATAAGAAACTATGCTGAACTCTAGTATGCGTCTTGGTGAGGAAATCTGCTAACTGAAGTTCCGAAGGCACATACTGAAGAGCAATAACTTGGTTTTGCACCTGTGATCTCATGTATGAAGCATCTACTCCAATGTGCTTGGTGAGCTTATGCTTCACGAGATCTCGAGTAATCCTGATCGCACCAGTACTATCTTGTAAGAGAGAAGTTGGTGCAGAAACTGAAACACCGAAATCCTCAAGTAGTCACCGAAGCCAAGTGATCTCAGTAGTCAACGACGCCATGACTCTCAACTCGGTCTCAGCACTCAAATGGGAAATATCAGTCCGCTTCTTGGTCTTTTAGGCAATCAAAGAGGAACCGAGGAAAACACAAAGACATAAAGAGACACTCGATCAAACTGATCGCTAGCTCAGGTCGCATCAGAGTACGCTTTAAGCTGCAGAGAACTAGAGCGAGGAAAGAAAAGGCAACGAGTGATGGTCACACGAAGATATCGCAGAACACAAAGAAGGTGATTGTAGTAGAGCTGAGTAGGAGCATAGACGAACTGACTCAGGATGTGAATTGGGTAAGAAATGTTATGTCGAATTATCCCAAGATAGACGAGGCTCCCCAGCGGTAGCGAGTGGGGTCATCAAGAGGCGCACCATCAGTAGGCCGAAGGTGAACACCAAGCTCTATAGGAGTATCCGCCATGCGCTGATTAGTGAGACAAGCGCGAGCAAGGATATCCTGAATGTACTTCTCCTGGGAGAGGTAGTAGCCATCAGACGTAGAAGTGACTTCAATCCCAAGGAAGTAACTGTGACGACCTAGCCAGGGGCCTCACTCAAGAGGTCCTCCAAGACTTCCCTGGGAGTTCACCAGGACCTCCCAGGAGGTACCAAGGACCTCTCGAGCAGTCCTCCCAAGCCTACCAGGAGGTCCAAGGAACTGACTCGAGGAGGTCTTGAGGCTCAGGACCTCCCTAAGAGCCACGATCAGACCTGGGGGAGATCCAGAGACCAACCTGAGGAGATCATGGGACTTGGAGAAGTCCTAACCCTCCTGTGATCCGAACCAGTCCCAAGGATTAATGACTGGTTCTCACAACAATTACAAGTGATAACATACATCCACACGAGACTTTATTAACAACAAGGGAGTTGATTACAAAGTTGCTTACAAGCCACGACAACAAGGCAAAATACACAGCGGAACAAAAGTCGAGTCCATCCAATACACCACAGGTAATTGGCTGGAGGGCGCGGCCTAGTTAATCTAGTTAATCCGCCACATCCATGGAGATGGCCATGGGCATGCTATCTACCAGGATGGCGGTAGCACGAACTTCGGCATCTTGCCATCTCTCGTAGGCGTGCAGTTCGGACTGGTAGATCTCTAGGGCCTCCTCTAGTGTAGTATTAGCGGCCTCCTGAGCCGCTTGATCCGCACCACCAGGAAGAGTTGGCAGAATTGGCGGCGTAGGGCAAGGCGGACAGGGGTGCTCGCCGGTGAGATGACCCCAGAGGCGCTGGCTGTTGAGGTGAATCTTCAAGTGCACAACCCACTCCTGGAAGTTCGTCCCGTTGAAACGAACCAAAGGGAGTGGGATGGCGAAGGAGCTGCTGGCAGAAGCCATTCGGAGCAGAGCGGTGGTCCGAAGTCAGTGTGTCTGGACGCGGGCAAAGGGGTGGCGACTTCGAGTTGGCCGGAGGCGAGCTCGGACGGCGGTTGGAGGAGCTCGGGAGAGGCCCAATCGAGGGGCAGCAGCTGGAGAGACTTGGGCGGCGGCCAGAGGCACTCGCGTGGTGGCCGGAATGGCTTGGGCAGCAGCTGGAGGCGCTCAAGCGGTGTCGGGGACAGTGGCCCGAGCGGCGCAGATCCGGCGCAGGAGGCAGAGTGGGGCTTGGTCATGCACAGATCTAGCGGCGGTAGGCATAGATCCGGCCATGAGGCGAGATCCGGCGGTGGGAGCCGCAGATCGTGATGGGATCTGGCGGCAAGCAGATCCGGTGGTGGAGGCCTCTTGGTGGAATTGCAGAGCAGAGCAAAGAGAGAAAAATGAGAAGCGGTCGGGGAAATAGAGGCGCACATGTGGCTTCATGAGGAGCCTGAGAGAGAGAGCAGCGCATGCAGAAGCTATTATGTGTGGGAAACCCTAACACTAGCTCTGATGCCATGCTGGAATGTGACATTGATCTATTTCAGTGGGCTAAAAGGCCAAATATACAAGTTACAGTGTAGGTAAATATACAACAAGCACCCTGTACATACTAACATCTAACAATCTTATTGGCACTTTGGAGTTTGGATAGGTTCAGCACCCTGCATGACGAGTCAATAAAGTAGCAATAGCAAACCACCGAGAGGTACTTAAGATTTGGGAGTTAGGACCAGTGAAAACGTTATCGCCAAAATTTCGGCGGTTACCGATGATTTTCGGAGTTATCGGTGGGGTCCGATAAATTTTTATACTAGGCAAAAAAAAGGATTTATTTAATTTTCATCCAAATTCAAATTTAAATTCGAAATTTAGATAAATTTTGTCTTTACATCTGAAAAATTCAAATTTCAATTTAAAAAATTCAGCCGAAATTTTCGGTAACCGGCAAAAACCGGTATTATCGCTACCCTCCGAAAAAATATTCTTACCGGTAATGTTTTCACTGGTCAGGACAAACACCTGTGCTCACGCTTAAAAGTAACTCAACATTGCTCCCTTTTTCTTTGGGTCCTTTATCCTTGCTTTTCTGGATGTTTGGTCCCTGGTGGAGTAAACAGCAATCACTGAGGGAAGAAGCATTGTCCCCTTGTTGGTTGGCCCCCAAGTGAGCTCCACACCTTATGCATGCTTGCTTCTGCCTTCAGAGCTAGTCCCATTATTGTTCACTGTGGCTAGGCAATGGTCTTCATGTGCGGTTGGGTCTATTATGCCCAACTCAACTCATGAGTATATTGCTGGGTCGTGGGTGCTGTATGTAGGTCAGGTGGAGTTTAGGCATGCCATAGTAATTCCAGGCAAGATACACACGGCAATTATTGTTGCATTTGCCGCCACTGCAGGCGGTAGCATTAGTGTTCCCGATCCCAGCGGCAGGCAGCCAAGTTAGGACTGGTTTCCGGCAAAATTACTACCAGTTTTCCTTGCCATTGTATTTCAGCTTGTACTGTTGCTATTAACCATCCAGGAACCTGACGCGCCACCAAGTGATATATATCCAGCTTAACGAAAGCTTTTAGGAACCATGATAACCGTAAACTCTGTTGCAATATGCCAATATGTATCGATCGAGTATCGTTATATGTATCTATGTGGCGCAGCCACAGTCGCATTTTCTTTTCTATAGCTTGTCACATGAGGCAACACATGCATATAGTTTGCATACTTATTTTGATTAACTGCTTGTTGAAAATGTGCTATATATATATATGTTGGTTGATAATACCTAGGCAGATATGTAGGGCTTGACATCACCCAAAATATCGAAAATCAAGTATGCTTGCATTTCATGGTTTCTTTATTAAGCTTGGTCAAAGATGGGGGAACATATGCTCATAAGCTCAATCATATCACCAGGTTTGGAGCTTAGAGTCAAGACCAACCTAAACCAATGGCATTTCGAAAGGATTACTGGTAGGGCTTCTGGCTTCATGTAGCTCGCATACCACAGGTACAGAGTTAGATTGTATTGAATTTTTTCTTCCTCTTTTTTGCAACATGTCCTTTCCCTTCTTGTAGACTAACATTGAGTTGAACTCTTCCGATGAAACCTCGAATCGGAGTTTTGATATATTTCACTTTCGTTGTTCTGCTGCAGACTTACTCAAGCTATTTTGCGCCCCCCCCCCCACACACACCATTTTCTTGTGGAACTGGAAAATAGCATGGAATGGGCTATACGCCATCTTGATCTGAATTGAATGGCCTGCGTTTTGGAGCCCAATGATTTGATTAATTGTTGAGTGAGACAGGCGCGCAGAATAAAATAGTTGTCTATTTGGCAATCGGTGGGTCTGCATCCATGATACATACTCCTGTCCTCCAGCAAGGAATGAGCACAATAATGAAGTAAGTACAAGGAACCTTTTCCCTTCACTGCATATATTTTCTTAATTTCTTATTGATCAGGTCTGGAGTATTCTTTCTAAGTGCATCTATACGCGTAACATCGGTTCTATTCCTTTTTTATTTGTTTTGCTTGAGAATAAGAATTGTATATGCATCATTAATTGTTCAAATAGTATATCAAACAAGCTATACATGTAGTGTGAAAACAGAGTAGTGTGGGGGGTTGGGTTAATTAGGGTGATAGAGGGGTTGCATGATGGGGTCTCACATGAGAGCTTTCACGCAGGCATCATTTTATCTTCCTCTACAAACAAACATCACCCTCTCCCCTCTGTCTGTCTTATCTCTCTAGCTTAATTATTCCCTTCCTCTCATCCTCTCATGCATGTTCTTGCCTACCTGGTTCCCAACACCTCTGCCTTTTCCACACCTTCTTCTTTTTAACCCCATACACGCGCAAATAATTGTATCATATTGTGTTCCCCTTTCTTTTCTCAGAAACTGCAGCCACTGACATGCTGGTCCGTATACTTCATGTGCTCCATCGTACCATATATATACACACACACAACTGAGTAGTAGTAGTAGTGAGAGGTGTGATGCGTGAGGTGAGGGGCTGCATGCGTTGCATGGCTTGTGCAGGCCAAGTGTGGGGTTCTTGCAGCACTATATAAGCCGGAAGCTAAGTTGGTGGGAGGCATGCATGAATATATGTCTTAATTCATGTTTGATCCCTTCATAAAGCAACGGTTGGGAAGCATCACCTGCTTGCCATTCCTTGGTACCACTCCGTAAGGGTCGCTATCTCGTCTCTAGCTAGCGTTCTGTCCCTAGCTAATTCTGTCATCTACTTGCTTCCCTCAAATCATCCTTGGGCCGGCTACAATCAGCAACGTGCGTGTTCTCCGTGGTAGGTGAGTTCTATTACTGTTTTCCCCTTCGTTTCACGTCCTTAGTTAGTTTTAGTTAGCCTAATATGCGTGGGCTAGCTTGTAGTTGTCGTTTCTTAATTTCGCTTTTTTTTCCTCGATCGAGGCAGGCATTTCCTTACCTGTTAGCTCAATATGCAACCAACCTAGATTATCTATTTACATATCCTTCTGAAGAAAATGATATGCTTTGCGTTGAAATTCATTTCTTGCCTTTGTATGTAAACGTTTTGTTGACTCCTGAAAGAAGAGATACTATTTTTCCTGAGCAGTAGTAGAACTACCTTGCTCCTTCTTTCAGGAAGTACTTACGTGGGTAGCTAGTTACATAGACGAATATTCTAACTTCTTGTTACGTTAGCACTCCATGCAAAACTGTATGCGAACGGGTTATCATGGATAATTTTCTACTAAGCAGTTTTATAGATCATCTCTGTCAAATTTCTTGTACTGGCCACACATCATATGCTTATATATATATATATATATATATATATATATATATATATATGACATCAAGTTTATTTAGTTTTCTTCTCTTTAGCATACCGATTCAACACACACACACACACACACACACACACATATATATATATATATATATATATATATATATATATATATATATATATATATATATATATATATATATATATATATATATGACATCAAGTTTATTTAGTTTTCTTCTCTTTAGCATACCGATTCAACATGATGTAATTGGACTCTTCTGTTCATGATCTGGAGACTTCTTCCATGCATGCCCCCTTTCTTCTCCATATCTTTTCTTATGTGGTTAAATACTCGCAGTCTTGAACTAAGTTGTTTCTTTCTAAAAAAACAAACCAATAATGAGTATGATCCCACTCTAAAACTACCCATTAATTCCCTATGACTACGATGCCCTGTTGAGTTCTGCCTTATCTACTTGTTGTTTACATCATTTATTCGCTAGTAGACAGAATTGTAACAGAGACCTACATTTCCTCACTGGTTCCTTGAGAGAATGTTTGGTCTACGATTGGATTTTTTGTTGATGTAATCCCTAGGTACTATCGTCATAGAACGAAGCTGCGACTTCTGCATAGAACAATGCCAATAACATCTTAACCTAAAATTCCCTGCCCGTCATTAATAATAAATAACCGATGAAGTTTAGACTTCAGATGACACATGCATCCAGAGATCTAGATAATTTTGCAGGTGACCTGCCTGAGCACACATTATTCAAGCAAGCAAGCTGGCGCGTATGTACATACCTAATCAAATGTCCAGCATGCATATCATCCGAACTCAACAGTTTTTGTCTAGGCATATTCGTTGGTGACCAGGGGCCCATGAATTTTTATAAAATAAGAATTAGCAGTTGATGACTTGATCCCTACGAAGAATAAGAAAACAAATGAATGCATATTCACATGGATGCATATAGAGAAGAATTAATGATGTCTTGTCCTTCGGACCACGGAGGGAGAACCTTCAAACTCTGACTCTATTTGTTATGTGGCCCATGTGTATAAGGCCCATGAGCTCTAGGGTTTTTACTGTATTATATGTACTGTATAAAGCCCATAAGATTAAGTATGTCCAACAGTACTTACATCTACACTTCACTTCAATAAAATTTTGGTGTTCTTCTAGGATCTAATTTTTTGAGCAAAATTCTTCTAGGATCTAATTACGATGGCCAATCTCTGGTAGAACTGTAAGCACGCTAGTTCTCTTCAAGGTAATTTTTTTACTTCTATTCAGAAAAAAAACTGAAAGTATTAGAAACGTCAAACATGTAAGGATACAAGTATGAAAATCTTCATAGCGTATGTCAATGGCGAAGTGCGCTGAAAAATGCTGGGGCATGAGGGTTATAGCAAGAAAATGCTATAGGATATATAAGACAGACCTTGTATAAGCTATGCCAATTCTTGACTCCATGTTCTACACATTGTCTCTCATTAGTTAGAAAATAGGCATTTTTGGTAGTGTAAATTAATGACATGACATTCGACACTGGTATGGATGAGATGATTTGGTGTTTTTTGTTTTTGTTTTTTTAATGCATACGTACATTTTATATCTTAGTGTCTTGTTACGTAAGCACATCGAGTTAAGAATTTCATGTTATCTAATTGAGCTTCAGGCAAAATACGCTACAAAAAATATTTTGCAGTCACAAGAAAGCACAAATCTCTAAATAAAAGCCATGATAATAAATGATCATTTGGTGTTTGTGCATATTGGCATACTTGAACATATGGCTGTCAAGTTTGATGAAAGATCAACAGCTTATAGTCACATAACTGAAGAGTTACCTATTAAAAATCACACTTCATGAAGTTTTAAGTTCTCCATGACCTTATTTCATATAGCAACACGGTGATCGAGTATATTTAGTACAATGTCCTGAGGCATGCATGTAAGCAGCACAACACTACACACATCATATTAAAGTCTTATTTACATGGCATTATGTAACTCACATTACTTATCTGTCCAATTGATATGATATGATCTTCATCATTATTACAATATTTATAGTTGAGATACTATCTTTGATTAATCGCATAGTCACTTCCATGGATCAACTTGACTGCTTGACGTTGACGTCGACGCATAATCAGTTGCCACCTCTTGCTTCTCGTTGACCTGAAGAATGTCTCCTTCATCAGTATAATCTACACCCTTTGCTGCATCGTGACTAAGTTGAGATGCAACAAACTTGTCCAGAACTCTCCAATCAGTAGTGACTTGGTCGACTGCATGCTCAATAAGCTGAACATGATGGTGGGCATCGTGTACATTAATTTGGTGATCTGGTGATACCAGTAGATGAGAATGGAAGGAAGGGCTCTCTAGCTCATGAGGAATGGTGCTGAGAACATGATGGTTTGGCATTTGGAATTGTAGCTTCAGTTCCCTCTTGTAGGTGTCGTTCAGCATTTGGAGGTGCTGTTCTTGCAGTGCCATGCTGTGGTGAGGGGGCATTCCGCTCATGGGAGAGTTGAGGTCATGCATATAGGGCCCATCTTCATCAACATACCAACAGGGTGCATCATGCTCTGAATCTCTTCTTGTTGGTAATCTCTTTTTGAACACCCTGCATACTACCCACCCTTCTTCCTGAAATATGACGTTGGAAAATTAAGTCATATTTTTGGAATACCATATATGACTGTTTAAAGGGATTTATAATGTGTCATTGTTCTCGGAAAACAGATGTAATCATGAATGTTTGTCAATTAATTCTTACATCTAAGAAGTAGAGGATTAAAAAGTAAATTACGTTGAAACTAGAACAAAATTAAGTAACAGATTGAAGCACGTGTGGGCAGATGGGTGGATGCCATGTGATATAAATGCATGAAAACCATGTTTCGCAGCAGCGGATCCAGAAAATTGGGTCACCGGTGTCACCATATGCTAATCCCATTTGGCAATTAGGGTTATCTCCATCATATATATAGAGTGCCACTTTTGATTGTGCTTAGGTCGCCGGGGTCGTATGACCCCAGTAGATGTACCTAGATCCGCCCCTGATGCCTCGTATATATAGCATCCACAAAATGAGGGCTCCTAGCTAAATGTGTCGTGCTTTCAGTAATTATATTTTGTTTCATTATACTTAGAACAGTGAGCAAATAAAACCAAGATAGTAGCTCTGGAAATTACTTTAATTTTTTTAAAAGACAAATTGCAGAGGCAACAATGTGCGTGAGTAGCAAATATCTTTCAAAAGAACGTAGTACAAAAATAATTGCTCACTAACTAGCTAGCTAGCTTCTGTATATATACACACACATGTACATTGATTTGTAGTTCGTAATTTACGCTCATGCTTCTCACGAGGTAGCTCAGTTTGCATTTTGTTCAAACATAAATAGAGACCCCATAAAACCTTGCATTTTTTTAAGCCACAGAAAAAATCGTTGTCGACGTGCAGGTAAAGATGGTTGCAAATGAGTAAAGACGACAAGCATGTACATGCACTTGGGGCTAACTGAATGCGTACGATCGATAAAATATGGAGGCATTGCCATTCTGAATTTTCAAGCTGATATATATGGTTATTCTCTGAAAGGTATGTGTATATATATATTCATGTCAATAAATGTTTTGTGAAGTGATTGTGTGCATCATTGACGATTGAATGGAAAATTGGTTTTGGAAATTAAGTGCATGCAAATGTTATATATTTGAGTCGAGACGAAATTAATTAACTGCAGTACTTGCCTGCGGAGGACCATTCTCATTGGTCTCAAGGCGGTACTCGTGCATGATCCAATCAGACTTGTGGCCATTGGGAGCTCGGCCCTTGTAGTACACTAGGGTCTTTCTCATGCCAACCAAGCTGTGCTTTGCATAGATGGGCTTGTCCCTTCCAGTAGCCTTCCAGAAACCAGCCGCGGTTGCGCGGTTCGTTCGAGTCCCGGTTGGGTATTTCTTGTCTTTGTGGCTGAAGAAGTACCATTCGTTTTGCTCCTCGGCTCCTATTCTGCATTTCTCTGTATATGTATGTATATATGAGTAGTTGATGTACAATTTCAGTTCAATAGCAGTACTGCACTAGTCTTTAGGCCGTATGCTATTACTCTATGCATGCATGGTAACCCAGACGATCGATGCATGTTACAGTTTCAGCTAATAATTTCTCCTTGCTTGGACTGCAGTTTATGTATATATCTACGTACCTTGAAGATCCCATGGCTCTATCTTGTACAAATCAACATCTTTTATGACGTTTAGGCCGATCCTTGTTGAGGCCACCTTCTCCCGAAGGTAGTAATCGACGAGCTCTTCATCAGTTGGGTGGAACCGAAAACCTGGAGGAACCTGCGCCTGCGCCTGTGTACTGCTCATAGCGACCTGAAAAAAGGCTTCCGTATATATATGTGTGTGTATGAGCTGAGTAGTCAGGCATGCATGTATGTATCTAGTTAATAGTATACATGCATGCGATAATGGATGGATGAAAAGTAAGTAATACGTAGTATATATGTACTCGAAGCAATTCAAGCATGATCGATCATTTGCAGTGACGCATGCAGTAGCAGTAGCAGTAGCTAGCTGCATGCATTGTGGTGGTGCTGACCAGCACCACTCATTGTCCTTTGTGGAATGTTCCCCTGCCTGCTAGTGAAAGCTTGTCGTTCTCATCATGTCCCTGCTAGATCTAGTGTGCAGCCTCAAGCTTTTTTTTTTTTTGGTTTTTTGAAAAAAGGTTTGCACCCATTTTCATTTAAAGGAAACCAAACCACAAGATCCAAAGTACAACAGGGATATATACATGGACTTTTAGAAGGAGAAGCATCTTGGAGACTAAGAGCAAAATACAAGTTACAGAGCTGAGCTTCAGACAGCCTCCAAGCCAAAAGAAAACACTATCCACTACCCGAGCAGCCTCTAGCTGGGTTTATGTATGTATGTATACTGTGTGTGTGTATGTGTCTGTTGTGTATTTGCACTCGTACTGGGGTCCCCTATTAAAGTGCACGTATGGTAACTCATGCATGAACATGTATATATGATCATATGTGCTGACTGGCTGGCTGGTGCTTCGATCAGATCTAAGCATCGTTAATTTTTTTTTCGGTATATGGACATGCGTACATGTATGATTGTACAAGCACGGTCATGTGCATATGTAGTGCAGTAATATATGATAACTTAGAGCACACGGTATATATGATCATCCTTTAATAGAAGATCATATATGTGTACCTGAATTAACGAGAATAAATAGGTTTAATTGTAAACAGAGTCAAATATCAGTGGACGTATATCACAACAACATTCTCTATACATGCAGCTGAATCTAGCTAATCACGCGAGCATGCATATATAGCATCAATTTCTGTCCCTTCAAAATAAAATCTTTGCAGTAGATCACAAAATCATTCCACCACTGCATGTATATACACCATGCAGATACACATTGGACAAGCGTTTCATGCGCCTAGGCACCCAAATTTATATCCATTGATATGCTTTGAGATTCGTGAAGTTTGAAGTGGGCATCTCCGCGTACCCATAAAAAATGTATTTGAGATATCAAACACAGAAAAATAAATAAATTCAGCTTCTGTTTAACTAGTTTGAAGTAGTTTCATGTTATATAATCACTATAGTCGCACTAAATTCAAAAGTAGTTTAAATTAGTTTGCACTGAGTTCAGAACTCACCTGCCATAAATATATCAAGGGTAGAAAACATTTTCATGCCCAAACTCCAAAATTTGCGTTGATTATGCACATGTATCATACGGTTGTTGATGTGGGGGCCTAGCACCCAGGTGCCTTATGTAATTTACCTATACATATTTCTATACGTACATTGGAAAATAGTAAGTACAAATATAAAGATTGTATCTGCTAAGTTTGTAGTTGGATTAATTTCTTTCTCTTTTTTTTTAACAAATAGAGGTCGAAGTTGGGAAAGGATGAACATAAAGGGGATCTATGAATGAGAGGTCTAAAAAGGATTTAAATGTATGTATCAGTCCTGGAATGCTATCAGCTAGCTATCACTTGCTTCTGCGATTAAAAAAAGGTATCTTGTTAGATTTGCCTACGAATCACTAGAACATCGGTTATGTCATATCTTAGATGGAGTTCGTTCTATCTAGGGTTCTGTAGGACACATGTAGGATAGCCAAATCTAGCTAGGTTTTATATGTGGTTGAGTGCAAGCCAGCCAGCCGGAGATCAGATATGACAAGGTAACACAAGATCAAGACATAAATCGAGAGAGATCTTCCTGTGTGCGTGTGCGTGTGCGTGTGTGTGAGAGAGAGGGAGCTGTATATACCTTTGTTTGATCAGTAGATCGGATTCAAATCAGTGAGATGTGATGAACCCTTGTAGAAATCCAGAGATCTAGGCAGCAGCTACAGTACGCAGTAGCTAGGAGACAGAAATGAACTTTTTCTCTTCTCCCTTGTTGGTTGCTCTATGTGCACTCTCTCTCCTCTATCTTTCTCCCTAACTCATTGTCTGGTTCAGATCCCAAGAAGAATGTCACAGAAGCACGTACCAAAAAACATCAGTAAATTTTTAGCATTTTTTTTAAGGATCTCAAAAAATAACAGCACAGGAAGTAGAAACGAATCAAAGTATATATAAGAAAAACATTGGGCTTAACTCACAGTACCTACACGCGTTCATCCGGATGAGCCATGCATGCAAGTTGTTGACAGGTTACTTGTTCCTCATCCCCTTCTTCCTCCTGATCACATGGAGCAGAGAGGAGAGGAGAGGAGAGGAGAGAGAGGGTTGCAGAGAGAACGGGAGCGGGAACGGGAACGGGGTTGATGAATGCGCAGAACGGGATGGATCAAACGAAGAAGGAAAAAAAAGAAACCAAGTGGATTGATTACTAAAGAAATGAAGCACAATCTATGGCCACCATGAATACACAGGAGGAGAAAGATAAGGTAAAATTATTCCTACAGAGGAAAGAAGCCCGAAACAAGAATATCCAAGGCGAGAGAGAGAGAGAGAGATGAAGTGAAGAAGAAGAAGAGGAAGAGGAAGAGGAAGAGGAAGAGGAAGAGGAAGGTGCAGCTATAGCTAGGGTGAAAGAGCGAGCGTGGTAGAGAGAGAGAGAGAGAGAGAGAGGCAAGGAGAGAGAGAAGCAGGCATGCAAGATGGTGAGGGGGAGAAGACGTAAGAGAACAGCGACCTTTGTCTACTCTCCGATGTGGGAGTGGGACCCGCACACGCAAAAGGGACCCGACCACTCACCAAACAAATCCCCGCTCCGCTGCCTCGCGCCATCATTCCTTCCCTTTCTTTTTCCCCCCCTTTCTTCCTTCTTTTCAGTCCCCTTCAAATCATGTGTCTTGCTTCTCGCCTTCCACAAGGAGAAGCAACATGTATAGAGAGTAGTTAGGTTTAGGTAGTGTATTGTTTTTGAGAGATTGCATTCAAGATATATATGTTTTCGAGGAATTTGGCACTACTAAAAAATATGCTATACAAAATGTCTCATCACAGACGGTTTATAACTAGAACTGTCTGTGATAATTCACAGACGGTTCTTAATAAGAACCGTTTCTGATATTTTGGCATTAAATATATTCGGCCCCGAGAGACCCCCTGCCCCTAGCGCCAACACCTCCTTAATTAAGAACGGTTTGAGCCGCCACCTTAGAGAGGAGAAGGAAAGGAGGAAGCTAAAGAGAGGAGGAAGGGAGGAGAAGGAGAAGGTGAGGAATCTCGCGGGATATTTGGTATTTTCGTCGTGAGCTTCGAGGGTAACGATCTGTAACCCTTTATATTTGCTCTAGGTTAATCGCTAATCAATTTAAGTATATTTAGTCAATAGGAAGAGTACGTGCTTGCAGTTTATTAATCTAATTCGACACTAATTTATTACATGCGTAGCGTAGATGGACCGAAACTAGATATACGGTGAGAACCGTGTAAGTGAAGAGTACATTAATGGCGTGTTCGAGCTGCCGAGCAAGATATGTTGAAGAAGGGGATAAAATTTATGTACTGTCCATGCATTGATTGCGGTAATCTGAAGATGTTTAACAACCTGGCGCAGATCGAAGCGCACTTGATTCGAAGGAGTTTCAAAAAAGGGTATACATGTTGGACCAGTCATGGTGAAGAGCAGATTACACAGGAAGTTAATAATGACGGCATCGCCGAGAAAGTCAATGATATGCCGGATGTGGACTGTGCTTTTGATGAGGATAGGTCGCACGATGATAATTTGGATCAGATGCTACGCGATGCAGAAGAGAACTACAGTGAGAGAGAGTTTTGTAAATTTGAGGGCTTAATAGAGGACTCGGTGAGACCTTTGTTCCCTGACTGCAAGCTGGAATACACAAAGTTGTCAACCGTGCTTCAACTGCTGAATTGAAGGCAATCAATGGTTTGTCCGATAAGAGTTTCACGGCGTTGTTAAGTCTCCTAGCGGATATCCTTTCGGAGAGAAACGTGTTGCCCAGCACCACCTACCAAGCGAAGAAGGTTCTTTGTCCATTGGGAATGGAAGTAGAAAGAATACATGTATATCCGAACAATTGTATCCTCTACCATAAAGAGTATGCAGACATGCATGTATATCCCATATGCAGACATGCATGGACATGGTACACGACAATTTCATGACCGTCCCACTGGAGAATCGCCCGAACGAAGATATTAGGACACTAGGGGATGCCATGCACACTTTTATCTAGTGGCCTAAGAAGGACATCACCCTGTACCCTATAGTGCCGCGATCTCGACACGACCATTACTCTCCAACGGGACCCTCGATGACTCCACCTCAACCTTCACTTCAGAAGGTCACCTCATCGGTTCCCGTGGAAAAGATGCTGAAGGAACAAGAAAAACGTGCCGCCGTATCGGTTCCCGAGTCGTCTCATAGGAAGACGTTTAGTGGGCAAGTTGTTAAGGCCAAATCGAAATCGAAGAACATTAAGACGCCTCCCAAGCCCGGGAAATACTCTTTCAGAAGTCCGTTGGCTCCCGACACAATATTAGCCCGCGTTGGAATAGGTTGTCAGTCTTTGCATGTTTGATACATACGGAAGACCAAAGAGAAGGGGTGCGATACTGGAATCACCATCAGATAAACGAAGGAGCATTTCTTCCACGAGCCGGGCCACTTCGTCATAGGCTTCGCCGACTTATTCGACCTATTCAACCTCAATGCCTTCGACGCCTCGCTTCTACGATACTGGACACTGTAAGTGTGTACAATCAAGTTCTACATTCACGTAATACCGATAAATATCACAACTCATGCTTATGTATAGATACATAATGAAAAATGCCCGGGGGTGGCGAGAACCGATGGGTTTCCTCGACCCACATGTGGTCTCTGAGCAAACCATCACCGAAGACGCATCCTACGTCGTGAAATACATAACGACGTGATTACTTGCTCAGGACGACAAGTACTACATACTGGTGCCCTACAACCAGAAGTAAGTGCTTCACTACTTGTTATACAAATTTCATTTGTACTTTATACGCAGCACGAACTTAGGTTTAATGACTATAGCGACATACATGAGTAGGTTCCACTGGATCCTTTTAATCATTGTACCAAAGAGGAACAAGGTAATATACCTTGATTCCCTACTCAACAAAACCCACGACTTCACCCTTGTGGAAGGAATACTCGACATGTATGCTCATTTTCTTCATACATAACTCTATTGTAGTCTTCCTTCGTTTGAAATGACTGAAGATAACTTTTTAGAATCATGTAGGTCGTTCAGCGCCTATGTTGCCGAGGGAGGGCCATACAAGGGATCGAGCGCCACACTACAACACAGGAAGCGATTTTTGTACGAGCTACAACACAATAATCCTATATAACACTTCGTAATAATGTCTCTCGAACTAACTATACATATATATGTAATTCTATTTTTGCAGTGTCATCAGCAAAAACAAGATCACCTATGTTCATTCTACGTTTGCCGTCATATGCAACAAATCATGGGTGCTAAGACGAATGCTCCAAAGGTTTGTCAATCTCGCAATAATTATTTCCTAACTATAAATTTAACTATATATGCTTACTACTTTACTCCTGCTAGCGACAGGGCATGATACTCGATTTAGATTCATTCGCTATGACCGAGATCTCAGAGGTTCGAGGAGCGCTCTGCGGCTTCATCAAGACAGAGATCATTAACGCCGGTGGAGAGTTTCACTCCATCGACACCGTTGAATGATCTTCAAACAATTGATTCAATTGTAATTCACTTTGAGTAGTTATAATCCAATTATAATTCACTTGGAGTAGTTGTAATTCAATTGTAACTCTAGCGACAATACTTGAACATATCCTTTTGTACTTGATTTTGAGTTGTAAATGATCACTTTGAGTTGTCAACAATTGATTCATATGTGATCTATCTGTTATCTGCTTGCTTGTTTTCAGAGGGAATGGCTAGCAATTTCAGAGACTAGCCAAAAATCAGAAGAAAAAAAAATTAATTTGGTATGATGAACTATCACAAACAGTTTTTTTTTTGTATAAACCGTCTATGAAGGCCTACTATCACAGACGGTTTTCACCAAGAACCGTCTGAGATATGTAAGATATTATAGACGATTCTATTTACTAATCGTCTGTAATATCAATTTAAATTTGGTTTCCATTTTTGCACAGTAAATATTTTTTAAAAGCTGAAAATACTTTTTAAACTAGAAAAGTAGCAAGATAGCTCCAAAAATTCTATAAAAATTCCGAGTAGTTAAATAGGGTGTTTTGAGATTAATTAAAATATTATCAACTTAAAATTGGTTTTCATTTTTACACAGTAAATAGTTTTTAAAAGCTAAAAATATTTTTAAACTAGAAAAATAGCAAGATGGCTCTAAAAAATCTATAAAATTTTTAGAGTAGTTAAGCGAGGTATTTTGAGCTTAATTAAAATAATATCAACACAATTTTACTTTATATTTTTTAAATAAAATAAAGTTATTTATTTAAAATTATTTATTTGATGTTACAGCGTTCCATTTTGCCTATCCCCAAGCCAAGCCTCGCCACCACTGTCCTTCACCATGGGCCATGGCTTGTGGAGGAGAAGCAAGGGTAGAATAATATGTGGGACCGTTCTCAAAAAAAAAAAAGAAATAGAAGAGGAGTGAGGGTAGAAGAGTCATTTCGTACCCTTGGGACGGAAAACGTGATGGCAATGGCATTTTTCAGAGTTTTTCATGTTTGCGATGATATTTTTCAGTCGGCCTTGCACTACCAGAATCCTTTCTTTTCCCGAGTGCCCGAAACACTCGGGAAAGTCCCTAAAACACTCGGGAAATTAATTCCCGAAGGTCAGCCCTCGGGAAAAACCACTTGGGATATCTTTCCTAAGTGTAAATCTGAACACTCGGGAAACAATACAACACTCGGGAAAAATATCTTTCCCGAGTGTAAATCTGAACACTCGGGAAACATCTAACACTCGGGAAAAATAACTTTCCAGAGTATAAATCTGAACACTCGGTAAACATATAACACTCGGGAAAATAAGTGCACGACGGGTTTAGCCACCGTACCGGAATACTTTTACCGAGTGTTGACACTCGGAAAACACTTGGGAAAGTAGGAAAAGTGACACCCATTGATTACCACTGATTACTAGTAGTAAAGCACTAAAATAAATCATCCGTATCCTGAATTTACTATGTGCTACATCTAAAAAAGTGAAGAACAATCCATCTGCAGATAATATAGCAATGCAAACTTCGCTGCTTTATCATTAAAAAGAACATATATTTTTACAACATACGAATGAATTGTTAGTACATATATGTTGAAACACATATTTTGACGACATATGAAATGAATTGTTAACACATACATGTTTACAAAATGGCGATGCTTTCTTTTCATCAACAACCAACAAACATACGATACAAAATCTACACCTCAGAATGTATGCATCACCTTGTACAAAAAGAAAAAGAAAAAAAGAATGCAGAAGTCCAATGAACCACCTAGCAGATTCAGCTGTTTCCAGGGCATCCGTTGCTCCTCTCTACAACTGACAAAACTAAAGATCGAAATACTCAAGGTGAAAAATGGGATATGAACACAAAATTATGCTCACATGTATAGTGCATGTTCGGAACATCATATCAAGATTATGCAATGATTGATAAGAAGTTAAATGTAACCAACAAAGGCCGCAGGAAGGGAATTTAATGGAGTACAGTAGAAGGGATGATCAATCATGTGCATTTGGCAATATTAAAAGTCTCTGACCATGTGGGGGAAAAGAACATAAGTCAAAAGTAATTCTGATATAATAAAACATGGTAAAAAGTTGAAACAATGCACTGCTGGATATATACTTACATAAGTCAAAAGTAATTGATGGTTTGATACATGAGTATAGCATTGAAAGATAATTTTTTCATCAATTCCATAGACAATTTGCAATATCATCAACTGACAAAGTTGAAACAATGCATTCTTTGGATATATACTTACATGGTAGAGTGTTAGAGAGAAATTGCATCTTCTTCTCTAGTGCGTCCTTTTAACCATTTGCGGTTGAAACACACACACACACACACACACACACACACACACACACACACACACACACACACACACACACATATATATATATATATATATATATATATATATATATATATATATATATATATATATATATATATATAGTAAGATTGTCGATGTATTTTACCAAATATGGCATAACACGGAGGGTAGAAAAGCTAACAAATTATATCAAGTAGCCATAACAAGGAAAGAGAATTGGCATCTCCAGCGATTTAATAACTAAAACTTCTGAAAAGGGGAAAGCTAGTTTTAAAGCACTCAAATCTGTAGTGTACAATGTCTTTATGAAGACCAAAACTATCTACAATAATCACTTTCCTAAACAATAGTTATGGCAACAATTGAATAAGAATTATGAAATTAGCAGTCAAATTATAACGTCTCAAATACATTAAGATGGCAAAACTTTGAGGCGCACAGCCAGCCATACTTACCCAGAAGGGTTACTTGCATCCCTTAGAGGGTTTTGAGGGGTAGTCGCATTTGATTCGCAACTTGTATCATTTGCCAATGGAGTCTGTAACAAATCAGAAGATGTTATCAGAAAAAAGTAGGGTAGAATTAGAACAATCTGGTTGACTTTCTAACATCCCAAGGACCAATTCATGGCAATTCTAAACCAGCAGATGCATATGTACGCTAGAGGGTTCCAATGGAGGCAACATTCATGGATTGTAAACTTGAATTGTAAATGCTACTAGTGTAAGATGTAATCCTTGGCTGCCGATGTCACTCTTGTCAATGGAATTGCCCAGTCACCTTAACCATCTCCCAGAGACAACTGCTGCCCCTACCAGGCCATATCCTACCTCCATCACCCGGTGAAGTAAATTGATTGCATAATAAGCAGCATGAGCATCATGATTCATATAAGATGAGCCTAACTCTATCATGTTTCGGCACCAATTGCAAAATCCAAATACTAGTAAGTAATAATGATGAAGTTAAAATGGATTTCGGTACTTGCTATACGCACCTTCGAGGCTAGAGCATGGCGATGGAGGTCTCGACCATGGAGAAGAAGGCCGACAGCCGATCAACGCAGCGAGAATGAGCCCTGCTCTCTGACATTGCAGAATCTGCAGCACCACTGGCCGGCCTCACATGGCGCCATCCCGCCGATCCGTGGTTGCCTCCACTGCGTCTTTGGGCGCTCTGTTCCCTCTCCCCTCCGCGCGGTGGCCCCACAACCAACGCCCAGCGGGACCACGCCACCACCACCGCAACCCTCCTCATCGCTGCCGCCCGCCCAGCGTCATCCTCTGCCTCCACCGCAAGCGAGGGAGCGGCCATCACCTGCAGGGGCAACGCGGAGGCAGAGATTGGGGCGAGTAGGTGGGGCCTGGCGCCGGCACAGCTGTGGAGCCGGGTAGAGGAGAGGGACTTGGTGGGGGCGCAGAGGGACTGGAACTGGAACCGTGGGAGCCTCCCCGCTGCCGAGTAGCCACAAGGCTGTGGAGGTGGAAGGAGCGAACATGGCACTTGTCGTCGGTGGCGGTGGCGACGAGGAGGGAGGAGGGGGCTAGGCCTAGGCGGTGAGGTAGGTGGGTGGCCCTCCATGGGCGGCGAGGGAGGCGCAGAGGGTTGGAGGAGGAGGAGGCGGCGCCGGGAGCGGAGGGAGGCAGGGGCTTCGGGAGGATGGATTTAGGAGGAGGAGGCCGCCATGACGGAGGAGGAGGGAGTCGGGGGGAGGAGGTGCTTGATGGCGTGGAGGAGAAGGTGGCCATGAAAGCGAAGGTGCCAGGGGGGAGGAAGACGGGGAGGCGGCTGCGAATTGGGGACATCGAGTGGGGACTTAGGGTTCAAAGCGAAAAAAAGCGTGGCAGAGGAAAAAAGGGCACGGTAGGGAAAAAAGGGCGCGACTGAAAAAAATGTTCCCGAGTGTTTTTGTTTCGATACACTCGGGATTACATTTTGTTTCCCGAGTGTTATGGAAAACACTCGGGAAAGTAAATTCTACCGAGTGTTGACTTTTCGTCCCGAGTGTCCTATGAAACACTCGGGACCTTCCCGAGTGTTTTCGTCCAGACACTGGGGAAAGATATAGGCACTCGGGAACTACACGGTTTCTGGTAGTGTTGTTCGTGATGGTATTTTGCAACTCGCAAATGATTGTGATAGCACTGAACAAATGTACCCATTATTATATCTATTATCTTATTAAAGCATAATCAAAAGAAGCCACCACGTTTACTCTCAAGAGTTATAAATTCTCATGTTAATTGGTGAAAAAAAAAGAGAAAGATCTACACCATCGGTCATGGTGGGTCTAGATTATAACGGTGCAGACTAATGAAATGTATATGAGAACTGTTATAATTGTATAATGAATACAATTGTATTTCCATTATAAGCATTAGAGTTCTATAACAAGTACAATTCTACGTTTGGACGCAAACAGATGTATTGTGTATCTAGTAACGCAACTGTACGGAAAATTCAGCTGGTTCGTATTCTTAGGTTAGTGGCTCTGTGGTTCGAAGGCTACCGGTACGAAAGGAATGGAGTAATGTATCTAGTAGGAATGTAAAAGTGTTTAATCAGCCACCTCGGAGACGGAGATGTAAGAAACAAAAAGTTAGTCCTTGCAAGACAATGACATATATGATGGGTCGTCTGAACGCTGAAAGAGATGGTTTTACTGTGATCAATTAGTTGTTCCCTTTTGTAGATGTTTTGTTTCAAATGTTTGAAAATCTCTAATTGATTTGAATATCTAGCTATATGCAATGAGATCGAGCAGGATAGTTTGATGTGTCCAGATATCTTTCTGCATTTCTGTACGCATCAAGCTAGCTAGGCTCACGGCTTTAGTTCGTTCACGACTGCGAGCTAGAAACGAAGATGGAGTGAGCGTTCTCTCTCCCCAAGCATGATAAGTAGTCCCTTAATTGTCGTCAGCATACGTACGGTATATATATATATATATATATATATATATATATATATATATATATATATATATATATATATATATATATATATATATATATATATGTGTGTGTGTGTGGGTCAAGCTTAGGAACGTGTATGGAGATAATTATCATATATGTTCTTGTCCCTATGGCAGGCAAGCATGATTAAGGCTCATGCATGTGTCATCTATCAATATAAGGATTGGCACTAGCCGGCCGGTGCATGCATCCAAGCTGGTTAAAAGAGCTAGCGCCGATCAGTAAGCTTTTTGTTAATTAGGGGGTTTCACGATCGGATTTGAAAATTTCCAAAATCTAATGATACAGTTGGAAGTTTTAACATAGATTTCAGGTGAATCTTCAACTAAATGGGGGTTCTGAAAGCCAGAACCACCAGTACTGAGTGGTTCCACCAGTTTACCGGGCAATAGCATATATAGCTGTCGAGGCTGCTTCTCCGAACCGAACCCTACTTGAAAAGGCCTTCCATGAAAAGGCTAATTTACAAGCTTCCATCTTAAGAGAGAGCAGAGCGAGAGAGGAGAGAGCAGGAGTCTCTGTTGGCTTGTGCTAATTAAAAAGGGGGCCGGGTGTGATTCTGATTCATAATTCATTTTCATTCCCCCCAGCTGCATCTGCGTCTGCAATTGCATACCCCAACCCAACACGGCAGGCGTGAGCTTCAGCCGATGATTAGCCTCACGCCGCACAACTTGCTCCTCTTTCTCTCTCTCTCTCTTTCCTTTCTCGCACCCCACACGCTGCGTCTCGCTTCACACGTGCTGCCATACGATGCCTGCCTTCCTCTTGCTTGCCGCTCAGCTCAAATGTAAGCGATCTGCTCGGACCTCGAGGTCTCTCGCTCATACATCTTTAGTTTCATACGCTAGCCAATTCATCCAAACCATGACTCTTTGCAGGGGCTTGGAGTATGGTCATTAACACCAGGATGCACACCACGGCTCACACCGGACGATTAACAAAAGTAGGATCGGAGCACGATGAAATTAACCACAACAGCATGAGCCAGCCCCACACCGGCCCCCCTCCTTGGCTCTCCCGAAACGACGCCGCCATGCCATGCCCCCACGCCTGCTCACCACGCTTACGGCCGGCAGCTAGGTGCACGCCTACAGGTTGCTTAATACCGTCAAAACACTTTTTATCGTGCTAATTGTAGCGTGCTCGATCGGGCCACTCGTCAAGCATTCCCGGCAAACTGGAAGAAAGTTTGTCCCAAACAATAATGTAAACCGCGTCGGGATTCAACGGTTGCACCACCTTGTGCTGTGCGACAGTGTGAGCGGTCAGAAATTTCGACGACTCCCAATCTGGCAGCATTTGCTGTGCTATGATGCTCTACTACCTATGAAACCTAGTTTGTTAAGAGAACTTCAACAAGATGTTTTCAAAGGGTTATTATATCCCACACACCACAGAAAATAAAAGTGAATTTTAAAAAGCCACCTCAATGCCAAATTCACCCTCACTCTGTCACTGATGTCTGTTGTTCAAAGGCGCAGCCATTCGTTCAGGGTGGATGGCTACAATTCAACAAATCGATAGAAAAATTTGCAGCTAACATGCATGACATCAAAGTAAAACTGCACTTGCGAATTGCAACGACACCGCAACAATCAATATCTGAATCGCCACAGAGCTAGCTAGCTGAATGCGAGAAAAACCATCTTAGGCAGCACACCACCCCTTGCGGCCGGGTGCCGACAGGCAGGTGGCACGGGCTCAATGCAATGGTGCACACAATTCTGTTAAATTCCGACAACTTGTCAATGCACAATGACAGGGTTTCCACACAAATGATGGAACCTACAACTTGGACCTACTCAAATTCTGTCAATTTCCTAACTTGCAAACAACAGAGCACTAGCTGGCAGATATTTTCAATGGACGAACGCCAATGCTACCAATGACACCAAAGCTGCGAGCAAGTAGCCGTTTAGTTTTGCTGCAACTGATGATGAACTTGATGATCCATGAGGCTTCTGAGCCCTAGAAAACAGTAACAGTTGAAGCATTAGTATTGCGCCTATATGTAAGAAGAATCTATTATCTATGGCACATAAGCAAATAGCCTACTTTTGTTTATCCTTGAGGAGACCACAATAGAGAATGTTATCTGGAGCCACCATCTCAGTAACATTATAGCCTCCTGCTGGATCCAAGACCCTGATGTAAGTCTCCTGACCGATATACCACGTGTCGAGCTTTTCTGTGTGTACGTTCCAGAAACCCGGGCTGTCAAGTGACAGTAAGACAGCAGTCCATGCTAGGAAATACCTATGAACGATATGACAGTAACATCATTATTTTATTTTTTTCTAAACATATGTTTAAGAAAGTAGCGTGAACGCGCAGGTACTTTGACTAAGAAGTGACATCATGTATCAATAACCAGGTAATTGGATATCTCCTGGCAACCATACTTTTAAAACTTGCATGGGCTCGATGAAGTTGCCCGTGGCTGCTGTCTCATCCTTCTCATGCAGTGGAAGACCCCGAAAGTGGTGAGAGACTACGAACAATATATATATATATATATATATATATATATATATATATATATATATATATATATATATATATATATATATATATATAATGCCGATTTTAAAGGCACAAGTGACCCTTTGCTTGGAGACACTTTATAGAGAAGAGATTAGAAATGGAATGGTAGCATTCGAATCTAAATCCCATAAACTGGACATCTCGTCAAAGAATGGCTGACTGGTGGATCGACGTCTTCCACTCTGCAAGTGGCCTCTCTGGGAAAGGCCAAGCCTCGCTGATAATACTCATTCTTTGGCACATTTGGAAAGAGAGAAATAGACGGATTTTTCAACATCTTAGACAGGCTCTGGCGGGGCTAAAGACAATAATTAAGGAGGAGGTCAAGGCATGGACACAAAGCGGTGCGACCAAGCTGCAGATTTTTCTGCAGGATGTGGAAGGGGCTCCCGTTTAGCGGATTGGTCTGATCGTGAAAGTTTTGTAAATAGTGTGTTTTGTTTTTTTTCCTTTATCGTCGGTTCCCGTAAATAGTGTGTGTTTTTTCTCTTTCTTCTATTGTCTCTCTTTTTGGTTTGGTCTGTGACTTGCTACAATCTTTAACGCAATAATGGCACTTTTGTCGTTTCCTCAAACAAAAACAAAAAAATCAACAGTAACATAAAAATGTGCACAGCAACAGCATTAGGAACCATACTAGTATTTTTGTTATTACCATGCACATGGATTAATATAACATATGAAGAGACGCAAGGATTTCAAATTAATGATGAAAGTGAGAATAGTAATCACCTGGCTCAACATTGATAGTCTCATACTCGATGCCATCTGGAACGAGGGAGTCATTGTACCTATATGGGCCCTTGCTATTCATCAAAACACCATCAGGCATCCCAAGCTCCTTCCCATCATCGAGCATCTTCCTCAGATCCTACACAAGACAAATACAATCAGCATCCTTGATTATTGGAGAAACTATCTAGGCATCTTGCAATAAAGCCTGTGAAAATTTTCCCGTACCGTGTGGTTCTTTTTGTACCAGTCCCCGATGAACAAGGTGAAGTCCCCATCTCCCTCTGGCGTGTCGAATGGGACTGAGATTACCTCCCGGTTCTTGACAGTAATACTCCAAAACCCCCAGCGTCATAGAATATTGCAACCGTTGTCCAAAAATATTGCAACCGTTCCGGCATACCAAGGGGTGGAAAGTAGAAGACGCTCCCAATCTGGTCCTTCACTTGGAAATTATAAGTCCAATTCCAACCTGGAGGTATCGGGCAGTTTGTGCCAAGAACCCCATCTTGCCAGCAATTCTTTCGATGCTGGATCCCATCCCTGTGTAAAAAACAAGGCCAAGACACTTATCATCACAGTCATAGCCAACGAAATAAAATGGACTGATAACCATAAGAAACTTATCAAGATTGAAACTTGAGAGCGCTCACCAAGTGATGAGCAGTGGTTCATCCAAGCTGTTGAGCACATTGACAACCACAATGTAGTTGGTGGTGACGTTGACGATGGGGCCAGGGAACTGTTTGTTGATTGCGATCACCTGAAATAAAACAAAAAAAAAACCGCATAAACACAACCAGTTCTGGGAGGCGAGAAGGGTTATGAAAGCAAGCGCAAACAACTCGTACATCTTGATGGTGGAAAACCAGAAGTCAGTACTACAATAAGACTAGATCGGGAAGTGTCGTAGGGACAGCCTATCAGCCCCCACGACTAGACAAACACCGCGGACGCCCCCACACCTCCAGACATTGCCAAAGGGGCCCGGAGGGCCGAAGGTCGCCGAGGGGGGCCCGAGGGGGTCCGAAGGGACCCAAAGGGGCCCCGAGGGGGTTCGAGCACTACAACCCTTGGATGGCCAAGACCCTACGGACTAGGGGGCATCCCGCATCCCTCGGAGAACCACCGTACCGCTGGACCGGGCGCACCTAGGAAAAACCCCTGTAACCCCTACTAGTATGGGGTCCTGTGAGTGGTAGATTTGTAATCTCATGTACCTAGTAGAAAGGCTATAAATAGCCTCCACCCCATGTAGTAGGGGAGACCATTTTTTATTCATGCAATCAATACACACTTCCTGACAACCAATCCCCTCTTCGAGGACACTTCGGCCACCTACGTGAGCACTAGGGGTCCCTCTCTCTACTGTTTAGTCTTTCTTGCTACGACAGTTGGCACTGTCCGTGGGGTCCGGTAGGAAAGCCACGAAGCCCAACTCCGAAGCACCAGCATGACCCCTCAGAAGAGGGCTAAACCTAATGTCTCAACAGCCGAAGCAACCACAACGGCCGCATCGTCGAGCACCCCGAGGGCCAAGCGAAGTAAAACCCCCACGGCAGCGACGCCCCAAGTTTTTTTTGATTGGGCTCGTTTGAGAGCCCCGAGCTAGCGAGGGGGAGGTGAAGCCAAACGATGTCCCCCAAGTTCTTTTTGCTTAGGCTCGTTTGAGAGCCCGGAGCTAGTGAGGGGGAGGCGAAGCCGAACGCCGTCCCCCAAGTTTTTTTTTGATTGGGCTCGTTTGAGAGCCCCGAGCTAGCGAGGGGGAGGTGAAGCCGAACGTTGTCCTCCAATTTTTTTTATTGGGCTCATTTGAGAGCCCGGAGCTAGCGAGGGGGAGGCGAAGCCGAATGCCGTCCCCCAATTTTTTTTGATTGGGCTCGTTTGAGAGCCTAGAGATAGCAAGGGCGAGGTGAAGCTGAATGACATGCCCCAAATTTTTTTTTTGATTGGGCTCGTTTGAGAGCCCAGAGCTAACGAGGGGGAGGCGAAGCCGAACACCATTCCCCAAATTCTTTTTTATTGGGCTCGTTTGAGAGCCCAGAGCTAGCGACGGAGAGGCGAAGCCCAACGCTATCCCCCAAATTTTTTTATTGGGCTTGTTTGAGAGCCTGGAGCTAGCGAGGAGGAGGCGAACCCGAACACCGTCCCCCAATTTTTTTTGTTTTATTTTCATGCCCAAAGGATGAGGCCTTCGAGGCGCGGCCGTCGAATCCACGGGTTTGTGCGTTTGAGCGCGATATGCAAGGTCTCTTCACCAAGGCGAGGCCTCAAGGCGGGAGACTCCCTAGTCGCCGAGGCGGGGCCTTCAAAGCGACTAGGGTCTTGCACGTTTGAGCGTGACGTGAAATGTCTCTATGCCGAGGCGAGGCGGGAGACTTCCTAGTTGCCGAGGTGGGGCCTTCGAAACGACTAGGGTTTTGCGTATTTGAGCACGATGTGCAAGGTCTCTCCGTTGAGGCAAAGCCTTCGGAGCGCGAGACTCCCTAGTCGTTAAGGAGCGGGCTTCGGAGTGACTAGGGTTTTGCTCGCTTGAGCGCGACGTGAAATGTCTCTCCGCCGAGGCGAGGATCTCGAGGCGGGAGACTCCCTAGTCACCAAGGCGGGGCCTTCGGAACGACTAGGGTCTTGCGCGTTTGAGCGCGACGTGAAATATCTTTCTACCGAGGTGAGGCTCTTGAGGCGAGAGACTCCCTAGTCGTCGAGGCGGAGCTTTCGGAACAACTAGGGTTTTGCACGTTTGAGCGCAATATGCGAGGTCTCTCCGCCGAGGCAAGGTCTTCGGAGCGGGAGACTCCCTAGTTGCCGAGGCGTGACCTTCGGGGCGACTAGGGTTTTACGCGTTTGAGCGCGACGTGAAATGTCTCTCCGCTGAGGCGAGAGACTCCTTAGTCGCCGAGACAGGGCCTTCGGAATGACTAGGATCTTGTGCGAATGAGCGTGATATGCGTGTTTTATTTATACACTTGACACCTACAAGGGTGAGTTAGTGTGCACCAGGGCCCGGGACCATACGCGGCGTCTTGTTGTCACGGTGGTGGGCTTATATACTTCACCCCCGGGAGGGTGAGTGTGCGCAGGGGCTCTGCGGCGTCTTTTGTGCTATACAAGTTGCCTTGGTATGCTTGTGTTGTTTTCACCGAGCAGAAAATTAAGTTTTTGAGTGATGACACACATGCACCCCGTTGATTTTTAAAACAATATGATGTTATGCGGATGGATAGATGCTTGGTACCGATACCTTGTTTTAACTATGTGAAGATTGTAAGGCAATCTTATCTAACAAGAACCGAGTGAACAAGCTATGTTGGAGGGAAGAACCTATTTGGTGCAAAACCGATGAACAAGCGCTTAATCTTTCTTGGGCTCGGCCAATTCCAACTTCCCAAGGCCTGGCCCAAATAGGCAAGCTCTACCCGGCCGACGTGTGGGCCCTGGATTCCTCACCGCCTCCGACACTAAAACGAATGAACCCCGTCAGCTTTAGGGTTTCCTCCGCTATCCCCCTCTCCCATCACAACCAGCGCGACCTCGCCGCCGCCTTCAAACTCCAGGTGAGCTCCCCCTACTCTCTCCATCTCTCTCTCGTTACAATCCCGTCTGAAACCCGTCGTCGATTCCGTGGAAAACCAAGCCTCGCCGGATCGGTAGATCGTAGGGTTCCGCCTCTGTCCAAGAATCTGGCGTTCTTTGTCTGGGAGCTGTAAACTTCGAACCTTTCTTTCGTTCTCGATATATATGTTACGCTTCTGCCGGTAGATTCGTGGGTTAGGTTTGGATCCCTTATGTGCCTGGCGCGTTATAATTTCTCGTGGAATCGATCGTCGTTGGTTCTAGTTTTGTAGGATTGCGAGCTTGGCTTGCAGTTTCCGTGGCTTGCTCGTGTTAAAAAAATGATATTGGCCTCGAATCTGGCTTGCTTTGTGCAAGGCTTGTGTGGATTTGGGCGTTTGGTGCGTTGATTTGTCTGTAGAATTGGGTCAAGCGTCGTGTGGTTGGGGGCTGGGGGCTGAAAACTTGTTTTCTTGGTTGCTCGTATGGATTTGTCAGTGTAAACTGCAGCCTTCTTGGCAGATAGATGCGAATTTTCACTTGGGTATATTTTGAATTCAATGCCGTAAGTAGAAGCCTGCTTTACAGATTTTCAGATCCGGTTAGTCTGCTACCTAGGGTAGCACGCAGCTTAGGTGGCAGTTATAGGTGGGTGATTTGACATTGTTTCATGTGTCGATATGAATGACTAGTATTGTCGCTAGTTTCATGGACTTAGGGTTATGACAAAGCAAAACTGATATTCCCCTGTTGGTTTCCATCAAGTCTTCAGCAGTGTTCTTTTACCTGAATCTGTCTGATTGCTTTTCTTCTGTGCTTGGCAGTCGCTGTTGTGGTATTTCCCCCAACCGCCACCATGCAGAACGAGGAGGGTCAGATGGTGGACCTGTACGTCCCCAGGAAGTGGTATGTTTATCGCACTCTTAGTGAAATTATGTCTGGTTGCCTTGGTGTTTATGTATGCTAAGCCTGTATTGGTTCTTGCAGCTCGGCCACGAACAGGATCATCACTGCCAAGGACCATGCCTCGGTCCAAATTAACATTGGGCACGTGGATGAGAATGGGCTGTACGATGGCCGCTTCACCACGTTTGCTCTCTCTGGATTCATCCGTGCTCAGGTAATCATCTGTGTTGTAGATTCCGCCTGGTGAAATATATCTGAGAATACATGTTTGTGAATCATCAGATTACTCTGTCTTATTCCCATAGAGGGTATATTTCCTACATGTTCATGAATTGTAAGTTTTGTCGTGGTGGCTGACATGTTGACATTGAATGGGACATATACATGGAAATGAAAAGTGCAACAGGGGTTATATGCATTTTGTGGTGTGTTACTATGCATTGCTTGTTCCATTTTGTTTGGTCTGGTCATATTGAATAAACATCTGCCATGCTGGGTTTATTTTAGTAGAAATCTGATATGTTTACATCTGCCTGTCAATTTTGCTAAGTTTCTGATACTGCATTGAACCTCACCTGAATTATGTCATGTTTAAGTACATGGGCTTTCTAATACATTGACTCTCTGTAACTCACTGAGCTAGCATCATCTTTGCCCTTAGCTTACACGGATTTTACTGTTTATCTTTCTGTCCGCTGGGTTGATCGTTGTCACCCTAATAACTAAAGAATATCAAGACTGAATGGTTTACTGCACTAAGCTATCCTGTGCATGATTGTGGGAGCATGCGTCCCTTTTTTTTTTCTTTTTACACCAATGGGTTCTCATTTCCTTTTTGTTTTGACAGGGTGATGCGGATAGTGCTTTGGACAGGCTGTGGCAGAAGAGGAAGGCTGAGATCAAGCAGCAGTAGATCTTAGTTGTGGTTTTGCTTGGAAGAACTTGTTTTGGTTTAATGCTCTTGGGTACAATGCCGGTCATTTCAGTTGGTACCATTAAAGCTAAGACTTGTTGTCACTTAGTTTCGTCTGAGCCTGTTGGAAGTTTAATATGTGTTGAATGATATTCATATGTTGCTACTTGTTCCTGAGCTGGTTGTTTCTTATTAAGAGTAAATTTTCGAACACTACAGGTTTATTGTCAAAATTAGCACAAAACTACAAGTTTAAACAACAATTTTACAGAATTACAGATTTAAGGGGCAAATTTTTCACAGAAAAACAATTTGAGGGAAGCGGCCGAGGGCCGAATTATCTTTTTTACTGAATTAATTAAAGGTTAATTGCAAGATTATGGAAAATGAAAAATATTTTATTAAACTTTAATTAAATTCAAAAATATTTTATTAATTTTTATGTAATTTCTTGAAATTTTGATTTTTTTTTAGTTTTTGGATTATTTCTTTTTCTTTTTCTTTTCTTTTCTCTCTCTCTCTCGAATCAACACTGAGAAAAACCTAAAATTCAAAGTGCTAAAAATATATGAATTTCTACATTAGCTAGATGATGATTTTAGATGAATTTAGGTGAAAAAATTATTTTATTTGGAGCTAGCAAGCGAAAGTAATAGAAAAAAGTGTAGAATTCATAAGTAGATATGAAAATTGAAAAAAGAAGTGAGATAATCATATTGAAAATGTAATGAAGAACTTTATTAATATCTAACTGGCTATCTCGTTAAAACCTTCGTCAAGTAAAAACTCAAAATGAAAAAACCTTGGCAAAGAAAAAAAAGAGTACAACCTGTATCTCTATAATTCTACATGATACATCATTGTTTTATGTGTCGGTATTATTATTTAAGTACAGATTTTTGTACTTCAAAAAAAATCATACAGAGCATTTCTTGTGACCTACTGGAACAATTTTATCGAGTTTCGTGAACATCTTTCGATATACATGAACATTTTCATGGAGGATGGAACGTATTTCAAAAAAATGTTTTCCATACGAAACATTTTTGTGACTAACGAAACAGCTATCGTGAGCTATTTTTATTTGTTCTATGTATAAATTGGGTCGTGATTTAGATTTTGGTTTAAAAGTTGTGAATTTCTAAATCTTGGATTTTTCATAGAACACTCACATACATAGACACCGGAGCATCTGGCTCTACGACATCATCTTCATTGGCGACCACCGGAGCAAAGAGATCGAGGACGTCTACGTCGAGAGTCTCGGAGAATTTTGACATGAAAACCAAGGCAGACACACAAGGAAATCTGGTACCATATGTAATTTGCAAAATTTGTCGTCGTGAATTATCTGCAAAGTCTTAAGGTGGAACGGGGCACTTACTTAGACATGCTACAAGATGTAAGACCAAGCAAGGATTAGTGATGAGGCAGACGCAGTTGCAGTACAACTCCGACAGTACAGTATGTAGCTAAGAACAAGCTGATTCACGAACACTCTATAGAAAATTCAGAGTTGTCAGAGGTGTTCGAAAATCAGTACCTAGACAACGACACTTAGAACAATGATGTATGTGGAGTTTTTATTTGGCAAAGATTTGAACATTAATAAAGCTCTTTATTACATGTTCAATATGCCTGTCTCATTTTTTACAATTTTTATATGTATTTCTAAATTCTACATGTATTTCTGATTTTTTTAAATTGTTTTGATTGATTTATTTATTTTTGCATTTTCTAGCCTAAACGGGCTAAGTGGGCCAACCTCGTCATGTCGGGCCAACTGTGCCCGGGGTGGCACGGAATGACACGAAGTGTCGACGGGTCATGCCTGGGCTGGCTCCTCGGCATGTGGGTCGGTACGACACAACCCGTTTACTTCGCGAGCCTTAACGAGCCATGCCTAAACGGGTTGTGCCAGCACGGGCCCAGGGCGTGCCGCCTGTTTGGCCACCACTACCTGACTAGCTCGTTTGTTTATTTTTGGGAGGGCCTATTTATTAGTCACCTCAAAAAATTATAAAAATCCATCAATTTTCAATGGCTTGGATTGCTCTAAGATTTGTGCAAGAATATATATAACCCTAACCCACCATCCCCACCTCACTCCACTTCTCGCCCCATATCTCGTGTCGCTGCTGCCCCGAGCCCTCACCGTGCACCGCGTCCTGCCGCCACCAGCGCTAGCAAGGCCCGCCGGTCATCACCTCCCAATGTCGCCGCCCGACCCTCCCACCACAGTGCAAGCAGCCACCTCTCTTCGCACCCCTAAAGCCGGGGTTAGGTGAACCCTAACCCGCCGTAGACGGTGGCCGGAGAAGAAGACGACGACGACGACGAACTCCCGAACATGAATCTCCACACCAATCCAAAGGTTAGATAAACCGGGTGAGATTTTCTAAAGGAAAAAGTCATGTTTGCTCCCCTGAACTATCAGAAAAGTCTGGTTTACCTCCTGAACTACAAAACCGGTTATTTAACCCCCTGAATTTGTCAAATCCGGTCAAATAACCCCCCGTAGCGGTTTGGAGTGGTGGTTTTGGTGACGTGGCAGTAGTTTTGCTGACTGAGAGAGAGAGAGGCTGACTGGGAGAGAGAGAGAGAGAGACGTACCGCACCACTTTCCTTCACTGTGCCACTTACCTACGGGCCACACTCTCTAGGGTCATCTTCTCCAAAGCGGCACTGAGCCACGCACCTACTTCGCCGTGGCCGCGCCTGGGACACTCGCCAACGCTCTCGACCATCGAGCTCGCATGCTAGCCGTGCCACCCCATCTCGCAGCTTCTTGATCTCCACCTCCCTCCCTTTCCTGCCATTCTTCCTTTTCCCCAAGATCAAGTCAAGCTCCAAGCCATCAAAGCCGCCAAACCGCCGCACCATCTCGTCGCCGTACCGACCGCTCCGGGCAAAGCCCAATCGCGTCACGACGCACCTTTCACCCCGAGGACCAAATCCCCTTTGTCAATTTGGGGCTTGAGCCACCGGAGCACCGCGTGCTGCCCTTCTTCCCCGACCACGGCCAAAGCGTCGCCCGCGTCGTCCCTTCTCCACCGGTGAGCCTCAACTCAATTAATTTCGTCAGGAGTACCTCCTTGCCCTACCCTTTCATCCCCTGCCTCTCAATCTAGCTCTCCCCCACCCGAACACTGCTCCCATGGCGAGCTACCCCGCGCCGCCCATGGCTTCCGGCGCCAGCTTGCTCCGGCCCTCCTCAACCTCCACCAACCACTCCGGCGAGTTCCACACACCCGGCCGACTCTCATGCTTCCCCTAAGTCCTTCCCTCATGCATCCAAGTGCTGCCGCACCTTGTCCCCCTTACCTCCGGCCATCGCTCGCCTTGCCCGTGTTGCCACAGCGCCACCCGGTGCTCGTCCGGCTCACGGGGAAGCACGCCGCCGCTTCCGAGCCTCATGGCGCACGGCTTCCTCACGGAGTTCAAGGCTGTGGAGTTCCCCGTAATGCTGGTGTGCGCCGGCAACCGGCGCAAGGAGCAGAACATGGTGCGCCAGACCGTGGGCTTCAACTGGGGCCCCGGGGCCATCTCCACGTCCGTGTGGCGCGAGATATATGAGGCCATGGACGAGATCGTCGAGAGGAGGATGAGCTGCGGTGGTGGATGCCCCGGCAACAGCGGCGTGTTCTTGGGTGCGCCGTCCAGCCTCGTCGACGTCCCCACGCAGGCCTCCCCCCTCGCCCAAGTCCTGCCCCGACCTATCGGTACGCCTCCCACCCCCTCGAGTGATCTTGGCCGCCATTTCTTGTACTGATGCATGGATACAATTGACGATCATGGCAGCTACGAGAGCACCGACGACGACGACGACGAGGATGGCGGCGACTGAAGCTGGGCGATCGGCCGGTGCACGACGATCTGTCGGTATTGGAGAGCCGCGAGGCGCGGAGGACCGGCGGCAGAGGAGGTGATGGCGTGGAAGAGCGCCTTGGCGGTCGAGCCAGCGGTGGCAGTGGCGAGATAGAGAAGGTGAGGGGGAAGAGAGAGATGGAGAAGAAGATAGCCACCTCACACATGCACATGCTGATTTGGATACCACACATGTTGATTTGGATACCACATAAGCGCTGACTTGGATAAAACCGGTCACGTCACCAAAACCATCGCTCCAAACCGCTATGGGGGTTATTTGACCGGATTTGATAAATTCAGGGGGTTAAATAACCGATTTTGTAGTTCAAGGGGTAAACCAGACTTTTCTGATAGTTCAGAGGAGTAAACCGGACTTTTTCCTTTTCTAAAATACCAGACAACTGAGAATTAGCAATCCCGTTATTTTTTTTCCAGTTCTAGGCTTCTAGCGGAGACAAACATGACACTTTAGTATGCAAATCATTGATGACCAAACTGACCTCCAAATCCCCTACAAATGGACTCCAAATCGGCAGAACACAGCAAACCACTCGCAACGCAACGCAACGCACAGCACAGCCATCTCATCACAGTAGCTAGCTAGATCGTAGCTAGCTAAACCAGCAAATTAAGTAACTAGCTAGAGCAATTAATAAAAGGGAATTGCTATGTAGCCTAGAACTCCATCATCTAGGCCACGCCCACGTTCACTCGGACGGCCCATCATGGCGAAGATGTCTGTCGCCCAGCTCTCCAACCTCGCCTCCTTCTACCACATCATGGGCAGCATCTGCTCTGAGGTGCTCGACAGGAAGCTGCAGCCTACTGCATGAGACTAACTGGAGCGATTTCATTGCGTGTACTATGCCAATGTAAAATTCTTCAAGTACTACTGGTGTAGTGGTGTTGCATTTCGATATTAATGTGAATGTTAAGGCAAGTGTCTATGAGCTATTCACATTATGATATCGATGGTGGCAAACTCTTGAATTTCGCAAAAAAAAAAAACTAAAAACTTTTAAGTTACATGTACATCTTCTCGTCATTGAATTGACTTGAGGTTGTCCTAGGATGTTGCAACTGTTGTCCGGAGATGTTGCAACCGTTGTCTGGGGATGTTGCAACAATGGTCCGGGGATGTTGCAACCGTTGTCCTAGGATGTTGCAACCGTTGTCCGGGGATGTTACAACCGTGTTCGGGGGATGTTGCAACCGTTGTCTGAGGATGTTGCAACCGTGTTCGATGGATGTTGCAACCATTGTCGTAGAATGTTGCAACTGTTGTCCTAAAATGTTACAAACGTTGTCCGAGGATGTTTTAACCGTGTCCGGGGGATGTTGCAACCATTGTCCGGGGATGTTGCAACCGTTGTCGTAGAATGTTGCAACCGTTGTCCGAGAATGTTATAACCGTTGTCTGAGGATGTTTTAACCATGTCCGGGGGATGTTGCAACCATTGTCCGGGGATGTTGTAACCGTTGTCGTAGAATGTTGCAACCGTTGTCCGAGAATGTTGCAACCGTGTCCGGAGGATGTTGCATACAGCGACGTATTTCTACCCCTTTTACTTGTGTAAATCTTGGTCGGATAAATTAAAGTCGGGTATTTTACCCTTTGCGGTGTATACATACATACGTAAATCGGTGTGTGGTGATATGATGCACGCACGTACGATGAGAAAATCTTATGCCCATCACGTATGAGAACCCGAACGTCCGATCCTAGTCTCAAAATGGACGTTCGAGTGATAGTATCACTCTAAAACAAAAAACCTGAAAAGATCGATTTTCTTTTCTAACATGCTCGCCTACGTACTATATGCGGTTCATGTTTCTCTAACCAAAGCTAGCAAATGCACGTGTATGTACGGCTTCTAACTGCTCCCTTTTTAAATTTGTACGTATGGTGTTGGTGGGGCGCGCGTGCAGTGCGATGACTAATGGCGGTGCAACTAGCTGCTGCGTACACGTTGTGTCGAGTACATTTGCTGTGTCCGCATGTATGTGTAAGCGTACGGCAAAAAGCATTTAATCGGACGTACGGGTGCAAGTCGTTCCCTTAATAAAATGGCATCCAAGACCGTGCTCGTCGGCGCCGTTGTAGTAGCCGTGTTGTGCCGGGGCGTGCGGCCGGCGGAGGCGTGCAGCGGCCACCCTTGCCGGAGCCCGTTGAACGCGGTGAAGCTGGGGGTGTGCGCGATCGTGCTGAACGTAGGTGCTAGCATGGCATTTATGTATGTACGTGTTTCCTCGATCGGTCGAGTACGGTGCTCTCCCTCCTAATTAAGCACCTTATATAAATAGAGAAAAATTAAGCTATTCCATTTCCACCCCTCGTACGAAGGAACCAACAACTTGCTCAGGCCTCCATCGCTGGCACCACCCTCTCCCACCGACGACGCCCCCGTTCTCATCTTCCACGGCTTCAAACTTTCTTGAAAGCTTCTAGAAACACACGAAAGTCTCTAAAAACTGGAGCTTTTCAAATGTTTTCGTGATACTTGTTGAAACATGCTGCTACACCATTGCAACGGTATACCGTTGTCTAGTCGCCTCCTTATGAATATCTGTCAGCAACACACCAAGGAAGGATACATACGGTGAACAATTAAGTTTATGCAATGCATTAATTTATTAATTCCATGTAAGAACACATGCCTATATATGATCCATCCATGCATAATATATATGTTTGTCACAATTCAACCCCCTTTTCAGTACTAGTAGTGTGGCTAGCTGAAGGGCACCATGCATGTAGAGTAGTTACAGCCGGAGCGCCTGGCAGTAGCCCCAGAGCGTCTCCGCGGACCGGCGGAGCATCCTTTCTTCGTCGTCGGTGAGCTCCAGCTCCGCCGCGACCCCGAGCACGCCTCCCCGGCCGAGCCTTGTGGGGAGGCTTAGGAACACCTCGTGGTCGCCGGGGACGCCGCGGACGAGCCCCTTGGCGAGCACGGAGACGGGGTGGATGCGTCGCTGGTCGCGGAGGAGCGACCAGGCGAGGCTGGCCACCGAGTAGCCAATGGCCCAGGAGGTGTAGCCCTTGAGCCCTATCACCTCGTACGCGCTGTCCACGACGGCGCGCCGGATGTCCTCCAGGGCCTCCTCGTCGAACGACGTCAACGACGAGGACGACGACCTGTGGTTCTTCTGGAGGTAGCTCAGCACCGGCATGCCACCCACGCTGATGCTCGACCACAGCGCCACCGAGCTGTCGCCGTGCTCACCGACCATGTACGCCTGCACGTCCTGCGCGTTGACCTCGAGGTGCTCGGCGAGGAGGAACCGGAACCTGGACGAGTCGAGGTTCGTGCCGGAGCCGACGACGCGGCTGGCCGGGAACCCAGACAGCTTCCACGCCACGTAGGTGAGCACGTCGACGGGATTGGACACGATCAGCAGCAGCGACTCCGGCGACCCCTCTGCCACCGCCGGCACGATCTTTCTAAACAGCGCCACGTTCCTCTGCAGCAGGTCCAGCCGCGTCTCGCCGGGGATCTGCCGCGCGCCCGCCGTCACGATGACGAGGTCGGACCGCCTCGTGAGGCCGAGGTCGGTGCCGGAGACGATGCGAACGCGCGGGAGGAACGCCGCGGCGTGCTGCAGGTCCAGCATCTCTCCGCGGACCTTGTCGGCGACGGCGTCCACCAGGGCGATCTCGTCGGCGAGTTCCTGCGTCAGGATGGTCTGCGCGATGGCCATGCCCACGTTGCCCGCGCCGATCACCGAGACCTTGATGAGCCGCCGCCGCGGGGTGGCGGGCGCGCGGCCATCGCAGTCGGACGATGGCACCTGGCGGAACAAGGCCGTGGCCGAGCCATCGGCGCCGAAGCCGAGCTCGGACAGCGACGACGCCTTCTTCATCGTGTCAATGGACTAATGGTTAACGTGTGCGTTTGTGTTGTGTGTGGGTTTAATTGGATCCATGGTGGCTAATTATATATAAAGAAAAGCTGACTCTGATATGCTGACCAAAATCAGACTGCGATTTTCTATTAGAAAATACAAAAGACATTCCTGGTTTTGAAATCGAAGGCATTGTTTCGCTTTCTGTAGCCTCCACTCTATTAAAACTGTCCTTAGCTTTCTAAAGCAGCCCGTTGTAACAGTATTAACGGCGGGTAATCTGACACTAGAGAAGAAGAAGAGATCAAAAACCACGGAGTAACGAAAGATTTCCAAGTAATCTGGTTTATTTTGCCTACTTCAAAACCGCTGATCGATGGAGTTGTCGGTTGAGAGAGACAAAAAACCAGGGGAGCCAAACGTCTGGTTTCTTTCTTCTTTTTTTCGTTCTTTGTTCGACATTGAGTTGACAAAGGGGAAGTTAGAGTATTCCTGTACTGAGTAATTCCAAGAAATAGGAGAGAATGTTCGGCTAAATTGTTCAGTTACTATTGAATCTTTCAAGGAAGGCAATTTTCATGTCTATATGCATACGTACGGCAGATGGCCCTTGGAGCTAATTTTCTTGCCAAACAATGCGTGCAGTTTTGCTGACCGGTGACCAGCACAACTTTCCAACGTAAGTCGGGTTTGGATCATGGATCCAGTTTCTTGGAAGCCTCCCAATGAATAAAAATCTGAATGAGCAGGCCAGCCAGCCAGCAGCATGTATATTCTCTTTCTAATCATGTTGGACCAATCATCCAGGTTGAACCAATCAATAAATGTGTGATTCCTCTGCTCATCACTACCAGAGACAGGATTTTTTTCGAGTGCCAAAAACACTCGGGAAAGTGGGCGAAACACTCGGGAAATATATTTCCCGAGTGTCACACTCGGGAAAAAGCACTCGGGATAGCGTACTCGGGAGAAAAACGGTTTCCCGAGTGTTACACTCGGGAAATATATATTTACCGAGTGTATCCGTAGACACTCGGGAAATGTCGACACTCGGGGAAAAACCCATTGAGCGGCTTCTCCGGTAGAGCGGAACTATTACCGAAAGTGTTAACACTGAATACGGTCCAAAAACACTCGGAAATCTTCCGACGGATCCGCAGAAATTGCCACGGTCAAGTTTTCCGAGTGTCTACACTCGAAACTTTTTGTCGTTTTCGAGTTTCAATTTCCGAGTGTCGACACTCGGGAAAGTTTTGTCTCTTTCCGAGTGTCAACACTCTGAAACTTTGGTCTATTTCCGAGTGCCAAACACTCGCAAATCGATGAGGCACTCGAAATCGACAAACTCTCAGACCGAATTTTCACAAATTCATTTAAAATCCATTCCACAAAGAATCAAATAATCAATCCATCCATTCCACAACAGTCAAATAATCAATCCATCCATTCCACAATGAGTCAAATAATCGGTCCATCCATCCATCCATTCCACAGCAATCAAATAATCCATCCATCCATCCATCCATCCATTCCACAATATATGTATATATAAATGTATAGATCGAACAAAAGACATCATAACAGTTCCCGAGCTCACAACATTCAAGATCAAGTTCAAAAATGTAAGCATAAGGCATTATTATACATATGCAGTTCCAAATAACAAGTATCACTACAACCATTTGCATGCATGCAATTTCTGCTTCAATCTTAGTGCATAAGAGCATCATTTTCAAAGTTCTGAGATAGAGCAAAACTTAATATTAGTGCCATGTTACAACAAAAGTTAGGAATTGATACATGAAAAGATAATTAACCAAACTATTGACAAAGCAAAAAAAATTCCTTTAAATCATGATGAGCAACCTAATAACATGGCAAATCAGTTAAGGGCATGCCTGGGGTGTGGGCCAGCTAGCTTGTTGTAACACCCTGATTTTTAGAGCCTTTTTGAAAATTTTCAAAATAAAAAGAACCATTTGATTTTGATGATAATTCAAAGCTTAACTTGAGAATTTCAGAATTTGGGATGTTTTAAATGACTAAGCTAAACTTCAACCAAATCAAAGTTTGGTTCTTTTGTTGTAGCTCTAGCTCTCTGGAGTTATCTTCCTTTTCTTGATAGGATTTCTTTTCCTTCAGTCTATTTGGACATTTTTATATGTCCAGACCGTCCCTCTTGTTTGACCTCTGTTGTTGTGCGGATCTCTTGATCCTAGACCACAATCTTCGGTTGGGCATATTCTTGTGCCTGAGACCTCCTTGTTTCTTGATCTAGCTGGACCTCCCTCACATCTTTTGCTTGAGTCTCCTTTTGCTCCTTTGGAATGCCCGGTAATTCACTTGAACCTACAGTGGCCAATTGGATCTTCTTTGCATTCGATTGAACCACCTTTGTGCTCAATGGGACCCCTTGATTTCCCTCGAGTAGTCGGACCTCCCATGTGGAGGCTGAACTGTTCAGACCTCTCGTGATCATCATCCAGGATCCAGGACCTCTTTAGGTCTAGATCTCCTAAGTGCTGGACCTTCCTGGTCCAGATCTCCTTCTCGACTTAGACCTCTTGAGGTCTAGGTCTCCCTTTATAACCACTTGAGTTCCTTCTATGCTCTTGTGAATCTCTTGGTGATCACTTGGACTCCTTTTTGCCACGATCCTTGTAGCCTTCTCTTTGGAAAGGTCCTTTTAGTGCAATCCGGTATTACCACCCCAATTCATGGTAATACCATTCTTTAGGACCTCTCTCCCATTCGTTCAGACCTTTCCCTTTAAGTTTGATTACTTTGAATCTCTTTGTTGGTTTGAATCTCTTTGGATCGGACCTCTTTTCGCATTCGAGACTTCTCTTAAGTCTAAACTTCTTATTGCTGGGCACCTTTCTATGCCCAGACCACTTTTCATTCGAACCTCCTTGTATTCCAGTGGACTTCTTATATGCCTTCAAACCTCCTGAGTTCATTCGAACCCCTAGGCATTTCTTCTTGGCCGAAAGGAACTCTTTAGGGTTCATTCTAACTGTCACGGCTTTTGATCTCACCCTAGAGGTTGGAGCCTCCTTTGAGTTGCCTTGACTCATGAACTCCTGTTGGACCACCTTTTGTGGATCTCCTCCGTGGAATCCCTCGTTCTTGGAACCCCACTGTCTGGACCTTCTCCTTTTGGTTGAATCCAACGGTTTGGACCTCTTCTCACTTTGAATCCAAAGGCCCAGACCTCCCCGTGCATTATTTCTCTCTGGGACCTCCCCCTTCCCGTTGACCTTGGCTATTGGACCTCCCTTTCGGAGATCCAACCGCCCAGACCTCAACGTGTTATTAATTTCAACCACGGGACCTCTTGGTAGTTCTTGGACCTCCTGTCCAAGACCTCTCCGAGGCCTTTTAAACCTGGCTCTGGACCTCCTTGCCAGACCTCCCTTGTAGAGATCCTGACCGTCAGGACCTCCCCATGTCCAGACCTCCTCCGCATGTCTGGACCTCCTCAACTTCAGACCTCCTTGAGTCGCGGGACTCCTTTGATGAAGTCCTGGTTGTCCGAACCTCAGTCACGTGGACCTCCTCCATGTGTATTTGGACCTCCCCATGTTCGGACCTCCTTTGTGTATGTCAAGACCTCTTAGTTTCTTAGACCTCCTCTGTGAGGCAAGACCTCCCTATTTTGACCCGATTGTTTCTAGGTTGGTGGCCCCACTCGCCAGTCTTGGTCATTCTCATTTCTCCGCCACGTTAGTATTTTGGGCATTTAATGCATGTCTTGTCACATTAAATGCAATTGTATACGTGGTGTCTACTTTGAATGTGGTCACGTAGTGGTACTCTGACATTTTTCTTTGTTCCTTCCCATAGCAACCTAAGTTGTCCTTCCTCGTACCTTTTACCTGTGGTGGTGGTGACACCGCCTCGACATTCACCCACTTTTGACTCATTTTATACTTATCACTCGCACGTATGTGTCTAGTTTTCTTCACCCCTTTTTGCCTATAATTAGTCCAGGAGCTCTACCATTTTACCCTTTTCACATTCACCATCACGGCTTTCGTCCGATGGTCATCGAGGAAGACTTGGCTCTCACAACCTTCCCTTCCGTCCATTACCTCTTGTCCTGGTAAGTTCCTTTGGTGTCTGATCCACTCTGTGTTCACCATCTGATCTGGTGATCGTGTCCTTCACAGGACCTCCCCTAGTGGACACCTTCTGGATTCCTATGGCCCTCGTATGAGGACCTCCTCTCTGGACCTTGCGCAGAAATTAATCCTCAGGGCCTCTCTGTTTCATTGCCGTGATCACTCCTCTAGGGTCTTTTGCCAAAGACCACCCTCCTCTGGTAAGCTTAGACCTACTCCCTAAGATCCTAATCTGAAATTTAGACCTCCTCTGTTAATTGAATTTTGAGGTTCCTCTGGAGTTCTTATAATTCTTTGCTTGAGTCTTTGTTGGTTCTTTATTTGGAGCTTGGTCTGAATATGTTCCCTTCTTAGTGTAGATCTTGGCGTTCTGGCGCTTGAGTCGTGAGAAATTAGAATCTTAAGCTATCAAGCAAGAGGCAAGTTACACTTTTGATCATATTGCACCCAATAATTCAAATTATTTATGTTCTGCTTTTAATGTCTATTGCATGCCTATTTCTACCAAGTTATTTCAATACTGTTTTAAATTCATAGTTATCCGATCTCCTTGGTATGACCTTTGTTGGTTTTGGATTTGAATACAGTTGTCACCTCTAGGTCAAACTTGGTACATGCAGTAGTGTGAGCCAAGATCATTTGAAAAACCTATGCTTAGTCTTGCTTAGACCAAAATTATTGATTTGGGGAAATCTTTACCAACATGACCAAGAACTGTTTTGAATGTTTTAACCATGACATTGGGTTGTCATGGAGGTATGAAAGTATTGCTGGGGAAGCAAAGAAAAGGAAATGGATTTAGACTGGGGCGAAATTGGTTGGCTTGGTTGGTGCAAGTTTATGCACGGGATCGTGTCGTTATGATAGATCGATGCCCTTGGGTTTGTGGAAGTCGCCCTAGTCATTTGAGGACCGGTCTTTGAGCGACCAATGCCATGCCTATAATGGGCTATGCCAAAACCGTGCAACCACACGTCTCGGTGTGGGCGTGGGACTGGTGATTAATTTGCAAAACTCTACCATATGCTGCTCCATTGGAGGTGTGGGAGGTCTTGTTTGGCCAATGGTTTTTTATAACCTACTGTTCCCACTGGTGCAAGAGGGGGCTTCCCGCCGGATTGCGATCCACTGAGGTGAAACCTTAGCAAGGAAAGGCTGTGGTGGAGCAATGCATTGTAAAGGCCTTGTCATGAGCTCTAGACCTCTTACCTTCGGTAGTGAGAGGTGGCACTCGCGCATGCCAAACAAACTAGAGTACTCATGTCGTGTGGGTAAAGTGCACAACCTCTGCAGAGTTAAATCTATTCGAATAGCCGTGTCATGGTCATGGACGTCTTGGCAAAGGCCACTTGAAGTTAGTTGTTGACTTTGGGAATTTCTGGAAATGATTTTCAAATCTGTTTTGGGACTGCCGTCCCATGGGTTTGGGCAGGGAGCCTATTGTCAGGAGGGTATCCTTCACCATCTTATGATGAATGTTATCCAACTGAAAAACTGATTTGATGAAATGAATTTTAATTATTGTATTCTCGCCTTAGAACTTAATACATGTATTTGAAAGAAACATGGCTTTATGCAAATCAACCATATTAAGCCTTCCATTGTGATATCCATTATGCATGTCATCTTGTTATCTGACGGGTGTAACTTGCGAGCACGGTTGTTGTGCTCACTCTTGCTTGTTGTTATCTTTAGCGAAATGGAAGCTCTCGGTGATCATTCGATGGGCCAAGTGGTCTGATCGACTAGGATTGCGCCCTCCGGCCGATTACTGTGGTATATTGGGTGGTCTAGTATGTTCTTCTCATTGTGTGATAACTTGTGGCTAGTAAGCCTCCCTTTGTAAACAACTTTGTTGATATTAATAAAGCTTGTATTGTTGCAATGTTACCACTATTGTTCTTTGTGAAGAGCTAGCCATGATCCTTGGGACTAGCTCGGTACTCACGAGGGACCTTGGAGCAAGCTCGGACCTCTATGTTCTCACGATGGGATGAGCGTGTGAGGTTTCGAGGTGGTCTCGGACCTCCACGACCTCCTCCGGAGGGTCATTTGGTGGTTTTGGGGTGTCCTCAGACCTCCTCGTTTTCTCTCGACTGTGGCCGTGGCAGTCCGTGAGTGCTCCTCGGCTCCAAGACCCTCTCGGGTTATGTTCTCCTGGACCTCCAAGAGGTCCTGCTGGACCTCCTAGGAGGTCTTGGTGGACTGTCCGAGAGGTCCTTTGTGGACCTCCTGGGAGGTCCTGATGGACTTTCCAGAAGGTCATGGAGGACCTCTCGGGTGCCCTAAGGGTGGGTCGTTACACTTGTGGCCTAATTGATCATTTACTGCAACTCTCAAAATTTTGTCATTGTGAACTACTGATCAACATTTATGTCTCAAGCACTTATCATCAAATTCATACAAAGGAGTGTACATACAAATTATTATATGTTGACACATTTCAAAAGAATTTATGATATAGATATAGAGAATTAGTTATATATGAAGCCATTTTTTCCATTTTTAGCAATCACCGATTGTGAATGTTTTCTAATATTGGTATCCTTTTAGTAGATCATAAAATAGCAAGCACTGGTGGTGACCTCTCGGCGATGGATGCATTCACATGATCTTCAACATGTGCACCAAACATCTTGAGGATTAGCGATGGGCAACCGATCATTGTTCCTGCATTTTCATAAGAAATCGCATTATAAGAAATTTGCGAGAGCGACCAATAAGTACATTGCATGTCATTTCAATGTATTCTCAATCAAGCACTCATAAGAGACTAACAATATAATAATCAAGATGCGATTACTAACAGGAGCGAGATAAGTGAGGCGATGGTTCCCGACAGAGAGGTATTAGGTCGAGTCCGGTCCCAGTACTGCATATTTGTTTGCACATTGTCATACATTAGCTAAGTATGAATATATATATATATATATATATATATATATATATATATATATATATATATATATATATTGCATATTACTTTGTTATTGTACTACCACGCCCAACTAACTTTGCATGAGCATTTGCTCTAACCATTATCTAGCCTCAATTTCCTCTTATGACCTCGTCTCAAGTCGAGAAAACCGAGACTCGGAAACATGTGATGGTGGTTCTTTGTCGACATTGAAGGTGTACCTCATCGATTGATCAAAGACTCGTGGATCGGACCTCGGAGAGGGTGGTCGGTGCGCTAATGTAGCGGCACCCATGAAGAAACGACCATGTTTCTTCCCTTGCCGACCTTTGTACACAAACACTTTCGCGTCTAGTGGCGAATTCATCACGTCGTACTCGGGCCATGAATCTCCTTAGCAAACATCGATATATGCGACTGTTGGACAAAATCATCGAGGGACAAAATGATCGAAATCGTACCAAGTGCTCTCTGTCATATTGGCCGCACAAGGTGCCCTCCCGATCACCCTCCTAGCTTCTACATATGCCTCCATATCGAGGCAGGCCTCGCTTTTCTTTTCTCGCACCCAAAAAACCACGGCGGTCAATAAATATGTATCGCAACATACAATCAATATGAACATGTTGACCTACGGAGTTCTTCTTGTAACGAGCCATGGAGGAGCTGCCTTGACGATGTCTTTGTCCGTCCATCAACAATCGCCGCTCCCTAGCAAAGACGAGAGGCTGCAACTATCGTTCATTGCACCACTGTCTCGTGAGAATCTGCGCCATGCATCTTCACACTTCAGGGCCCACCAAGGTATTGCCTAAATTAACCAAGTGTTAAATATGAATAAACTAGAATTGATTGTAATCAAGGACATCGTTTGTTCGGGCTTGGTTACCGCATGTACTCGTCGAAAGTGATATGCGTTTGGCAGGCGTCGGCCCTATGAATCTGCTGTCGAAGCACTTGTGTGCGGACAACATATCAAAGAAAGCCCTTGTTGCAGGCTCCGGTTCTTCCTCAGCAGGTGGCCCATATGCATGACGCACATCATCTAGCATGTCTTCTATCCTACTCTCATTGTGGCCGCCATCGTCCGTTTCCTCCCTTAGCACATCCGACCGCTATGTTGTGACTCGCCGTGATACACCCACACGATATAGCTCGCCCTAATCCGTGCTTGCACGGTGTGCGATCATTGTTGCCCTCGTTTGTGGCCGTGTGTTCGAACAACGAGAACAAGGGCACAACACACCCCCGTCCATTACGCCTAGCAAATGCTCGATCCACAAAATCTATCACTTTTCCATCCATTCTTGGGTACAGTCACCCATCGCTCACGCCCGGTGTACATCCAACTACGATCCTCACCATCCTAGTGTGCAAAACATAACGCATATTTTAATCCAACTTTTATTTATGTCAAAATTACAACTACTGAGCTAGCTAGAAGCTACTCTATGATGCATGCCCTATATATGTACACTAAAAGCAGATTGACATGAAGACAATATACATGATCAGCAGAGCATAAAAACACTTTCTTTCAATATATATGAATACCTTTATTTATTAACACGTTAATGTAGCATTGTAATGACAAACATATCAATCCACCATAAATGGACAACACAAAAGAAAATAAGCAAACTTTATTTCTTTTGCACTTATCCATTACCTTACAAGACTTCTTGGAGCCGAGGGAGCTGCGGTGGGGAAGATGGTCTGCATTGTGTGTCGGTGGAGACAATGCATGAGGGGAGGCGGCAAAGACTGTATTGAAAACCATGAGCTATATTAGGACAGAATCGTTTCAAAAACAAACAAAAAAAGCCAAAGGAGACTAACTATAGAACTTTCTAGCGAGGACTCGTTCTTAAAAAGAAGATGCATCGACCCATCACAAACGGCACATCACCAAGCAATCAAGCATACGTCGTACCACTCACACCCATGCATGCATATACATACGTGCAATTTTTGAAAATGAACATGCATCACATCAACTACGCCGCACATTGTTTTGCGTGCACCATTGCGTATTGCATCCTAGTTGACATCTTATTCCATCATAGTGTACGTCCATACTCCTCAATGTCTACTCGAGGAACCTCCTTAATTTGCACATATCCTTCAAAATAATATTATGGACAAACATTAATATGCATGGTTGTCACTCAGCCGACCTATTAGGTACTTTTTTGAAGTAAATACCTAATCCTCATGTCTAAACCGCTCCATTTCTCTAAAGGAAGAATATAGACATACATAAAAGAGAAACTTCTTGACCAAAATATCCTATTATTTCACACATATAAATTAACCACATTTACCACATCAATATTCTATCTCAAAAGGATGAAACCATCTTATGCTCCTCTCATAGTCTCAAACTTGTGTTAATTAATTTGTTCTAATTAATTAGAAGCAACACAATCTAAGGATCCATCATTTTAGCTTTATTTTGTGCTGATTATAATTAGTTCGAACATATGCTATGTGTGTTGCATACTTGTATATATTATATTAAATTAATAAAGCTTTATGGAACCACACCAATTGTCAAACAACCATGCAAATATATGTTGACTCATATGGGCATATATTATATGTTGAGATAGGTAAACCATCATTTGTACATTCAATTTTATCCTTGAACAAATGAAAGGATCAAGTGCAGATTACTATTTTTTAAAGAACTAACTACTAAATGTTGTTATTTTTCTCCACATCTCTTGAGTTTAGTGACATGCATGATCAACAACGACCTTCTTTCCCCCAACAAACTATTGCTATATATTGACCACGCACTATTGAGTATGTTAGAAGCTACTACCACATGCACTAAAGTTAATGACTTGGAGGTAATTGAACTTGAAAGTCTCACGTGTAATTGATATCATGTGGCTTTCACAAGAGTAATGTATGTATGCCTTCGTAAAGATTTTATGATCTAAGTGCAAATGCTTTTGACGATGAAATATTTGCACAATAATGCTAATGATTTTGCACTAGAAGGTAGGAATTAATTCATAGTTTACAAAAGAAAATTATTCCACAAGTTCATAATCAATTGCACCAAACCATTCTTGTCATTAACAATATTTATTTTAAAGTTTTAGTTTGGTATAGTTTTTCTTGATGAAAAGCATAGGACTCCAAAACCCGAATCTCCAATAAATTTCATCCATATATATCCCAATACAAATTACTACAATGGATGCTCACCGGAGGAGTGGCGCCCGGAGGAGGGAGCCGGGAAGTGACAATGGGCAAGGCCATGGAGGAGGGAGCCCGGAGGCAGAGGAGGGGGAGGCGGCCGTGAGGAGTGAGCCGAGGAGGCGGGAGGCGGACTCAGCGGGCGAGTCTGTGCAAGTCATGGATCTGTGAGGATGCGGGGCAAAGGAGCGGTGGTCTGGCAAGTCTTGTGGCCAGCAAGGTGGAGGCGGAGGGGAGGAGCGCCAGGGGATTTTGGGGAACGGGGAACGGAGAGGAACCGGCAGCGTGGGGGGTTTGGGGAACAGGAGAGGAACAGGCAGCGTGGGGAGAATTGGCATAAACCGTTACTTTTAGCTCCCGAGTGTCTCAGAACTAACGACACTCGGAGCTAATTTTTTGCTCCGTCGTAGTTTCAGAGTGTCCGTCGGACACTCGAGAAAGTTAACTTTCCCGAGTGTTTCATGAGGCACTCGGGAAGTTCCCGAGTGTCTTATTCAAAACACTCGGGAAACTTACTAGCACTCGGGAACTTCGACGATTCTGGTAGTGCATCCATGCTTAAACTCTTTCAAATGAGTTTTCACAGCTCACTTGAAATGGTTCATCAAATCTTTGAAAGGAAGGCAAGTGAAAGAGATGGACAGAGACATGGTATGGGCCAGAACAATGTAGGAACTAACTTGAGCTTCTATATATCCTTGCTCACCCCAACGGGTTAACTCGAAGTTGCTAGGGTTGGTTCCTTCAGGCTTATCTAAACTCCTAACATGGCGCTAAACAAGCAAAACATCAACACACATAGGCCACTGGGGCTACCCAGAAACTCCTAGTATTGCTAACTTTGATATTTCGGTGTTACCTAGAATTTTTATTATTTTTATTGTGCATCTATTTTTTTTTATGGGATCAGTGAACATCTAAGCTGGGGGAATGAGGCAATTACGACCCCTTCATGTCAGACTGCCTTTCCTCCCTCTCCTTTCTCCTGTCTGCCACCTTTTGGCATATGGCGTTTTAGTATAATATTCACTTATTTGTAAACCAACATTAACAAGAAAGCTGTTTGTGCTACACCTCTTTACTACCTGTTCAAACTTTGCTATCAATTGAAGCAAGATGTCCGTAATGCATGTTTGGGCCCTGCAGCCTGCGTTTTTGGTTTCATGCTTAAATTTCCTTTCGATGGACACATGATTTCTCTTCAAATCTAGAATAGCTAGCTACACTTTTATATCTCATAGGAGACATAGTTATCAGATTGATCTTTAGTAGTAAAAGCTTCTTGTTGATGGTTGGCATTTAGAAGATGGATAGGATTGGGGAGATATACCTGTTTGGCTGATCATGTTGTATGAGGAATGAAACTCCTTATATTATTTCTGTATGTTTTTTCATTTCGACAATCAAAGTGCACGTATCTCAGTGAAACTCCGGTAAACTTTATTTCCAATTCTGACCTCTTTGGTCACGCCACCACCCGTGGCGTGACAAAACAACACTGTTACGCTATAGGATAAGTCCGCTAAATAGCACTTTTTGTCACGCCACTGGTTGTGGGCCTGTGACATTACCAAACAACACTGTCACGCCACAGGTGGTGGCGTGACAAGAGCTTGCCCAGATACGGGCTGGCGTGACAGTGTTGTTTTGTCACACCACAAGTGGTGGTGTGACCAAAGAGGTCAGAATTGGAAATAAAGTTTGTGGGGTTAACTTTAAAATAAAATTAAAAAAAGGATTCATTAATATAAAAAATTCTATCTCAGTTCAGTCCCAACTGATATCAATTTGTAGGTATCTAAACAATTCATCAGAGTACTGATAGTTCTTCTGCTTGTGAACCAATAATATTGCTCTTTTTTTTAAAAAAAAAAAGAAAAAGAAAATCGCTGCTCGCAAACAATTTTACAGTTCAGTTCAGGATGGATGATATATTTTTCCCACCTTCGTAAGCGAGTCTGCCTACCTTTGTATTTCGGTGTATGCTTATATCTTTGATTTGTCTGTCTTTGTATATACTTATATATTTCATTTCTTTTGCAGTGTGGTAGGTTTGAATGCAAGTGCTTGCCACATGCCAGGAGGCAGGTTGCTTTCGAAGGTGACGCTATGTCTTGTGTTTGTTCTGCACAAGTCGTGCCACGTTGAGTATGAGCTAAATATTAGTAATATAGCTTATGATGTAAATTTTTGTGCATCCGAAAAGGATGTAACTTCGGATTTGAACCCACAAAAATCATATATGTGACATAGATTATGAATGCACTAATCTCAGTCAAAATAGAAGAATAATATTGACTACCCTACAAATGAGATGTAGTTTGCACGCTGGTGGCCTACATGCCAGAGAACTTTTGGACTTATAAATGGCCAACGAATTTTCATTGGGGAAATTCACTATTTGCCTTTTCTTTAGTTGCGTTTTCAGATTTTACCCTCTTTCCCGATCTAATACATTTTTTGCCCCCTCCTTTGTCTATTTCTTCAGATTTTGCCCTCTTTGCATTATTTTATTCTTATATGCATGTTTTCCCGTTACATGCCATGCGAAATTACTCTCTTGCCCTCGGTTCCGTTCCCGTCGCATGCACAGCCCAGTTCTCGTCGCACACACGGTTTGGTTGAAGTAAGGAATGGAAATGGAATGGAAATCCAATCCAGCGTTTGGCTCCAATTAGTGGTATCATCGCTCGACATACAAGATGAACTGCACCAAAATCCCCAATCTTCACTGCCCATCAACATCCATCGAGAGCAAGGAATGGGAAACCAAGGCGGTCACCATCGGCGATCTGATCCACCGCGTCGTCTCCTCCTGCCTCTCCAACCACCTGCCCAGCCACTACACCCTCAACGATTCCGGCGACACCGACCGCCTGCCCAGCCACGATCCCTTCGTTGACTTCGCCGACGCCGTCTAAGGCGCCAAGGAATGCCGGCGCTCCCCTTCTGCGGTAGCGGCGACGGAGGAGGAGGAGGAGGAGAAGAAGAGGAAGGTGGCGGCGGTGGCCAAGGGCGCCGAGCGGCCGCGGGACGCGGAGGCGCTCATGGCGGAGGTCTTCGATGCGGTCTCGGCAGGCGCCACACAGACGCAAGGCCAGTATGCCAGACGCCTATGGGACCCGACAAGATCTTGCCGGCCGTTGCCGCCGAGCCCACCACCTCGCGTGCCTCTGCGACCGCTTCCGCCACTCGCCTCAAAGAGAAGCTCGCATGGCTCAAAGTGAGGAGGAGCGAGGCGAGCTTGAGGAGGGAGGCGAGGCCGGGGTTGCAGGGGTGGATGATGGGGGAGAGCCGGGAAGGACGCCGCCGATGTCAAAGAGAAGCTCGCGCAGGGTGGATGATGGGTGGAGGGAGGCAGGGCCGGGAGGGAGGAGGAATGGAATGGGGAGATGCCCACGGGAGAGATAGTGCTGGTGCTAAGGGTAAAAGAGACATTTCGCGTGGCTAGTAACGGAAAAACAGGCGGAAATAATTAAAAAAAGGAAAAGAGGGCAAATAGCGAAGAAACTGACTAAACGAAGGGCAAAAAATGTATTAGATCGGGAAAGAGAGTAAAATCTAAAAACGCAACTAAAGGGAGGGCAAATAATGAATTCCCCCATTTTCATTAGCCAAAAATATGCATCATGTAATCCTCGTGTTAAACTCCTCTACTTACTCATGCTTTTAATTCATCCTTTGGGCATTTCTTCATGACTAATAGCCAAAAGCCACTACTAAATTGTTCTATTAGGCTAAATTACATTTCCAACCATGTTCATATCATAGTTTAGTTTAGAAGCACCTATTCTACGCAGAAACATATGTCTGTACCTATATATTTTCTATAACATGGCACTACGTATTATCTTACTGATATTTTACCTTAATGTATGTTTTGTCAATTAGTAGCAGTAGTTTGTTTCCTATAACATATTCAGTTAATATATGTGTTGCCAATTATCAGTGGTAGTTAGTGGGAATTAAAAACGCCCCATGTTTATGTGAGAAACTCTAGGGAACAAACTAGATTCCCTTTAGCACTCCTTTATTTTAATCCTGGGTCCACTAGTGTGTTCCATCCATCGTCTAGCTAGCTATCCGCCAGGTGGCCTCCCCCAGCCAGCCCCGCCGCCACGTCGGTTTTTCGTTTTTCTTTTTTTTAAAAAAAAAATCATTTATGCATAATTTTTTGTAGAAATTTTTAAATATAGCAAATGGGCTCTAAAAATTATGAATTTTTTGTTGAGCCTCTTGACCTACTGTACTTGCTTTTGTAATTTTTTTCAAGTTTTAATTATTTCTGAATTTTTTTGGAAAAAGGAAAAAAGGGAGAAAAAATTGCTACTGTGGTTGTCGCAATGTGGCCATGCGGCAACCATGTGCTACAGTGTGGTTGCCGTACAACCACCGTACGGCAACCATTGTAGCAATTTTTTTCCTTTTTTTCTTTTTTTCGAAAATCATTTATGTCTAATTTTAGTAAGAATTTTTAAATATAGCAAATGAGCTCGAAAAATTATGAATTTTTTTGTGGAGCCATCTGACATAGTGTACTTCGTTCTGAATGTTTTTCTCAAAAAATTCATTTAAGTATACTGTTTGTCGGAATTTTCGAGAAAAACTCAAAACATATAAAATTTTGAAAAAATTACACAAGCAAGCACAATGTGTCAGGAGACTCCAAAATAAAATTCATAATTTGGAGAGCCCATTTGCTTTATTTAGAAATTCCTATAAAAACTATACATAAATGATTTTAAAAAAGTTATCGTGGTCGTGGCGGCGCTTGAAAAGCGTTGTTAGCTGCTGTCAAGACGACGGCTATGTGGCAACGGCCGACGCGCGACGGGAAGTGTTTCTGCACGACGACCATACGATATCGGTGCTATATTTGTAAATACACATGATACATGATCATTTCTGTAAATATAGGTTGAAAACATGCTGTATCTCCGGAAAAAAAAATTCGGATGCGGTTCGATACTCTCTCCATGTCAAGTCAAGGCAAAGTGCAAATCGATCGGACCAAAAAATCAACTCTAGTCCTTCAACGCCACAGGCACATCAAATAGGCAACCAAGCGCCACAAATTTTTTTTTTTAGGTTGTTGGAAATGGGAATCGGGAGAAGCAGTGGTACAGTTAATATAAAAAGAAGCGATCAAAGCTAAGTATATAAAGATAGGGTACCGGTGTAAACGCTAAGGACATATATAAATACAATAATACAGATAACTGCTGTCTATAGTAATTTTTTATGTCACCTGTAAACAGCATTAAAAACAACTTATACAATAGATTATGGTGATACAGTCAACACAGGATTGTAGACAACACACAATCTTTTAATACTTTTTTTGGTTCTGGTGCTACAGTCGGCTACATGATTGTAGACAACACATTTATCTCACTTTATTCTCTTTTATCTATATCATCTTAAATCCTATATGACAGAGATTATAGACAGCTGATATAAATCTATTGTACATTACCTAAAAAATACCACAACATCCAGAAACTAAATTTATTATTTCACTCCAATGTTTAGCACACCTTCTTTCTTTAAGATGGGACCCACCCTATCTCTCCTAAGTCCTACCTACAAGCGGAGCCATTAATTTTTTTATTCACTTGGAACCTCTTCGGCTCAGCGTATGGGATCGGTATCAAGCATGTCAGGTGAGCTTGGCACCGGTACCAAGCACCGCGTTAAAGGTGCTCTTAGGCTATCCACGCCGTGAGAGGTGTAACTCCCCCTCTCTACATCCCTCGTCCTCTCTCACACCTCACCCCCCGTCTCACCCCTCTCACAAATCATCCACGTCACTGCTGAGTGCTCCCGCCGCCTCTGCACACTTCAGATCCACTGCACACTTCAGATCCACCACTGTTGACTCCCGCCACCTCTGCACACTTCAGATCCACCAATGTTGGCTCCCGTCGTCGTCGTCCGCTCAACACCCACTGCCACCCGCTCCAGATCTGCCACCACTCGCTCCCGCCACCGCCGCTCATTCTCGCCATCGCCGCCGCCGCTGGCTCCCTACACCGCTGCTTCCAGAACAGCATTAGCAACAACGGTAGAGCGACGGCCGATCTGAAGGTCGTCGGTTGATAGGTATGCCTGCATTTTTTATTCACTTGGCATCTACACACATCGGAGCCAGGAATCTTCCCTCTAGCACCGTCCTCTCTCGATGTCAACACCCTCTCTCTCTCCTCTTCTAGCACCGGTTGAGAGGTGCACGCTGTAGATGGCCTTAGAGACCATGCTAACATCCAAAATGACATACATTCCTACTAGAGAGTCTTACGAGTAGTGTTGATAAAAAAAATGCGGCTGATAAATCGAATGAACGTTGCAAACGCGTAAGATGGCAAAGATGATGTATGTGTATATAGAGTTATACACTATAAATGGACAACACGTTCTGGATGGAGGAATTTTTTGCCGATACGGTCGTTTTTTGAAGTGGTATTTACACTTCTGACCAAAGCGCAGCAGTATTTGCATAGAAATTTGGCCGGGCAGGCGTCGGGCAGGTTCAAGACCGCTGGCGCCACACGCCACCATGGGCGCAAGCAAGTGGCAAGGCTGGCGGCCACCTCACCTCCGCGACAAGACTGCCCCGCCACGCCTCCACCACGCTCACGCGCCGCCATCGCCACGCCACGCCTTGTTGGCTTGGCAAACATCTTGCATATGTTGGCATGCATGCGCAACAGCGCTTGACCAATTAGGGTTAGTGGTTAGGTTTAGTTAGGGTTAGTTAGGGTTAGGATTAGGTTAGTTTAGTTAGGTTTTTTATTTTTTTTCTCGAATTTTAAATTATAGCAAATGATATCAAAAATTACGAAATTTTTGTGTAACCTTTCGACATAGTGTATTTGATTATGTAATTTTTGTATTATTTTATTTGTTAAGAATCTTTGGATATAACTTTGCTTTTGTACGATCAATTAATGTAGTTGATATGGTCATTTTGCTAGGTCATATGGTCATTATGATACCGTGACATGTGCTCATTTGTTGGAGATTGTAATGTGGTTCTTGTAGGCACTTCTGTCGCCAAGTGTTGATTGTAATGCTTGGTTCATGCATTTTGTCAAACTTTGCAATCGAAAGTTTGGATGAAATGTTATCTCGTGACTCTCTTTGATGATTGCAGTGGATATAAATACCGGACTCTGGCGCCAAGGCCTCGACTCCTCCTCCACTCGGCTATAAATACCGGACTCTGGCACTCGCTCTTCGGTCATATCAATTGCGTTTCGATTCTCGTTCTTGCGCTCGTCACGAGAACTCGAGAACGTAATATAATTAATTTTATTGGGAGGTGCTGTTTTCTCGCTTCGCCACTCGGCCTTGATTTATGACTTCCTCGAAGGGTGATTTATTATCTCGAAGGGTGATTTATTACTTCCTCGGAAGGGTGATTAATTACTTCCTCGTAGAAGGGGGTAATTTGTGTTATGCTTTTGCCGTTATTACCGTAGTCGTAATTAGTTAGTCTTTGTTAGCTAGTCGTAATTAGATAGTTTAGGGTAATTAATTAGTAGTAATTAGTTAGTCGACTAGTAATGAATTAGTTTAGTGCTAATTAATTAGTCGTAATTAGTTTAGTAGTCATCGTTCTAAAGATATGAAGTAAGTGGAAATAAAGTACTGGTATTTTTTAGTGGTAATTAATGAACCGTAATTAGTTAGTTTAGAGATAGCTAATTAGTCGTAATTAGTTAGTTCACTAGTAATAAATTAGTTTAGTGCTAATTAATTAGTCGTAATTAGTTTAGTACTCATCGTTCAAAGATATCAAGTAAGTGTAAATAAAGTCTTCGGTATTTTCTAGTGGTAATTAATCAACCGTAATTAGTTAGTTTAGAGATAGTTAATTAGTCGTAATTAGTTAGTTCAAGAGTAATGAATTAGTTTAGTGCTAATTAATTAGTCGTAATTATTTAGTGGTTGTTGTGGGTTTAGGTATTTTCGAACATGCAAGACTTGATTGTGTTTTACGGCGATGGGCTTGTACGAGCCGGACACGATGGGTTGGACCTGCCGAGATGCCAAGATAAGGTGGTCGGGCGGAGGGCTCCATGCGATGAATATTCACGAGTGCTAAGTCTGATCCGGAGGAGTTCTCACGAGCCAAGGACTAAGAAAGTTATGATTGAGGCGATCACCGCACCAATTATGTGTGGGAGCTCAGAAGGTGGATGGAAGCATAGCATGGAGGCAAGACATGGAGATTGTCTCACCGAGGCTGCCATTCACGGAAGCCTATGGTGTACGCCAATTTCAGACATAGGGCGTCGAAACCCCGATGATGCCGAGGTCTGCATAAGTGGGCAAGCGCACTGAACTCAAGATGGCAAAGACGGAATGTCTTTGCCTCGGGAAGTCCGTGCCTAATTTTGTGCCAAATGAGGGGCGGAAACATGGTGGTCGGCCCGCATCGACCGCCACAAGTATCTCTGGGGACGAGACTCGGGTTGAGTCCGACGAGGACACCGACCCAAGCTCGGATGGTGCGACGAGGACGCACACGGCCGGTGGTCCTTACGTGGCATCGAGACTTGATGATATCGCGGTGCGTTCGCTCGTCTTCGCCGCAAGAAGAAGGCTCCCTGGGGGTTTGAAGTCGACACCCTCTTAGTTGGGCGGCGCTTCCGAACAAGGTGGCGTGCAACAAGCTATAGCACGCAGACGCTTTGTCCATCACCGTAGGTACCGAGTGCACCGTCCAACCTGTGGAAGTACGCATGAAGTGCATAGTAGAAGGTCGCCTGGCAAGGCAAGGTCGCTCTCCGAGCAAAGATCTTTGGCTCGGTCTTCACGGCCAAGGAGCCGATCGACCACACCGCGAGCTCGGCGAGCCCTGCGCAAAGATCGAACGTGACTTCGTGATATGTTGCAAACCTCATCACGCACCTAGTTGAGGCGACGTGTCTATCTCCCCCAAGCCGATGATGTCAAGTCGCCAATCGGGTTGGCTATCCGATTAGCTACAAAGAAGGTCCGACGAGCCAAGCGTAAAGTCATCGAGACTATGTACGGGACATACGAAGAGGCGCATAACCTTGTGCCGAGATTGCTTCACCAGATTGCCGGATCAAACCCCGCACGCATATAAACAAGCCGACCGTGAAGATTTGAAAAAGGCCCAACCACTTCATCTTCGATAGGGTGTTACGGGCTTTCGCCGTGCCATCAGGGCTTCAAGTTCGCCGTCCGTGCTAACGATGGATGGCACTTTTCTCATGGGAAGTACAAGGGCACCATCCTCACGCGGTGGCGGCGATCACGAATGACCAACTTCTCCCGATTGCATTTGCCATTGTCGAAAGCGAGAACACATCCAGCTGGCTGTGGTTCTTGGAGAACGTGAAGAGGGCCGTGGTGGGAGACCGCCAACGCTCGCTTAGTCACGCATCGCAATCTTTGGGTTGTTGGCGGCCATCAACAGCATGCAGCGTGGGATGGATCCATCTCACCAGTGGAACGACGTGCAATCCAGGTGGTGCATGAGGCATCTTGCATCTAACTTGTTCACGCGGTTCCGCAGTCAGGAACTCATGAAGACGTTCAAGGCATTGTGTATGCGTAACCGGCGGCGGAAGTTTGAGTCTATTTGAGAGACCTTGAACACCGGACTCACGAGACATACAAGGAGTCCACTCCGAGAGGGAGCAACCTAGTAGCACCATAACCTTCTCCCAAAGGATTAACGACCACGCTCTGAATTGGAGAAATGGTCCTCCTCTATGACACTGAGCGGGCGAGGTGCGGCGTTATGACGACCAACATGTCCGAGGTCTACAATAGCGCCCTGAAAGGTGTGCGCGGCTCCCTATCACCGCGGTTGTCCAGAGACATGGACTCGCACTGCTGGTTATTTCAGGAATAGAGCCACCGCAGCCAAGCGGATGATGGACGAAGGCAAGCAGTGGTCCGAGAACATGCAGAGACACATGGATCGGAAGATGGAGAAGGCCCGAATGCACGACATCCGGGTGATCGACGGCCTCAGGCGAAAGTACGAGATCAAGCTTCGACAGAAATACGTCAATAGTCATGCTAGGGGGGAAAGAAAACATGCATGCACCCTGGGTGATGTGGCGACATGCACCTGCAACAAGCCAAAGCTCTTCCACAAACCATGCTCGCACGTGTACAAGGCATGTGCGCAAATACGACAGATGGCTACACCATACATCTCTGAGTACTACGACATGCAGCACCTATTCGGTACATGGAGCGGAGAGTTTCACTCGTATGGTTTGGAAATGAATTACAAGGATCTTTGGCCCGACATGGTGCACTGGGGTCCCAACAGGGACTTGAAGAGAATAGGGAAGGGGCGACGGCAGACGCGGCGCTTCCGGAATGACATGGATGCTAGTCAACATACCAGTATTAGCCGCACTGTGAAGTGCAGGATATGCAAGACCCCTCGGCACTCAATGAAGGATTGTCCCATGAGCACCTAGTTCGTCCTGGCCGTCATTCAAGGTCGTAATTTAAAGTTTTTCTGTCTTGCTTGTTATGTACAACAAGAAAATTATACGAGACCCAAACTATGGACTCTTGACAAACTTCTACAAGAGGATGTTGCGTATAACAACCCGCTTATGAGAAGAGGAAACAACTAAAATACCCGGATTTTTCAATGAAAGATGCTCCAGGTGCCACCACGTTTGCGGTCGAAGTGTGTGTGTGGTGAACCGACAGAGATCATTCACCACACACCTGCATACACGCCGCCGGGCGCATTACATGTGCGGCCACTACATGGTAAGCGTTTCTTTCGCAAGACGATTTTCCTCCCAACGTTGAATTCCTTCAATTTTTAACTTCATCTCCACGTAATGCAGCCCGAGATGCGCTGCCACTTCTTCCAGTGGATTGACGGCCCGGAGATGTACGACAGGGCATTCATCCAGCAGAGTACAAGCTCAACTACTCGGTGCGGGCCGAGAACTTCTCACGGTGGAAACCTTACGTGCATGAGGAGGCACCGGCGACCCGAAGAACTCCCCGAGCGTAATCCATATCGACGACAAGGAAAGGCTCATGCAAACGTCGATTATGAAGAAATTACATCCTTCTTATGATTTTCACTATACGGTGTACTTACATCATGCAAACGCAGACATGGGCGACTTGACACACCACCGACGTGGACATTCCCGTAACAAGGGCAAGGGAAAGGCTCATGAGGTCGAGCGGCCGCCACAACAGATCCGGCCGCTCGGCGGCCATCCGTATCCACGACGTCAGTTATGAAGAAATTACATCCTTCTTATGATTTTCACTATACGGTGCACTTACATCATGCAAACGCAGGACATGGACGACTTCGACACACCAGCCCGACGTGGACAGTCCCGTGACAAGGGCAAGGGAAAGGCTCATGCTACCGAGTCTTGTCGCCACAACAGATCCGGCCGTCGGGAGCAATCTACATGGACGGCGTGAGTTATGAAGAATTGACATTCTTGTTACGTTTTGTCTTGCACGATGTACTTACATCATACAATCGCAGGTACTGGACGACGACGACATACCAAACCCGACGTGGAGAGTCCGGCGATAAGGAAGGTTCTTCGACCGAGACCCACCGACGCCGAGACAAGGCTCCTTGCTATGGCGCCGCGGAGACAAGTAGCACACATCGTTAAATAGTACCTACCCACATGTTGTACGGCATCTTCATAATCACAACGAGTGTTCTGAGTCCCTTCGATTGCATTATGTATAAGCTTCATAAAGTAATTTGCTTTAACTCCACCATAGCCTCAGTAATGTGATTAAGAACCGTGTCGGCAGAGATCTATGTTTCTAATCTGCTGCCTTGCATGAGCAAGTGCAATGCCAAGGGAGGTCACGGAGGTCTAGGAGGTCACGGGAGGTCACGGGAGGTCTCGGGAGGCCACGGAGGTCACGAGAGGTCTCGTGGAGGTCTTAGGAGGTCTAGGGAGGTCACGAGAGGTCTCGTGGAGGTCTAGGGAGGTCTCGGGAGGTCTAAGGAGGTCTCGAGGAGGCCACGAGAGGTCTCAAGGTTTAATGGAGTGGAATCATTATACAAAAAGTTTGTACGTTTATTGATTAATACGAACAAGACACTCATACGAAATAGCGATAACAAGCATGTAGTACAATGAAAATCGCATAACACATGATACTATATGGCTCACTCGTCTGAGCCACTACTCTCTCCCTGCTGCGGTTGCGTCCGCGTGCGCGGCCTTGTTTTGCGCCGAGCATGACCTGTGGAATACGTCCACCGCTCTGGAGAACGCGTGTCGGTTCGGAGGGGGTACGGAGACCGTTGAGGCGGAGGTGGACCAAGAGATCGAGTCGGAGCAGTAGTCCGGTAGGCGACATGTCGCCGTGATGAGACGTCTTGCCGCACTGGGGGACACTTCCGAGGAATTCATCCACGATGGAGGCTAGAAAACAACTCTGGGGGTACGATTCCTGCAACTCCGGTTGCGCGCATGAACTCTCGCCGAGTATACCGGGGCACCGAACCGGAGGACATCTGCGCTTGAACGACGGGGCAATAACCCGGAGGAGCTCGCCTGCGACGCTAAAACCCCGGCCGCCATTGTCCTTGCCTGGCGTCGTGTCGCTCCTCGGTAGGAGTGGGAGGCCCGTGATCGCCGTCATCGGTCGATAGAATCGCCATCACCCCCACGGGTCAAGGTCGCAAGACAAACGATGTTAGTACAAATAAACACTCGGATGTAAACTAAGAACATCGTACCTCCGGATGTGCAAAGGCAGATAACCGAGAGGGCGGCAGTCGGTACCGGTCCGAACGACAAGTGATTCATCCCGACGGACCTCTGGCGAGAGAACGGCATGATGTTAGCGGCACGTAAGGCATAATTACAAAACTTAATGTAAATTTGTACATAGCGACTTACTCCGGCGGCGACTGCCCGCAGATGACCGACGGGAACGCTACGACGCTCACGGACTCGCTAGGTCGTGGTGACCTAGCGGGTGAGCACGGCCCCCACTTCGCGCCGTCATAAGAAGACGTCCCTCGAACGACCACAGCTCAAGTTCTTTATTATCTTCTTCATCTCCGCCGAGATGTGCTTCAAAACTTTTTATATACCGCCGGGTTCTATCTCGCCCGAGTTGGGCCTCGTCCATTGCGCTCTCGACGCCTATACCGCTCTAATCAGAGTGACATATGTAATGTGTTCATTAACAAAAATACGAATATCGTCAACAAAACTGCGAACCAGAGGTTGTAAGTGTCGTACGGTGTCGTCATGTCTTGAAGCGTTGTGATGGTCGTACGTGCGGCGGAGGCTCTCTTGGTGCGTCTGAAATGTCACCTCCTCTGGGCGCTTCGGAGGAGGAATGGTGAGTCTTGCGCGCGTTCGTGGCATGTACCACTCCATATACGCAGCGTACGACTCAGGGTCATACGGACGCTGCTCATGCCATACATCCACGTGCATCCTATTAATCCATGTCGCAATCCATTGGTGCTGGTGCATTTGCCAGTCCGAAATATGCCCACCCGACCTCGATTGCCTGCATTTTCGGAAAGATTAATGTTACAAAAGAAGACGTAAGGACCGCAAAAATTACTTGGATGAAATTTGACTCACGGTGTCTGGCTTCGCTCGAGGGCTCGCTGCTCGGGGCACGAGCCGGTATCGACAAAATCGTCAGATTACGCTTGCGGCGCGTAAGGCTCCACCATATGTGAGAACACCAGGTGGCAGGTCGTCGTCCACAATAATCGATCCACGACGCATTGCGCAGACAAATTGCGTCTTGGCGCAACCGCGGCGTAAAATCAGCATGCCATGGACACCAGATGATGTCGCTCTCGTGCAACGACTCGAACTCGTTGTGGTACAACGAGTAGCACCTCGCCGGTCTTCCGCTGGCCCAGCGCAGACGGGCGGCAGTCCACCGTAAGCCCATGGTGGGCGCGTCTATGTGGTCATGTGGGAGAGGGTGCAGGTGCGCCATTGTCTCAATGGTCGGCCGCCCATCAGGAAGTGCTCCTAACTCCACAACCGCAGGAGCACGTAGCACACGACCGAGTTACTACCGGTACTGCCGCGCATGGCGCCACACAACCCTCGGTATGTAGCGAAGGACTACCGATCCCACCAGATTCTCGAGATCGGCCGGCCCGCGTCAACCAAAGACTCGGCGACGCGATGAAGCGGGTTCAAAAATCGCCCTTTGTGGTTGGAAACAGACCCAACCAAAGAGTGGAGAAGGTAAGCAACGAGATGCGCCCTAACGACGCCCCGAGGTGCACCTCGCGGCATTATTGAATCGCCTCACCAAGCCCGAGGGACGCCACGGCACCCTCCGGCAGAGGTTGGCTAAACCGCTGCTCCAGCCTGACCTTCCATCCGCTCTCGGAGGGTCGGAACAAGCGGCACACCGGATCGGGAGACCACCAAGAACGAGACGTCCTCTAGGGTGATCGTCATCTCACCCCACCGAAAATGGAAGGTGTGCGTCTCGGGCCTCCACCGGTCCACAAGTGCGGACAACAGGCTGCCGTCTAGGGTGAACCCACGTTGGAAGGACACCATCCTCGCAAAGGGCAACAAGCCCGTCTCCCGGAGGATCGGGACGTAACGATCGTCTAGCGCCCACCAGTCCCTCCCCGCCCGAAGCGCCAGGGGCGGAGGGCCATCCACGCCAGCGGTGAGCCACAGCTTGCACCGGTGGTCCTCATCGTAGAATTGTTCTAGTAGCTCCGGTAGAGACATAACTAGCAAAACATACATAACGAACATTACTGACAATGTGGCTAATTAAACAAAGAAGAATGTAGCTAAATTAAAAATTACGATAAACCTACGCGAACGCATTTACTTACGGTTAATAACGTTGAAATATAATCGAGAGAGCAAGCGCATGAAAAGAAAAGAATGGGCAGAGGAGCGAGCGAGTGACTGCGATATGAACTTAGCAGAAGAACGAGCGAGCGACTGCGAAATGAAATCGCGCGGTCGCTCTCTCCAATATATATGCACTGCAATCATCAAAGGGAATCATTTTATATCCACTGCAATCATCAAAGAGAGTCACGAGATAACATTTCATCCAAACTTTGATTGCAAAGTTTCGCAAATGCATGAACCAAGCATTACAATCAACACTTGGCAAGAAGTGCCTACAAGGGCCACATTACAATCTCCAACAAATGAGCACATGTCACGGTATCATAATGACCATATGACCTAGCAAAATGACCATATCAACTACATTAATTGATGCGCATAAAAGCAAAGTTATATCCAAAGATTCTTAACAAATAAAATAATACAAAATTACATAATCAAATACACTATGTCGAAGGTTACACAAAAATTTCGTAATTTTTTGATATCATTTGCTATAATTTAAAATTCCGAAAAAAATAAAAAACCTAACTAAACTAACCTAATCCTAACCCTAACTAACCCTAACTAAACCTAACCACTAACCCTAATTATGGTGGTATTGGCATGCGCCAACATGGCAAGATGTTCAGCCAAGGCCAACAAGTGACGTGGCGTGGCGTGGGGCGGCGTGCGAGGTGGCGGGGGCCGACGTGGCAGGGCGGTCTTGATCTTGGAGGCGAGGTGGCCGTCATGCCGGCCAAGCCAAGGCTCTGCGTCCATGGTGGCGTGGCGGCCATGCGCTGAACAAGACGCCTGCTCAAGGCCGCCCGCCCGCGAAGAAGTAAATACTGCATACATGGTCAAGTGTAAATACCACTTCAAAAACGACCGTATCGGCAAAAAATTCCTGGATGGAGTGCCTAATATTAGCTAGGAAGGAGTTTTCTTACTGTATGTTCGTCGAAGACTACGGACTAAGGAGACATTGAATCTAAACAATCCAACATAAATACGGCCGGGTAAATTTATCTAGAAATCCTTAAAATTGATCTTGAATACTGAATAAATTAAAGAAGGCAGTAATAGCTGAGTGGAATGTACTACATTTGAGATCGAAGAGCATGTTCGTGGTGGCAGGGCAGCTAGACCGGGTGGCGAGAAGAGGACTCGAGCCAGTCGATTAACAAAACAATTCAGATTTCTGCAGGTGCTAGTCGTGCATGTCAGATATTTTTATCATCAGATCAGGCTAGGTCGTCATGGTTTAGTACTACACGGTGATCAGTTGCCTGCAAGGAAAAATCCATCCAGATTTAGGACTACTTGCGCCCAATCCGAGCCATACATTTTTTTTAGTGTATTATTATTTCAGTATTGCTGTGCCTGTGCGTACTACAGTGAAGCGCAGGCCTTTCCATTCGCGCAAGCATTAGCATCAGCATCAGCAGTACCGTTCGCCTTCTGCGGTACTACGTAAAGTTTTCGACTTTTGCTGCCTGCGACTGCGACAAATTCAGCCATTGCAATTTGCAAGCAGTTGCTGAATTGAATTCCACCGACAAGCGTTGTAGGATCAAGAATAACCGATTAGAGGAAGGTGAATAGGCGGGTTTTAGTCTAAACAAGTTACACTTCTAATTAAGCAATACAACACAAGAAATAAGTTAGAACTGTAAGTGCGAAAATGGTAAAGATTAGGAATAACCACAATGAGACAATAATGTGTTTTTCGTGGTATCGAAGACTTGTCGGTCTTCACTAGTCCACGTTGAGGAAGCTTAACAACTCAAGTCGGCTTCACGAATTAAGCCTTCCCTCAATCACTATGATTGTTTTTCCACCGCTTCGGAGATGGCGAATATCAAACCACTCACAAGCTTATACCGGACCTCTTCACAATCTTCTTTAAAGAGATCACCGTGCTCCACCGCCAAGGCCGTCTAGGAGTTTGGCAAAACTTCAAAAGTAATAAATCAATGACCTTCGTTTGACGGCGCTCAAGTGCAATAGGATCAACTAGGATGAATGAATACACTTGAATGAACTCAACCACCTCACAATGAATGCACAAGGAAATTTTAGTGTTGAGTGAATGCTCAAGGCTCTCAAGACTCTATAGATGTTAAATGAACACTAGCAACAAGTCCTTGAGCAGATGGAGGGGTATTTATAACCCTCACCAACAATTATGACAGTTAGGGAGAGAAACCCCAACTTTCAGCGAAATGCAGTATGACCGCCATCTAGGGTGCGGTACGACCGCATCCAATGTCAGAGCACAGTAACGGCTAGAACAGATGCATTTAATTGCTCTGACATAGTCGTTGAAAATTCGGCACGGTACGACCGCCAATCAACACATGGTACAACCGCATCGCCCGATCATACCGCATTAACGAGCGGTACAACCGATCGTAGGGTTTCCAAATTCACCGAAATGACATGCTCTCTGAAAAATACGCACCGCCTTATAAAAATCGGTACAACCGCATCGTGGTACGATCGTTTCTCAAATGCGGTACAACCAATTATCAGAGAGAGCTCCGAGCCAAAATGCATCGGTTCTGGTTTTATCAAACCGCCAACTAGAAATCGGAACGACCGCAATACGGTAGTAGCGCTCAAAGTGCCGATCGTACCGCATTAGCGCTCAGTTGGCAGAAGCATTCAAAATCCGGTAATACCGCCAAGTAAAGTGCGGTCATACCGCACCAAACGGTACAACCGCCAATTTAACTTCGGTACGACCGATTTCTGACAAATGCATTTTGAGCTTTCAAATTCAAATTCAAATGCATGCATGATCCTAAATTGATCCATATGGTACAAGAACATGCTATCAAGCTACTAGCCACGATCCCTCTTAATAGTACGGTATTTAACCTATAATCCGGTCTTCCAACCAATTCTCCTAAGACCGGTAAAATAAAAGGATCATAGACTACTTGTACCTTGTCTTTAAGCCATGTAGATCTTCGTGTATCTTTTAGCATGCATCTTTACGTCATCAAGACCACCAATGGAACTTAACCTTGTAAATACTCAATAAGCATGTTAATCCTATATTCACATATTATCATTAATTACCAAAACAATTTTTAAGAGCCTAGATGCTTTCACGCGTGCAGTGAAGTGAAGTCACATCCATGATCCGACGTATGTTCGATTCTTGCTTGTGTTGTGTGACGTCTGATTTAGAGAATAGAGCGATCAAATATATTGGCATGTCCTAAGCCAAACTATTATAGCCTTTAATTGAATTCCACCAAACTTTTTTATTCGTTTTAGCAAAACTACCACCCGGTTAATCGAAATTACAAAAATAGCACCACAACAGGCTAAACAGGCGCCGCGTGACACATGCAGCGCACCGGTTTCTATGACCACTTTAGGACCAACGTCTTGATTGAGAAAGTTGCATCCATTGTAAAAAGAAAAGTCAAAGGCAAGGCATCTATGACCACTCAGACCGTTGCAGATACCTATCGCGTTCTAGGACCACTTTAGGTACCTGCCGCGCTGTCAAATGGCTACAGGTACATGTCGTTGTGAACCTATCGCACTTCCAAACTACGGCAGGTTTCTTGCCGCGTTTCCAAACAACTGCAGGTTTCTATGGCGCTGCCATCTCACTCCTTCCATGCTTGGTGGTTCCTACCGTGGTGCGAACGTTTTGTCGCCCTTTCCAGGGTGTTGCATGTGCTTGTTTAGACTATCGTAGTGCTATTTTTACAATTTCAACTAGTCTAGCTAAAATGAATAAAAAAGCGGCCAAAACAGCCCAAGACTCCATCCTCGGCTCCTCTCAGGCTCTTCTCCCCCGCCTGGCCACCACACGTACACACATAGGGCTTGTTTGGATTGGGTCCTCGAGCTGACCTGCCTTGCTGGGAGCATCCTTAGGGAGTGCCTAGGTTGTGTTTGGTTGCAGCCCTGAGAGTTTGCCTGGTCCAGGCTGGGACGTCAAGCCCAGGTGTTCGAAAACGAAGGCTTGGCTCTTAAGCAAACGATCATCTTCCTCCTCACTTAGCTTCCTCCTCCTTGTGGCACCTCGCTCGGCTCCGCTCTCATCGTCGTGACCACCTCACCCGGCCCCACCTCAGTCGCTGTCGCCTCCTGCCCCTTAGATCCCGACGTTGAGATGGATCCCACCACCTCCTTGCTCTGACGCCGAGCCTGGCTCCCGCCGCCGCCTCCTCCTCCTCCTCCTCGCCTAGCTCCTGCCGCCTCCTCACCCGGCTCTGCCTCAGTCGCTGTCGCCTCCTCCTCCTTAGATCCCGATGTTGAGATGGATCCCACCACCTCCTTGCTCTGACACCGAGCCTGGCTCCCGCCGCCGCCGCCACCTCCTCCTCGCCTGACTCCCGTCGCCTCCTCACCCTGCCACCACCGCCTCCTCACACCGCCGCCATGCCCAGCTCCTGTTGCCGGAAGAACAAGGGATATGGAGGAAGGAATGTTTTAGAGAAGTGTATTTCATTGTTTTACGCTTCCTCATTCTGAGAACGTGTTTTAAAAATTTTATATTTTCTTTAGACTCAGATCACTAATCAAACACCATATTATCAGACTTGTCTAATCAAAATAAAATTATCTATTTTCTAAGTTACCTCTAGCCACCAAGGCGCACATACATACACTACCATTTTTTCAAGCCAGCCAAGCAAACAAGCCCATACACCACCAACACGGCAACACCACGCAGCATACGCGCAGGCACACATACATACACACACCCGATCGGTCCTCCCTCACCCTCCTCCGGCTCCCACCTCCGCGCTGGAGCTGTGGATCCTCCCCCTCTTATGATCTGCGCGCTCACCATGTCCTGCGATCTCCACCCCAAGCTAGAGCTGGAGCTGGACCTCGACAACGACGCCCCCGCCCAAGGATCCGTCTTTGCCGCGGCCAAGCGCCTCAACAAGTCGCGGGAGCCCACCTCCGTGCTCTACAACCGCAGCCCCAGCCCGCCCACCTCCTCCTCCCTCGGCGGCGCAGCATCCTCCTACTCTTCGGCCGCGCCGGAGCCGCCCCCCATCAGCGCCGAGGACTGGGAGGTCGTCCTCTCCGGCGACATGGCCGCGCCCGCCGCCCAACCCCAGGACAGCTCCTTCCTCCGCTGGATCATGGACGCTGGCTACGACGACGGCGACGGCGATGCCTTCGGCTTCAAAGGCCCCGCCTTTGACCCCTTCTTGCCTCCGCCGCCGCACCAGGAACCCGCGGCCGTCGAGGCGTTCTCGCTGCCGCAGCTCCAGCCGCAACTCCCAGCGCAACCGCTCCCCGTCTCCGCCGAGGATGTCGACTCTCAGGCGGCGGTGGACGAGCTCCTCGAGGCGGCGCGCCGCGCCGACGCCGGGGACTCAACTGGCGCGCGCGGGATATTGGCGCGGCTCAATCAACGGCTCCCCTCGCCGCCGCCGCCGGGGCACCCTCCTCTCCTCCGTGCCGCCATTCACCTCCGGGACGCGCTCCTGCGCCTGCTCTCGCCCACTGCCCTCCCACCCGGCTCCGTCTCCTCACCACTCGACGTCGCGCTAAAGCTCGCCGCGCACAAGGCCCTAGCGGACGCATCCCCGACCGTCCAGTTCGCCAGCTTCACAGCCACGCAGGCGTTCCTGGACGCGCTCGGTGGCGCGCGCCGTGTCCACGTGGTTGACTTCGACGTCGGCTTCGGCGGCCAGTGGCCGCCGCTCATGCAGGAGCTCGCGCACCAGTGGCGCCGCACTGCTGCGCCGCTGCCGCCGCCGACCCTGAAGGTGACGGCATTGGTCTCGCCGGGGTCAAGGCACCCCCTCGAGCTCCACCTCACCCACGAGAGCCTGACGCGCTTTGCCGCGGAGCTTGGCATCCCGTTCGAATTCAATGCCATTGTGCTCGACCCCTTTGACCCGTCCTCGCCCATGGGCTTATCGGCGGCGCCCGACGAAGCTGTCGCCGTCCATCTCCCAATTGGATCAGGAACGTTCTCGCAGGCACCGGCGGCCCTCCGTGTCGTCAAGCAGCTCCGTCCTGCCATTGTCGTGTGTGTCGACCACGGATGCGATCGCGGCGACCTGCCGCTCCCGCGTCACGCCCTCAACCTCTTGCGGTCCTGCGCCGCGCTTCTTGAATCGCTGGACGCAGCGGGCTCGTCGCCAGACGTGGTGACCAAGGTCGAGCAGTTCATTCTGCGGCCGAGGGTCGAGCGCCTAGTGCTCGGGGACAAGCTGCCCCCATGGCAGTCCATGTTTGCATCCGCCGGGTTTGCGCCGCTGCAGCTCAGCAATGCGGCGGAGGCCCAGGCCGAATGCCTGCTCAGGCGCACGGCCAACCATGGATTCCATGTCGAGAAGCGCCAGGCGGCACTAGTGCTGTGGTGGCAGCGGTCGGTGCTCGTGTCGGTGTCATCCTGGCGGTGCTGAACGTTGATGTCGGCACGGCATGGCTCCTCCTCATGTTATGCTGGGTTTCAAAACCTGAGCAGCCTGGTACAGTTGCAGTAGATAGTTCATCTTGCCAAACTTGAATCTTTTCATGTATTAATGAAGTTGTTTTGTGATATAAACTAGCAATTGGGTAATGGAATTATTGCTTAGGAGTTCTTGTTCCATGTCAGGGTTGTACAATTGGTATGCGGTATGAACAACGGAAAATTGGAAATGCTGGAGAATGCTAACCCCCAAGCTTGTGATTAATTGTTCATATTGTCGATCTGTGTGCGCATATGTGTATTTCTGCAAGTCATATTAGAGATCAGTAGAAATGCCCCCCCCCAGTCAAAATTATGGGGAGAACAGAGGAAATATGTCATTAGATAATTGTACATTGCTCAGTTGAGTTGAGTATAGTTGAAATTAGTAGCTTGTACTACTGGCAAGGAATCGAGAGGTTTTTTATTGAGCTCCAAATCTATCCATCAGTATGTGCACTGTTATGGTTTGCATCAATCAGCTTACAATTAAGGTGTGCTGAATGATTGGACTCTTCTACTTGTCGCGGATTTTTTTTCTTTTCTAAAAGGACAGCAACAATGAACAGTTGATATGAATGTGATGTGCCTTTCTTAATAAGTGCGATCCATTGTACTACTCCATCTTTCACCCATCGGGATTACATGTTGCATCCTTGTTTTCTTTTGAGTCTTGAAGAATTCTCCTGTTTTTCTTCAGTTGGAACTGCAATTTACTACACATTGCCCCGATTAGCATGATTTAGGGTTGTTGAGATGGCATGGTAATGGAACTGTAGTGCATGAATGCTGTTTTTTCTTTCTTTCAGCACAAACACTGAAGTGCAGGGTAACATGTATGCATCCTCATACCTACTAGTAAACAAGGAAATGTTTCTGTTGAAGCATCGTCATCTGTGAGATGACACCGGCCTTTGATTATGCGCATATGCCAATCTTGCTGCTTGTTTCAGTAGCCATTTAAGGAACATTTGAAAAGGCACAAACTTATAATAAATTAGTAACATCTTTTTTCAAATGTCAAATGAGATGGTACTGTCACTCATACATCTAGTATTTTGCTTGCAGTTGCTACGTCAATTGTTAGGACTACTCTCGCATTTGTTGGGTATGTGGTCCATAATCTGCTAAAAGTGCAGTCAGGTCTATTCTGAGTTACAATGGATTATGGTAGAGTGATGACTACTGTACATCCCAAAATGAAAGGATTCAGAGTTACAATTTTCAAGGGGTTCAAAGTGATTCTTTTTTACCCTAAATTGACGTATTCAGTGAATGTTGAAGCTGATTTGCCTGTATCAGTAGACTTGTATGAAATTCTTTTGGGAGTCATCGGTCATCACTAGTGCCTTTCAGTATCATAATACACTTTGTCCTTTCGTACTTGGCTGCATAAATGAAGGGCTATTTGCAGTTCACCTTTGAGCGATTTTTATTTGCAGTTGAGATTTTTGAACCTTTCCTGATGTATGTTGCAAGTTTTAATCAACTTTTCTTGAGACGCTTTGATTTGTCTTGTTTGCTCCCTTCTCCTCTATCTTTCACTTTCGCTAAGCACTACTGGTACTATGTATGTGTACACAAGTGAGGCTTGAGACATCATTCATGTTCTTCCCTGGAAGGCATGAGATATCTTAACCAAAACTCCTTTCTTCAACTGGTTGAATCATAGCCAAGCAGTTCCTTAGCCTGCTGTCCTCTCTTATTTCTTATGGTGTATTATATGTATTGTGCTTAGGGATGAATCATTTGGTGTCACATGGACTTTGCCCCCATCACATGTACACCTTAATTTTGTATTTCAGCTGGCCCCTCCACACTATATATTAGGTGAACTTTGTTTTTTTCCCCTGCAGTTACTAGCATTAGGTGAGCTTAACCACATGCAGTTGAAATGCATGCCTTGTGTATTGTCTGTTCTTTTAAAATGGTGACCACAGGTTAATCTGCATGCTCTCCAATGTGACTAGGCCTGCAAAAGTTTATTCCCCCAAATTCAACTGATCCATAAATAACTCAGTTAGACAGGAGGAAAAGACCATGAAACCATGGACCATATTTTTGTTTGGTCTTTTACTGACAGATATAATCCGATAAGGACCCCTGCCTGCCATTTATTGATTGAAGATTATGACCTCCAAAGTAGCTCTTAGGACCACACACGGCAGTTCATTGGATGCCAAAATTTGTGGACTCGGTTCTAACTAAACATCCGCAGGCACTGTTGAAGCGTGAACAAGAGCTTAATAAGGTTTATGCCCATGCTGCCATAGTGAAGCACAAACCCAGGTGAGCTGACTAGTGCTGCTTCTGCCTACAATCCTACCCAAAGAAGCATCTCCATTGCTTGTGAACTCTGATGACTTGCAGGTGAATTAACCTCGAGACAAAGGGCCTTGAGATAACTGACTGCTTTACATCTCTCTCTTGCTGCCTAGGAAAGGTATTTTGCAGTGCTCAAGCAAAGTGGGATCTCGTAATGCCCTTTTAGTTTTAGGCTCACATTGGAGAAATACTAGGGTAATCAGAACTGGGAAACAACCTAGTGCTGGGTACACCACTGTATCAGCAAGGATCTGACGCACTCCAGGGAAGTCAAGTCACTATCAATGTAATTCAGCTTAGATCTGTAAGTACGACCAAGAAAATGATCGCCGGTAGCCATCAGAGCGCAGGCAAATGGTGGGGAGATAAGAGCACAGCAGATTAACGATCACTGCACATCACGCAGAGCAATGTAGGCTGATTAAAACGTGATGGGGACTGCCATTTTCTTGCGATGACGACGACGAGATCGTGCCCTTCGTGGTTGGTTAGGTTGTGCCGCATTTTCGAGCAAGCTTTCGCTCGCTGCCCCTATTTTTTGTTTGAGGATGCCTTGCAAACTCAGCCTTCTTTGTGTCGCTCTCCTTTTACACCCAGACTGGGGGAACCAACAAGTCAGGTATATAATCAAGCCAACAACAATACAAGTATACAACATTGTAAGCTAGCATACTAGGCAGTAGTTGCAACCTATTCAAGACACATTATCCACTGTTAAAACTATTTAAGAACGAACTGCCAACCATACCATCTTGCTCAAAGACGGGCCAATAATGGCATGAAGCAAGTTCACAAGGTGAAAAGGCAACACTTCACTTTCAAAATGGAAAGAGAGTTTGCAGTGCTAATACATCTGAGTGCATAATAAGAGACATGCGTGAGACTGCAATTCCAAAAATACATTTCACAGGTCTCTTGATCCGAAGGATGAGATGGTTTGATATCCCAGGGCCTGTACTTATTTTCTCCTGATCTTAATCTTGAGAGTCCACTGTAGCTTGCCTTCTGGGCGCGGTATATCCCTCGGTAAGCGGAGGGGCACCTCAAATTCCCCCAGGGATGCCAATGGTGACTGCAGGTGCAGATTGTCTGGGTGGATATTGATATTGAGTTGCCATGCCGCCTGTCGGTGAAGCAGAGATGTTAATAAAAACTTGAAATTTTGGAATAAGGAGGGTGGCTGAGCTCGAAAAGCACCTCGGAAACAATTTCATCCTTTGTTACAGGAGTACACAGCTCGTTCCCAACAGAGATGAACCGCCTCAGCACCTATCAAAACATCAGTGATAATCAGTACTCTTCCATGGACTAAATCATGCCAGTTGCCACATGTGAATAGCACCCTACACGAAAACAAGCTTTTGCGATTGAAACATGAAAACAAATGTGCTGCAGCAGGATTCACTATTTTGGTGGAATTACACTAACCAAGAGAGTGTTATCGAGCCGTTTTGCTGCCGTTTGATACTCCTTCAGTTTCTCTTCTTGTTGCTGTTCAAATGATTGAGTTGAGAAGTATATGAGTAACGTTTGAAAAAAAAAGAACACGTGACTGGGAAAGCACACAAAATCTACTTTTAACCAGAATTGGAAATATTCAGAGCTAAACTTAACGACAATATGATCTTACAGATAGTAAAAAATGTGGTTTCGAGTATCCATCAAAGTGGCTTTCTATAGACAGCAAAAATGTGCACATTTCAGAGCCAGAGGAAAGCTACTGTACTCATATTTAATCACTGAAGACCGTATCAGAACAGTGTTTTCCCTTCGAACAGAATATGTTGACTGCATTAGCGAAGAAACTTAAGAATCACTATCTAAATATCATAGGAGGTGAGAGGTAAAAGAATATCTTCTCAAGACAACGTGTTCAATCTATTAAATATCAGATGGTTCAAATGGGCTTGGAAGTAAACTAGCTACAGGATCGTAGCCATTCTTTTCAACATGGAAATCCAAAATATAACTTTACAGAACAGAAACCAACAGCATGTTTGTATGCTGACATAGTGCTGTTATGATATCAAACTTCATCACTCATCAGCATGCTGTACTACATGTAGTTGATAGCGTCAAAATAAACCACAAGTCCAAACAGGAAGCTTCAAAGCCAACTCTGGACTAGAAGAGGACTAAGTAGCAACAAGCCTTTCAGAAAATGAATAGAAGAGATCAGTTAGTTGTCTACTAAGGTCTCTCATCAACACTGTAGATCATGAAATAATAATAAAAAGGAATATATCCAGCCAGTGCACAACCTACCCGAGCATCATCATCTTCCTGTGTGACTTCTTTCACCACCTCCTCCTCTTGTCGTTGGTAAAGCTGATCAAACAAATGATAGTGGCTTGTAAGGCTGGAAATTAACATTTTACACTGCAAAATAACTGCATTACAAGAAGCAAACTTCAGTAGCGATGAACTAGCGGAACCACAATAACTTCAACACTATTTGTGCATCGAATAAAGGTAGCATAGAGATCTATATAAGTCCGTTTCATCGAACAGCAACAAGGCAGCAACTATTCGAAGAATTGGTGCATGGAGAATGTGAATGCATAGTCCATAGTACAATTCATATATCCGTAGAGAAAGAAGACACATTTGATTTATGAAACACTAAAAAGCAGGCCTCAAAAGTCAAAGCGACTAAACTAGTAAACATGCTTGCTAGTAAACTTGCTTGCGGACCGCGATGGAACGTACCAATTACACGTTTGCAGTTCATTTAAGGACAGAAGGAACGAATCGAACCTTGCGCTGCTCACGGATGAGTATGGCAAACTTGTCGATGTTTGGGACAGCGAGCATCTTGGGCATAAGGTGGTTGCGGAAGTGCCCTGGCGCCACCTTCACCACCTCCCCGGCTTTCCCCAGCTTATCGATCGTCTGCAGCGCACAAGGAGTGAAAAACAGCCAAGTTTTTTCCCCCACTTATCAAATTCTCGTAAAGGCGACGTGCGCCGCCAGGTTGTTTTGCATCGAGAAGGGCGCATCAGATGTATCATCTAGCTCATCCAAACCAATATTACTCACTGGATCGATAACATTTTCGCTCAAACTGCCCCAAAGCAAAAGTTGACTCCACAATGGAGCCACAAATGTCGACTCAAACCATCCACGGCAATTCCGCAAGCATTCCCGCATTCCCCGGTAACCCCGACGCATCAAAGAGGCGGGCCAAGAGCGGATCGTAAGGGGTGGGTGGGTGGGTTGTTACCGTGGTGAGGATGACCTCAAGCTTGCGGTAGCGGAGTCCATGGCCGGAGAAGAGGACGGGGTTGGCGGCGCAGTGGCGGCGGAGGAGAGCGGCGCGGGCGGAGGCCATGGAGACGGCGTGCGGTGGCGGCGGCGGCGGCGGCGGCTTCCTTCTTACCTAGGGTTTATGGAGCCCGCCTGCCCGCCCTGCAGTAGTGTAGTGAAATTTTTTTATTAATTAACCTTTTTTTAATTTTATGCACTTTATTTCCAATTCTAACCATTTTGATCACGCCACGAGTGGTGACGTGACAAGACAATACTGTCACGCCAGCCTATGCCAGCCTATTTCTGGTCAAACTCTTGTCACGCCACTGGACAGTGTTATTTGGTCACGCGTCACAACCAGTGACGTGACAAAAAGTGCTATTTTAGGGATTTATCCTAGCGCGTGACAGTGTTGTTTTGTCACGCCATCACCTGTGGCGTGACCAAAGGGGTCAGAATTAGAAATAAAATACACCGAGGTTAATTTTAAAATAAAATTTAAAAAAAGTTAATTAATAAAAAAAAGTTCTAGCGTATTGTAAATTAATAGTAAAGTTTGTTGAATAGGGAATGAAAATCTGAGATACTCGAAGCACAGACACAGTATGGCGCATACTCCAACTAATTAGCAATTAGACACTTGCTAGAGTATATAGCCACTGTCCAGTCCACTGAACATATTGAGTCATTACATTACATATAAGTATAAGATATGATGATTAAAGCACTTGGGTTCCAGAAAACTGAGCAATGAGAACGTTCAGCCTAAACTCCTAAAGCACTTGGGTTCCAAAAAACAAAAATAACTTCATACAACAAGGTGCGAATTTTAGGACTAACAGGCACCTTCCTGAAGATGTCTTCCACTAATTAGTAAGGAGTTATCTACGCGCATGTTAGCACTAGCTTCATGAAAGACAAGTACCGAATTTTTTTTTCAAATAATCCATTTTTATTATTAATTACAATATTATACCTGCGATAATATTTTTTACAGAAATATACTCCTATCGCTCAACCGTTGGGCGATCGACTAGTCATTGAAGCGATCGGTCGATCAGCCGAGCGATCGTCTCAGATAGCTCAACCGTTGAGCGATCGACACTTGTCGCTCAACGGTTGGTCCTAATATGCAGCTCACTTATCTAGCCAGGCATGCATTGTGCTCGTTGGGGTCTTAGTCGCCCAATCGTTGAGTTATCGGGACCATCGCTCACGATCGGGTCCAATACCAACTACCGAGCGATGTGAGTATATTTCAGAAAAATATTATCGCAGTATAATATTGTAATTAATAATAAAAAATGGATTATTTGAAAAAAAAAATCGACAAGTACCAACCCAAGGGGTTGGCTCAGATCTAGAAATGTGGTCGCCAAAGCTTTCCAAAATCGAATCGATACTATCATGTCAATTTGTTTGAAACCTAAATCACATGTCAATTAAATTTCGCATTAGCAAATCAACTAATAGCAAGAGCAATGCATTTGCTACAACATAGCAATACATTCGATACATAGCAATTCTTTGGTCGACGAGGTCGATACATAGCAATTGCAATACATACAATCGATCACATCAACACAGGGAATCACATCCTCACAAAATAAGTGCTTGCTTCATGTACTACACACAAGAATCACATCCTCACAAAAGTGCTTGCTTCAACCTCACATCCTCACAAAAGTGCTTGCTTCATGTACTACACAGGGAATCACATCCTCACATCCAACAACAAGGATGCCAAAAAAAAAAAATCAGATCTGAAAATTCTTGAGGGGAGAAGGTGGACACTTACCTCGCCGGAGTGAGGTCGCACAGAGCACTCGACAGTACGTTATTACGTTATATGTGTACGCATACATATGTACGAGTTTTCAAGTTGTTTATCACCTCGATTCAAGCCTAAATTAAATTAAAATAAACCCTGTAATTTCCTTTGAGTTCTTTTGATTTCTTTTCAATTTTCACGTTTTTCAGAGTCTTTTGGAAGCTTTAAAAAAATAAAATATACCATTTGTATTTTATTGGATTAATTACAGCTTCATTGGAAATTTCAGAAAATGGAAATATTTTAAATGAATAAAATAATCTTTAATTACATTTTCTATTATTTTATTACATCTATTCATGTTCCAAGGAATTTTATAGAATTTTCTTACAATTTCTGGAAAAAAAATTAAATTTTTTCGGGTTACCCCTTTTCTTTTTCTTTTCTTTATACTCTCCTCTTTTCTCTCTCCTCTATCAAGTTGCTGCGGCTTGGGGTGGTAGCAACAAAGTTGCTGCCATGCAGTAGCGCAACATCTTTGGTGCTGCTATCCCCGACGGCAGCAGGTGGTCTGAGGGGGCTAAATCCAGAATTTTGTGGGTGAGGGGGCTAGTTTAGGAATTAAGGCGGCGTAGGGGGCCAACAGTGTCTAGAATTCGTGCCCAGGCCCCAGGTCACCAGTGTAACATCTTGACTTTCTAAATACTTTTTAAAATGTGTAAAATAAATTAAAACTATTTTGCTTAAATGAGGCTTCAAGTTTGGGTTGTTATGTCTCCTTGCTGGTAAGCTCGGCAACTCTCCTGTAACCCATCTCCTTCGGGTTATGTAGGTTTAGACCTCCTTTAAAGCTTAGACCTTGTCTCACGAGGAAATACTCGTATGACCAGGCCTTCCTTTCTTTGAGCTTGGTCATTTGGGTCTCTTTGTAGGTTTGCATCACTTAGGGTTCAAATCTACTCTCATGTTCAGACTTCTCTTGAGTCTAGATCTCTTATCACCTGGGTACTCCATAGTGCCCAGATCCCTTTTTATTTTGATCTCCTTGTAATTCCGTGGACCTCTTGTGTGCCTTCGATTTTTCCTAAGATCATTTGAACCATCTTAACTTTTATTCTTGACCGAGAAGACCTCCCTCGGGTAGAACCCCTCTATGGAATGCCTCTGGAACCACTCCGCATGGACCTCCTTTGTACTTGATCTAGCGGTCCAGACCTCCTCCCCTTTCTAATCCAAGGGTCTAGACCTCCCATGCGTTATGTCCCTTCGTAGACCTCCCCTTTGTTCTGAATCGAACGGTCCAGACCTCCCCTTTTGTTCTGAATCGAACGGTTCAGACCTCCCCTTTTGTTCTGAATCAAACGGCTTGGACCTCCCCTTACTTTGAATCCAAAGGCCCAGACCTCCCCGTGCGTCAGTTCTCTCTGAGGACCTCCCCCTCGCGCGGCTCTTGGCTGTTGGACCTCCCTCTCGGAGATCCAACCGCTCAGACCTCCCCGCCAGACCTCCCTTGGTGAGATCCTGACCGTCAGGACCTCCCCCTGTCTGGACCTCCTTAACCTTTAGACCTCCCTGTCCTTGGGCTTAGGACCTCCTAAGCCGCTCGGACCTCCTCGAGGACCTCTATTGTGGGTCAAGACCTCCCCTATTTTGACCCGACTGTTTCTAAATTGACTGGCCCCACCTGCCAGTCTTAACCATTCTCAATTCCTCCGCCACATTATTATATTGAGCCTTCAATGCGGGTCTTATCACATTAAATGCATCCATATACGTGGTGTTTTACTTTGAATTGGGTCACTTAACCGTACCCTGACATTTTTCCTTGTTCCTTCCCATAACATCACACGTGTCCTTCTCGCACCTTTTGCCCGTAATCGTAGTGACACACCGCCTGTCACTACCTCCCTTTGACCCATTTCCATACTTATCACGGACTCGTGTATTTCTAGTTTTCTTCACCACTTTGACTACAACTTGTCTAAGAAATTCCACCACTCCACCTTCTCCATTTTCACCCTCTCGGTTTTGGACTCGTGATCTTCCCGTGAGAGCTTGGCTCACGACCTCCCTTTTCACTCATTGTTGCTTATCCTAGGTGAGTTCGGAATGATTTGCTCTACTCTTATGTTTACCACTACATCGAATCGATCGTGTCCTTTGCAGACCTCCTTTCCGTGAGCTTCTTTTGGAACTCGAGGTGCTCGTGTGAGGACCTCCTCTCGACCTTGCGCAAGCATCTCCGCCTTGGAACCTCTCGCCCTCGCCTAGGTCACATCTTGGGACCTTCTCTAAAGACCTCTTTTTCCTCTCGTAAGCTAGACCTTCTCCAAAAGAACCTAAGCTAAATATAATTCTTTTCTCAGAATTGGGTTTTTGAGTTTTCTCCGAGTTCTCTTGATTCTTTAATTGGATCTTTATTTGAATCTTCTTTGAATTTGCCTTTTTATATATGTGTGTAGATTGTGAGGGTTCCCAAGAATCGAGAGCTCAAGAGGAAGGATCTCGAGTAGTGAGCAAGGCAAGTTGCACTTTTGAACATATTGCACCCAAGAATTCAAAGTATTTATGTTCTGCTTTAATATATATTGCATGCTTATGTTTATCAAGTTAATTCAACACCAGCTTTTAACTTTAGAGTATACCCATTTCTTTTGTATGACCTCTGTTGTTCTTGGACCGAACACATTGTCACCATTAGGTCAAACTTGGCTAATGCAAGAGCATGAGTCAAGAACATTTGAAAAACATGAGCTCGCTTATGCTTAGACCAAAACTATTAATTTGAGGAAATCTTTACCAACACAACCAAATAATGTTTAATGTTTTCACCATGACATTGGATTGTCATGGAGGTGTGAAAATGGTCTTTGGGAAAGCAAAGAAAATAAACAATTGGTTTGGACTGGGGCAAATTGGATTGCTTGGTTGGTGCAATGTTTATGCACGGACTCTAACCTAGCTAGGGTGGAGGTCCAAGGGTTAGTGAAAGTTGCCCTAGTCATGTGAGGACCGGTCTTTGAGCGACCAATGCCATGCCTATAATGGGCTATGCCACAATCGTGCAACCACATGCCTCCAGAATGGGGTGTGGGACCTGGCTGAGTAATTTGCAAAACTCCACTACATGCTGCTCCATTGGTGGTGTGGGAGGTCTTGTCGACTAGGGTCTTTGATGACCCCTTGTTCCCAATGGTGCAAGAGGGGCTTTCACGGGATTGCAATCCATAGGAAGGTGAAACCTTAGCAAGGAAAGGCGTGGTGGAGCAATGCATTGTAAAAGCCTTGTCTTGAGCTCTAGATCTCTTACCTTTGGTAGTGAGAGATGGCATTGACGAATGCCGACAAACTAGAGTAATCAAGTCGTGTGGGTAAAGTGCACAACCTCTGCAGAGTTAAATCTATTCGAATAGCCGTGTCCACGGTCATGGACGTCTTGGCAAAGGCCACTTGAAGTTAGATATTGTTTTGGGAATTTTTAGAAATGGTTTCTAACTGTTTTGGGATTGCCATCCCTTGGGTTTGGGGCGAGGACCCTCTTGTCGAGGGTATCCTTCACTAATTCATGATGATTGATATCCAAGCGAAAAATTGTTTTAATATAAAGAGTTCTATCTATTAAAAGACACCTTTGGAAATTAATAATGGTATTGGAAAGAAAAGCGGCTTTGTGCAAAATAACCATATTATGCCATCTTTTGAATCTCCACATATGCATGTCATATTGTTACCCCAGGTGCAACTTGCGAGCACAAAGGGTAGTGCTCACTCTTGCTCATTATAATCTTTGCCAGGAGAAGATGTTGGCAGCGATGAAGATCAAAGCAATTAGGTTATGTACTCCAGTCAGCTGCCTGTGGCGTGTTGATGGACCCTTTTGCCTTCTTCTGCTTTTGTGTATTTATGCTTGGCCCAAGGCCACCTTGTAATCAACCTTGTTAATATTATGTTTCAATAAAAGATTGTTCTGGATATAGCCACTGTGTATTTTGCTGTGAAGGGCTAGCCACGATCCTTGGGACTAGCTCAGGTTTCACAGAGGACCTTGGAGCAGACTCGGTCCATCCATGTCCTCATGATGGTAATAACATGTGGAGTTCTGGGTGGTCCCAGACCTCCACGACCTCCTCTGGTGGGTCGTGGGAGGTCTTGGTGCGCCCTCGGACCTCTTCATTTATTGTTACATGGGGACGTGGCAGGCCTTGGGTGCTCCTCGGTTCAGAGACTCTCTCGGGTCGGGCTCTCTGGACCTCCAGGAGGTCTTGCAGACCTCTGGGTGGTCTTAGGATCGCCTGAGAGGTTCTTTATGGACCTCTGGGAGGTCCTTGTGGACTTTCCAGGGGTCCTGGAGGATCTCTCGGGTGCCCTAAGACCGGGTCGTCACAACCAGACACCAGTCACTAGGTGAGTGAGTTGTGCTAGGAATTAGGGATTTGGTAGAATGGGAGTGGAATGGAGAATGGGGATTTCGGGGAGCCTTGCAGAATGGGGAATTAGGGATTTGGCCTTTGGAGAGTGCGAAAATGGGTCTATTGCATTGGATTATGCAAAGAATATAGCCCAAAAGTCCAAATATCCTTCTTCGCTTTCCTTCTTTGCTGCTGCCTGTAGCTCCTTTCTCGACGCCCAGCCAGTGCTTTCTCCATTGAAGGGACCAACAGAGGAGATGTGGCTTGGTAGGTTTCCAGGGGAGCGGCGGATGGAGCCGGTGCGCACGCCCCTGCGCGCACCGGTGTTGCGCCCGCCCCTACCGTACATGTGGTTACTAGAAAAGAAATCAGGGCTGCAGAGTCTCTTTAATTTGTTTCATACTGCCATTTCTACAAAATATTGCGCTAAAATGGTCTTGTGTGTGTGTTTCCTTTCCGTTTCAACGTAGACAGGGAACATCCCCATCTCTGCTCTTGGTTAGTGCCTCAGTGGCATGCTTAGGATAATGGAAGTGGAGATGACCACATACAAGTACGCATACAGTTAAAGATTAGATTAGGTACCCTGAGATATTACCTCTTATTAAAGCAAAGTTCCTAGCCGATCTCTCGCAGCGTCCACGTCTCCTTTTTCCCGTGCGTCGTTGGATCCAGTCTCGCGCGGCATGTCGCGATCAGATTGCCGCTGCCTTTGGCTTTAGCCTTTTGGTCGCGTGTTCGCGTGAAGCGCGCACACGTGGAGCGGTCGCAGCGCCTCGATTTTTTGACCTCCGTCCCACGCAGTGGGCCCCACTGGCTGCGTTTCTCGGATGGGGCACGCAGCGCCTACGATTTTTCTCCCCCCGTCCCACGTCGGGCCCCACTGGCTGCGTTTCTTGATTGGGGGGCTACGTTTCTTGGATGGGGCACGCAGCGCCTGCCATTTTTCTCCTCCCGTCCCACGCCGGGCCCCACTGCTTGTCGTTCTTGATTAGGGCACGTGGAGAACGCGCAGTGGTCGCTGACCGTCGAATCTGCGCAGCGCGCTTCGTTCGCCTCATTATCGCAAAACGACGTGCCAGCCGTTCAAACGTATCACGCCATTTATTGCCCGGTGTGGATATCATGGGGATATGCCCATGATCTTAGGATGATGAGACAATTGGCAATGGCGTTGAGGGTTTGTGGAATCACCCGTTTTGGGCGTTGCTCCAGTTCTGTCAAGCCTCTGGCGATCTCGACGGCCATGGTGGCGGTCGGCCAGGTGGTGGCGATCGAGCCGGCGATGGAAGCGATCGGACGGCTTGGCTCGAGCGGTCCGACCAAGCAACCTTATTGACTTTGGATTTTGAGCCGGGCCAAAATAGAGGGTGTAGGCAAGTGAGAGGTTTTTTCAAGACTTGGTCCCATAATTTTTGGAGCTTCCAAGAAAAAGTTCTATTTGATTGAAAATTCCAAAGAGTTTCGGATTTCCAGGGAAGAAATTTGGCTAAGTCTTGGACTGGCGGTCAGACCGGTTTTTGGTTGGCGGTCAGACCGTTTTGGGAGCGGTCAGACCGGCCATGGTGGCGGTCTGACCGATTTTGGCTTGTTTCGTCGTCTTGCGTGGCGGCGTTTTGTGGTTGTTAGGTCAAGTTCATGGTTGTCATTGCATATGTGTTGCATGATAAATGTTTTGGCTAACGTGGGTCAAGTTGTGAAGAACTTGTTCCCGAAAACAGTTTGTCGGTCTATTGCTGTGCAGGTGGCTTGCAGGTCTACGACGGTCAACGGCGAGGTGGATCGGGACTAAGCTTGGAGAGCTGAGGTCCAGAACGATCAAGGATGCCGGGTGAGGTTAGAGGACTCAAGCGGGGCGCAGAATGGATATGGATGACCGAACGGGCAGTTCGGTGCGACTAGTTGGATCAAGTGGCGCGGGAGTCGTTGCAAGTTCTCAGTGGTGCCGGTGGGATCCGGACGGGAGAGACTTGACGACATGGAGCCGTTGATCAACCTACACGTGGCGAAGCATGGGATTGCTTCACGATCTGTGGACTCGATTCTTGGAGAAGGATCGATAAGGGGTATTTTGGTAATTTCATCAAATACCGCCTTGGTGACCTTTTGGCTAAACCGCGGCGCGGGTCGGCGCATGGTGAAGCGGTTTAGGTCAATCGATGATGAAGACGGCGCTTTGAGATGCGTGCGTGTGTTAACCCATTTGTGTGTGGGGTCTAATGGGTGTCCTAATGGAATATTCTCTAGAATATAGCCTCCACTATATAAGGGCTAAGTCTTTGGTTGCACCTGTAACCCTTGGCCATTTGTAACCCTAATTGTGTGTTTTAGGGTTTTGAGGAGAAAGAGAGAAGGGGCTAGGGTTTCTAGAGAGTGAGTGCTCTTGGAGAGAGCTTTGTCCTCCTTGTAGGAGTGGCTGTAAACAACAATCATCCATCTATTCAAATCAATCCAACTAGATTTCACAAGATGAGTGTAATACCCCAAAAGTATTCAAAAGAATATTCGGGAGAGAATAATTAAATTAGGAGAAGGGCTAAATAGAAAATAGTTATTTAAGCGGTTAAAGAGGGGTTTCTGTTGAAATTTGGACAACTGGCCTGGGGCCTCGTGCCTTTTGGTATTTGGCCCAAAGGTGGGAGGTGGTGGCCATAAGGGAATTTAACCAAAGTGGCCCATGGCCCATGAGAAAGCGACTACCAACAAAAGGAGGAGGAGGAAAACCCTAGGGTTGTTATAAGTAATCCGTGCTACTGGTGCCACCGCCATATTGTAGAATCAGAGCACGCCTCCCCATTGATGCCGCCCCTCCTTGCCGTCCTCCTTGGCCAAGCCATGTCGCGCCTTGCTACCGGCCAAGGAAGAAGGGAAGAGAAAGGAAGAGGAAGAAGGAGAGAAGGAGAAGAGAAGGAAGGGAGACCACCAGCGGGTGTTCGTGATCTTCGAAGCCCGTCGTAGGTAACCTTCGTTCCCCATGGATTAGATGTTTAATTAGTTGTTTAGCATTGTCGGTTGTTTAGATCTCATTCTGTCCAGTAGATTGAACGGCGGTTTTGATGTCTTTAGAAGCAGAATCTGTGGATCCCATATCTTAGAGATAGTTGGGTTATGTCCTTAGCTTTCCGTGGCCGCTAAGAACGCCCAAATCCGATTAACGGTTAGCGAGATATTATTTTTCTAGTGTCGCTGTCCTGCTAATCTGTCAGCATTCTGACAGTTTGTAGAAAACTGGGTTAAGCCTTTAGTTAAAAAAGGAATTAGAGGATCTTGATATAACGAAAAATGTAGGTAATTTTCATACCTTTCCAGAAAGGTAAATAACGCAAGATTTGGACGCTCGTAGTAAAAGTTATGGTATTTTTAGTGTACTGTCCAGAGAACCCGACGTGAAATTGATATCTTTTAAATTGGCTTGGTAGGGGTATTATATGGCCGATTCATAAGTGCCCCTAAACTAGGTTTAGTTGGGTAATTTAATTACCTTTCTATAAAGTCTAAGAACACCTTATTTGGACTCCTGTAGTGAAAGTTATGGATTTTAGAAGTTGACTGTCCACCGAGGGGACAGATCGACGTTTAGGATTTGGGGTTGGGATCGAGTTAGACGCTTTTGCGAGTTAGTTATTGTTGTTGTATACTTTGTTTTGGTCCGCTACTGCCATCTTAGCGTACGTTATAATTATTACTCAGGTGGTGGACTGGTCCCGGGGGCAGCACCTTTTGCGCGTCCCTCATTCTCTCGCGGTTAAGGCAAGTATAATGATGGTTATAATATATATGGTTGAATGGCAATGTTTGATATATATTATGAGAATTTGTGTGTTCATGAATTGTGATGATGGCATAGTTGGTAATGTTCATGGTTGCTAGAGATATGTGTTATGTGTTAATCATGGATGTTTGATAGTTGTGAAGTCTATGTTTATGAGCTTTTGTAGTTTGAATAGAATATTCATATGCAATGTTGTTGCGGATGCATGTTTGTATTAATTTGAGAATTCATACATATGCATCATGTTGGCTTTTTGAAGTCTTGGTCATGTGATGACCAAGCAACTCTTGAGGTCCCCGTCATGTTGATGACGGGCTAAAGGTCCCCATGCTTGTAAAGCATGGGCTTTTTGGTCCCCATACTTATGAGTATGGGCAATGGTCCCTGTGCCAAATGGCACAGGCATGGGTGTGCATCGACGGATGCACACTTTGCATTACCGGTAAAATGCAAAAGGGAAAGAGAAGGAAAAGGATCATTTTGAGCATATTGCATAGCATGTGTGTGTAAGGTGATTGATATGTGGTTTTGTAAAGTATAGTTGATGATTTACATGCTTGTATGTTGTTGATGCCATTTATTATATTTGCTGAGTCTTGGACTCACCCCTTGTTGTTTGTTGTGTTTTAGGTACCTTTACGAGATCGGCATGCGTGGGGGAAAGAAAGAATTAGACTTCTTGCACTTTTGCACGAACTACCCACCATAGAATGAAAGAAAATTAACTAGGAGATGAATGAACTATTTAAAGTACTCTTCTTAATTATTGCTTGCTTGGAGTAATCTATAATAAATGAATAGACGTTTTGGATGCTTATGATCTATTCATTAGATGTTTAGTTGCTAGGGATGTCTTAGTAACGAATAGCCAGTTTTGATTATATCTTGTTCATTACGCAATTTGGATTATCTTTATATGTTATAATCGCTGTTGGAACCTCCAGATAGGTAACTATACAAAGGAGGTTCTCATTAAATTTTGTAGGGTGTTTTAGTTTAATTACGTTTAATTTATTTAATTTAGTAGCATTCCAAGCCTTAGTTAGGCTGGGGTGTTACAATGAGTTCTTATTTGTTCTTCCTCTCTATTTTGTGATTTTGGAGCTTTCTTCGATCCGCGGGTTTTTGATTGGTTTCTTGCGTAGATCTAGCTTGCTGTGACATGTGGGAACCTATCTAGGATCATCTCGATCATCAATCAACCACGAGCAAGCTTTTGGATCTAAGTTTTGATTTTGTCCGGTTTTAGTGAAAGAAAGGGTGATTTTTTGGGGTTTTGCTCTTGAGAGCTTTTGGCTTAATTCTTCCAGTGATTGAGAGTGCTAAGATGTATGGGAGACCATCCTTAGTCATCTTGGATTGATTCCTCCCACGAAATCATCTCAATCACCGTTTTCGCATTTGGCTCGGTTTTGAACCCACCTTCGGTAAAACTGAAAAAGATAGGAACTTTGGCATGGATCTCTGCAATCTTTGATTGGAATAGGTTCCTAATATCTTTAAGAAGGTGTGTCTCAAATTCCGTGGAGTTTGGCCTTACGGATCAAAAGTTAGACCAATTTTAGTTTCGGTTTTTGGGCTGTCTGCTGTTCATCGTCAGGCTGGAGGTCAGACCGCCCCATGTAGCGGTCAGACCGCCCATTTGAGAGGTCTGACCGCTAGGCAAAAATTTGACCCGCCAATATCAGAGGTCAGACCGCCCAACACTTTGAGATTTGAGTTTTAGGTAATTTTGGGTGTTTTATGTCGGGTTTTGATTGGATTCAATACAAGTCTTCCACTGTGATTGTATATTGATCTTCATAGCTTTTGTAGCTATTAGAGTGAAATTAGTATTGAATTCAATTAAGGTGAAAAAGTGTTTGTGCTCCTATTCATCCCTCTCTAGTCGCCTTTCCGGTCCTACACCCGGTCTTGTCGCTTGCGATGTGCTGGCTCAGCGTCCATTTTTTTCAGAGTTCCACAGCCGTTCGATTGCTGTCTCATGCTTCAGCAGCGCTCGATCGCAGTTGAGTCGCCCGCCCATGCGTTAGCTTGCCTAACCGACAGGAAGCGTCGAGCGGTGACGTGTCGACTGAATTTATTACCGAGTCTGTGGCTCTATCGATGCGTTCTCATGCTGGCTTATATTTCCATTGTGGCCCAATGTTTTCCTCCCAGCTTAGCCTTGGTGCTCACGAACTCGCAGTCGGCGACTCGGTGTCTACGAAGATGGGATCCCTCTAATTAAGTCAAGATTTTAGCAAGGTTTCGCCCATTGTTCGCCATCGTCGTTACCATTTCATTCAGTCAAACTAGCGTGCGGTTTCTTTTTCCGTACATAATGGTTTTCATGTCCAGTCTTAATCCGCCGATTTCTAAGCCAATGTTTGCTCTATGGTTTGGTTCGTGCATGGTTTCAAACGATATGTTATGTGGTCGATTTCTAGGCCAATGTTTGCTCTATGCATGCTTTAGTTCGTGCATGGTTTCAACTTTCAAACGATATGTTATGGTATACAAATTTTTGTTTAGTCGGAGGTTTATTCGTCAGCTGAACAGGCCGACTTTTAGAGGTTGAGGTTTATTCCAGGTTCCAACCTGAGAACAATTCTGTTGTGATATCTTGATTGAATTCGTCTGTTTTGTTCTGCTAAATTGCTTCCGAATATAGCAAGATGGAACACATGAGTTACTAATTAAGAATCAAAAGAATTATTCTGCTATCTATCAGTTCTTTAGAGTAATAACATGAACGAGTACATCATCTAACCCAGTCCAACTAATTTTAATGGATTTGCTAGATAGCACGCCCGGTTTTTTTACTTAAGCTATACAAATCGGCTTTTTTAGCGGATCAATCATATATACATTTCTCCTCACTGTGTATCTTTCGGTACATGTTTCAAAACATATGTGGTATGTATGATTATTAAGCTATTGCTTACTCAATGTACATACGCCTAACTACTAAACAACATGATATTGCAGATGGCATGCTCTATGCTATGCGCCATTTCGCAAGATGTAAAAAAATAGAATAGCTCGCATACAGCTGACCTAATATTTATAGCCATTCATTCTATGTAAAAAAAATAGAATAGCTCTTATTGTTGTTTACCTTGCATTTACTATTTTGGGTTTAATACCTTGAGATTACACGTGCAGCGCAAAGATTACCGTTTTATATATATTTCGCCGATCCAAAAAAAGGGATCATTTCGATGAAGGGATTGCTTTTCCTTTCCCTTGACAAAAAAGGCTGCTTTCAGTTATACATGCCTCACCAGATCGACCATGCTCCTCGGAAACTAATCTGCCTCACCAAGTCTATCATGCTCCTCATATACCATATGTACCTTAACAAGTCTAGGACACTCCTTGGAAACTAATCTACCTCACCAAGTCTACAATGCCCCTCAGAAGCTAACCTACATGCTTATTCATTTCTATTCACTACAGCCATCATGCTTCTTACTAATACCCTTTGGTTAAAACATTATACATAGCTGTGCATTAATTAAAAGAATGTCTCTTACCCCTTTTGTTCATAACTTTACTGTGTTGTTGGCTTTCCTACAAATAAAACAGACACTACAGCCGAGCATCGCTAAAAAAAATACTTACTGTCCTGTTTCCTTTGTGATCACCTGAGCTTTACAATTATTAGGGAAATAAAATGGAGGCCTATATACCGAAGACACTGGTCAATAGGTTCACAGATAACATCATTGAAGACCATGTTTACTGCATCGAATATTTTGAGGTGACAAAAGCAAAGGAACAATATCGTGCCGTTGATAATGATCTTCAAGCACGATTCACAAGATGGACCAAAGTAAGAGAGATTCTCCCTGTCCCGCAAGATTTCCCGTTATTCGCATACAAGCTACAAACGTTTCAACAGATTCTGTCAAGGATAGACGACAACACATGTCTTGCAGGTAAATACAAGAATGATGGTACCATTGCCTATCGCTCAATAAATTGATCCAATTTTATGAAGATTCTATGGAGCTATATTACGATGCATTAAATTTGTTTATTCTAGGCCTAATCGTTATCATGGTTGCAGACATCATCGGCGTAGTGACTTTCATAGGAGATGTCGCCATGGTTAACTCAAAGCAAGGCGCCATATTACCCTCAACGATAGAAGGTCATTTTCCCCATCAAACCCAGTGCTACCAGCTTTAAAATGTTGTTAGTCTTTTTTTCTTTTCCATGTAGGAAAAAACGGTCTGCCTTCATAGAACTGCGTTCAATGTACAACCAGAATAGCAAAAGGAAAATTGTACCTTTTGGTCTAAGTATATCCAGTAATTTACAGCTGATTCTTAAAGTTTTACTAAAAGTCTTAACTTTGCTTTTTTTTTTGGCGCCACTATTAGTATACATAAAATGTTACCTTACATTTTTATAAAATGACACACAGAATACTATACTTTTCCCAATCCTGTTTGTTTGGTTTTTTTGGACGCTTGTAGCAAAACCCAAATGCCTAACTCCGTACAATTACATTGGCTATATAGGGAACAAAAAAAACTACATTTTTCTTTTGATACAATCAGTGATTGACAGCTCGTTCTTCACATTCCCCACAAAAAAGTTTTAGCTCCCATGTTTTCTTCTTGCCTTCTTAATGTAGAGATGAAGCTACCTTAACGCTCTGGGAGAACACAGCACGAGACTTCGATGCTGAACAGTTGTACAATATCAGCAAACAAGAACCTGTCGTTGCTATCTTTGCAGGTTGCACCTTTAAGCTTCATGAAGGTATATACTTTTAGATAGACATGTTTCATTGAATTACTTTACGAAATAGCTCAACGTATATGGCATGTTATTGATTCTCTAACCTATCGTGCTTTACACGTAAAGGAAAATCGAGTCTCTCTGCATGAAGTTATGCTCGTAAACAAGACATCAATATTCTAAACCCAGACATTGCGTCTTTCCAAAACAGGTTCCCTATTCTTGACGCCTCCACAAAAAAAAAATCAGCTTTGTTTATATTGCCTTATTCTACCTTGCATCCTTTTCTTTTCTGGAATATCAGATTGCTTACATTTCCTTTGTACGATTATTTCCTTGATGTTAAGAAAATGTCATGCCTCTCACCTGTGTGCCGAAATGCCCCAGCGGTTGTGATGTTTGGCAGTTGCATTGGATCGTAAAATAGAAAGCATATAATATATGACCGAAAAAGACATTTGACAATTGGATTAGATGCTGTAAATTATTTGAAGACAATCCGCAGATAAGAAGGTGAGAAAATTGGCTGATTTCGCGAACGACGTATTTTTAGCATTTCCGAAGAAAGATAATCAAATGCATTATGTGTTATCATGTCTCGATAGCTCATGTGTGATTGGTTGCATCCTTTTCTTTCCTGGAATATCAGATTGCTTACATTTCCTTTGTATGGTTATTTCCTTGATGTTAAGAAAATATCATGCCTCTCACTTGTTTGTACGGTTATTTCCTTGATGTTAAGAAAATGTCATGCCTCTCACCTGTTTGCCGAAATGCCCCAGCGGTTGTGATGTTTGGCAGTTGGATTGGATGGTAAAATAGGAAGCATATAATATATGACCGAAAAAGACATTTGACAATTGGATTAGATAATGTAAATTATTTAAAGACAATCCGCAAATAAGAAGGTAAGCCGCTGAGGACGTGCCTGGACAAGGCCCCCAAGCGGTGCGACATCCACAAGGCATTCAAGGACATGCAGCTCAGCATCGACCACTGCCTCTTTAAGGTCCGTGCCCCCGTTTCTTTTCCTGCCTTCATTCGAGATATACCTGATTGAGCCATCAAGAAAGTGTTCATGGGGTCAGGACGATCTTGTTGTGGCCAGGATGGTTGTAGGATCAAGGATAACCGACTAGAAGGGGGTGAATAGGAGGTTTTTAAACTTTTTAACAATTTAACAATTTAAGCCAATTAATATCTTAGTCTAAACAAGTTATACTTCTAGCTAAGCTATTTAATCACAATAAACAAGCTAGAAATATAAATGCGGAAATGTAAAGACTAGAAATAACCACAAAGACACAAAGATGTTTTTCCTGTGGTATCAAGACTTGCCGGTCTTCACTAGTCCACGCGTTGAGAAAGCTTGACACCTCAAGCCGGCTCCACGAATTAAGCCTTCCTCGATCACTATGGTTGTTCTTCCTCCACTCCGAGATGGCGAACACCAACCACTCACAAGCTTGCACCGGCCTCTTCACAATCTTCTTGAAGAGATCACCGTGCTCTCCATAAGCCGCCTAGGAGTGCGGCAACACTCCAAGAGTAATAGATCACCGGTCTTCACTTGACCGCACTTAAGTGCAAATGGATCAACTAGGAGTATGAATGCACTTGAGTGAATCTCAACAAACTCACAAAGAATGCACAAGAGGTTTTGAGTGTTGAGTGGGTGCACTAAGCTCTCAAGGCTCTATGAATGTTCAAAGAACTCCAAAGAACCTTGTCTAGAGCGGTTGGGGGTATTTATAGCCCACACCAACAAAAGAGACCGTTGGAGACGAATCCCCAACTTTCGTGGAAAATCGAACGATCAGCGAGCAAAGGTGCGGTCGTCACCTCGGTCAACGCGATGCCAACGGCCACAAAGCAGATACTAAAAAGATTTACTAGCCGTTGAACTCCCAATCGAACGACCATCGCAGTAAGGTCGCGATGACGTCCGATTCCGGTTATCCGATTAAACGAAGCAATACGACCGATCGAGGGTTTCGCGAATCGCTCAAGATTTGCAAGGGTTCGGAAATATTGAACCGCATACAAAATCGGAATGACCGCAGGCGGTACAACTGTTCCCAAAATCGAACGTCCGATTTCGAAGAGTTTCGAGCGATTTTACACTTGTTCTGCTTTTTATTGAACCGCTCATAAAAATCGAACGCAGCCGCAACAATGCACGATTGAAACGCAGACGACGACGACCGATTTCTATGAGAGGGTTTAAGTCATATTTGCAGAGCTATCGGTTTTATTGAACCGCCAAGACAAATTTCGAACGACCGCAATCCGGTACAACCGATTTCACAAGCGAGACGACCGATTTGTGGACAAGTTCAAAACCACTCAAATCAATTTAAATTTCAAATTCAAATGCATGCATGTTCCTAAATTGATCCATATGCCACAAGAACATGTGTCAAACTACTAGCTTTGATCCTCTTAATAGTACGGCATTTATCCTATAATCCGGTCTTCCAACTAAACTCCTAAGACCAGTAAAATGGAAGAAGAGGAACCTAGACTATTTGTACTGTCTTTGAGTCTTGTGGATCTTCATATTCTCCTTTGGCATGCATCCTTGTGTTAACAAATTCACCAATGGGACTTAACCTTGTAAATACTCAATAAACTTGTTAATCCCATAATCACATATTGTCATTAATTACCAAAACAATTTTAGGGCCTAGATGCTTTTCAATCTCCCCCTTTTTGGTAATTGATGACAACACTAAACAATTGTGAAAAGATTGGTTTGAATATAACAAGATTGTATATTCTGTTTGCGACTTCACAAAAACATAATTCTTATAATGAGTACAAATGAATGAGAATTATTTTCTTGTTAAGTCCATTTTAAAGATAGCTCCCCCTAAATATGTGCATATAAAGATAAAGAGTTTAGCGAGCACATGAAGTGATAATATGAAATTTTGGCAGAGCTTCTTTAACAACTATGAGCTTGAGGAGATGCAATAGATAAATATGACGAAATCTGAAATTGCATTTAAGATAATAACAGGACATCATCCACAAGTTCAACAAGCTGAGAAACATAATAAAAACTATTACAAGCACACAAGTTCAACAGAACTAATAATACATATACGCCCAAATATAACTATAGTAGAAAAAGCTTGCGCTTGCTCCCCCTAAAACTATGTCTTCTATATCTTTTCACTTCTTCTTCTCTCCCCCTTTGGCATCAAGATACCAAAAGTAACTCAGACAACGGGATCCTGAGGAGGAGGGACGTCATCCTGAGCGGGAATAGGAGAGGAATCTCGAGAAGCCGGGACCGAGGAGCGGCATCTCGAGAAGTAGTGACTGCTCAGAGGAGGAGCTGAAGATGGATCCTGAGAGACTGGAGCAGGAGGAGGATCCTGAGCGGCTGGAGCTGGAGGAGGATCCTGAGCGGCTGGAGCTGGAGGAGTAACAGGAGCTGAGTCTGAAGCAGAAGTATGATGGCGACGAGTGTAAGCAAATCGATAAGGAGCCTGCAGTAACTTCTCAATGTCATCGATATTTCCACCATAGCACCATCCTGTTAGAACCTCATTGTGAAAGTCATCTCTCACTAACTCCATGTCACCAACTTATTAGTGACCTCGATCTGAAATTCTATTTGAGCATGCTTCATTTCTTGCGCTTGATCGAGAATAAGTTCTTTGGTTTTCAAGAATCGAGCAATGGAACCTTCAAAGAATATTTGGATCGTGATGAGGCGCGGCTTGACAATAGGATCATTCTCAGCAGCTGGTCGAGGAGGAACACTGTCTCGTGGTCTATAAGATTTGTGAACTGAACCAAGACCACCACGAAAAGTAATCTTCTGAGAAATCAAGGCCATGATATAGGGTGCATAGTATATCCTCTTTACCCTATCATTCTTAGATGACACTATGCCTTGGAGAATGACATCCACTACATCAAACTTGACACCTCTCATAATGTGGTCTATTATGTTCCAAAGCGTGTCCCCGATAGCATCAAAATTGCCACTCTTAGGATAAAAGGTGTGATTGATAATTCATTAATCATACTCACTTCGGCTTTAGTCCTGATGGTTCCAAGCTTGCATTTGACATTTGAGTCATAGTATTCGCACCAAGCCGAGCAAGCAAAGCAGATCACAAAGATCTTCTCCCAAGAGCTGGACCTTACATTTAAGATTTGCTCAAATTCTTCCTTAGTGCTTTGCAAATCTCTAGCCACAGAAATCCATCTCAAAGATTGTAGATCGGTGATACATGTCTTGTGGCGTAAAAGCCGCTAATCAGTTCATCATCATAATTTTGCTCAAGCTCACAAGGTCATGAAGACTTACAAACGGAACAACCGATATACTCCACTATATTTATCCAAGTCATTCGGTATGACCACTTAATCCACTTATGATCGACAAATTTTCATTCCTTCCATAGCATTGCTCATAAACTTGCTCTTGAAAAGTAGTGTGGAATCTTGGATTGATAGAGTCAGCCTTGCGAAGATACTGATTGACATGCCTTTTGATAGCATAGTCATCCGCTGACAGGAGTCGCAGATCCACAGGAGATGGTGGAGGAGTTCCCAAGTTATCAAAAGTGCCCTCTGTGCGTGCTGGAGAATCATGCTCGACCGAGTGTCCTCATCTGAACGATAATCATCACTTGCTTGATCTCGAGTCCGAGGTGGTGCTTTGCCTTTCCTTGAACAACCTTTCCGATTTAATCGACCGAAGTCGGTCAAGCAGGAGCGCGCCTTGCGGCGCCGAGGTGGTGACTTCGGAAGGAGCGGCGAAGATTGCGCGAAGATTGTCCGCGAGGAGGTCCATGTGATTTCCTTGTCGAGCACCTCATCCTAGTCATCTTCGTAACCGGAGAATATGTTACAGGATAATCAAAGGGATGATTGAAATTGATTGATGAAAAAGAGTTGAAATTGTTTTTTCGTCAGACAATCGGTCGTCTGCGTCGTTCATTGGCGATGCGACCGCCTCTGATGCGTTCAGCTCAAGAACCGGACGTTCGATTATCCCGACCGACTTCTAGGGTTGATAAAATTGTGCGTTTTGGTGATTTTTCGAGGAATGAATCCAAGGATCTGATGCGCAAACATCATAGTACACCAAAAACAACTTTTAATCCCTTAGAACTACAGAAATTTCAAAGCATTTTCATGAAACCCTAAACCTGGACTCCTAGGGTTTCAAAAGGAGATAAAACGTGAATCAATCAACATTTTACCTTAAGATTCGGAGGAGAAGAACCCCGGGAGGCAGCAACACGAGGAATCAAAGGATTGAAAAGCTTCGATAGGATTTGAGGAGGAGTTTTGAGGCGCACGGGGGCGGGAGAGAGAGGCGAGGACGAAGAACGGACGCACCGTTTGGGGGTTAAAAGGGGGTAAGAAAAAGTAACCGCAGGAGTTATTTTCCTCTCCCAAACCGACGCTGATCGTTCCGCCCAAGCCGTCGGTCGTTCAAGACTTTCCGGACGCACCGATGTTACAACTCGGTCGTATCAAGACAGAGGTCGCATGCATGAGTATAACGCCGGTTGTTCCGATTATCCCGGGAATTCGAATTTTCTAGAAGGCGAGATTATTTTGCAAATGATCCCTAGTTTTGCACTCAATAACATAACTTTAAGGATCATGTGCAAAGAATAGACTATTGTCTATATAGGAACATAATTAATAATTTTTTATGATCATAGCTATTTTTAATAAAGATTTTGAAAATTATTTTCATAAAATACTCAAATAACATCAAATGAAGCATAATGACAAGAGGCAAGAGTTCAAACAACATTAGAATGGTCTATGATATTTAACTCATTCCTCAATTTGCGAGCGACCTTCATCTAATGGCTTGGTGAAAATATCCGCTAATTGGTCCTCGGTTCTTATGTGGCTAATTTCAATATCTCCCTTGCTCACATGATCTCTCAAGAAATGGTGGCGGATATCTATATGCTTGGTTCTTGAGTGTTGAACAGATTATTAGCAATTTTACCGCACTATCATTGTCACACAAGAGAGGCATTTTATCAAATGTAATTCCATAGTCCATCAATGTTTGCCTCATCCATAGCAACCGAAAGCACAACAACTTCCCATGAGACATATTCGGCCGGCGGTGGATAATGCTACGAATTTTGTTTCTTGGATGACCATGATACTAAAGATCTCCTAAGAATTGACAAGCGCCGAGGTGCTTTTTCTATCCACTTTACAACCCGCAAAATCAGAATCGGCATATCCAATTAAATCAAATTTAGCACCTTTCGGGAACCAAAGGCCAATGCTTGAGGAATGCTTTAAATATCTTAGTATTCTTTTAACGGCCATCAAATGACACTCTTTTGGAGTTGCTTGAAAACGTGCACACATGCAAACACTAAACATGATATCGGGCCTAGATGCGGTAAGATAAAGCAAACTACCAATCATAGATCTATAAAGCTTTAAATCTACCGATTTACCTCCCTCATTTAGATCAAGATGACCATTTGTAGCCATGGGAGTCTTGATGGGCTTTGCGTCTTCCATTCCAAACCTTTTAAGTAAATCCTTTACGTACTTGGCTTGACTTATGAAAGTCCCATCTTTGAGTTGCTTGATTTGAAGTCCAAGGAAGTAGCTCAATTCTCCAATCATGGACATTTCAAATTCCCTAGACATCATATCACCAAATTCTTTGCAAAAGTCTTGATTAGTAGACCCAAATATGATATCATCAACGAATTTGACATACAAAGAATTCACCATCAAGAACTTTAGTGAATAATGTTGAATCAATTTTCCGATTTTGAATCCTTTTGAGATTAAAAAATCTCTAATGCGTTCATACCATGCTCTAGGAGCTTGTTTAAGACCATAGAGCGCCTTGGAGAGTTTATAGACATGATTAGGATTGTTAGGGTCTTCAAAACCGGGAGGTTGTTCAACAAAGACAAGTTCGGATATTTCACCATTTAAGAAAGCACTTTTAACATCCATTTGAAATAATTTAATATCAAAGCATGATGCAAAAGCAAGTAATATCCGAATTGACTCAAGTCTAGCTACGGGAGCGAAAGTTTCACCAAAATCCAAACCTTCAACTTGTGAATATCCTTGAGCGACCAATCTTGCTTTGTTTCAACAACCAAACCATTTTCATCTTGTTTGTTTCTAAAGATCCATTTTGTACCAATAATGTTTTGTTCCTTGGGTCGATCCACCAAAGTCCAAACTTGGTTTGGTGAAGTTATTGAGTTCTTCATGCATAGCATTCACCCAATCCGGATCTTCAAGTGCTTCTTCTACATGCTTTGGCTCAATAGAAGAGACAAAAGAGTAATGTTCACAAAAAGAAGCAATACGAGATCGAGTTTGAACACCTTTACTTACATCACCCAATATTTGATCTATTGGATGATCTTTAGCAATAGCATTGTGAATTCTTGGTGGTAGGTTGGATGGTTGATCATCTTCCACATTTTCCTCTTCATCAATTTGTATTTGATTAGTGGAAGAGGTTGGAGCCTCAACTTGAGTAGAAGATGATGGATCATCTTCGGGCTTGATGTCACCTATTTGCATATGCTCCATAGCTTTTCTCAAAGCTTCATTACCCACATCATCCAAGTTCTCTTGCTCTTCTTGAGAGCCGTTAGTTTCATCAAATTGCACATCGTGCCTTTCTTCAACTAAACCGGAGTTTTTGTTAAAGACACGATAAGCCTTGCTATTTGAGGAGTAACCAAGCAAGAAACCAACATCACAACGACTATCGAATTTTGAAAGACTAACACCCTTCTTTAAAATATAACACTTACAACCAAAGACTCGGAAATAAGAGATGTTCGGTTTTCTTCCTACAATAAGCTCATAGGAAGTCTTTTTCAAAAGGCGATGCAAATAAAGACGATTTATGGCATGACAAGCGGTGTTAATAGCTTCCGCCCAAAAACTATCTAAGTATTAAATTCATCAAGCATTGTCCTAGCCATTTCAATTAATGTACGATTTTTCTTTCTACAACTCCATTTTGCTCCGGAGTGTAGGTTGTGGAAAGTTAGTGCTTTATACCAAGTTCATCACAAAAGTCTTCCACTTTAGTATTTTTGAACTCGGTACCATTATCACTACGGATTTTCTTTATTTTGAAATCAAATTCATTTTGAGCCCTTTTGCAAATCTTTTGAAAATTAGGAAGTTTCACTTTTATCATCTAGGAAGAATACCCATGTATATCTAGAGTAATCATCCACAATGACTAAACAATAGCTATTACCCCCGATACTCTTATAGGTTGTTGGCCCAAACAAATCCATATGTAAGAGTTCCAATGGTCTAGAAGTTGACATGATACTTTTGGAGGGATGAGAATTAGCGACTTGCTTACCGGCTTGACAAGCACTACAAAGTCTATTTTTCTCAAACTTCACATCTTTCAAGCCAACAACTAAATCATGTTTGAAAAGCTTTTTAAGTTGAATCATTCCAACATGAGCTAGCCTTCTATGCCAAAGTCAACCCAATGAGGTTTTTGCCATTAAACAAGTCTTTAAACAAGATTCACTTGAACTAAAATCAACCAAATAGAGATTTCCAAATCTAAAGCCTTTGAAAGCTAAAGAACTATCCTTTGCATTAGATATGGTTACACCTTCACTTGAGAAAGAACAAATTAGTCCAAGATCACAGATTTGAGCAACGGATAGCAAGTTAAAGTTTAATGATTCTACTAGAGAAACATTAGAAATGGAGAGGTCATTTGAGATAGCGATTTTACCCAATCCTAATACCTTTCCTTTGCTATTATCGCCAAAAGTGATCTTGTCTACTCCTTTTCCATTCTCGAATGTGGTGAACATTTTTCTATCACCGGTCATGTGTTGAGTGCATCCACTATCAAGCACCCAATGTTTTCCACCGGTCTTATAGTTCACCTACAAAACAAGAGTTAAGTTCTTTTAGGTACCCAAATTTGTTTGGGTCCTTGGAGGTTAGTAACCAAGGATTTAGGCACCCAAATAGCATTCTTTTTAGCGCCCATAATTGAAGTGCCAACAAAATGAGCAATTACTTTACCATTCTTAGATTTTCTAAGCATATAGCATGAATCATATATACCAAGAGATGGAACCTTATCCTTAGGACAATTTTGTTGCATATGTCCTATTTCCCAAGACTTATAGCAATACCTACCATTTTGCCTCACAAAACTTGTAGGCTTATTTATCGACTTCTTACCTTTCTTAGGCACATACCCAAGACCTTCCTTGTTGAATGAACATCTTTGCTCGCTTAAGAGCTTGTCAAGAGTGGCCTTACCCTTAAAACATCTTTCCAAGCTCTTGCTTAGCTTGGTCACTTGTATTTTTAGTTCATGATTTTCAACAATGAGCAAAGGATCACAAGCATTTGCTAAGTTAACATTTGAATCAACACTAGAGCAACATGGCATAGCAAGTAGGTCATCACATGAAGTGGATGCACTAGTCTTAGCAATTTCTATACTAGGCATTTTATTAATAATATCGCATGTAATCCCTATACTAGAACAAGACTTATGTGAATTTTCTTGGATAAGCAAGTTGTGAGTTTCCTTAAGCTCCATATAAGAATCTTTTAGAGTAAAGTATTCTTTATTTAAGACTTTATATTTTGATTTTTCTTTTCCAAGATATTCATTTAAATCATCAAGCATATCCATTAATTCATCATAAGTTGGTTCGTCACTAATAAAGGGTCTTACCTTATCTCCTTTTGCCATGAGGCAAGTAGGAGTAGAGAATAGCGAAGGAGCTTCTTTGATAGCGATGCCGACTAGTCCCTTCTTCTTGGGGAACTCTTCCTCATCTAATCGGAGTCGCTTGACTCATCATTTGAATCCCACTCTCCAATGTGGGCTTCATGCTTGCCACCTTTGTGAAGCTTCTTGAAAAGCTTCTTCTTGCCATTGTACTCCTTCTTCTTGAATGACTTGTCCTTGTCGTCCTTCTTTTGGGGGCAACGGAAGCAATGTGCCCTTCTTCGCAATTATAGCATCGAATGTTGCTATAACGGTTCTTGTCACTTGAGGATTGCTCCTTCTTGTACTTGTCAAAGTTGTAGCTTCGATTTGGACGTCTCTTCATGAACCTCTTCATTTTTCTCACAAGGAGTGCATACTCCTCGTCGGATTCATCTTCTTCCTTCTCATCATCACTTGATTCCGCTTCGCTTTGAAAGCGGTGATCTTCTTCTTTGATGAAGATGTCTCCAATAGCTCTTCCTTATCCTTTTGAACAACTCATTTGTGATGAGGTTGCCCAAAAGCCCCGCTGGTGTCATCCTTGGCAACTCGGGTGAGTTGAGAAATAGCGCCACCAACGCCTCATATTTATCCGGAGAGCCCTAAGCATCTTGCGCACAATATCAACATCAAGAAGGTTAGTCCCAAGGCCTTTGAGCTCATTCACAATGTTGTTGAGTCTTGAATACATCTCATTGATGTTTTCATTAGGCAACATCATGAATGTCTCATATTTAATCCGAAGCCTATGCAATTTGGCTTCTTTGACCGTGGATGTTCCTCATGGATTTCGAGAGAGTGGTCCAAATAGTATGAGCGTTCTCCAAGTTACTCACTCTATTGAACTCATCCGCTCAAAGCTCCAAATAGAGCATTCATAGCTTGGGCATCTAAATGACCATTACGCCCTCTTGCTCGTGGGGAGTAGTGGATTAAGAGGCATAACGTAACCCTCATTTACGATTTTCCAAATTTTGGACTCATGGCCTTTAAATAGATTGACATTTTAATTTTCCAATAAGCATAATTTGAGCCATCAAAGAAAGGAGCCTTTCCTATAGCGATTCCTCACTAGCCATCCTTTTCTCTCTTAGACGGTTAAGTCTAGATTAATGAGAGACCAAGCTCTGATACCACTTGTAGGATCAAGGATAACCGACTAGAGGGGGGTGAATAGGAGGTTTTTAAACAATTTAACAATTTAAGCCAATTAATATCTTAGTCTAAACAAGTTATACTTCTAGCTAAGCTATTTAATCACAATAAACAAGCTAGAAATATAAATGCGGAAATGTAAAGACTAGAAATAACCACAAAGACACAAAGATGTTTTTCCCGTGGTATCGAAGACTTGCCGGTCTTCACTAGTCCACGTTGAGAAAGCTTGACACCTCAAGCCGGCTCCACGAATTAAGCCTTCCTCGATCACTATGGTTGTTCTTCCTCCACTCCAGGAGATGGCGAACACCAACCACTCACAAGCTTGCACGGGCCTCTTCACAATCTTCTTGAAGAGATCACCGTGCTCTCCGCTAAGCCGCCTAGGAGTGCGGCAACACTCCAAGAGTAATAGATCACCGGTCTTCACTTGACCGCACTTAAGTGCAAATGGATCAACTAGGAGTATGAATGCACTTGAGTGAATCTCAACAAACTCACAAAGAATGCACAAGAGGTTTTGAGTGTTGAGTGGGTGCACTAAGCTCTCAAGGCTCTATGAATGTTCAAAGAACTCCAAAGAACCTTGTTCAGAGCGGTTGGGGGTATTTATAGCCCACACCAACAAAAGAGACCGTTGAGACGAATCCCCAACTTTCGTGGAAAATCGAACGATCGCGAGTAAAGGTGCGGTCGTCGCCTCGAGTCAACGCGATGCCAACGGCCACAAAGCAGATACTAAAAAGATTTACTAGCCGTTGAACTCCCGGTCGGAACGACCATGAGCAAGGTCGCAGACGTCCGATTTCGGTTGTCTCGATTAAACGAATCAGACGACCGATCGTAGGGTTTCGCGAATCGCTCAAGATTTGCAAGGGTTCGGAAATATTGAACCGCATACAAAAATCGGAATGACCGCAGTCGGTACAATCGTTCCCAAAATCGAACGTCCGATTTCGAGAAGAGTTTCGAGCGATTTTACACTTGTTCTGCTTTTTATTGAACCGGCTCATAAAAATCGGAACGATCGCAACACTGCATGCGACCATAGGCACGGACGCAGACGACCGATTTCTATGAGAGGGTTTAAGTCATATTTGCAGAGCTATCGGTTTTATTGAACCGCCGCACAAATTTCGAACGACCGCAATCCGGTACAACCGATTTCACGCAAGCGAGACGACCGATTTGTGGACAAGTTCAAAACCACTCAAATCAATTTAAATTTCAAATTCAAATGCATGCATGTTCCTAAATTGATCCATATGCCACAAGAACATCTTTGTCAAACTACTAGCTTTGATCCTCTTAATAGTACGGCATTTATCCTATAATCCGGTCTTCCAACTAAACTCCTAAGACCGGTAAAATGGAAGAAGAGGAACCTAGACTATTTGTACCTGTCTTTGAGTCTTGTGGATCTTCATATTCTCCTTTGGCATGCATCCTTGTGTTAACAAATTCACCAATGGGACTTAACCTTGTAAATACTCAATAAACTTGTTAATCCCATAATCACATATTGTCATTAATTACCAAAACAATTTTTAGGGGCCTAGATGCTTTTCAATGGTTCTGCCTGTGCTATATCTCTTAGGATGAGTACCTGCTTGACGATATGGCCTGTTTTAGCCTGTTTACTACTTACATTGCATTTACTACTTACAATATGGCCTGTTTTAGCCCAACATATACACTACCTGATCGCACTCATGGCCGAAAAAAACTACAGCCCACTGTGCTGCTCTCAGAAAACAAAAACGCTTTCCCACTAATCAAAAAACAGCGGTGCGACAACGCGCGCAAATGGCCTAGTTTAATTTACAGCGTTGTATTACATGCAGACAGTTTGCTTGTGCCTTGTGTAAGCGGGGTAGCACTAGCACTAGCATGGTTCACCAATGGCGGGTCCCTAACTAGGGGTGGATATCGAGCCAGGTAGTCGTCTTACCGAGCTTTTCTCAAAATTAACATAGTTTGATTTAGTATCATTTTATTTATAGTTTGGGAATATTTTTAGAACCGAGCTAACGAGCCGAGCCGAGCCAGAGTGAAATCCAATTTCATTCGAAATTAACCCATTTTAATGTTTAACCAAATAACGAGTCTAATTGAAACAATTTTGAACCGAGCCAACGAGCCCAACTAACGAGCTTTTTTTCCACCCCTATCCCTGACGAAGCACGTACTCTCTCTCTCGTTTCACCCGTGAAACGACGCGTAAGCCTGCTACATATTAGTGACATCCATCATCGAACGAACGCACTCCGCTCTGCAGATCAGGATCGTCCATCTTGCAATGAATGGCCCCGGATAGCTAGACGTTCATTGCAAACCGCATTTGTTTCTCTTCTCGGGCCACTACAAATGGCAGTGTCTGGCCAGGTTTAGGGTATGTTTGGAACGGTTGTGGCTTTTCTGAAAAACGGTTTTCAACGGGGCTGCAGAGCTGAACAGTTAGGCTGAAGAGATTTGATGTTTGGCTGTCTGACTTTTAGGAAGGCTGGTTGCAGCTTCCGAGATGGGAAATATCTAAAATGCCCCTGAGAACAATAATGGCTTGTTTGATGCCATTTAACACAATTAACAACATTTAACGACAATTGACAATTATTAACGACGACTAACGCAATTGACGACATCTATCGCAATTGACGATAATTACTTGCAATTAACAACGACTAACACAATTGACTGCAATGAACGATAACTACCGCAATTGATCACAATATACTACAATTAACAATAATTAACGACAATGCACCGCAAACAACGTAATATACCGCAGTTAGCGTATTTAACAACAATTATTACAATAAACATTTATTGCAACCAAAAATTATTTAAAAATCATTATTACAATGAATAAATATTACAATAAATAATTATTAAGATAAACAATTGTTACAATAATAAACTATTAAAAACAATCATTACAATTAATAATTAATACAACAAACAATTAAATAATTATTACACAACGCTAAATTTACAACCAGAAAAAATAAGAAGAAAAATAGAGCCACCAGCGGCGGTTAGGGTTTGGGCCACCGCTGTCGGGAGAGAACTTGGGCGGTGAGGGAGGGAATTTTTTTAATAATATTATTTTAAAAGATAATTACAAAAATAAATAGTCGCCCTAAAAAATTACAAAACCAGTCCTCATTGTTCGCTTGAACGGTGGCAAGCTCTCACGCCAGATTCACCTGTTGACTCTCGTCGCCAAATTCAACCGTGTCTTGTATGTTATGCGGAATGCAATAGATAATATATTTACAATGCAAGTACCATTAATTATAGAGACAACATGACCATAGTGTTGTAGCAAGGTTTTAGGAATAGTAGCACCAGCCTGACACCTTTGGTACACAACACTGATTGTCTTGTGCAGATCAAGGGATATAATGTAAATAATAAAATAGCGGGATTGGGAGGTAACAAACAAATAAATGAGGGAGGTATTTGCAGTTTTTAGTAACTAAAAAATGTGCTAGGCATCTAGCTGTTTCCATAAATAAACATGTCAATTTCATTAGATTGGATCAGTCTGATTTTTTGAAGGAAGGTAGGATATATGCATTTGAATTAATAGTAAGAATGGAATGTACAACAAAAGGTAGCAAGAAAAAACATATTTGGGTATTAAGCAATCACACGGCAAAACCAACCTCACCGCCCTGTTTAAATTTCAGGGGCCACAAGATATGAAAACATAATTGTTAAAAAGAGAGATCGCCTCCATATGTGCAACCCTGGGTTGAAGCCATCACATGAATTCTTCTTTGATGATAACAGAGAGATTGTTGACATTTCGGCCTTGCTGCCTGAATACTCTTGCATTTCTTTCTTTCCACAGATTTCACCGAGTTATCATAACCAACACACTAGATCCCTTCTTTTGCCCCCTAGCGACTTCTGAATTTGCGATGTACCACCAGTCCTCTATGTTTTGTCATTTGCCTTAAGTTGTAAAAGGCCACACCACTGCAGTAGACGCTCTCAGACCAGCTGCAAGCTTGCGAGTATGTGCAAGATGCTGCTGAATAAACCCTTGATCTATTCTAATGGGCCAAAGGCCAAAATATACATGTTACAGGTGTAGGTAAATATGCAAAGAACACCATATACAAGAGGCATATCTAACAGATGCAAGTAGGCACATTCTGGGTGCACATGACACATAAACGCAGTGCGATCAGGGTTTTCTGGTCATCCTTGGCGAGCTGAATTATTTGCTGGGCATTTGTTCTGATTAGCTAACCAGTACGGCAGTAACCACGTAAGTTTGAATATAGCATGAGCTGATGCATTCCAAATTAATTAGGTTCTTCCTGGAGAATAGCACGATGCATTCATAATGTATCAGGCAGGCAGACTTGGTCGTGTATTACAGCATCAGATCAGTGCATTTCCAATCAACTCTATCAGGTGTATTTGGATTCAACTGAACTGTATGAATGGAGTCCAGAGAATAACGAACGAATACCTGAAGTGCCTCTAAATTATAGTTGGATCGTGTTGTAAGGTCCCTGCTACATTGATTTATCTTGAATCGCTTGCCGCGCTATCAACTTCTTTTTTTGACATGCATGGTTCTAGAGGTTAGGAACCATATCTCTGGGAGTGGGAGCTGCACATGAAGCCATTGGCCTCACCCAGAATATGTAGGGGAAATGGCCAGATCGGATTCGCGGATGAAGCCGAACTACCTTAGGAATAATCGGGCCCGTCCGTTCGATGGTGGACGGTCAGTGTCCCTTACAAACTAATGGGCCGTATGCCCGAAATTATGTCAAAGGCTTTGCCGCCGCCTCCGCCCTGCTGCCCGCCTCCGGTCGTCTTCTCCGGCTACGGCCACCGCAAGCTCGAGTCCATAAGGAGGAGGAGGATTTGTCTTTGGAACAAAGGAATTAAAGGATGCTTGTGTAATAATCTGATCTGACCTGAAACTCCTCCTTGCCAACTCCAATCCTATCCCTGTCCAGCGAATCAACCACATATATCAAGAAGCAAATACGCGTCCTCAGAATGCAGCAATGACAGACAGATTCCGTGTTCATAGATCCATATTAATTCTAGCATTCAAAGCATCCGAGTGGTTGAAGTACTGCCTCCGAAGAGGCCGCAGCTTGTCCTGCCCTCCCTCCCACATCCCAAACCGCGAAGGTCACATCCTCTTGCACTCAATTTTCTCCACTTTGAACTGCAATTTATAGTATACTGCAACGTGTGTAGTAATTAGCCGTTTTCGTGAGGTAAAAGTGGGTATCGACTTCACCCATGTCCCATGGGCAGCCTGTACAGTATCATTGTTTTACCCAACCTAAGCATGACAACCTATATTTGCATGACAACATGTGTAGTAATAATTGTTTTGAATAATTATTTGTTGTCATAATTGTTTATAATAATCATTTGTTGTAATAATTATTTATGTAGTAATTGTTTACTGTAATATTCCTCTTTAATCACGTTAATTGTGCTGATTGTCGTTAATGACGGTATATTGTGTTAATTGGGGCATGTTGTCGTTAATCGTCGTTACATGTGATCAATTGCGGTTGTCATCATTTATTGCAGTCAATTGCGTTAATCGCCGTTAATTGTGGTAGTTGACGTCAATTGCGTTTAGCGTCGTTAATTATCGTTAGTTCTCGTTAAATTTTGTTAATTGCGTTAAACGACATCAAACAAGCCATTGTTGTTCTTGTGGGCATTTCAGACATTTCTTATCCCGTAAGTTGCAGTCGGCCTACCTAAAACCAGACAGTTAAACACCAAGCCTTTTCAGCTTAACCGTTTAGCCCTATAACCTACCTGAAAGCTGTTTTTCAGAAAAACCACACCCGTGCCAAACATGCCCTACAATTAGCTCTAGTGCTCTACCTCTTATCTAGCTACGTATCTTGTCCCCTACTATTCACTCTAACAGGTGTCTGAAATGTTGAGTATATTCGTTTTTTCTAAAACAACAAGTGAAGTATTATGTTACTCCCTCCGGTCAGAAGAACGTTGTTCCGGACATCGGTCCCAAACTCCTATTAGAATTGCTAACAGGTGCATCTTTGCAAAGAAAAGTCACAACCAAGTCGTTGTAGTATAGTGGTGAGTATTCCCGCCTGTCACGCGGGTGACCCGGGTTCGATCCCCGGCAACGGCGAGATTTTTATGATTCTTTCTTTTTAACCAAGCTTACGTTTCCGGCCCATCGTAACCCAGGCCACATCCGCTATGATGGGTCTAGGCCCATTAACAAATGGGTACGTTAATGCTTTACGTGTGGGCTTCGGCCCAGTTAGCGCCCACGACTTCACACTAGTCGCTCGCTGCTTCTGCGCGCTGGATCAACTGGATCCAATGGCTGCTGCTCACCCTGGCCATTCAGCCTTTTTTGCGATAAACACCCCCAAAAATGTCCTATTCACTTTAAAAGTCGCATCCAGACCTCGTTTGGCTTGAACTGGCTGCCTTTTTTTTGGTCAAAAGATGTTTGTGGTTTTTAGATGCTTATGGTTTTTTTGTAGCTTTAAAGATGCTTGTTCTTTTTTTTGCGAGGAATGTGCTTGTTCATTTTTGTTTTTGGTGAGGAATGTGCTTGTTCATTTCTAATATTTTACATGTATGGAAAACAGGAAAAACTCCTATATCCCCTGCATTTTATATATGATAGACACCTATTGTAATGCTATAGATGTTCAAAGCAATTTCGTGTTCGAGGCAAAGGAAATACATTAATTCCAATATTTCATAAGTTATGTGATTTCTGCTATGTAAGCATGATTGATTTTTTTCCCGTCGAATTTATTCGTCAATTGTAAGCGTGATTATAATAATAAAGAGCTTACCAAGGCTGGTGCTTAGTTGGAACCTCGAGCATATTTACGGATGGCTTGATATGATTCCCAATTAGCCATGAACGATATGGCTCGGTTTGTTGAAGTATGAGTATACCGTTCGCCTTTTCTCAACGGCTTCAATTTTTGGAAAAACATGTTGTTGCATCAAACTCAATATGGTATACCAAAGGCAAGAGATCACAAGTTCAAGACTTTGCTGACACTTTTTAAAAAATAATAATAAATGTAGGTCACTTTAAGCCCATGTCAAAAGCATGGAGAACCATCACGTGAGGGGAGTGTTGGGTGAATTGGTTGGTGTATGCATGTCAATACCGGTCACCAAGACGTGGAAGAATGAAGGGTTGTTTGGAACACATGAATTTTATAGAAAAATTTCACGGTGAAAAAAAATTTTCAACTCCAAACAGGAATCTAGGAAATCCCCGCATTCCAAATGAGGCCTTCACTCCCCTCAAAATATGCGTGCCTTCAAGCATCGATTGAGTACCGGTGGTCACCTTCTTTCTAACGGTGAATGCGAGAGCTTACCTATTTTTTATTTTGAAGTAAAGGACTCATGCTATAGCAACGGTGACATTGCTGAAATACACGCTTATCCAAGGGTGTAAAAAAAAGATAGCACTACCGGTTCAAAAAAAAAAGATAGCACTACCGGTTCCCTTGCCAAACCATGGTGTGTATTTAAGACCTCATCCCTTCCTCCTCGTTAAATCCCCAACGCGCAGTGCTCGACCCGAGGTCGCAGCATTGTCCTCTCCGCCCGCCTCCACCTCCGCGAGGTGAATCCCTAGCCCTAGTGGCCTAGTCCTTCCCCCCTCTTCCTCTCTACACCAATTCCAAGCTAGGTCTCCCCCAAAAAATTACAAAACTAGGTCTCTATTACCGTTTGTAGGTTTTTTTAGAAACCAACATAATAAACTTAAATTACTGGGTTCAACATGATCAAGGGCATGACTTGCCTTGCTCACAGCGTTGAGAGTCTTCCTCTTCGGGACACTCAAGCTTCTCGGTGTCTTCACAATCTATACAGGAGAAAAGAGACAATTTCAAACAGAGCTCCAAATAAAAACTCAAGGAAATTCCAAAAGATTTCAAATCTCAGATTACTAGAAAACATTATACTAAAAACGGGCTCCTTGGGTAAAAGCTTGGCTCACCGAGAGGAGGTCTAACGGAGAGAAGTGGTCTTTAGCAAAAGACTCAAAAGGATGATCTTTACAGCACAGGGAGGTCTGGAGAGGTGGTCTTTGCGCACGGACCGAGAAGGTGATTTGTGCCCAAAGAAACCACGCGGTGGATCCTATGGGGAATACGGTTATACCGTGCAACCGTAAGAGTATAAATAAAAGCAAGATACAAGAGAACTTACCGAAACCAAGCACGAGTTCAAGGACAAGATGAAAGAGTTGGTCCCGTGGCTGGATGGCAACCAACTAGGGGTGATGGTGAGGCCATCACAGAGGCTCCAATGAAGTCGCCCACAGAGGGGTGGTGACGACATCAGCTTCAATGGAGCTCTCAATGACAGAGCCTTAACTCAGAGCAACTGAGCAAGGGCAAAAGTGTTATGTGTGGAAAAAGGTGATGAGGCAGGACCACTCGGGCTAATTATAACCGAAGTAGGCAAGAAGACACTGGAAACATACATGTCAAAGGTATGTAGAAAGATAGGTCAAGGGTAGATGATGGTTAGGATAGGGTACGGCCAAGCTTAGTGAAAAGATAATAAAATAACGTTTGCTGTGAAGGAAGGGAACAAGGGAAGAAATCAAGGTACCACACAATGTGACCATATTCAGTGTATGAGCCACGTATATGGATGTATTTAATGCGACACAACATGCATTAAATGCACAAGAGACTTATGTGGCGGAGATGACAAAGAATGACAAGGCTAGCAAGTGGGACCTGTCAAACTTGGGAACAGCTTGGTCAAAAAGAAGTGGTCACGGCCAAAGGGAAAGTCATGGCCGGACAAAGGAGTCCGTGACCTATTAGGGAGGTCTCATAAGGAGGTCTAAAGGACTAAGAGGTCCAAGAGACAGGGAGGTCCTGACGGTCAGATCCAAAAAAAAGGGAGGTCCTGACGGTCAGATCCAAAAAAAAAAGGGGAGGTCCTGACGGTCAGATCTACAAAAGAGAGGTCTGGACTCTTAGATCTAACAAAGGGGATGTCTAAACGGTTAAGATCTCCAAAGGGGAGGTCTTAACGGTCAGATCTAACAAAGGGAATGTCTTAACGGTTAAGATCTCCAAAGGGGGGGGTCCTGAAGGACACGGGGAGGTCCAAATGAACGAGGGAGAGGTCCTAAAGGACATAAGGAGGTTCCAACAAAACAGAGAGTGAGTTCAAATGAACATGAGAGAGGTTTAGACCTGAGAAGGTCTAAGCCAAAGAAGAATCAAAGAAGGGGGTCTAGTCCTAAGGAGGTTTGGACCAGAGAAGGGCAAAACCAGCATAGAAGGGGAGGGATCACCAAAGCTCCAACAAACCCAACAAACCAAAAGAGAGTCTTTAGTTGAAGTTTGGTTTAGCCATTTAAAGTTCCTTTAAAAACTCATGTTCAAGTTTTGAATTCTCATCAAAACAAAATGGTTTTTTTTAAAAAAAAAATCAAAAAGGTTTAGAAAATCAGGGTGTTACACGTTCGGACCGTCTGATTCCGATCGGACAGACCAAAACATTCGGACGGTCCGAACGTCTCCTCCGATCGGACCGTCTGATTTCGATTTGATCGTAGATGTAAATTCTTGTTTTGTTGAAGTTGATCCAAGGCAAGATAATAGTAGTCTGTTTGCACACCCTCCTGATTACTGGCAAGGGCCGTGATTAATTTAATGAGATGTTTAATCTTGCAGGTGAAGTGAGGCCAAGTGGCGCATCCGGATAAATTGTCTACATTTTTCCAAGCCCGACAGGCGACAGGTAGCAAAATTGTCATCTATTCAACGGCGTGGACAGAACCCGGGCGTCCGATCCAGCCTCCAAATCGGACGTCCGGGTCCTAGTATCACCTATATTATTGAGCTCCTTAAAGCGTCCAAGTTCATTAATGAATCAAGGTTCTAAAGGAACCCCAAAAAAATGTACTGCCAAACTTGCGCATCTTTCTTGCTATCTTACACCACAACTCTCCTCTTTGGTTATTCTCTCTTTTTATTTTGCATCTGGAATGAATGGGGGAGTGAACTATCTGTACAACGGCATCCACATGCTTCCCAAGTAAAAAAGAAAGAGAAGAAAAGGGGCACCGCTCCTTTTTTTCCCCCCTTTCTAGACATCATAAGATATTAAATACAAAACAAAATGATCAAAAAAACATATTTCCAAGGCAAGGCTGTGTGATTGAATACACGATGGACGCGCCTCAATTCTGTACCCCTTGTTCAAGTATCAGAGCTCTACCTCGTGAAGATCCTCTCCCAAACCATTCAACTGAGTTGACGAGGTGCTATTGGAACGGCTGTGACAAGGTTTCTTTCCAGGTATCAATGGCAACTGCGTGGTCTGTCCATCAGGTGATCTCGACACAGCACTACTGCTCAACTGGTCTGGGTATGTTCCACTCCATGATGCTGCTCGTGACTTTGACAATGAGCTATTAGCACTGCCTGAGGGGGTCATGATGTTGTCCATACTTGGGTATCGCTGCATGCCCGATTGCATTGGCACTGGTGGTGGTGGTGGTGGTGATGAAGCAAAGGATGCCTCCATCCCTGGAGAGGGAGATGGTTCGTACTGATGTGCGGTTTCACCGTGGGCATGGGCTGTTGAGTCAGGCATCTGCTCCGATGCAACAACAGCTGGAGTTGGTACAAAGAACGTAGCACCAGATAGCGGATTCATAGATGGAGTGGCCGGTTTACTATATGCTGTTGCTGTTGCTGCTCCAAATGCATTTGTGCCACCCTTGTTGAATGTGTCTACATATCTACAGAAAGAAGGAAATGTTAGGACCCACTTGGTATAGAAACTTAGAAAGCAAATCAGGGCAGTAACTAAACAGATTACCTTGATCTAACACCCATCCGTCCACGTGCTGAGAACTGGTTCTGGCTGGGTGGTATCGGTGGCATCCCCGAACTAAGCTCGGAAGGATTCGAGGGCTTCGCTTCTGCAGGTCCATTAGCAGTATAACCTCCACTGCTGGGGCCATTCAAATTGTAATCTGGAATACCGTTCTGGAATGCGGCTCTTGTCGGAGGTGGGGGAAGGGGAGGCTCCTCAGCAGGGATCTCCGCGCCTTCTTCCACCCACCGCTTCAGCTTCTCATCATAGTAGAACTTGTTCTGTTCCCCCAACTTTGCCTTCAGACCATGAGAAAATTAGTCGTGTTACTGCACAGAGCGAAAAGTAGGCAGAAGTACTTAATGTGTTAATAAGTACCTGGTGATGAGGTTTTGAAACAAACCCCATTGTTTTCTGCAGCAACAAGCCAAAACGTGAACTGCCTGAACCTGACGTGCTTTGTGCATTATCTGATCCTGCGCCCTGTTAGAATTTCAACGTCAGCAAAGAGAATCGAAAAATCTCTAGAAAACATTCCAATCTAAAAAGTACCTGTATTGGGGTTCTGCCAAAGTCTGGTTCAGAGACACTTCTGTTACGTGCGCCTTTCCTGCCAGGGCCACTGCTTCCTGCCATTTCACCCATAGACTGCTCCGAAGCGGAAGACATTAAAGATGACATAGCCATCACTGACTGACTATTTACAACTTTTGGAGCTGGAGGAGCAGAATACAAATCTCTGTCGTTAGAAGATCCCTGTGGCAATGGCGGCAATGATGCAGGCTGTGTACCCATCATGCGGGACAAAGATTTATCAAGTGATGTGAAAATCTTTCCAACAAGCTTTGCAGGGGCAAGATTTGTGCCATATCCACCCTAAATAGCAGTGAGTCAATTATCAGTGAACAGGAAGAGAATAGTCGGCTAAAGTGCAGACAAGAATCAAGAAACAACATTAACTATAATAAACTCATACCTGCTGGTGGGTGCGTATCCGCTCCTCAAGGGATGAAAACAATTGCTTCCATGCTTCTAGTTCAGGCGCACGGCCAGAGGCTTTCAGCACCTTCAAAGACGCTTGACAATACCTTAAGGCGGCAATTCAAAGTGAGAGTACTGCATGCAACTAAGAAACCAGGGGAAATGCTGAAATAGTAATTCAGCACCTTACCTTAGTGAATCAGAAACCTTCCCAACCTCCGCAAGCATGTATGCATATATCAGCTTATATGGTTGAAATGGCAAGAGCATATACTGAGAGTTACCGAGAACCTTCGCATATTCATATAACTCTGTTCTCTGTAGTTGCATTGTGAGGGTATTTGTTCAGGAACAGCAAATGGCAATGACCAAAATAATTACCAGAACAGGACGAGAAACTAGTAACAAAGCATAATAAGGACGTGACCAATTATTATCCAACCATACCAATCTCCAAAAAATAATTGGTCCAAAATAGAACAAGAGCGGACTGGAAAGCCACTGGCCTCTATTTCATGATAATATCCTACACATGCATCTGGGTGATGCTTGTCAAATGCACCTTACAGCTCTGGCTCTCTTCACAAAAGCATGAAAAGAAAATAAATGGTACAGATTTAAAAGACCTGGATAGCTTCAGGGCTGGTAAATGTGCGAGGACATCTCAAGTGGTCTGCACCAATTAGACATATTCTTGCACTTTCAGAGTATGAATCAATATTTAGTTCAGCAACTAAATAGCATGAATGAGCAGCTGCAACCTGCATAAATATAGATATATAAGGTATTTGACTCAACAATGTAAAGAAAGCATATATTCGAACACATAAGATTCAAACCTCGTTTTTCTCTTTCCAAAGGCAATCCCCAAGGTGAGTAATTACAAGGTCATCGCCTTTCGTCCTGTTTGCAGTAATAATAGCCAAATTCTCTTGCCAGTCATCCAGCATGCCCTTAGGAGTACCCTGTCCAACAGAAACGACGCATTAGCTTCAAAGTGGTTCAAACATAGCTATGAAGGGAGCAAAAAAAGAGGGGTGTTCCTAATGCAATGTCTGAAAAATATGACATGAAAAGTCGAGAACAGTCAAGCACAATCCATGTGATATTATTAAAAAAAGAAAGAAAAAACTAGAGATTATCGTATGGCAACATAAAACTGTTGTACAGGGCTAAAGAAGACCCAGTGTTCCATGTAGTAACACATTTAACACATAAAGTCATAAACGACGGACATGGCTCCTTCTATTGCTTCCAATCATAGGTTACTTAGAAATGCAGTAAAGAAGCAATTATGTATTACCTCTGCAGGCTGTTGAGGTCTATGTAAAGTACCATAATTGCCATCGATGGGGCTCTCAACATTGAAAACATCTGCAGGTTGTCCGGCAATAAGAAGGCACAAAGTCCTCAAAGGTGACCCAGAACCAAAATGGCAGTGAGCCATTTTCTTCACAGTATCAACATAAAACTGCATCACCAGTCAATGAAATAATGAGTAATTATTCAGGGAAAATAAAAAGGAAATAGGCATGCCATCCAACCAATCCAGAGACTGCAAACTTATATTGAGTGAAGTAGACCTTATCACCGAGTTGTAAAGCAAGGATTAGTGCGGGTCCCCAAAGCTGACCTTCCTGCGCATACTGAAGGGCCTCTTTCCTTCTACCAGAAACTAGAAGATTTTGAACCTCCTGAGCAGTAGCCTGCAATAGAATAGTTGCCTCAACCAGGGCAATCTTTGCTAGATGATGCAGCACAGACATTGAAGAGAAATATTACCTGAATCTGGTTTTCTGAGGGAATATTTTTCATGCAATGGACAATGGCTCCATACTCTCTCATATGAGCACTGCTACTCTTACAAGATGAAAAAAGCTTCGTTACTGCCATCTCTGGGCCATCTATACCCTGTGACCAAGAATTCAAACAAATTTCAGTATTCCATTTAAAAATAAAAAAAATCAACATGGAATAAAAGTATCTCGTTAAAGAGAGAACCATTCTCGCACGTGATAGTGCTGGTGATACAAGTTACTCAAGATAAAAGAAATGAACATACGAATCTCATTGGATGGGGACTGACTCTTCAAGCCATTCCATGCAGAGCATAAAAAATAACCGAGGAGGGCACTAATTTGGGATCCTCCACAAAGCCTAAAGGGAACAGATGATTTTCGGCCAGTCAACAAAAACAAGGCCAAGGAAACGATCTGCATCCCAGGGACAAAATTGTGCCCTCTAAATTATATAAAGATGGGGCCTAAAATGATTAATGACAAGCGTATAAGCTAAAAGAACAAACCAGCAAATCACAACTTATGATTGCATCGAACACCAGAACCCAAAAGGTGATTGAATCAAAGCCCATAAAGTGCAGGTCTTACTCAGGCTTATTCAAAATGTCCAAATCTATATCTTACACAGCTCCTTAGTCCCTACAAAGTGTTAGATCCAGAGTATATTTGCTACGCGCTCACAGCGCAGCAGACCAGTGTGACAGTGGTGCCCACTATCTTTCTTGCGAAAATTTTGCCATGCACTAAAATGAACAATGTTGCTCAAGGAAAAACATGAAAATTCTTACAAACAGAATATAATAGCAGGATGCTCAAGCAAGACATACGGGAAATACCTCCTGCGACGGATCAGACCCAAAGGGTGAACGGAGTTTTCCATAGTGTTGGCACAATATTTTCAGCAATGAAATAAGCAACTTCTGAACATCCCCTCCTTGGAATTCCCTGACAGAAGACTCACAGCCTCTGATAATCTCATCAAGCCATTTATTCACATCCTTTGCTGCAGCACTTCCACCAACAAGGGGGCCAGGAATAGGTTGATGACACAAAGCATGGAAGTAGCTAATCGCACTACCGTTAGGGATGCTTGGTTGATCAATTTTATCAGCAACCATCTCTGATATATTAATAATTGACACCGTGCTACAAGAATTGCCCTTAAATTGCAACAATAAGAGCTGTTAGCTATGACTTTATTGCAAAAAAGAATGTTACAAAGAAATGTTCTTAGGATACCTGATTTGCACTGCCAAAGTTTGTGGTCATTGAGCTGGTCTCTTTCACAACTACAAGCTTCCCCCCGAATCCAAATGCGACCAGAGCATGTGGTGGGCGTCCAGCTGATGACCTCTGCTCATGGGAGGAGTAACCAGATTGTTGAGATGAAACATTTGAACCGATGAATTGCTGCTGAGCAAAGTTCATGGAGTTCTCACTGCCCAAATAGCCGTTTGGTAAATGCATGTGTGCAGCAGGATCAGCATGTGTTTGCGTCTGGTACATGCCTGCTGTTGGAACAAAGTCTTTTGGCTTAGTGACCCCATTCGAACTGCCATAACCATGGCTTGTTGAAGGTTCGTGCGCCACATGGCTAGCTTGACTATCTATAGAAGGCCCAAATTCCTTGTGGCCAGTCCGGTCACCTCTAGAAGGTACAAATGCCTTGTAACTCTGACTGTTTGCAAGAGGTTTGAATCCGTGGTGGCCTGTTGAAGGTTCAGAGCCCTTGTACCCACTCTGATGGCTAGTAGAAGTACTTTGATGACTTGTAGACGGTTCAACACTTTTGTAAACACTTTGATAATTAGTAGGTTCGAATCCCTTGAAACTATCCTGGTGGCCCTCACTACCAATGTGTTGACTTGGCACAAATGTGTTGATACCACTCTGATAATCTGCAGATGAATCCAATGGCTGAGCATTGGCCTGCTGACCAATCGGATTCTTAGCATGCTGATGGGAACCATAGGAACTACTCACCAAGCTATTATCTCTCAAATTCTCAGGCTGCATGCTGTTGCCCAACGAACCCTGCCATAACTGACTGTGCTGATTGTAGTTACTTGCATAAGAATTCCCGGTGTGGGCTACATTATGACCTGTCCATGCAGATCCATCTAAAGATGCTGCAGTAGTTGAAGTCTGCGCAACACCTTGTTGATATGACTCGAGTGTGCGCCACTGCTGAGTGTTGGTGTCAAAATACCATCCTGGGTACTCTGCGTAAAGCAGCATGTTTGGCGGGTACTCTGCGACCGCTGCACTGCTCTCATCCTGGCCCCAGCTCGCGGCAGTGGTGCTGCCCTCCTCTGCGATGGTCTCCAGCCCCGCCTGCGAAGAGTTCTGCAGGTATGAAACACTAAAATGCTGCTGCTGCTGAACATTATCGCTCCCAACGACCGGTACAGCACCACTATTATCAGCATTATCCTGTGCACCGAAAGTTTCTACATGATACCACTGCTGCGTCAACTCGTCGTACTTCCAGCCGGGGTAGAGGCTCTCTAAATACTTGGGATCCAAGGAGTCCACAGCTCCACCGGTCCACTCCGACTGCATGCTGGTGTTCTGATCCACAGACTCCACGGCGCTAGCACCCCAATCCAACTGTGCATTGACATTGCTATCCACTTCATTGGAGAAGCTTTGATCCACCGCTCCAACACTGCCGGTTCGCACAACTGAACCCTGCACGCCCTGGTTCCCCATCAAAGTAGCTCCAAAAAACGCGTCTTCCCCGCCGCCGCTGTCCGCCAGGAAGTCCCCGAACGGATCCGCCCCGCTGCTGCTGCCAGTAAAGACACTCCACTGCACCTGCTTGACGGCGGTACGGACGCCCTTTCCCGACCCCGGGGACCCGCCCGCAGCCTCCGCCGTAGGAGGCGCCGCCGCGGCCTTCGCCTCCGGGAGCGCAGCTGGAACAGCCTCAGCCTCAGCCTCAGCCTCAGCATCAGGAGGAGGAGCCGCAGCGCCCGCCTTAGGGAGCGCCGCCACGGCCTTCACCCCAGGGAGCGCGGCAGCCTCAGGAGGAGGAGCCGCAGCCTGAGGCTGCGGTTTAGGAGGCGCCGCCGCGGGATCGGGGGCTCCCGTGTCTCTGTCTTCGCCGAGGGTGAGGGCGGAGAGGTCCCCCACCGCGGCTTCGTCGTCGTCGTCGACTAGCTTGTCGAAGAAGTCGGCGTCGTCGGAATCGGATGCCATCTCGGGGGGTCAGAATTAGGGTTTGGGCAGATCCGGAGGAGGGCTACGCCAAATCGAAGCGCTTTTGTTGGAGGAGTGGAGTGGAGATGCGGAGGCGGAGGATCAAAGGGGAGCGGGATTGGATCTCGAATTGGGATTTTGATTTTGTGGGGGATTTGGTTTCGGATTCCGTGGAGGAGGACACGCGTGCCCCCCGGCTCTAACGTACAGCCGACATACATCGCCTTCCCTCCTCTTGTTGATTGTTTTCTTTGCTTGTGCGCTTGACGCTTTCTCCGCGTGGTTTTGTGTTTACGTTTTCCCGCATTGCCGTCCATTGCATTCCCAATGCCTATCCGATTTATCTTTTGGTATATAATACGTCGATATCGGTCCATTTTATTATACTGTTTCAGATTTTGATATAATAATATATAAATATAATTATATGCACACATAATTTTACTTAGAATCTCACTTTTGATACATAACCATAGAATAAAAAATGATACATAGTTAAATACGTTCATAAACACACAAGTCGTGCGTAGTTAAATAATACAACACGAGTTCATTATTTCATACATTTTACCACGGTATAGGTACCAGAATTGCCAGAATGATCAGAATGGACCGTTATTGGCCGATATTGATGCCGATATGGGATTGAGCCCACTGTGTGCCGTTTTAGGTGCTGGTATGCCGACATGGCCAAATAGACGGCCCGGCCTAGCACTTGAACGAAACTAGCTGTTTGGCCACCTCTACTGGTATAACATGATCTGACCATTCTGATCGGTACCATATTGGAATTGACAACCTTGTTTTATGGTGTACACTTTTTAGCTGGTCTAGCCAAAAAAAAAAGTTAATGCACTTTTTAGCTGGGCAGGTAAATGTGCACTATGAACTGTGAAACGTATCCAAGATGACGTATGATGTTTTGCGTTTGGATTTTAAAAAGAAAAGGGAGTCGCGTCGTCTCAACGTAAGAAGAATTGTAATTATACAGTATAATACGACATCTAAGAGGTACGTACGCATGTTTCCCAAAAACAATAAACTAGGAATATAATATGCTTTTGTTTGTACTAATCACCAACAAGCTCGGTTTTTTCTTCTTCTTAACCTGTATCTACTGTGTATTTTACCTGGCCCTCGTCGATCCTACTGTGGTTGAGTTGACAGCGGCAGATGTTTCTTTGGCACGGTGATTACTAGGGATTGATACTTGAAAGTGGTAGTGGAAGCAGGCAGTCTGACACCGAGTACTAGATGGTGATTACTTTGATACTACTTACCACTTTTTACTAAACCAGTGCTGCGTCCTCAACAATAGTGCACATAATCATAATATAATACTAATGGATCGTCTAGTTCCGTAATTAGGCGTCCGTTCAATGACTAATTGTAATTGGCCTAGACATTCACATCTTTGACTCTTCCCATAGTCTGCATCTGAACCAGATTTGGTCCAGCTCCTTTTCCCCTCTCATTTTCATTTTTTAGAGCCAAAGTGTATCTTTTTTTTTCTTTAAGGAAGTGCAAAAGATTTGCACATCATTGTATTAAGATTAAGGAAAAGAACAGCATACACTTCAGTTTCACCTTACAGCAGAGAATAAAAGAAACACACAGAAAGACAGAGAGAGAAAGAGAGTGACCGACAACCGAAAGACGGTGAACAGTATGACCGGCCAGACAGCGAGGAAGGGACTACTCCTGCCGAATGTGCGGCTCTAGACGAACGGCGGCCGCCAAGCGCCATTGACAGTGCTGGCCAACAGTACTTATGTTGCAGTGTATACTACAATACTTTTGTATTAGAGAAGGTGAAAAAAAAGCATTACTACTCTTTTTACATGAGACTCAGTTATCCAAAGAGGAGGGGGGGCGGGCTCAAGAACTGTTGTTAGGATAGGAGTGCCTTCTCAACATCGGCACCTTCCAACTGACCGACCTGGCTTTCGTTGCTCTTCGCCCACAAGACTATGTAGAGCCCACCGAACATCAGCACTATCCCTGCCAAGCTGTACCAACAGGATGAGATACTTTCTTCTATTAGTTTCAGATTCAGAGTTGAAGCATTGATTTAATTAACTACAAAGTGCATAACTAGTATGTTCATCATGATAATGGCAGTTGTCTTTGGGCATGAATTATAGAATGGAGTTTGGTTGCCTGCATGCACAGAGGAACAAGCATGTGATTTCAAGTGGCTGTTAGGTAGATATATCTCTACAAGACAGACTAAGCTAATGGTGCACAGGTTAAGTAGGACTAGTGCAGATCATGCATGATAAAAAGCTTGACAGTAACATGGCCTTAAACAGAATCTTGTATTTTTGTATTTATTTTGGGTCTTAAGCTAGCATCTGTCTGTGTCTGTGCTTAGGTCTGATGGATTGGAGTTGGAGATCAGTTCGTCAGTTACCTTCCTAGGCTGACCATTTGTCCGAAGAGAAGAGCAGAGATGATGGCCGAACAGACTGTCTGCACAGGCCCGAAGATTGACACCAGCAGAGGGCCCTTCTTGCTGAGGCACCATGTCTGAAACACCACGCATGCGCCGACCAGCCCTCCTCCCTTGTGCCAGCCAGACACAGGAAATCAGCTTATCAGCATGAGATCGGTTCAATTCTATTCTACTGAAACATATCATTGTATTTGTTCTGAAGAGGAGCAGCTAACTGAAGAGATGTTCTATTCCATACCAGTATGACGATCCCTGAGATGAGCATGATATCGATTCTTGGCGAACCGATGTCGATCTTGCCCTCGACGATGACTTGCAGGATCGCGGTGAAGATGGCCCCCATCATAGATGCTATGGTGCACAGCGTTAACGGTGCAGGGAAGCTGATCAATGTCGCAGCCTGATAATGGTATTGGTATAGTACACATTGACATAGCCACTCGCGTTATAGATGGATTCTCGCGGTCTAAGTTCTAACAGCAATGAACAAGATCATGAAATGAATTACCTGCAGCACCGTGTTAAGAGACAAAACAATTACTGCGACGAAGAGGTAGAAGCAACCCAGGATCCAGTCATAGTAACTGCCTGGTTCAGAAGTTGTTCCGAGGAAAGCTTGTAGATTTGGAGAGGAAGGGGGGCTTTGCAGGAAGCTCATGGCCATTGCTCCCACCAAGCACACAAATGTTCCCAAGATCTTGGCTCGTGTGTACTTGCATGCCTTGTCAAACTTCTCCAACCTTTGCAACAAGCAAACAATCACATAAATCCTAGTTATTATTACCTTGTAGTCCAATCCTTATCACTTGGAAATTGGAATAGATGAACGTGGTTACAGAAGTAGTCCGTTATAACGCCACAACAAAGAAAGCATATATAGTGCTGATTGGCCAATAAGAAGCTGCCTACCTACCTGAAACAAGCTGCGATGACGAAGATTAGTCCAGGGCTTAAGTTCGGCATGGCTGAAGCAATAGCCGGCGTCGTCTTTTTTATCCCCAAAAGCATTAGTTCTTGAAACACGGTTGTTCTGAAGAATCAGTAGAGCAGCATCATTTGCAGGAAATTTCTTGCTCATAGGAATTTCAGTAGCTGAAAGAAACGATGACCTCAAGAGACCATTGGTGGTACGTACCTTTTGGCGGTATATATGGCAAATATATTGGCACTATCCATTCGCAAAAGTATAAACTAACTAAAAAAGAACTTGTCTGTCCTAAGTAGTGAATAACTACTACGTGACAGTGGGCTAAGTGCTCCATTATAACACCTCTCAGATTCTTGTGCAACACACATTTAGAATATCAAACCTTAATTGAAAAGGAGTAAATTTCATAAAACCCAGGTTTTAGAGTATTAGTAACACAAAACCCTATATTTTGATTTTTTTTTTCAGAAAACCCCAGGTTTTGAAGCATTAGTAACACAAAACCTCATGTCTTGAGATTTTTTTCAGAAAACTCCAGGTTTCAGAAAACCCCATGGCGTGGGGTTTTGTGTTACTAATGCCTCAAAACCTGGGGTTTTTTTAAGAAAAAAATATCAAAATACGGGGTTTTGTGTTACTAATGCCCAAAAACCTTGGGTTTTTTAAAATTTACTCATTGAAAAGCTTGATCAGATTCATCCTGGATATTTCAAGTAGTGCAAAGGGATGTAAGCTCCCACCTCCGTTAGTCCCAAGCTAACAAATTAATCATGATGAGTGCACTCAACACCTTATCCCAGGAATACTACTCCTACGTACCTTGCTAAATTGTCCGATTACCATCATTTCGAGGCTTTCAGTTAAACTTTTGCTTTAGGGGACCCAAACTTGAGAAATCGGAAAGAAGGAAGTTCTGTAAATTTGGGCAGTTACGTTTGGCATGAACTTCTTGAACGGTCTGATACTGACAGTAGTTTGGAGTCACGGCCAGTAGAGATCTTACCCTCCAAGAGCTATGAGCACAAATCGCGCCATCAAAGAGCGAGAAATCTTGGAAGGCCATTTCTTCCTCTCGAGTGCGACGGCGAAGGGAAGGAAGAAGGCAGAGGAGGCGGCGGCGCCGACGACGATCACCGTCAACGGGTTGGCGCCAAGGTCGAGGACGTGGTGGACAAACACGACGTATCCGGCGAAGATGCACTGCACCACCAGGAGGCCGCCGCCGATGAGGATGTCCTCCAAGATTAAGCCCCCGCCGCCACCTTGTTGTTGGGCCAGCAGCATCGTGATCGATCGACCGGTCGAAACAATCTTGTCAATCTTATTCTTCTTACCTAGGATAGGACTAGGAGGCAGCAAAGCAAACCCTGCAGTACAGGTTAAGCAATCCAAGCTTTTTCAACAGGCAGATCAGCAGGAGCAGGAAGGCTGCAGATTTGGAGAGACAGCACAGCAGCATGTGACAAACAGGCACACACAGCAAGTATATATGAGGAGGTCGATCAAAACCCTTCCCTCACTTGCAGTTTAACCACGGCCGATCGAGCAAGAAAAGCATACGGCCTTTGCTTGTAAGCGGGAACTGAAACGTGCTTGCTCCGTCTAAAATTCTAGGAACAACAGGGCAAGCTGCTAGTAGCCTAGTACCATCGGTTACATCTTATTTATAGCCTTAAAATCAGTGAAAAGAGGAGTTGTTGTGTTGTCTCTGTTATGAATATTATGTGTATGTTTATGAGACCTAATAGATAATATATATAGAGAGATAATACAAATGAATATTACAAATAAATATGTCATACATATATAAGAAAATACAAATGAATTCATATTCTAACACCCCCACAAACTCACCCCCCCCCTCCCTCCCCTCAAACGCACGGTGGATCATACACACTTAGTTGGAAGAGAAAATACAAAAGTTGTATCGTAATCTGTGACTTCGTGAAGAAGTCAGCAATCTGTAACTCTGAGGACATAAACGGTAAAGCAAGCACTCCCTTCTGCACCTGTAAGCGAGTGTATGAAGCATCCACACCAATATGCTTAGTGAGCTCACTAGTTCACGGGCAATACTGATAGCACATGTACTGTTAGACAAAAAAGCCGTAGATCCCATCACAAGCACTCCAAAGTCTGCAAGTAGCTACCTCAACCAACTACTCTTTACTGTCACTGTTGCCATAGCTCTCAACTCACCCTCTGCACTCGAACGGAAAACTGCAGTCTGTTTCTTTGTCTTCCAGGCAATCAGGGAGGAGCCAAGAAAAACACAGTGAGTAGAAAGAGAACGACGATAAAAAGGATCACTAGCCCAGGTCGTATCGGAGAACGCCTGAAGCTGTAGTGAGTTGGAGCTAGGGAAAAACAAACGTCAAGAGATAGTTTCACGCAAGTAGCGAAGAACACGAAGAATGCGACTATAGTGAAAATAGGTAGGACGAGCCATGAACTGACTCAAGATATGAACAATATGAGCAATATCAAGACGAGTGCTCACAAGATACACCAAACTCTCAACAAGATGACGCTATCGAGTAGGATTCTCAAGAAGATCAGCATTAGTGGTATGAAGCTGAAGGGATAGATCCATGGGAGTCTCAGCAGTGTGAGTGCCAGTTAGACCAGACCGATCAAGAAGATCCTAGACATATTTATGCTGGGAGAGGTAGTAGCCTTCAGGCGTGGAAGGGGCCTCAATTCCAATGAAGTACGTAAGAGAACCAAGATCAGTCATCAGAAACTGCCCACTGAGATGCTTCTTCACATACGTGATGAGTGAGGAATTATCACCAGTGATGAGCATATCATTAACCTACAAAAGAAACAGTGTCCTACCCCGAGATGAGACATGGACAAAAAGAGTAGGATCGTGGGAACTGACAGTGAAACCGACAGCAGTAATCACTGAGATAAAACGTGCAAACCAGGCACGATAGGTCTGTTTGAGGCCATAAAGAGCCCGACGAAGACGACAGACGTGCATATCGGAAACAGAATACCCAAGGGGTGGCTGCATATAGACCTCTTCATACAAAACACTATTAAGAAAGTCATTCTTAACATCCAACTGAGAGATAGACCACCGACGAACAAAAGCAACCGCAACAAGAGTGTGAATAGTGGTCATATGGGCAACAGGGGCAAAAGTCTCATCGTAGTCACGATCGTACTCCTGCTGAAAACCGTGAGCCACAAGAAGAGCCTTATAGCACTCGATAGTACCATCAAACCGAGTCTTAATCTTGTACACCCACTTGCACGTGATAGAGCGATCATGCACGAGTGTTGGTACAATATCCCAAGTCTCCGTATGTCGAAGAACATCAAGCTTCTCTACCATAGCAAGCTACCACTCAGAATGAGAAACAGCCTCACGATAAGAACTAGGCTCAGTGATAGAGAGAACATGAGCTATCAGAACAAATCCAAGATGATCAGGATGTCGAAGGGATGTACGGTCATGAAGGACTTAACGGGGAGCATCATCAGGAGGATCAGATGTAGGTGCCGGCAAGATACCAGGAGAGGAGACTGGTGAAGGATGGGGACGCATAGAGTACTGAATACGAGAGAAACGAGATGGTGGTGCTGCAGGAACAAGAGGCGGTGCTACAAGAGGCAGCACCGAAAGCGGAGGTATAGAAGGAACCACTGGAGACAGACCAGGGGAAGATTGTGATAGTGGAGAAAAGGGTGAGAGTTAGAAAGAGACAACCATGAAATCGTCTTAACGGTGAAAACAAGACAAGGAGCCGAATCTCGATAGAAAAAAGGTCGAGATTAATCAAAGACAATGTCTCGTGAGATCCTGATCCATCGAGCAGAAGGATCATAGCACGATAACCTTTATGCTCAGAACTATAACCAAGAAACACACACTCAACTGATTGAGCCGATAGTTTGGTGCACTCACGAGGCTACAATAGAACAAAATAAGTGCAGCCAAAAACACGAAGGTGAGTATACTAGGGGGCTCGAGAGTAGAGATGCTCTATAGGACTAACACCGTTAAGAGCAGTGGAAGGTTGCATATTGATGAGATATGCAGTCATAGAAATAGCCTTAGCCCAGAACTGTGGTGGAACGTGAGAGGCAAGGAGAACAGTGCGAGCAGTCTCAATCAGATGACGTTGTTTACGCTCAGCAACCATATTCTAAGCATGGACACTAGGACAAGAAGACTGGTAAAGAGTGTCCTGCTCAGAAAGAAATTGTCTAAAAGCGTTAGAACAGTACCCACTAGCAAAATCACAGTGAAAAGTACGGATGGAAGAATCAAATTGAGTATGAACCTGTAGGCATACGGGTAGGCTACACTAGCTAGCAATTCAAAAATTCTACCACATAAACCAGGAAGCCATGCAAAGTAAGAGATCATAGATCGTTACCACTAGACACGCAGTTGTGACGACCCAACTCTAGGGCACCGAGAGGTCCTCCATGACCTCTGGAAAGTCCATCAGGACCTCCCAGGAGGTCCATAAAGGACCTCTCGGATAGTCCACCAAGACCTCCCAGGAGGTCCAACAAGACCTCCTGGAGGTCCAGGAGAACATGACCCGAGAGAGAGTCTTAGAACCAGGGAGCACCCACGACCTGCCATAGCCACACTTAGGAACAAACGAGGAGGTCCGAGGGCTCACCAAGACCTCCCACAACCCTCCAGAGGAGGTCGTGGAGGTCTGGGACCACTCCAGAACCCCACATGTTCATCCCTTCATGAGGACATGGTGGACCGAGCCTGCTCCAAGGTCCTCTGTGAAACTTGAGCTAGTCCCAAGGATCATGGCTAGCTCTTCACAGCACAAACACATTGGTGGTGACATCCAGAACACACCTTTATATAAGCAAAACATTTACAAGGTTGTTTACAAGGTGGCCTTGGGCCAAACATAAATACATGAAAACAAAAGAAATCAAAAGGGTCCATCAACACGCCACAGGCAGCTGACTGGAGGGCACAACCTAGCTGCTTTGATCTTCTTCACTGACAGTATCTTCTCCTGGCAAAGATTGCAATGAGCAAGAGTGAGCACAACAACCGTGCTCGCAAGTTACACCCGTGGGTTAGCAACATGACATGCATAGATGGATAATCAAAGGATGGCATAATATGGTTATTTTGCACAAAGCCAATTTTCTTTCAAATACCATTACTAAGTTCCAAAGCAGATCTTTAATAGCTAAAATTCATTTAGCAAAGCAGTTTTTCAGTTGAGTAGCATTCATCAACGAATTAGTGAACGATACCCTCCTGACATTAGGCTCCCTGCCCAAACCCATGGGATAAAATCCCAAAAACAGTTTTAGCAAATATTTCTGGAAACCCCAAATCCAACATCTAACTTCAAGTGGCCTTTGCCAGCACGTCCATGACCGTGGACACGGCTATTCGAATAGATTTAACTCTGCAGAGGTTGTGCACTTTACCCACACGACATGAGTACTCTAGTTTGTCAAGATTCGTCAATGCCACCTCTCACTTCCAAAGGTAAGAGATCTAGAGCTCATGACAAGGCATTTACAATGCATTGCTCCACCACGACCTCTCCTTGCTAAGGTTTCACCCCGTGGATAGCAATCCGTGAAGCCCCTCTTGCACCATGGGAGAAAAGATGGGTTATAAAGACCATTGGCCAAACAAGACCTCCCACACCTCCAATGGAGCAGCATATGGTAGAGTTTTGCAAATTAATCAGCCAGATCCCACGCCCCACTCTAGAGATATGTGGTTGCACGATTGTGGCATAGCCCATTATAGGCATGGCATTGGTCGCTCAAAGACCGGTCCTCACATGACTAGGGCAACTTCCACAAACCCCTGGACCTCCACCTTAGCCAGGATAGAGTCCGTGCATAAACATTGCACCAGCCAAGCAAACCAATTTGCCCCAGTCAAAACCCATTTTCATTTTCTTTGCTTACCCAGCAACATTTTCATACCTCCATGACATCCCAATGTCATGGTGAAAACATTTAAAACATTATTTGGTCATGTTGGTAAAGATTTCCCCAAATCAATAAGTTTGATCTAAGCGTAACTAAGCACATGTTTTTCAAATGATCTTGGCTCACACTACTGCATCAACCAAGTTTGACCTAATGGTGACAATAAGCTCAATCCAAAATCAACAGGGGTCATACAAAGGACATGGGTATAACTATGAAGTTAAAACTGGTATTGAACTATCTTGATAGAAATAGGCATGCAGTACATGTTAAAACAGGACATAAATAATTTGAATTACTGGGTGCAATATGATCAAAAGTGTAACTTGCCTTGCTCACTATCCTGTGAATCCTCCTCTTCAGTACACTCAGACTCCCTGGAGTCTTCACGATCTACACGTATGAAGGAGCAATTTCAAAGAAGGTTCAAATAAAGATCCAATTAAGAACAATAAGAAAACCAAAAGAACCCCAGAGGAAGTCCAAAACGCAACCAACAGGAGAGGTCTAAACTCCAGACTAGGTTCTTAGGGAGGAGGTCTAAACTCACCAGAGGAGGGTGGTCTTTGGCAAAAGACCCCAGGGGTGTGACCTAAGCAGTAGGCAAAGTGGTGCTGAGCAATGGTTCTTGCGCAAGGTCCAGAGAGGAGGTCCTCACACAAGGTCCATAGAAATCCACAAGAAGTCCACAAAAGGAGGTCTGTGAAGGACACGATCGGCTTCAATCTTGATGATAAGAACAAGAGTGGAGCAGATCACCAAGGGACTTACCAGGAAAAAGAAGAAACAATGGATGGAGGGAAAGTCGGGAGCAGCAAGGCTTTCCCTGGGAGCCACTAGTCGAGAGCCAGGATAATAGAGTGTGAAGAAAGGTGATATGGTGGAATTTCTTGGTCTAATTGTAATCAAAATGGTGAAGAAAACTAGAAACACACGTGTCAAGGATAAGTATAGAAATAGGTCAAAGGTAGGTAGTGGCAGGGCAGGTGTCACTACAATTCTGGGTAAAAGGTACAAGGAAGGACAATGTATGTTGCTTGGGAAGGAACAAAGAAAAATGTCAGGGTACGGTTAAGTGACCCAATTCAAAGTAAAACACCACGTATATGGATGCATTTAATGTGACAAGACCCGCATTAAATGCTCAATATAATAACGTGGCGGAGGAATTGAGAATGGTTAAGACTGGCAGGTGGGGCCAGTCAATTTAGAAACAGTCGGGTCAAAATAGGGAGGTCTTGCCCCGCAGGAGAGGGCCTTGAGGAGGTCCGAAGGCTAGGAGGTCCTGATGTACACCAAGGAGGTCCGAACGTGGGGAGGTCCTGACGGTCAGGATCAACAAAGGAGATCCTGACGGTTAGGATCTCATCAAAGGAGGTCTGGCGAGGAGGTCCCAAGCCAGCTCTCTAAAAGCCACGGGAAGGTCTTGGACAGGCGGTCCAAGGAACTACTAAGGGGGTCCCGCGGTTGAGATTAAAAGTGGGTTGAGGTGCAGGCGGTTGGATCTCGAAAGGGAGGTCCAACGGCCAAGATCAAACAGTAGGTGAGGTCGCGGAGGAACATTACGCACGGGAGGTGCAGGCCTTTAGATTCGAAATGAGGAGAGGTCCAAACCGTTAGATTCGAAACAAAGGGGAGGTCCACGAAGGGACATAATGCATGGAAGGTCTGGAACTTTGGATTGGAAATGGGAGGAGGTCTGGACCGCCAGATCAAGTACAAGGGGGGTCTTTTCGGCCAAGAAAGGATATCAAGGGGGTTTATATGAATTCAGGAGGTCCGCAGGCGAACAAGAAGCTCACTGGAACACACGGAGGTTCCAATGAAAGGAGGTCTGGGCATAGAGAGGTGCCTAGACAGCAAGAGGTTTAGACTTAAGAGAAGTCTGAACAGAAAAGAGGTCTGAACCCTAAGAGATTCAAACCAACAGAGAGGTCCAAGTGACCAATTTCAAAAGAAAAAGCCCGACGTAAGGATACGTCCAGGCCAGAGAAGGTTTAAGCCTTACGGGAGGCTTAACCTCACGTGCCACTGGGGAGGTCTAGACCACAGAGGAGGTCTAAACCTACACAACCAAAGAAGATATGCTAAGGGGAGGTCTACTGGGCACACCAAAAGGAGGTCTCAGCAACTCAAACCTCTCCAACCGAACCAAACTTGTAATTCTCATTAAAATAAAATAGCTTTAATTTATTTTACACATTTAAAAAGGATTTAGAAAATCAGAATGTTACAAACCTACCCCCCTTAAAGGAATCTCGACCTCGAGATTCAAGCGTAATCGAGAAAGAGGTAGGGGTAGTTAGTCTTGAGGTCCTCTTCTTTTTCCCATGTAGCTTCACTTTCTGGATGATGGCTCCACTGCACCTTGTATGACTTGATAATTCTACTCCTGGTGACTCGCTCTGCAACATCCAGAATTTTAATTGGTTGCTCCACATAGGTGAGGTCTTCCTGTAAGTCTATATCCTCAACTAATGTGTGATCTTCAGGAAACCGCAGGTATTTCCTTAATTGTGATACATGAAAGATGTTGTGCACTGCCGACAAGGACTCTGGAAGTTCCAGTTTGTAAGCTACTTCACCTTGTCTTGCTAAAATCTTGTAGGGTCCTACAAATCTTGGTGCTAATTTTCCTCTAATCCGAAATCTTCTAACTCCTCGAATTGGTGTTACTCTGAGGTAGACAAAGTCACCAACCTCAAAAGATAAGTCTCTGCGTCGGGTGTCAGCATAGCTCTTTTGTCGGGACTGGGCCACTCTCAATCGTTCCTTAATCAATTTCACTTTGCTTTCAGCTTCTTTGATCAGGTCCGGCCCATAAAGTTGATGTTCTCCAACTTCATCCCAGAGGAGAGGTGTTCTACAAGGTCTACCATACAAAGCCTCAAATGGAGACATTTGAAGGCTAGCTTGATAGCTATTATTGTAGGAGAATTCAGCATAGGGCAAGTTCTTGTCCCAGCTTTTCCCAAAATCCAGGGCACATGCCCTAAGCATGTCTTCCAATATTTGATTTACCCTCTCTGTTTGCCCATCTGTTTGAGGATGATAAGCTGTACTAAAATTGAGTTTAGTACCTAGAGTTTCATGTAAACTTTGCCAAAATCTTGAGGTAAATTGAGACCATCTGTCTGACACTATTCTTTTGGGCACTCCATGTAAGCAAACAATTCTGGCCATATATAGATCTGCCAAGACATTGCTATTATAGGTAGTCTTAACTGGTATGAAATGTGCTACCTTAGTTAGCCTATCAACCACCACCCATATGGAGTCATACCCAGACTGGGTCCTAGGCAATCTAGTAATGAAATCCATGCCCACTTGCTCCCATTTCCATTCGGGTATGGGCAAGGGTTGTAATAAACCTGCTGGTTTTTGATGTAGGGCCTTAACTCTCATACACACATCACACTGGGCTACATACTTAGCCACATCTTGCTTCATGCTAGTCCACAAGTATCTCTCCTTAAGGTCTCGATACATTTTGGTGCTGCCCGGGTGGATAGAATATGGTGATCCGTGTGCTTCCACCAAAATGAGCTGTTTGATCTCCTGGTTGTTTGGCACACAGATTCGGCTACCAAACCATACTACTCCTTGCTCGTCCTTTGTGAAGCCTGGGCTTTACCCCTTCTCATATTTCTCTTAATTTCTTGGATGTCTTCATCTTTTTCTTGTTGTTCTTTGATTTGGTCCAGGACAATTGGATGTACCTCCAAGGTGTTCATCTGACCTTGCTCTACTATCTCAGATTGAGGTACCTCAATTCCTCATATAGTCTTGGTTCTTTGTTTTTGGACCGACAAGGTATTACAAGATAACCTCTTGACTCAAGGCATCTGCCACCACATTAGCTTTGCCGGGTGGTAGTGTATCCCAAGGTCATAGTATTTAATTAATTCTAACCACCTCCTTTGTCTTAAGTTCAAATCGATTGTGTGAAAATGTATTTCAAACTTTTGTGGTCCGTGTATATCTCACAATTTGCTAATAAGGTAATGTCGCCTTGATTTTTAAAGCATGTACAATGGTCGCTAGTTCAAGATCATGTGTTGGGTAATTCTCCTCATGAGGTCTCAACTGTCTAGAGGCATATGCCACTACCCTACATCTGCATTAGCACACATCCAGTCCTTAATGGGATGCATCACAAAATACTTTAAAATCTCTTTGAATGTCGGAAGAATTAATACAGAGCTGTGATAAGTTTCTCCTTCAATCCTCGAAAACTTTGTTCACGTGTTTGATCCATTCAAACCTCTTTTCCTTTTTCAAAAGTTGAGTAAGAGGTCTAGCAATCTTGGAAAAGCTCTCAATAAATCTTCTATAATAGCCAGCTAGACCAAGAAAGCTTCTTACCTCAGTCACTGTCTTAGGAGGTCTCCAGTCTAGGACAGTTTCAACCTTTGATGGGTCCACAGCTACACCCTTGGCTGAAATAATATGACCTAAGAAGACTACTTGACTTAGCCAAAACTCACATTTACTAAATTTGGCATAGAGGTGCTGCTCTCTAAGTCTTCCCAACACCATTCTAAGGTGGTCTTCATGCTCTGCTTCACTTTTAGAATAGATGAGAATATCATCTATAAACACCACCACAAATTTGTCAAGGAAGTCCATAAATACTTTGTTCATCATGCTCATGAAATAAGCTGAGGCATTTGTCAACCCAAATGACATCACAGTGAACTCATATAGACCATACCTTGTGGTAAAAGCAGTTTTGGGAATGTCCTCTGGTCTTATTTTCAATTGATGATAACCAGACCTTAGGTCTATTTTGGAGAACACACTTGCCCCTTAAGTTGGTCAAAGAGGTCATCTATCCTGGCAATGGATATTTATTCTTAATGGTGACCTCATTGAGTGATCTATAATCTACACACATTCTCAAGCTCTTGTCCTTCTTTTTGACAAATAGCACAGGTGCTCCCCATGGTGAAGAGCTTAGTCTAATAAATCCTTTCTCCTTCAATTCTGGATTTGTTTCTTTAATTCCACCAATTCATTTACAGCATCTGTAAGGTCTTTTAGATATAGGTGCGATCCTGGGACCAATTCAATTAGAAAAGAAATGTCCCTATCGGGTGGCATTCGAGGGAGTTCCTCGGGGAACACATCCATATATTCTCGACCCTTTGGGAGGTCTTCGAGCTTCACTACCTCCTTTACATTAGTTAGAAGAGGTCCTGTCTTAAGGGAGGTCTTTGGTTTAAACTCCACTCGACTTCCTTGTTCACTTGTGAGTGTTATAGACTTAGTAGCACAATCAATCTGCCCTTTATTCTTAGCCAACCAATTCATTCCAAGGATTACATCCAGTCCTTGAGTTGGCAAGACTATCAAGTCTGCATGAAATAAAACTCCAGAGATCTCTAAGGTGAGATTTGGGCAGAGGGTATTAGTCCTCATATCTATGCCCGGGACATGTATTAGCATGGGGTTTACCAAAGGAATTGTAGACAACCCACATTTTCCCACAAATTTGCTAGAAACAAAAGAATGGGAAGCCCCCGAGTCAAATAAAACGGAAGCTGGTACAGAATTGACAGGGAACGTACCGAGAACTACATCAGGTGCATCATGTGCCTCTTTTCGCGTGACATGGGTGACACGACCCTTGATGACCTTAGTTGCGGGCTTCACACTCGAGGCACTTCCTTGAACCGAGCGCTCCTTGTTCGAGATTCGGTGTGCAAACAACTTGTTGCTTCTTTGGGCACTTATTAGCATAGTGCCCAATTTCATCTACAAAAAAGCGTGTCACTCCAACCGAGGAGGTCGTGGTTGGCTTCTTTTGAAATTGGCTCCAGAGGAGGTCCTATGATAACTTGACACCTTATCTGTTATTCGACCCGATGCCCTTGAGGAGGAGGTCCGTGAGGACTTGTCTTTGAGAGGTCAGGGACTGGGAGGTCCTAGACTTAGGAAATCCTCCGGGGTTAAACCTCTGTGCAGCTTTCTTCCTCTTTCGGCCCTCCATCTTTTGGAGTTTGTCCTCCTGCCGAATAGCTTTGCTCACAAGTTGCTGGAAGTCTGTGTGTTCCTGGGAAACAAGGTGCACCGAGATATTATCATTCAACCCCTCTAAAAAGTGTTCTTACTTGCTCTCATCAGTAGCAACATCCCCAGGAGCATATCTTGCTAACTGATTGAACTTGTGCATATATTCATTGACAGTACGACTGCCTTGCTTCAGAGTACGAAATTATGTCCTCTTCAATGACATCATGCCAGGTGGGAGATGAGCACGATGAAAGGCTTTCTTGAACTCATCCCATGTGATGGCATGAGGATCAACATGGGACTGATTAAAGTTGTCCCACCACTCAGAGGCTGGTCCACTGAGTTGGTGAGAGGCAAAGAGTACCCTTTAAGTGGTCTGTACATGGCACCATGTCTAATTTCGCCTTGCCCTTAACCACCATCGGCATCCATTGGCTCGGCCTCTTTGGAGAAAGTTGAGGCGCAACCTCATGAACTCAGCAATGCTAGATCTTGGTGGAGGGGGAGCTTGAGTTTGAGGTTGAGCTACTGCTGCAGCTTGCAGAGATTGGGTGTTGGCAATGGACTGTGAAAGTAGGTTTATCAATTGAGTTTGATTGGCCAGCAACTGAGTCCAAGTAGGGCCTTCAGCTGGAGGTGGGGGTGGCTGTGATGTTGGTTGTCCTTGCTCACCCTCAACTCCTCTGTTCTGATTGGTCCATATAGCAGGGTTCTCAGCCTCTTCCTCAGCTTGTCGGCTGTGATGGCTTGAGTTACCACTGCCATTCCTAGAGGTGGCCATAATGTCCAAGCACCCAGGCTGGAAAAAGAGAAGAGAAGAGGCTAAGGAAAACTAGCCCAATCAGACATTTCGGCAAAAGAAATCCAATGCAAAGGAAACAGCAGTGAAAACCCTTTTTAGAACCCATAATTACCAAGCATCATACTACACGTGTCTTACCTTTTTGAGGGAGGTCCTAAGCACCAGACCTAACTCAAGACCTCTAATAAAAAGTTGCAAGGGCAAGGAAGTCCACTTAACATTGTAAATGGGTGTGTAGAAAGAACAAGATAAGATGAGGTTAAGATAAGAAAGAGAACCAGAACAAGGTAAGAATGGAAAGATTACCCAGGTAAGAAAGAACATTTTATTCTTCTTTTGTCATAAAATGATTTTGAAATTCTACAACCATTTCTACTAGGTTACGACCTACAGTCAGGAGTTGCTCTGATACCACTTTTGTGACGACCCAACTCTAGGGCACCGAGAGGTCCTCCATGACCTCTGGAAAGTCCATCAGGACCTCCCAGGAGGTCCATAAAGGACCTCTCGGACAGTCCACCAAGACCTCCCAGGAGGTCCAGCAAGACCTCCTGGAGGTCTAGGAGAACATGACCCGAGAGAGAGTTTTAGAACCAAGGAGCACCCACGACCTGCCATAGCCACACTAAGGAACAAACGAGGAGGTCCGAATGCTCACCAAGACCTCCCACAACCCTCCAGAGGAGGTCGTGGAGGTCTGGGACCACTCCAGAACCCCACATGTTCATCCCTTCATGAGGACATGGTGGACCGAGCCTGCTCCAAGGTCCTCTGTGAAACTTGAGCTAGTCCCAAGGATCATGGCTAGCTCTTCACAGCACAAACACATTGGTGGTGACATCCAGAACACACCTTTATATAAGCAAAACATTTACAAGGTTGTTTACAAGGTGGCCTTGGGCCAAACATAAATACATGAAAACAAAAGAAATCAAAAGGGTCCATCAACACGCCACAGGCGGTGGTGGAGGGCACAACCTAGTCTTTGATCTTCTTCATCGACAAGATCTTCTCCGCAAAGATTGCAATGAGCAAGAGTGAGCACAACAACCGTGCTCGCAAGTTACACCCGTGGGTTAGCAACATGACATGCATAGATGGATAATCAAAGGATGGCATAATATGGTTATTTTGCACAAAGCCAATTTTCTTTCAAATACCATTACTAAGTTCCAAAGCGGATCTTTAATAGCTAAAATTCATTTAGCAAAGCGAGTTTTCAGGTTGAGTAGCATTCATCAACGAATTGGTGAAGGATACCCTCGACATTAGGCTCCTCGCCCAAACCCATGGGATAAAATCCCAAAACAGCTTTTAGCAAACATTTCGAAACCCCAAATCCAACATCTAACTTCAAGTGGCCTTTGCCAGCACGTCCATGACCGTGGACACGGCTATTCGAATAGATTTAACTCTACAGAGGTTGTGCACTTTACCCATACGACATGAGTACTCTAGTTTGTCCGGCATTCGTCAATGCCACCTCTCACTTCCAAAGGTAAGAGATCTAGAGCTCATGACAAGGCCTTTACAATGCATTGCTCCACCATAGCCTCTCCTTGCTAAGGTTTCACCCCCCTGTGGATAGCAATCCGGCGGGAAGCCCCCTCTTGCACCAGTGGGAACAGTAGGTTATAAAAGACTATTGGCCAAACAAGACCTCCCACACCTCCAATGGAGCAGCATATGGTAGAGTTTTGCAAATTAATCAGCCAGATCCCACGCCCCACTCTAGAGACATGTGGTTGCACGATTGTGGCATAGCCCATTATAGGCATGGCATTGGTCGCTCAAAGAAACGACCCAACTCTAGGGCACCCGAGAGGTCCTCCAAGATCTCCTGGAAAGTCCATCAGGACCTCCCAGAGGTCCTGAGACCTCTCGGACGATCCTAAGACCTCTCGGGAGGTCCAAAGAGACCTCTGGAAGTCCAAGAGAACAAGCCCGAGGAGGTCTTAGGAGCCGAGGAGCACCCCAATGATCTCCCACGGCGGACCAAGGGTGTTCGTGGAGGTCCGTGGGCATCTCAAGTCCACCGCGACCACCAGAGGAGGTCGTGGAGGTGAGGCCACCACCGAACCACACACGACCCCACCATAGAGTGAGCGTGGAGGATGGGAGCTCTCCAAGGTCCTTTATGTGGTGAGCTAGTCCCAAGGATCATGGCTAGCTCTTCACAAAGAACACTGTGGTAACATAGCAACAACACAAGCTTTATTAATAACCAAAGGAGTTGTTTACAAGAGATCTTACAAGCCAGCAGGCAAAGCATAACCAAATAAACACAGGGGCCACCCGATACACCACAGGCAACCGGCTGGAGGGCGCAATCCTAACCGATCTGGACCATTTGGTCCACTGAGTAGATCACCCAAAGCTCTCAATTCCTGCTAAAAGATAGCATCAAGCAAGAGTGAGCACAACAACCGTGCTCGCAAGTTACACCCGTCAGATAACAAGATGACATGCATAATGGATATCACAATGGAAGGCTTAATATGGTTGATTTGCATAAAGCCATGTTTCTTTCAAATACATGTATTAAGTTCTAAGGCGATAATACAATAATAAAATTCATTTCATCAAATCGGTTTTCAGGTTGGATAACATTCATCATAAGATGGTGAAGGATACCCTCGACATTAGGCTCCTGCCCAAACCCATGGGACGGCAGTCCCAAAACAGATTTGAAAATCATTTCCAGAAATTCCCAAAGTCAATAGCTAACTTCAAGTGGCCTTTGCCAGCACGTCCATGACCGCGGACACGGCTATTCGAATAGATTTAACTCTGCAGAGGTTGTGCACTTTACCCACACGACATGAGTACTCTAGTTTGTTTGGCATCTGTGAGTGCCACCTCTCACCGCCAAGGTAAGAGGTCTAGAGTTCATGACAAGGCCTTTACAATGCATTGCTCCACCACGCCTTTCCTTGCTAAGGTTTCACCCCTATGGATAGCAATCCGGCGGGAAGCCCCCTCTTGCACCAGTGGGAACAGTATGTTATAAAAGACCATTGGCCAAACAAGACCTCCCACACCTCAAATGGAGCAGCATATGGTAGAGTTTTGCAAATTAATCAGCCAGGTCCCACGCCCCACACTGGAGACATGTGGTTGCACGGTTTTGGCATAGCCCATTATAGGCATGGCATTGGTCGCTCAAAGACCGGTCCTCAAATGACTAGGGCGACATCCACAAACCCAAGGGCATCGATCTATCATAACGACACGATCCCGTGCATAAACTTGCACCAACCAAGCCAACCAATTCGCCCCAGTCTAAATCCATTTCCTTTTCTTTGCTTCCCCAGCAATACTTTCATACCTCCATGACAACCCAATGTCATGGTTTAAACATTTAAGAGAAACAGTTGGTCACGTTGGTAAAGATTTCTCCAAATCAATACTTTTGGTCTAAGCTTAACTAAGCATGAGTTTTTCAAATGATTCCTGGTTCACATTATTGGGTCAACCAGATTTTTCCTAAGGTGACAACAAATTTGGTTCAATGTCAAAGTTGGCCATATGAGAGAAAGTGGTATAACTATGTGTTTAAAGACAGGTATTGAAATAACTTGGTAGAAATAGGCATGCATAATACCTTGAAACAGAACATAAATAAATTGAAATACTGGGTGTAATATGATCAAGAGTGTAACTTGCCTCTTACTTGATAGCTTAAGATTTTACTCACTCTCACGGCTCTGGCTCTCTGGAAACGTCAAGATCTACACGGTAAGAAAACATATTCAGACCCAGCTCCAAATAAAGAACCAAAAGAAACTCAAGCAAAGAACCAAAAGAACTCCAGAGAAACCTCAGAACTCAATCAACAGAAGAGCATTGTATTTAGAATAGATTCTTTGGAGGTGGTTCCAACTTACTGAGAGGAAGTGGTCCTTTTGACAAAGGACACCAAAGGAGTGGTCTTGACCAAGGAACAGAGGGACCACGGAAGGTAATCCTTGCGCCACGCCAAGAAGGTCAGAAGATACTCTATGTGCAGAGACCACGAAGAGGTCCTCACATAGAAGCCTGTAAGTCCGAGCGAAATCCAAGAAAAGGGTCTGGGAAGGATACACTCGTTTATCATGGCAACAAGAACAAGAACGGCGAGCAGAGTTGAAATGGTGGCGTGGTAAACACAGAATGGAGCAGTTACCAAAGGAACTTACCAGGACAAGAAGTAATGGATGGAAGGGAAGGTTGTGAGAGCCAAGTCTTCCTCGACGACCAATCGGACTAAAGCAGAGGATGGTGAATGTGAAAAAGGTAAAATGGTAGAGCTCCTGGACTAATTATAGACAAAAAGGGTGAAGAAAACTAGAAATACATATGTCAAGGATAAGTATGGAAGTAGGTCAAAGATGGGTGAGTGGCAGAGCGGTGTCACTACCACCACAGTTAAGAAATACGAGAAAGGATGACTTATGTTGCTTTGGGAAGGACTAGGAAAAATATCGAGAATGCAGTTAAGTGACCCAATTCAAAGTAGAACACCACGATATGGATGCATTTAATGTGACAAGACCCGCATTAAATGCTCAATATAATAACGCATGAGGAATTGAGAATGGTTAAGACCGGCGGTGGGGCCGGTCAAATTAGAAACAATCGGGTCAAAGGGAGGTCTTGCCCAAGAGAGGTCTGATATACACAAAGGAGGTCCGAACATGGGGAGGTCCAAATACACATGGAGGAAGTCCACGTGACTGAGGTTCGGACAACCGGGACTTCATCAAAGGAGGTCCCGCGACTCAAGGAGGTCTGAAGTGGAGGAGGTCCAGAGATGCGGAGGAGGTCTGGACATGGGGAGGTCCTGACGGTCAGGATCTCTACAAGGGAGGTCCGCAAGGAGGTCGAGCCGTGTTTTAAAGGCCTCGGAGAGGTCTTGGACAGAGGTCCAAGAACTACCAAGAGGTCTCGTGGTTGAAATTAATAACACGTTGAGGTGCAGGCGGTTGGATCTCCAAAGGAGGTCCAACGGCCAAGATCAAACATGCGGAGAGGTCCGCAAGGTAGTATAACGCACGGGAGGTCTGGGCCTTGATTCAAAGTAAGGGAGGTCCAAACCGTTAGATTCGTAACAAAGGGAGGTCCAAATAAACTCGTGTGTCGAAGCAACTCAAAAGAGGTTTCCACCCGCTCAAGGTGAGATCAAAGCCTTGGCAATTACGATGAACCCTAAAGAGGTCCTTCGCCAAGAAGGAATGCCAAGGGTTTCAAATGAATTCAGGAGGATCAAGGCATGTAAGAAATCCACGAGGTTACAAGGAGGTCCGAATAAAAGAAGTCGGGCATTGAGAAGTGCCCGGTGACAAAAGGTCTAGACTTAAGAGAAGTCTCGAGCAGAAAAAGAGGTCGATCCAAAGAGATTCAAACCAACAAAGAAATTCAAAGTAATCAAACTTAAAGAGAAAGGTCGAGCGAATGGGAAAGAGGTCCTAAAGAATGGTATTACCGTGAATTGGGGTGGCAATACCGGATCGCACTAGAAGGACCTTTCCAAAGAGAGGGCTACAAGGATCGGGGCTAAAAGGAGTCCAAGTGATCACCAAGAGGTTCACCAGAGCATGGAAGGAACTCAAGTGGTTATAAAAGGGAGACCTAAACCCTGAGGAGGTCTAAGCCAGAGAAGGAGATCTGGACCAGGGAAGGTCCAAGCACTTAGAAGATCTAGACCTAAAGAGGTCCGGATCCTTAGATGATGATCACAATAGGTCTGAACGGTTCAGGCCTTCACATGGGAGGTCTGACGGCTCAGAGGGAAATCAGAAGGGGTCCAATTGAGCACAAAGGTGGTTCAATCGAATGCAAAGAAGATCTAATTGGCCACAGGTAGGTTCAAGTGAATTACTGGGCATTCCAGTAAGCAAGAGGGATACTCAAGCAAAAGATGTGAGGGGAGGTCTGGCTAGATCAACCTAGAGGGAGGCCTGGGCACAAGAATATGCCCAACCGAAGATTGTGGTCTAGGATCAGAAGAGATCCAGACAACAACAGAGGTCAAACAAGGGGACGGCGGACATATAAAAATGTCCAAACAGATGAAGGAGAGGAAATCCTATCAAGAAAGGGAGATAGCTCCAGAGAGCTAGAGCTACATCAAAAGAACCAAACTTTGATTTAGTTGAGGTTTAGTTAAGTCATTTTAAATTCTTCAATTTCAAAACTTGAGTTAAGCTTGTAATTATCACCAAAACCAAATGGTTCTTTTTATTTTAAAAATTTTCAAAAGGCTCAAAATCGAGCGTACATGACCGGTCCTCACATGACTAGGGCAACTTCCACAAACCCTGGACCTCCACCTTAGCCAGGATAGAGTCCGTGCATAAACATTGCACCACCAAGCAAACCAATTTGCCCAGTCAAAACCCATTTTCATTTTATTTGCTTACCCAGCAACATTTTCATACCTCCATGACATCCCAATGTCATGGTGAAAACATTTAAAACATTATTTGGTCATGTTGGTAAAGATTTCCCCAAATCAATAAGTTTGATCTAAGCGTAACTAAGCACATGTTTTTCAAATGATCTTGGCTCACACTACTGCATCAACCAAGTTTGACCTAATGGTGACAATAAGCTCAATCCAAAATCAACAGGGGTCATACAAAGGACATGGGTATAACTATGAAGTTAAAACTGGTATTGAACTATCTTGATAGAAATAGGCATGCAAGACATGTTAAAACAGACATAAATAATTTGAATTCTTGGGTGCAATATGATCAAAAGTGTAACTTGCCTTGCTCACTATCCAAATGAATCCTCCTCTTCAAGACACTCGAGACTCTGGAGTCTTCACGATCTACACGTATGAAGGAGCAATTTCAAAGAAGGTTCAAATAAAGATCCAATTAAGAACAATAAGAAAACCAAAAGAACCCCGGAGGAAGTCCAAAACGCAACCAACAGAGAGGTCTAAACTCCGGACTAGGTTCTTAGGAGGAGGTCTAAACTCACAGAGGAGGGTGGTCTTTGGCAAAAGACCCGTGGGTGTGACCTAAGCAAGAGGCAAAGTGGTCTTGAGCAATGGTTCTTGCGCAAGGTCCAGAGAGGAGGTCCTCACACAAGGTCCATAGAAATCCACAAGAAGTCCACAAAAGGAGGTCTGTGAAGGACACGATCACCTTCAGTCAAATGATAAGAACAAGAGTGGAGCAGATCACCAAGGGATTTACCAGGAAAAAGAAGAAACAATGGATGGAGGGAAAGTCGGGAGTAGCAATGCTTTCCCTGGGAGCCACTGGTCGAGAGCCAGGATAATAGAGTGTGAAGAAAGGTGATATGGTGGAATTTCTTGGTCTAATTGTATGGCAAATCACATATCCGACCAGTCAAATCCCTCCGCATGTTTCATAGCATACCCGAAAACTATCTTTATAATTACCCAGTTACGGAGTAGCGTTTGACAACCCCTATGTATACTATTACACATGTAGAAAACCATGCTGGTCTCAGTTCTAAGGATTATACATCATCATTGCTTGAGACCAACTGATGGCACATAAAATCATAACAATCTCAATAATGTCTCCAGGTGAGTCAATCCAAAACCATATTCTCTAACATGTGTTCACATTATTGATTCGATATCCCTATATCTATGACCGGTGAAACATGATCATCAATCAATACAAGTGTTGGTCGATAAGTCACTAATGTTTCGAACAATGACATCCGACCAGACGTCGGGGACGAGCGGCGTCGGCGCTCGGCCCGTGTCGTCCTCAGGTGGAGCAGCGTCAACGGCGTTGGGGATGGGTGACGTCGGGCAACGGCGGCCTTCAACGATGTGGCAGCGGAAAGAGCTAGGTAAGTGTCCTAGTTTTGATACCATGTTATGAATATTGTGTGTATATTCATGAGACCCAATGAGTAATATGTATAGAGAGTATAAGGAGATATTACAGAGGAATATATCATACATATATATAAGAAAAATACAAAAAGCATGTAAGAAAATACAAATAAATTCCTATTCTAACAGTTCCCACGCTTCAGAAACTCTCTACCGGGAGACACGAGGTTGCTGCTACAAATAAGCAACACGAGTGCATGACGGCTGCCATCACTCGCTGCATGGACGAGATGGAGATGGGAGTCTGGGGTGCTGGCTTGTGGTTGCCGAGGAATGCTTCCTACACTTGACATTATTCCATCTTTGCTTGCACTCCATGGCTTGATCTCGTGTTACATCAGAAGGAACCTAGCCTGTCACCGAACCTGACATCTTTTTACATCGGAAGGAACCTAAGCTTGCACTCCATGGCTTGATCTCTTTTTACATCGGAAGGAACCTAGCTTGTGACCTCACCTCACCTCAGCAGACGAACACAGGCAGGCGCCTGATTTGACACGGGCAAGAATTAGAAGAAGAACCAAGGTAATTAATTGGCACTAGTCTGCACTCTGCAAGACTTCATCAACCAGCCTTGTAGGGCAAGCAGGAGACACAGGCAGGCGCTTGATTTGACACGGGCAATGAATTAGAAGAAGAACCAAGGTAATTGATTGGCACTAGTTTGCAAGACTTCATTAACCAGCCTTGTAGGTCAATGAATTACAAGAAGAACCAAGATAATCGATTGGCACTAGTTTGCAAGACTTCATTAACCAGCCTTGTAGGTCAAGCAGGTGTCTCATAACCTTTTTTTCCGGTTTGGTTGCTTCTAAGCAAAGAAAAAGCAAAGAAGGCTGGGCCTGCCCTTTCAATCAATCTCCGGCCGCTATTGGTGCGAGTTGTAAGGAGTCTTGGTCTGCGGGTGGTGGTTCGCGAGGGGGAAGGCGGATCCCCTTGCAGGCAACGGATTGAGAAACTAGCGTGAAAGAACAAGCAACGAATTGAGAGCACTAGCGCGAAAGCCGTTGCGCGTGCTCTTTGATGCGGAGAAGACGGGGCAGCACCAGACGTGTGAATCCAAGGCCTTCCAAGCAATGTTTCCTCATGTCTCAAGAACGGATCCGGATGCTTGCTGCAACGCAGAACTACTGTGTGAACAGTGATTTACGAGCACGTGAACCGAGCTCATTTTCTTATCAGTTGGTAGATGTCGCTTTCTAATACAGAGCACTATAGGTCATCTGTATTGAACCTTCCATACAGAGGATCTATTTCCTCCGAGAACTGTTTTCACAGGACAGGTGTAGCATTTCGCAGATCAGCGGCTTCGTTTATGTGGGCTAGCACGCTATGGCTGCCACTAACGAACAATTTTAGGAGCACGTCTCTATTCCAAATTCCACCCGGAAAAAGATGATGGACGACAAGAGATGCCCCAAAAAGAGTCAGCAAGGACAGGTGGACTTTATTTATATTACACTCGTCCTGATTTTAAGTACACGATAGTTCATGGAGAGTTTTAACACGACCTGATGGCATCCAACACATTACCACTGCAGAACAGTTTGTTAGCCTACGAACATAGCTACATATAACCGCATGCGTATACACACAGCCAAAATACATACCATACCATAGCATTTTTCCTCAAATTAAAAAAGGTGAAAGGGGGGATACACCATAATATACCACCATGCACCCACTATGTGACAGAGCGGGAAAAAAGTAGAAAGAATCACAAGCGCTCAAACTAGCTGGCCATCTACATGATGAGCAAAACTAGCCTAAGGTTAGAGCATTACTAAGAGCTATGTACATACATAGGTGTCACCACAACATGTCGCTAGCACTCAGCACTCCGCGATACTCCAGAGTCACTCCAACTCCGGACGCCTTGACTTGAGTGCGGACAGCAGTATTCATCTCTCATTTGCTCGTTACCCTGCAGAGCAATTCATACGCTTAGCGGCTTAGTGGAAGAAGCAATATTGCAGGTCATGAGCAATACTGGCAAAGAGAGTGACTACAATTACATGAACGGGACATGAAGAGTGTGAGTAGATCCCAGATCTCCTATGCTCTCACGCTTAACTTGGTCCATGCTAGAACCATCTGACGAGAGCAACCTCCTCTGCAACAGCCAGGGACTTTCATCACTTACAATCCATGTATGACAATGCATTAGAGTTTAGAACAAATGAGGTTACATAATACATAACAATATATCGCCATATTGACAGTGTATATATGCTTAATTCCCAAAATAGCCTTTCACTAGCAAAACTTGCAAACAATAGACGATTTAGATAATCTATACTCTTTTCTGCAAGATTTAGTGCAACACTGATGTATGAAGGCTGCAAAGAGTTGTAGAAGAGAAGAGACACCCGGACAGAATGGTCCGAAAAGCCATCCAAGCTAGGCTATTAAGAGTCTTCGAGTAGCACAGTGGTTCAATCTCGCCTTTAAGGAAGATGTAAAACTTCCCTCTGCCCTTGGGAAGGTGAACAGAGGGAACAATAGAGAGATGCTACGAGTACTTACATGTGCCTCAAAGTTTGGGCCGGTCAGGTTTAGCGACAGATTTTTCATCAGCAATACCACCTGGAGATTAACTCGTCAAACAAAACAATTTTCATTACAAGTGAAATAACAGGGATATGTAATGAACGCTAACAGTGCATGCTAACAGAAAGAACTAATTCAGCTGCTCCTAATGCAGGGCACAAAGAGGAAAAAAACATATTTGGGACAAGTCCATGCAAGTCAGAGAAGTTAATCATAATGGCAAGTCTATGAACCGCAAAAGCTAACTTCCCCACAGAGTACGGGGCAATGATCTAATGAGCAAGACAAAAAAAGTTTGTGACTCAGCAGCTACATACAACTATACAAGAGACAGATGCAAGACAAGTGCAACTAATGTTCAAAAGATCTGCCAAACATCTTTTGTACAAACTAAATCTTAACACTAAATGAGGTAAACTCAGAAAGAATAATTAACTTCACCCCAGAAATGTTCACCGGCATAAAATTGATTCTTCCATTTTCATATTCACATTGACCGAATGATGGCACTAGTAGGCAGCTTGTAAGATTATTTCTACTAGAATTTGTTGCAGTCAAATCTTCACTAAACATGCAAACAAAATCAAGAATATTTTTCATGCAAACTACTCAACTTACACAAATAGCATTATTGTAACATGACCTTCATGCTTGCAGAAAAGAGCAGTCCTATAGCAGAAGGACAGATGAATCGATTTGAAAGGGAAGCTTAGAGAAGGACGTACCGTTTCAACATCAATAGGATCCATCTCTCTCAACCTCTGCAAATGCCCACTTGTCTCTGGATCAAATACGCTTCCCAGAAAGTTGTACACTCGAGCAAAGTCTGGCATGGCTGCAAGTTTCACCAATAGGCACAAAATAAAGTCAGAATATGACTAAAGAAAAAGGCATGGATAACACTAATACAGCGGTTAATATTAATGCCACCAAAGGGATATGTGGAAACTAACAGCGCAACATTCCATTTTTACTATTGTAATAGGGTCATAACAGCACATATCAGCCAGACGTCAAGAGCATTACGGTAACTTGCAGAATTTGAAGGACATGACGAAGGTAGCCAAATACAACAAGTATCTAACGGAGTTAAAGATCTTCAACCAGAGCGATTGACACCAAGAACTCAAAGGCTCGTTTGAGAGTAACTGAACTTCTCTAAGAAGATCCAAAGGCTGGCTTCTGGCTTTTTAGAAACATTGGACTTATATGTGGGCTTATGCATCTCGTAAAGGCCACCTAAAAGCTAATGCATCCTCGAGGGTATTCCACCCCAAATGATATCTATCCCTCATCTTGGACTTCCTAAAATTCTATATGAGAAACTTCGAAGGGAATGCTTCTCTGTTCTTTCCAAGGAGACAAGGACATTATACCCTTAAGTCTGAATGTAACACGGTACAACCCTATCAAAGTATCAAGCAGGTTAAGTATCCTAATGCTGTGTGCACTGCATACCTACACGTGTCACCGCATCTACAGTGGGCATGAAGCAGTATTGCAAAAATGAAGCGGATACATCTACGAGGTTACCAAAACAACAGTAACAATACAAAGTTGAGTTCTTTCAACTTTTTTACGGTTAAAGGAGAATAAGGATAGTCACAAAGAATGCTAAGAGCAAGACCACTAAGTCAGTAAGTCATGAAGAGCCCAGAGCAATAAGGCCTTGAATTAGATCCATCCTTTTTTTTTTTTGTTGTGAGTGCGACTTCCAATGTTAGCCAATACAATGTTTGGATAAGAGAACATGAAAGGCACCGAATCAGACCCCTTTCATAAGTGGAATAGAATTGCACTAATCATGTATTCACATTGCGCAATGCATCCAAGCTAACCAGACTAATCTTAGGATCATCACAACAGTTGCCAACATAAGGTTAGTATATGGCACTATTGCTGTATGCTGTGGCAAGAGAAGCTCACCACGCAGTGCTGGAAGCATGATTTCTTGCTCAATTGCCTCAGAAGTTGGCCACGTTCCAGATTGGCTCTCTACGCTACTAGAGCAATTATTTGTCACACCTGAACATGTTGCGTCTGTGATAAGTTAGTATTTCCAATAAAAATATTAATCAGAAATGGAGTTTGCAATAATGGCACAATTATAAACCTTGTGTGTGTCTTGGACTGAAATGTTGAGCAAGACCACTGTCCCAGGAAGGAAATGCATCATTTGCACTTGAGTTCGTAGCAACAGCAGATGCATCCATTGTTATAACACAGCCTTGCTCCATTATATGTGAAGCTTGTTGTGGTAAGTCAACCTGAGGGGCTGCAGGAGCTCCAACGTTTCTAACTAGATCTAGTTGCTAAACTCAAAATTGTTCATGTTAGTCAGATGCAGGATGAAAAATAATTACCCTTTGTTGAGGCTTTATGTGGATATGGATGTGCAGCCTTTCGCTTTGGCCGAGGTGGGGGCAAATGTTCGCCTGTTCCATTCTTTTGAACCTTTAAAAAGTACTTCTGTGCATGGCTCCTGATCTGTTAACAGAACTGTGTTTTTAGATCATGCGCAGTTGTAATGAGTCGAGAATAGGCGAGTTATAATGATCTTGTCAAAAGAACAAATAGATGACGATTCTAGACCAAATTTTTTTGCTAAACAAACTTCTTGGTGCAAAAGAGGACATTTCCCAACGACAATGAATTCTAGTATGACCAAGAATTCAACGACAAAAAACATTTCCCATGGCTAGGCTACAGCAAACAAAATGATGACACTATATTCGTATTTGATCAACTACCAGAGGCAGGAAACAACACGCCACCAGCATCAGCATGTAATTGACTAAAAACAGAAGCAAAAAACACAGTATTTTGCTTCTCAGACATATTAAAATCTTCCAAATAATGGAAGATTCGTATTTGAAGCAGCGCAAAAGAAGCATGGCGGGATGATACTGAAAAGGAGCTATCTGGCGAATAGGAACATTTCAAGCTGTCCACAAGATCCTTTGGCATAATAATCTGCTACCCTAAGTTGGTAAGAAGCAGACTTGAAAAATGTAAAACACCTGGAATATCGTGTGACAAATGCAACCAACTAAACAGCAGAACAGAAACAAAAGTAGAGGGCAGCCATAAACTATACCTGTATTACGGTCTTTGAGCCAACATACGCTTCAATCTTCTTCCAATCACGATCAAACCTGTTATAGAGAAAACAAATAAAGGAATATAATGAATGAGAACAAAACCATTCCAGCTGTCGCATGGGCTGCTCTTACAATCAATAGATTATGCAATACCCACTAGATAATGCGAACGTGTACCCAAAATCCCGATGTTGAGACGCAAGATGAGAATTCAAAGCTCCTGTATCAGCTATATAACGAGATGAAGAGCCACTACTCCCAAGAGAAGAAATTCAACTCCAAGCAACATCTTGGGTCAGGAGCAGAAAGTAGGCTAACCCACTAAGTGAGATAAGAATTCGACCAGCTGTCCACAAAATTGGTCCAAATTTTTAGCGGTTAGTCTGGTGAGAATTGGCGCGCATTAACGCCACCGCAGGATCGTATCGTCAGTAAACTCGCTCATCTAGCCCAGTACAAGGCGAATTAGATGGGCGGTGACCTTGGAAAGAAGGCGATCTCTTTAGGCAGATCCCAAAAGAGCAGACAGATAAGGTAGTAGAAGAACATGAGAACCCCTGTTCGGCTTTGAATGATGTTAGAAGGCAAGGCAAGCGAAGCGAAGCAGTTGGGGGAGTTAAGATGGCTCACAGCTGCAGCGCCTCGAGGAACTTGTCGTGCTCGGGCTCGGTCCAGCTCTCGCGCGACCTGGTGATGGTGTAGGGCTTCCTGACCCTCCTGAGCTCGTCCCCCTCGCCCTCCGCCGGCGAATCGAGCGGGTGGGGCGTTGTGGCCATCATGGACACCATCGCGATACGGTGGGGGGAGGCGGCGTCTGCGTGGGGAAGAAAGTCAAAGCAAGCAAGGGCCCACCACCTCCCCTGACACTCTGACAGAGTTCCCTCCCCTCCCCTTCCCTTTCCTCTGCTACTGCTACGACGTGGACAGGGTACGGCCATGGGCCGAGTCGTTATGGGCCTCTCGGCCCATCTAACTTCCGGACCGAAGCGCGAATACAACAAACGTGGAGGCCCTGGCCCTGGCCCTGGCCCTCTTCTTCTTCTTCTGTCCATCGTATTCATGACATCCTCCAGATCCACCACTCTCCTCCGGTTCGGTTCGGGTCTCCAATCCTCCACCACCAACCTAGGGTTTCTCCTCCTCCTGTTTCTGCTCCATCCCCCTAATCCATTTCTGCTCAGATTCGTCTGTGTGTCTGGTTTTTTCTTCTTCTTCTTCTGCGCGTGTGTTCTGATGCGGTGTTTCGGAATTTCCCGGCAGGAGCCCCGCGATTGGGGGTTTGTAGGTAGATTCGTCCGACATTCGAGCTGATTCTAGTCTGTAAGATGCGCTAGATTTCACCTAGGAATATGCTCTAGTTCCTCGCGGTTTCAGCGCCGCCCGTAGCCGCCTGTCTGATTTGGCTTAGAGCGGTCCACTGTTGGTGCGTGCGTGCGGGGAGGGAGGGAGGGAGGGAGGGATGAGCTCCGAGCCCCCAGAGCCCAAGTGAGTACGCCTTGCCTTGTGTCTGCTACTACTAGGCTCTCGGAATGGTCATGTGCGTGAGTGTTTGTCTATAGCAGGAGGAAGATGAGGATAGTGTACTCGACGGAGTTTTTGCTTTCGGTTGGCTACACGGACCGTTGCAAGAAGCTGCCCCCGGGTTTTGACGCGTCGCTCCTGAGGTCTTTCTTTCTGCCTTGTTGTATATCCGTGGGTCTCCCCTTTTTCTGCTGTGGGCTTCATGTGATGATCTTTATCTCTGTCTGTGGAACAGCGAGCTGCAGGAGGTGTCCGCAGGTGTGCTCGAGAGGAGCAAGGGCCACTACACCACACCCCTTGGAAGGTCAGATGGGTCGGGGGGTTATTCTTATTCTTCTCGTGGCGGGAGCTCAGGGGGGATGTGGGATACTCGCTCGTCCGGATCAAGTGACCGGGACACGGATTTACCTGACCGTGAGTCTCTAACGCAGGGTAAGCATGTGTTCTTGTTTTATGTGAATCCTTACTTTTCTTTTTCTTTTTGTTAACGCCGGTAGCACATGAAAGATTAGTGAATGGATTGTTCACCATACCCTTTTTGGTATGACCACTTTGTGCTGGTGAAATGGTATCCCGTTGTCTTGCGGACTTGCCATTCAGAAGCTTACTAGTTTGTACTCGTATGTGTATGCATTTAATTAACCAATAATAGTAAGCAGAGGAAGGTCAATTAATTGCATGATCATATTGTTTGTTAGTTAGGCATAGTTTACTTCTTTACGTATCCTGATTTATGGCCATATTAGGCATGTCGGACCCTAGGATGCACGGACACGGACACGCGTGTCGGACACGATACGTATCGGATACGGGATACGTCATTTTCTAAAAAATGGCGACACGGGACACTGTATATATAATAATAATAATAATAATAAATGTATATCAAGATATGTATTATTGAATGCTTTTCACGTGTTTATCAAGCGAGAAAGTGTACAATGTTAGGAATATGTACCTCAAAGATGATCCTCGACTCTGGTCTTTTCGGTTCTTCATAAATCATAAAGTATAACTTTATATTAACTTTGTGAATAGAAAAAACTTGATTAGTAATTAGTAAATGCAAGTAAGCAATGTAACAAATACAATGCAAGAGCAAACACCTAAGTACCTAACAATCTAACATTATAACAACCATTAAATAATTGACAAATGATAACAATCAACAAAAAGTAGCCAAGTTCAAACATAGAAACTTAAAGACAGAGTACAACCAAGTGACCAACAATCCAACAAAAAGTAGCCACTAGCCAACAGAGGCGTGGTTCAACTTAAGTTACATAACAAACTGAAATTAAAAGCTTATTGAAAGATAGCATGAGACTCCTAGACTTCCTCTTGTTCATCCTCATTTGGGTTCACAACAGACCCATCTTCAAAAGACACGCTCTCCAACATTTTGATTCCACTATTAGATATTTTGAGCAAATGTGCTTTCACTCTAGAGTAGCTCCCACTATACACAAGTTTACAATACTTGCATTTGAATCTCACATTTCCTCCCCCTCCTTTGATCCTCTCTAGCAACTCGACATGATTCCACAATGGAGTCTTCACATTTCTTTTCTAAGACTTGAATTTGAACCACGGTTCCATCTTCTAAGTCCTAATTCCTTAATCTGCACCAAAGAACATAACATTACATGATTAATTGATTACACATTTACACATTTACACATTACATAACATCGATGTTACGTTCTATAAGTCTATAACTAGTTAACTACAACTACAATCTGTCCTCCAAAGTGGCCGTGCCGAGGCCAAGCCGGCCAGAGGTCCGACGAGACGAGCTCACGAGCAGCAGAGCAAAGCGGGCTTCGCAGGTGGCAGCGGCCGTGGAGATTACTAAGTGAACCACCTCCACTGGCCGTGCAGCAAAGACAGAAAAAGGAAGAAGCCATGGCCCATGGAGAACCACCGCGTCCGTAGCAAAGACAGATGACAGAGAACCACGAGGAGGAAGCGCAGGAGAAGCTCACGAGGAAGAAGTCGGCGGCGCAGACTGGAGGAGGAAGCGGCGATTCGGTGGCCGTCGATCCGCCGGATCTGGCGAGTGGCGACAGCAATGCTGTGGCCAGGTTTCATGAGGAAGAAGTCGTGGTGGCAAGATGGAGGAGGAAGTATGCCGCGGGCGGCGCCTGACTGGAGGAGGAAGCGGCGGGGTGTGTGTGGCAAGACTGGAGGAGGAAGCGGTGGCCGTCGTCGGCGCGGTGGCGTCAGCAAGATCGAGGAGAGCTGCGTCGGCCCGTCGAGCTTCGGGTCGGGTAAAGCGGCGACCAATGACCCAGCAGACAAGGGAGGTAGGGTTAGGTTAACCAACTTTGGGAATTTGGATTGTGCATTTTGGGCGAATTGAGCCGCCCAAGTGTCCGATCGTTCCTTCGCCGTGTCCGTCGTATCGGATTTTGATTTTCTTTTTTTTCGCGATTGGAATTTCCGACACGCCGGGGATACGTATCGGCGCCGTGTCGGAGCCGTGTCCGTGTCCGACACGGTGTCCGACACGGACACGCCGCATGTCTCACGTGTCGGTGCTTTGGAGGTCGGACCCATTACTCTCTGCTTCCGCGGAGCTAATAATATTCTCCTGCAGATAGGCGTAATGGAAACCAATACAGACGCAATTGGCAGAATACGGGGCATGATGGCCTACTGGGAAGCGGGGGTTTCCCTAGACCGCCAGGATATACCGGGAATTTGGCATCGAAGGATCGTGGGAATGCTTATCAGCCGAATAGGACATCTGAACGCTACCAGCCACCACGTCCTTACAAGGTTTGAGCTTGCATGCGTATTCCTTTCCTTCCTTTCCTTCTCTTATAGATCGACAACCTTTGGAACATTAGTTAGTGAATACATTACATGCCAATGGCAGGCTGCACCTTTTTCACGGAAAGATGTTGACTCGATGAACGATGAGACATTTGGGTCTTCTGAATGCTCACATGAGGATAGAGCAGAAGAAGAAAGGAAGCGAAGGGGTCAGTGTCTCTATCCGCAATATATATATCATAATTTTTTTTTTGCTGCAGTCATCTACAACGTCTCACATTGCCCTTCTGTACAGCATCATTTGAATTGATGAGGAAAGAACAGCATAAAGTCTTGCAAGAGAAGAAGAATGGTCCTGGTATTGAGAAAGAAAATCCCGGTGATGATAAAAGTGAGAAGCCAGATGGATCTGCAGTGCCCTCAGTTTATCAAGAAGGTACCACTAAAACATCTTCAGTTCTACCAGCTCCCATGGTCAGGCCACTCGTGCCGCCTGGTTTTTCAAATGCATTTGTGGAGAAAAAGCTTCAGTCACAGCCGTCCAACATCTCACTTGAGCCAAAGGTGCGCGTCTTGGCGTTGTTTCTGTAATCAGTAATTAGAGTGCCAGCAATTACATGTAATTAGCTTTTAACTGCCAATTTCATACTAAGTAGTTGCTGCAACCTTTTTTCAGAAAAAAAATGAGTCTATTGAATCTTCAGATCTTCCATCTTCTCTCTAATAGAAGCTTGTTGGTCTAAACAGTATAGATTAACTTTGTTGCATAACTTATAAATTATGCATAGATTAACATTGAAATGATCACAGTTTAGAAAAGAATAGGCTGACTTACTGCAGAAAAGTTTTGACTCTTCTCTAATCGATTCATCTGTTTTTATTTATGTTATCTTGACATGGGTGACAACATACAACTAAATTGAGAGTCTGACGCTTGACAAACAGCAGATTTTCTTTTCCATTAGGACACTCATGTACCGGTGGGATATTGTTCTGATTTTTGCAATTACTAGATTGGCATGACCACAAGTATAAAAGGAATAATACCCTGGGGATACTAGTAATCACATCCTTAGCGAACAAGGGATAATAAATCTAGTATCCGCCAACGTCATACTGATCCTGAGTTGCGTTTGTACTTTGTAGGCTCACAAGGCTACTAGTGAGGATAACATGCCGACTATTTCACAATTTGGCGGACGAGTAGAGGGACACCAGTCAGCAACAGAGATCGCTGCAATAAAAAATAAAGAGAGGAACATTTCTGATAACATTGCTGGCGTGGGTCAAAAGCACATGCTTCCATATGGAGGTGTTACCTCTTCAACTGAATTCGCTTCTAGCATTCTGAAAGGGAATGAAGGTTGGGAAGCTGATGCAATGGATAAGTATTCCATCGAAAAAGAAGGCAAATCAAAAAATATTGATTCAGTTAGGAAGGACAATTCAATCTCAATCTTGGAACAGTTCTTTGGCAATGCATTGTCGAAAAGCGGCAGCAATTTACCGACATATGTCGAGGTATGGCAACAAATCCTTGTTTGGTCGTGCTCACTCTTAGTTTCCTATCTGTGCAGATGCCTCGTGTGATCTTTTTTATTTCTGTATATATGAGCATTAAATATTGACATATATTTTTAAATTAATCAAGAAACATGTTTGTGTGCGGAATACTGACTCCGACATGACCCACCCTAATCTTGCGAATGTAAATGTGATGTTGAGTGAATTTGCACTTCTGCAATTTGTATTATTTTGATTGCACAGTTCATGTTTTCATAAATGCAGATAGGTCTTGCTCAAATATGATTTTTTTTCACTGCATTGATTTTTGGTTTCTAAGAAGGGGTGGCTGTTGAGAATTTTAGTTGAATTTTGTAAATCATCTACATGTAGTCTTGCACATTGATAGCAGATGGTGATAGTTGTAAACTTTCTAGACCTCTTGACTTGTTCAGACGGCCTCATGCCCAAATCTTAACCTGTTATAAAGCTTAAAAATGACATTTGGCGGGTCACAATGCAGAAGTGACAAATTGTTTCTGGTCCTTGCCATGTTGCAGTAAGGTGCTCTGGAAAGAAGAAAGCTCCAACTTTTTTGGCATTCTAATATCTATTACTTGGTCATGTGTTTATTCTGTCTTTTCTGCCTTTTGCAGGGTCAACAGATGAAAACAGATGACAATATGATGGTTTCATCTGTACCAGAATCATCCAAATTTGCTCGCTGGTTTCTTGATGAAGGTAATCCTGTTTCATAAGTTATGCCATATGCTATGTGTCAGTTCTTTGCATTAGTTGGTGCGATGTTGTTTCTTTATATCAAACATCTGGTTCAACAAGTGGTATCAGTATCTTGGTAAATCATCATGCCACAAAAACTTCCCAACAGAAGTAATATTTGTTGGCATGTCCCTCTTTGCTGTATGCATGTTAGGTGAAAACACATGCTTAGACTGTCTCTTTTACTCCACAGCATTCTTTTGATGACTTTGAACTTGTATTTTCCTGTAGACTTGAAACCTGCAGAAGACTTATCGTCAAAGAGCCTGCTCTCCATGATTGTCAAAAATGAACATCCAGGTCCAGAAAATATAGCTCCTGGTGCTCCTTTATCTGATGGTGCTATTCAGAATTTATCGCCAAGATCACCTACTGATAAATTTGATGCTGCATCTAAGCTCCTCTCATTTACATCTCCTGCACCTGCTGGTGGAATCCTGGAACAGTACAAGCATGCTGATATTCCAGAGCCCACTCCAGTTATGATGACATGTGAGGATCTTGAGCAGACGATGCTGGCGCAGGTTGCTGGCAAAAGCAGTTCCAGTCAGAAGAATGCTGTGCAGGGGCATCAGCTTGTTTTAGATGAGCCAGCCGCTACACAGAAAGTAGCTGTGGACAGTCATGCATCACAGCATCTTCTTTCATTATTACAAAAGGGAACAGATAATAAGGGATCATTTTCTTTGGGTTTCCACATAGGATCAACCGATGAACAACAGAGTTCTGATGTAAATGTTATGGCCAGTGGTGAAACTGTTCCAATTAATATAACTGAAACTGTTCCTACTTCAGGGAAGAGCCTGACATTGGAAGCATTATTTGGGGCTGCTTTTATGAATGAGCTCCATTCCAAGGATGCACCGGTTTCTATTCGAGGATCTGCTGCTGGTGGCCCTAACTATGAGTTTGCAGAGACAGGCAAAACTTTATTGCCATCTAGTCAAGAAGGATATTACCCTGGTGAACAGGCCTTACACTTCAACAACATTAAAGATGGAACCGCCCCTAAAGAACCAGCAAATGTAATGGAGTACAGTAATTCGGTATTCCCTGGTCCTGGTCCGAGTCAGGGTAGTGCTAGCTTTGACAAGAAAGGCTTGGAAATCCAGCTTCCTGAAGAAGATAATTTGTTTACAATGAACGACTCTTTGGATGCTCGAAAGCCTGATATTTTGCCATCAGTGAAATCCAGTAGGTTTGAGGGGCTATTGCCGGAAAAGGCAGTTGATGATCTCAATTATAGGCTTCAAAGTCTTGTGCCTGGTGATGCAGAACACGTTCAAGTACTTGGTCCTGATGCTCTGGGGTCTCATTCTCATGAACAGCGTTACCAAGTTGAGTCACAGAATCTTTATCACCTTCTACAGGGTAGGCCACCTGCACTGGCTCCTCGTCCTATGATGGATCACATTGGTAATAGGAATCAGCAAGCCGCATTTGAGATGCCACAAGCGATAAACCATGATCCTCACCGTTCTTTCCCAACTAATATGAATCCTATGCAACACGCTGTTCCTTCTCCAGGGGTCCCTCATTTGGACCCGGCTGCCCACCATCTTATGCTACAGCACATCTCCATGCCCGGAAGTTTTCCATCAGAAGGCTTGCCAAGAGGTGTTCCGCCATCTCAGCCTGTGCATCACATGCCTGGTTATAGACATGAGATGCGCAATGTAAATAATTTCCATATGCACCCTCGCCAGCCCAGCTATGGAGAATTTGGATTGGTGATGCCAGGTGAGAGCCTCTACAAGTTAATTTTGTATGTTGTGTTTACTTGCAGAGTTAACCTGTCACTGTTTTCGCTTAAAAAAAGGTAACCTGTCAATGCTTGCAAAGTTTAGATGGCACAGAGGTTGGCCTGCTGTAAGTCACAAGACAAGAATTTTGAGCAAAAATGTTTACTTTCCCAAATCTAATATCCATTATTACTTGACAGCATGACACATAATCACTAGTTTACATTAGGCACAAAGTTTCTCCTATCTGAAACTAGATAGCAGTATGGCACAGTAGTTGGTTTATGGGAGCTGAATACTGTTCTGCTTCTTTTGGAGTTTATGATTTTCATTTAGATTTGTATTGCTGTTTTAATATGAGAAGCAATTCATTTCCTTTGTTTAATGTCTCCTCGTTTGGAGGTAGAGATGTTTAATGTCTCCTCGTTTCTCCCTGTTGTTTTGTTTGCTATTCTCTATTTGGTTTCTCTTTCTTCAACTTCAAATTCTTCTAGGAAAAGGATTTCTTAATTTGTGCACTTCCCAGCTTAGATGTAGCACATGTGTGTTAGCCGAATGGGTCAATTATATCCTGGATTTTTTTATTTTCCAACTTTGAGCACATCTTTGATTTCCCACTGTTTTCTCTCACTTCTATTGTTTAGGTCCATCAGGTCCAGAAGTGAGAGGCAATCACCCAGAGGCCTTTGAAAGGTTGATGCAGATGGAGCTTACTGCCAGATCCAAGCAGATACACCCAACAATGGCCGGATCTGTACCTGGTGGTATCTATGGGGCCGAGCTTGACATGAACTTGAGATACAGATGATGGACGCATGATTACTTGTGCACTCCGAAGGATCAAGAAACATGATTTATTGTATTTGTGTCAATACTCTTTACCCAAACCGCTATGTACTGTGTCGATGAACTTGGGTTAGCATTTGCCAATTGCCATCAGTGGGGTATTCGGTTGCTACAAGATAGCTGATCGGGGAGTTACTTTCACCACTAGTGGTGTAGCATGATGCAGTAGTGCTCCTGAAAGGGTGAATGGGTTGATGATCCGGAGTGGTCTATTGAGAAAATGGGGAGGTAAAATATGTTGGGTGCTGTGATGCTGTCATGGTAGCAGCTTCCTCTGTACGGTGTGTCTGTGTCTATCCGACTATTTGTTTTCTATTTTGTATAAATACTATTCTACGCACACACAAAAGGTACCAGATTAACACATTTGGGTTTGGTCCCATGCCTCGGTTTTCTGAAGATGAACTTGCTGAATTTTTTAGCTGGTGGGATAAAATGTTTGGTGTTGATATAGGCGACCTGTTGCTTTTCCTGAAATATAATGAAACGAGGTATCTTCAACAGACATATCTCTTCAGTTTGAACTGAACAGTTTGGATATATGAAGAAATAAACAAGAGATTTTGATCTCTTTGAAATCCACATCATTTTAATCAGTGTTAGCAAGGACACAGTAGTTTTGAGCACGAGAGAAGAAAGGCAAGGTCGCAATTTCTGGGACCAAACGCTAGTGGAACTGGACTGTAGGGGGAGATATCAGTTGAACATCATGACTTTTGTGAAAATAGTGCAAATTCTTTTAAAAGTGCTCATACAAGTTTTCAAAAAATTGCCAGGTAAGTACATGGTATATATCCATGCAAAAATTGATGAGCAAACTCAATCCTGTTTGCGAGATAAAAAAAAAGAGACAAATACGATGTCTAATAGTGTCAATTACTGTTCACCACACTTTTGCCCGTCTTACCTGCCTTTTATATATACTAAAAACCCTCGCACGTGTTTGCGCGCCGAATCGAAGCTGAACGAGTGTGACTGGGATTATGGCGCCGTTAGTGATAGAAGTTATCTAGACGGTAGTGATAGATCTGTTTATGAAAGATAATCATGGTTGTGCTAACTATAACAAAAGTTATTTACGTAGATAATTATGGCTATGTTAACTATAACAAAATTTGTTTCTGCCTATAATATGTCGTTGGCTATCACTTGCTCTGTTAGGCTGTGAAAGCTGGTTTAGGTAAGACAGCAATATTGGTAGAAATTGTTATGCATAGAATGTATAGTTGTAGTAAATTTGATCCAATCTAAGATAGACCATAGTAGTTGAACAAACAAAATATGCTGGCAAAAACAATGAATCAAAAATCTGATTAGCTTTTCATATACCTAAAAAAACACTTCAAGCTAAATTCATCTCCTCACCTCCCAGAACACTGTAGTCTACAATCTACTCCAAAGAAGATAAACAAGTTAAATTGGCAATGCGCCTTTTCCAATAGAAGCAATTGAACTAATAAGATCATTTTTTTTCATCTAATCGATCCACTATCTTACGAAGCATTCACATAAATAACAGCAACAAATGGAAAGAAAAGCAGGTAGCTTTGATAACTGTCCAAGATCAAGCCGAGCCGGCAGCAGGGAGCAGACCCGAGGCCGAACAAATGCGAGAGAAAGGTCTTAAGACAGATTAGATTTTAGCAGTAGGCAGCTATGATCAGGCAGTGCGGACTTTGAACCACCTGATATGGAAAACTTTTGGTAAGCTCACCGATGCAGCCTCTATTCGAAGTCCCTGTAATGCTACTATATTTAAGGTAAATATATCTATTTCTATCATTAATCGTCATCTTAGCAGATCTTTATTTTTTTGCGTTTGTAACTACAAAAAAAAAATATCACAGTAAGTGGATGACTCATGGCAGCTCGATATGTCAGAGTTATGTCTAAGCGAAGGCTTCTCTCATAATATGCAAAACAATGGCGCAGGTAAGATTATGATTGATGGTTTTACATTGCTTCTCATGCCAATGGTGTGCGGAGTTACAAACTTGCGATTATAATTAGGATAAAGAAGCTGTCAAAGATAGATTATATGCAACACCAGAAACTGTAATAAATGAAGATAGCATTCACTTGTAATAGATAAGTTTCGAACACAACACATGGACGACAAGCTTATTAGGTTGTACAAGTAACATGGAAGAATAGCATACGATACGGAACAGTATGTGGCTGCAAATATAAGTGGGAAAAAATGCATATTTGATAATGGACTTACACAACAAGAAGAGGTGCAGCGGTAACGGTAGATAAGAAATTCATATAAAAAAGAGCGTAAATGTTCTCCGATAGGAAACCAATGATATTACAGGAAAATAGCAACAAAGTCAGCATGCCTGTCTTTCTCTTTTGGTAGGATTTTTGATGCATATGGTTAGATGTCTTACTCCCAAAAACAGAAATCTCACTCTTAAAAACTGAAACCAAGTCAGGAACTAAAACATTCATGAAATGTATATTTCTTGATCACCAAATACCAATGAATACAATAGAAAGTAAGCTTTACCTGGCCAAATCCTGCAAATAGCTCTTGAAGTTCCTTAACAGTCACATCAAGAGGCAGGTCTAAGATGTAAATCCATGTATTGTTACAAGCCTCATGATAAAATCATGGTTGTCAGAGTTCTTAACTCGGTAGCATATAACAACTGATGAAAAAACAACAAAGGCAAAAGGTTATCACTTGCTTTGTTAGGTTGTGAAAGCTGCTCTAGGTAAGACAACAATATGGCTAGAAACTGCTATGGATAGAATGCATAGCTGCAGTAAATCTGATCCAATCTAAGATAAACTATGGTAGCTGAATAAACAAAATATACCGAAACAGGTAGAGAAGATGTCGTATATTAACATGAGCGTAGTTAAGCATTGTTTGTCGAAGGTTTCAAAAGGGCAGTATGTTCATGCTGCTGTAGAGTTGGTAGGATAGGAAATATACATATTAAGATTACACAATATTTAGCAAAGCAAATTATACGCTTTGATCTAGTCGGGTAGACGATAAGCAAAATACACGTGCTTCATGCGACAAGCAAAACATACGAGCTTCATGTGACAAGCAAAACAGCCAGTTAATATGATGACCTGTTAGAATAGCGATCAGCTAGAAAAACGTGTGTATAGATGGGGCACTGAATAATTTGCACTGGAAAAATTATTAGACCCACAATGTAATGCTGAATACTATATACCTGTTTTTCTTTTTTTCTCTTTACCAGCAAGGTCTTTTTCGGTTGTATCCAGTGGGGTTTATGGTCTGGAAAGTAGATGCGGTATGTAAGAAAGGCATACACACAGGGCCAGCATATGGTAGAAAGATATAATTTCTTATATTGAATTAGTTGATAGCATCGTGTGACGACCCAATCCTAGGGTTCCCGAGAGATCCTCCAGACCTCTGGAAAGTCCAAAGAGACCTCCCGGGAGGTCCACAAAGGACCTCGGCGGTGACCACCAAGACTGCCAGAGGTCCAGCCAAGACCTCCCGGAGGTCGAGAGATCACAACCCGAGAGAGGGTCTTAGAACCGAGGAGCACCCGAGAACCTTTCCATAGCCAAACAAAGGAGAAGCGAGGAGGTCGAGAGTGTTCCCAAGACCTCCCACGAGCCTCCGGGGAGGTCGTGGAGATCTGAGTCCACCTCAAGCCTTCGCATACCCTCCTCGGTGAGGACATGGAGGTCCAAGCTTACTCCCAAGTTCCTGTGAAACCCGAGCAGTCCCAAGGATCATGGCTAGCCCTTCACAAACAAAATACACAATGGTGGTATCCTAACACACCTTTATTGAAACATAATATTTAATGAGTTGATTACAAGGTGACCTTGGGCCAAGCACAAGTACACAAGAGCGAGAAGAAAGCAAAGGGTCCATCAACAAGCCACACTTGGTGGATTTGGAAGCATAACCTAGTGCTTTGATCTCCATCACTACCAAAGTCTTCTCTGGCAAAAATTGTAATGAGCAAGAGTGAGCACTACCACTGTGCTCGCAAGTTGCACCCGTGGATTAACAATATGACATGCATAAGGGATAATCAAGGATGGCATAATATGGTTGATTTGCACAAAGCAAATTTTCTTTTAAGTACCATTATTGAGTTTCAAGCGGGTCTTTCAATAGATAAAATTCATTTTACCAAAGCAATTTTTAGGTTGGATAGCATTCATCATTATTTGGTGAAGGATACCCTCGACATTAGGCTCCTGCCCAAACCCATGGGACAAAGGTCCCAAACAGATTTGGAAATCATTTCGAGAAATTCCCAAAGTCAACAACTAACTTCAAGTGGCCTTTGCCAAGACGTCCTTGACCGTGGACACGGCTATTCAATAGATTTAACTCTGCAGAGGTTGTGCACTTTACCCACACGACATGAGTACTCTAGTTTGTCCGGCATTCGTCAATACCACCTCACTTCCAAAGGTAAGAGATCTAGAGCTCATGACAAGGCCTTTACAATGCATTGCTCCACCACAGCCTTTCCTTGCTAAGGTTTCACCCCCCTATGGATAGCCATCCGGCGGGAAGCCCCCTCTTGCACCAGTGGGAACAATGGGTCATCAAAGACCACTAGCCAACAAGACCTCCCACACCACCAATGGAGCAGCATGTAGTGGAGTTTTGCAAATTATTCAGCCAGGTCCCACGCCCCACACTGGAGACATGTGGTTGCACGATTTTGGCATCAGCCCATTATAGGCCTAGCATTGGTCGCTCAAAGACCGGTCCTCACATGACTAGGGCAACTTTCACAAACCCAAGGGCATCGATCTACCATAAAGGCACGATCCCGTGCATAAACTTGCACCAACCGAGCTAACCATTTTGCCCTAGTCCAATTCATTTTATTTTCTTTGCTTTCCCAGCATCGTCTTTATACCTTCATGACATCCCTATGTCATGATAAAACATTCAAAGCAGTTCTTGGTTGTGTTGGTAAAGATTTCCCCAAAACAAAATTTTGGTCTGAGCACCACTAAGCATATGTTTTCAAATGATCTTGGCTCATACTACTGCATTGGCCAAGTTTGACCTAATGGTGACAATGTGTTCAATACAAAATCAAGCGAGGTCATACAAAGGAAATGGTTATAACTACAAAGTTAAAAGCGGTATTGAACTAACTTGATAAAAATAAGCATGCGATTACATTTTAAAACTGGACATAATTAATTTGATATAATGGGTGCAATATGATCAAGAATGCAACTTGCCTTGCCCACTACTTAGAGATTCTTCTTCTTGAACTTTGGATTCCGGAATCTTCACAATCTACATATATATAGAAGGCAAATTCAAAGAAGATTCAAACAGAGATCCAATAAAGATCCAAATAAAGAACCGGAGAACTCCAAAGAAATCTCAAAAACCCAATTAATGAGAGAGCATTGTATTTAGATTAGGTTCTTTTGGAGAAGGTCTAGCTTACCAAAGGAAAAAGAGGTCTTTAGAGAAGGTCCCAAGATGTGACCTAGGCAGAGGGCGAGAGGTTCAGAGGCGAGATGCTTGCTCAAGGTCCAGAGAGGAGGTCCTCACACGAGCACCTCGAGTTTCAAAAGAGGTCCACGAAAGGAGGTCTGTGAAGGACAAGATCACTCGAGACACCTTTGGTGAAAACAAGGGTGGAGCAGATCATCAAAGGAACTTACTGTAAAGGAAGTGCGGTTGAAAGGGAGGTCGTAGGAGCCAAGGTCTTCCTCGAAAAGTTCTTGGGCGAGAGCCAAAGTAACAGAGTGTGGAGAAGGAGAAGGGTGATGTGTTAGAACGTTTGATCTATGTGTAGTCAAAGTGGTGAAGAAAACTAGGTACTTACGTGCCAAGGATAAGTATAGAGGTAAGTCAAAAGTTGGTGATTGTCGAGGCGGTGTCACCACCACCACAGGTGAAAGGTACATTAAAAGACACGTAAGTCGCTATGGGAAGGAACAAAGAAAAATATCCATGTACGGCTTAGTGACTCACTTCAAAGTAAATACCACGTATGAGAATGTATTAGGCGTGACAAGACCTACATTAAATGCCCCGGTACATACGTGGCGGAAGAAATGAGAACGTCTAAGGTGGCAAGTGGGGTAGGTCAAATTAGCATGATCTGGTCAACCATAGGAGGTCTTACCCCGCAGAGGAGGTTCTCGAAGTCCGAGCAACTTAGGAGGTCCTAAGCCCGTGGAGAGGAGGTCTAAAGGTTAAGGAGGTCCAGACAGGGGAGGTCTGACGGTTAGGATCTCACCAAGGGAGGTCTAGCGAGGAGGTCTAAGCGGTTGGATCTCCGAGAGGAGGTCCAACGACCAAGAGCCATGAGGAGGAGGTCCTCAAAGAGAACAGACGCTGGGAGGTCTGGGCCTTTGGATTCAAAGTGAGGCAGGTCCGATCCGTCGGATTTAGATCAAAGGGAGGTCTGAACCTTGGATTCGAAACGAAGGGAGGTCCATGAAGGGACATAACGCATGGGAGGTCTAGACCCTTGGATTAAAAATGGGAGGAGGTGCGGACCGCTAGATCCAAGACAAGGAGGTCCATGCGGAGTGGTTCCGAGGACATTTCACTCAAGGGAGGTCTTCTTGGTCCAGGCAAAAGCCAAAATGGTTCAAATGATCTTAGGAAAAATCGAAGGCACACAAGAGGGCCATTGGGATGCCTAGAGGTCCGAATGAAAGGAGGTCAGGCAACAAGAGGTGTCAGACGACAAGAAGTTTAGGCGAAGAGAAGTGCGAGCAGAAAAGAGGTTTGAACCTAAGAGATTCAAACCAACAAAGAGATCCAAATGACCAAGCTCAAAGAAAGGAGGCTGGTCATACGAGTATCTCTGGTGAGGCGAGGTCTAAGCTTTAGAGGAAGTCTAAACCTACAAGACTTGAAAGAGATAGGTTCTGAGGGAATTGTTGAGCTTTCCAACAAGGAGGCACAACAACCCAAATCCTTCCAATAGAACCCAAATTTGAATTCTCACTAAAGCAAAAATAGTTTTAATTTATTTTACACATTTTAAAAAGTATTTAGAAAATCAAGATGTTACACATCGTCAAACAGTTTGTAAAGGAAGTGTTTACTTGCATCTTATGGATCAGACAATCTGTTGAGATAGGACTATTGTCATAGAGTGTGTAATAAAGAGTTGGTTTACAGGACATATCGATGTTTTGTTATTGTGCCTTAAAAAGTCCGATGGTCGATAGTGGTTATAGGACTGGTTATACAACACCATGTATAGTCCTATTTCATAATAATGATATACAAGTAAGGAATGTAAAAAGGAAGCCCTTGTAGATGGACAAGACTGTAGAGATGACTGGATGGTGGATTTTAAACCATACAATTTGTAAACGGCAATGTTTTGTTGTTGTTAGGGAAATATAATCTATAATGGGGTAGCACAAAGTAGAAGGCTGTAGAGAACTGGGTAACACAACTGTAGGTATGGAAAGGGTGTTAAAAGAATCTTTAGGTGAGTATAGTTGTTTTGAAAGAATCTTTGGGTGCTTTTATTGGTAGCTATTTGTGTAAAGCTGTAATCTTGAGCATAGTAAGAGGGCGACAGGATTATTTCAATGGATTTTAAGGGCGGCAGAACAAAACGATAATAGGCAAGAATAATAAACTGTAAGGTAGTGTGAATAGCGCTGTTTGTGGGCTGCTACCTGTTCCGAAGAGTGTCAAGTGTGCCGTCTTTGTCTTCCAATGAAGTTCTTTTTTTCGAGGGGGCATCACACTGGATGTTTTATAAGGGAGGGATAGTTAGACAGCAGATAATTTGATCTCTGTTTTTCTAAGTGCGGGCATACGTAGAATTTGGTAACAAAAAACTTCTTTTTTTTGGGTGCGGTAACTTAATAGAACAAGCTTTTTTTTATATATGGATACGGTACATGTGCATGGGACTGCTGTACTGTCAGCAATTAAGCATGAGAGGAAAACACAGGGATATTGTTTACCTCGGTAGAACCAGACGCTGTATCGAAAAGTCTTTTGCGAGTGAAAGTAGGCATAGCATCTACATCCTTTGCGCTGCGAACAAAATACAGCCGGTGTATTAGTTTAGCTATAGTGGTATGGATGTCAACGACTGCAGCAGATACATAAGGAAAGCACCATAGGAGGCATACCTCTGATGTATTTCTATTTCAGTGTGATGTATCAGCTGTGGATGAGGCGGTGTGTGCTGCAGGCTCTAAACACATAATGAAAGTCAGGCTGTAAGAGACATAGAAGAAGGGAGGCAAGAATAGGAGTCTATTAACAGGACGTAACATCTGTTACGATTGACAGTTGTTCTATACTTGGCAATTGGAAATTACTCTGTGCAGTTTCTGCATCTGTTTGTAGATTGGGAGCTGACTATCTAGCATGACACTGCTTGAGCCTGAAGTCTTTGGACGAATGGCATGTCTAGAACAAAGAGTAACAGTAGGTAGCTAGAGCAGTCCATCTGACCTTTAGGCCATCAATGTATGATGAATATGAGCAAACTCAAGTCAAGCGCCTATATTTAAAGCAGTGTATACGAGGTGCTATAAAATTGCTGTAAGAATAAAAGGAGTGGGAGTATTCTGGTACCACCATAGAAGAACTTGATTGCACATTAGAAGCGGCAGTATAAGACGAAGATGATATACACCTCAATCCTGCCTTAATCCACAACCATCTTCATCCTCAATGCAAAAATCAACAAATTAAGCCCATCAGTAAATGCATCGAGCTCTAAATCTTAACATTGAATCAATAAAAGGGGGGAAAGAACATAGGCACGTTGGTGTGGTAAGCTCCAGGGGGCATGAATCTGTGCAGGCCCGGCGCTAGCAGCGAGCATGCGAGGATGGGCCGACGACGGCGCCGGGCCGAGCCGGCAGCAGAGAGCACTTGCATCCTGCCTTAATCCACAACCATCTTCATTCTCTATGCAAAAATCAACAAATAAATCCCATCAGCAAATGCATCGAGGCCTGAACTTTAACAACTGAATCAATAAAAAGGGGAAAAGAGCAAGGGCGGGTTGGTGTGCTAAGCTCCAGAGGCATGAATCAGGCAGTGCGACGCCAGAATGAAAGCATGCAGGAGGGGCCGACGGCAACAGCCGCAGCGCTAGAAGCCGGAGGAGTTGAGGAGGCGGTTGCATTGGCGGGAGTTGTTAGCGGAGGCGCGTCACGGGTCCACGGGAGACGAGTCTGTGGATGAGCAATGGTGTACTGGGCAGCAGCGGCAAAGAGAGGCCGAGCCCGTCTTGGCCAGCAAACGACGATCTGGTAGCGTAAACCGGATCTGGCCGGGCCGAAGACCAATAAGCGCCTTGAAACCGCGAATCGGCGGAGCAATGAAAGCAGAGCGAGGCAGCGATAAAGGCGCTAGGGCTGCGGAAGGAGGCGGCGACAGGTAGACCATGAAAAGGCCGTGGTGGCGTCGGGTTGAGGAGGAGGGTTGAGGAGGAAGGTCGCGGAGGCGCCTCTGTGAAAGACCAAAAGGAGAAAGTGGAGTGAGGCGGAGAAAGAAAAAGAGGAAGAGAGGCGGCGTCGCTAGGCGACATAATCCAATCCACGGCGGCGGCGGCGTCTTGGCAGAATCAGACGAGACAGGAAAAAGGCGTCGGCGTGGACACTCTCTCTGAGCTCAAAGTCCGCAAGGATTTATATAGAAAGATATATATACGGAATTGAGTTTATTCTTGAAATTTTTTATGGATATAGACCATATACTTACCTATAAACAAATTTTCAAGAGTTATTGAAAACTTGCACATTTGATTCTAATAGAACTAGTTCAATGTCCGTGCTCTGCTACGGATTAAAAAAAATCAGTCTCATCATGTCGGGTTATCAACCATCATTGTACTCAGCAACACGATCTGAGCTGTCTGTATTCCGCTTGCTGATTTATCGGACGTCACGACAACCAACTCTAATGTTTAAATAGTAGAGATCTATATACTATTTACATAAAAGGTGTCCCTACTAGTGTGGTAGGCTAGTAGCAGCCATGGTTGCGGCCACCACCACCTCGTGAGACCTCCATAAACCCTAACCCTAGCTGCAATGGCGTTCGCGCCGCGCCTCCTCCTCCCGCCGAAACCCCCCACCCGCTGCCCCCCGCCGGCCTCCGCCCGCCACGGCGGCCGAGCCGCGCCGGAGCTGTCGGGCCCCACCCCACGGGTGGTGGTGGTCACCTCGGGCAAGGGCGGCGTGGGGAAGACCACCACCACGGCCAACCTGGCCGCCTCCCTGGCGCGGCTCTCCCTCCCCGCCGTGGCGGTGGACGCCGACGCGGGGCTGCGGAACCTGGACCTGCTGCTCGGACTCGAGAACCGCGTCCACCTCACTGCCGCCGACGTGCTCGCCGGGGACTGCCGCCTCGACCAGGCCCTCGTCCGCCACCGCGCGCTCCAGGACCTGCAGCTGCTCTGCCTCTCCAAGCCCCGCTCCAAGCTGCCCCTCGCCTTCGGCTCCAAGACCCTCACCTGGGTCGCGGACGCGCTCCGTCGCGCCGCAAACCCACCCGCGTTCATCCTCATCGACTGCCCCGCAGGTCAGGCGTAACCGCATTTCGCTTAGATTCGCGTTGCCCCCATCTAATCCAAAGTGCAATTGTTGGTTCCCCCCAATCTAGCAATGAATTAAGGAACCCATTTCGTTGAGGTATACTGTTTCGCCTAGTTTTAGAAGCTTGCTATCTAGAGTAGTACCTGTACTCTATTCCCATAACTGAGTCTGATGAAATGAGCAGTGCGGCAGTGTTTGAATTTATCTCTATAGAATATGACCTGGTAAGAGAACCTTACATGATGGGAACAGCTTATTATGGTGTTTCTGAGTGCTACGCGTCACTCAATTTGCTTCGGTGCAACCAGTGATTATGATGTTTATGTGGTTCTAGCTCGTTCATCCCCGTACATTGCCGCAGATTATAAGGGTTTCAGAGCCAGGATGTAGTCCTAACTGTTTTATGATGCTAGTGCACACTAACGATAAAATATTCAGATTTGTCAAAATTCAGTCCATTTATGTGTAGTATTTTCCCTTTAATGTTATTTAGAGCCATTTGTCGAGTTATTCTTAGATCAGTGTATCTTAGTTGCATTTCTTACCTGCCGTATACAGGCATTGTTTAAGGTCAGAGATCAGTGTATTTAATTCAGTTGTGACATTCAACTTCACTGTTTGGCCCTTCAATTGTCAGAAACAGATGTCTAAGTAACTGCATAATACTATCATTTAGTTATAATGCAACCTTCAAATTTTGCATGTTTATGTATTATTTGCATATTCAAATTTTCCCATGATTTCAGTTGACTTAGATGAGAAGTTAGAGCGTTGCACTTATCATCTATAGATCAATTGCCATTTGTCACAGTATGTGATTGAATCCTGTTTCCCATAGTTGCCTTGATGTTTAGAATTTAAAACCAGTTATATGCATCTGCTTCTGTTATCTACGGTTGCTTAACTCAGGTTTGCCTTGTAGGTGTTGACGCCGGGTTTGTCACTGCCATTGCCCCTGCAGAAGAGGCGGTGCTTGTTACTACCCCTGACATTACGGCTCTCCGTGACGCTGACCGTGTTGCTGGGCTGTTGGAGTGTGATGGCATCAAAGACATCAAGATTATTGTGAACCGAGTGCGGCCTGACCTGGTGAAGGGGGAGGACATGATGTCAGCACTCGACGTGCAAGAGATGCTTGGGTTGCCTTTGCTTGGTGTTGTGCCAGAGGACACGGAGGTGATCCGGAGTACAAATAGAGGTGTGCCGTTGGTGCTGAACGACCCACCCACACCGGCTGGTCTTGCTCTGGAGCAGGCGACTTGGCGGTTGGTGGAGAGAGATGCCATGACGGCGGTCATGGTCGAGGAGCAGGAGAGGCCCAAGAAGAAAGGCGGCTTCTTTTCATTCTTTGGTAGGTGATGCTGTGAGCGCGTCGAGCTCAGTGCAGGCGGTGTGTACAGATTTGCAACTTGGAGTTACGAATTAGTTTCCAGTTTGTTTTTACTTTGTTCTAGGGTAGAATGATTCGTTCGTTGTGCTTGAATCCATGAACGGAGTTTCTTTTATTGTTTACTCTGAAGTATTAACAGCGTTATAGCTGTAGTTTTGTTTCTGTGGTCAGTGTGGAGGATGTATCAGTATTGAGAAGTAATGGTGAAGATTTGGTTATGTAACTGTATTGATGCATGATGATCTCGATGTAGAACCTTTTGATAACTTGTGTATCCTAACGAATCACCATCTGATCTTCCGTATCAATGCACGGACTTGTAGCTCTATGGAAAATTCGTCCAAACACACTCGCTGACTACGAAGCAAAGATTGTTGAACCCTCAATTCCCAACGGAAAAGCAAGAACGACCATTTGTTCTAAACGTTTAATTTTCCTCTGTTTTGGCTATAAGCGCAACAGAAGAAACAAGCATATGCTGTTTGAAAATATATTAAACGTAGTCTGTCTTACAATGGGCAAAGCCCTAGTCTTATATTGGCACTAAGGGTGCGGCCGACTCACACACGACTTAATGCCGATTCTATCTCTAACTCACGTATCGTACAAAGATTCTTTCCTAATACAGTTATGGAAAGATTACAACCGACTCCATCTAGAAGATATATACTATAACTTGTCTATGACTAGTACTATTCATGTTGAGTATTGAGTGTCGTAGGACTAGTCAAAAACCTGGTCGTAGGATTGGTCCTGGAGAGGTCCTAAAGGGAGGTCCTGGGGAGATCCCGAGGAGGTCCTGGGGAGATTTCTGAGGAGGTCTTGGGGAGGTCCTGGAGGGAGTTTCTGAGGAGGTCCTAAGGAGGTCCGGGGGTGGTCCTGGGGAGGTTCCGGGGGGAGCTCCTGGGGAGGTCCTGAGTATGTCCTGGGAAGGTCCTGGAGAGGTTCCTGAGGAGGTTCTGGAGGGAGGTCCTACAGAGGACCTGGGGAGGTCCTGAGGAGGTCCTGGAGGGAGACCCTGGGGAGATCCTGAGGAGGTCTTAGGGAGATCCTGAAGGAGGTTCTGGGGGTGATCCTGAGGAGGTCTTGGGGAGGTCCCAGGGAGGTCCTTAGGAGATCCTAAAGGAAGGTCCTGGGGAAGCCCCGAGGAGGTCCTGGGAAGATCCTGGAGCGAGATTCTGAGGAGGTCCGGGGAAGATCCTGGATGGAGGTCCTGGGGGGAGGTCCTGGAGGTAGGTCCTGGGAAGGCTCCTGAGAAGGTCCTAGGAAGTTCCTGAGAAGGTTTTAGAGAGGAGGTCCTAAGAAGGTCCTGGGGAGGTCTTGGAGAGAGGTCCTGAATTAAGTGAGGAAGAGCGAGAAGACATACGCTTCAAGCAGGTAAAAACACAATCTGTCACTCATGGGATGCTTCACAAAAAAATTATTTTCGAGCAGAACATTTGCTGGATATAAACCAGCATTTCTATTGTTCAGTGTTCCATTGCTTCTTTTCAAATAGTAAAATTTTGGCATCATCAGACGTACATCTTTGATCACCAAACTCGATCTCCAAACTCCAGTAAGCCGTGGCTTCCAATCTAGTAACTGAATTCTGCAGACATGTGTCCCGTTATGTTTTAAACATACTCAACTAAGCTAACGAAAGGGAAATGTCAACTGAACATTGCATGAAAAAACTTCATATCTTCGCTTGTCATTTCTCTGATACGTCTCTTGTTACTTGTTAGGGTTCCCTCTGTTTTGACTTGCAATAAAATTTTATGTCGACGTGCTGACAATTACACGACAGGCGTGGTTGACCTACTTCCGGAGGCGGGCTAAAAATCATGACGTAGAGGAAGATATAGCTGATGAGCGGCTACAGTTTTGGATAGAGCAAGGCAATCATCCAATTACTACAAGCGATGTCATAGAAGGTAGCCTCCCTCCCATAACAATTAAGATCACCTCCTTTTCTTCGACACATATAGCGATCATCCTTTGCAAGATTGAAACCATAATGAACCCCATGCTATTGCTATCTTGTACTTGAACTCTTAACTAGACCAATCATATCACTAACATGATCCCCTCTCCCTGATGTTTGGCTAAATTCATTGTCGAAAAGCCATATATAATGAAATCTTCTTCTTTTTCTTGTTTCTCTAAAATTATGTTAAAAAGTTGAGAGAGGACTCGGTGAGCTGAAGAAGATGGGGATCGAGTCCCATCTCTGGGAAGCGACGAGGAGAGCTCTCGATGAGGACTTGAGCAATCATGGGAGCCCAACCGGATCTGAAGTTTAGCGAGCACATACAAATGGAACGAGGACTAGTGCCATTTTGTGCCGCCAGAGGCCCTAGAGCCTCCTTAATTTCCCCTTTTACGGTTCTTTGATATGTTCATGTAAAATTTTTGTTCAAAACACAAATTAATTAACTTCCCTCCCCTAATCCTTCATATTTTTCATGTTATTTTCAAAGGTGTGGCATTTTGACAATTATCCCTTGTTATAATACCACGTGGCTTTCGTTGATGTGCATGTGTCAGAGCTTTGCTACTTTTGTGATCACGTGGCATATATGCACATGAACTTCTCTTGGTTTGGATTGAGCCGTGGAAGACCATGGGATCATCGGCGCAGCAGCAGCCGCGCGGCGCCGGGAAGAGGAGTACATCCATGTCACTTGCTTAACGCTGGCGTTGCCTAATGTAATGTGAGTATTTGGGAATTAATGATGAGATGGTTCAGACCAACTTGTTCCTGTATACACTCAACATCACAATTACCCCGGGCCCGCTTGCAGCTGCAGCCGCCACCGCTGCTTATGGCGTCCGTGCCGGCTCCAAGTGCGCCTCCCGCGGCACCGCCCCCTCTACTCTCACCCCCGCCCTCGGTGCCCTAGCCGCCACCTAGAAAGCCGCCAAGCGTCGCCGCCCCGGTCGTCTTCCTCCGAGCCGGCACCGCCCCGCATCGACGCCCTCCGCCGTTGAAGTCTCCCGAGCGCCGCCGAGCCGTCGCCGTGGCCTTCTTCTCCGAGCACGGCACCGCGCCCGCTACGCCGACTCGGCGCCTCTCCATCTTCACCGACGCCGCCCTGGGGATTCCCGTGACGCCCTCGGTCTCCTCCACCGTTGCGCGCAGCACCCGAAGCTCCCGAGCAACCCGTCGCCGGCGCCGCATCATCCTCCTCACCTCTGGCCGCCGCCATTGAAGCCGCCCCGAGTTCGCATCGTGTGTGTCGCGCCGGTGAGCCGTCCTCTCTCTTCATCGTTAGATTCCATCGGTTCCCTTTGCCCCAATCCGTTCGGAGCTCTCGCCGCCGCCGATTTGGAGCCCCTCCGTCTTCGTCGGTGCCGCCCTCGAGATCCCCGCGCCGCCCGAGACCCCTTCGGACCCGTGGTCGCCATCGTCGAGCCACCGCAGCGTCGTCAACCCGGACCCCTCGCGGCTCTCTCCCCCCTCCCCAGCAGCGGCGGCGGCGAGAAGCGTAAGAAGAAGAGGAGAGCGGCGGCTGCCAAGATGGTGAAGAAGAGCAAGAAGAGCAAGAGCAAGCGCATCTCGCTGCGGCAGAAGCACAAGGTGCTGCGCAAGGTGAAGGAGCACCACCGCAAGAAGCGCAAGGAGGCCAAGAAGGAGGGCAGGAACCACAAGAAGAAGATCGAGAAGGATCCGGGGATCCCCAACGAGTGGCCCTTTAAGGAGCAGGAGCTCAAGGCGCTCGAGACGCGCCGCGCGCAGGCGCTCCAGGAGCTCGAGCTCAAGAAGGAGGCGCGCAAGGAGAGGGTAAGCGCCTGCTTCTCTCTGATTTGTTGGTGCTAAATTGTTAGTATCCGGAGCCAAATCCATGCGTGTATCCGTGAATCTTTAATTTTGTAGTTGAATGATCCACCTCCTGTTGTTAAATTTCAGTGCGCAAAATTGCAAGCGATAACTCTTAGGCTAAGATTCTTAGGTAGTTATTAGATGCTTGCCTAGATTGATTGTTTACATGATGAAACTTGATTCCTTTTATTAAGTTTCGACGAGGTCATCCATTGCCTCTTTGTAGATAGCCTATCATTGGCAAAGTTTTGTTGAGATTTTGAGGTGTCGTTTGAGATGTGTGCTGAAGGCTGAACTGGAAATAGCGGTCCATATGGTAGATAAGCTTTGTCGTCGGTCCATAATTTTTGTTTTTGCTGTAGCAAAATGCATGTGAAGACCAAGATTGCTCTGTGTTGATAACTTTTTTGTTGTGAAATTTTGGGGCATCAAGTGAGAAGTGAGCTGAATGCACGTCTGGTATTAGGGTCCATGCGGGCGGGCATTGTTTGTAACGCTACACATTCACTCCATTAGGAACATGGACTTTCTTGATATGATTAAATGTTGTTGCCCTTTATTTAGTTTCATCTATGTAATGATGTTCCTTGTTTAGTTTCATAGATATATGTATTTATTTTTTCCTTGTGCTGTTTTGACCAATGATCAAATATTGTGGCCTCTTTTCAGGCTAGGAAGAGAAAGCTTGGATTGCTTGAGGACGAGGACATTGCTAATTTGGCCTCTGCAGCTTCTGCGCAGGGCAGCAAGTTTACAGAGAAGGATGCTGCGAAGGAGAGCGCTTCTTTAGGAGTGGCTAAGAGCAATGGTGAATTTCTTTTTTCCCATTGCTGATTTCTTTATTGCCTTACTTCTTGCAGTCACATTATTTACTAAAGTTGCTGAATGTGTCTCCAGATCATTCAGAGAGGGCCTTTTACAAGGAGCTGGTTAAAGTTATCGAAGCTTCTGATGTGATTCTTGAGGTTCTTGATGCAAGGGACCCACTGGGCTCTCGTTGCATTGACATGGAAAAGATGGTTAGGAAGGCTGATCCAAGTAAAAGGATTGTGCTACTTCTCAACAAGATAGGTATAATACAACTTTTTATCGAGTTTTGAGTTTACTCATGTGATGTTTACTATCTTTCTACATCTTAATTCCAATTTGTGGATTCTAGATCTTGTTCCCAAGGAGTCGGTGGAGAAGTGGCTTACCTATCTAAGGGAGGAAATGCCAACTGTTGCATTCAAGTGCAATACCCAAGAGCAGAGGACCAAGCTGGGATGGAAATCATCAAAGCTTGATAAAACAAGCAATATACCACAAATCAGTGATTGTCTTGGTGCTGAGAATCTGATCAAATTACTCAAGAATTATTCCAGGAGTCACGAGGTAACTGATCCTGTTGTTGTGATTTCTAATTTTCTTGTTTACATAAGCTATACTCATTGAAAATTGCATCCTTCTTCAACAGCATCTTTTATTGATGGAAACAGTTATTGCTAGTGTCATGCCCAGGCCTTGCTGCTGGCCTTTTTGGATGGTGTTTAGAAAATTTAGAAAGAAGTTGAGCTCTTTGGTAAACTCAATATAATCATTGGTCCTGTTATTCCATAGATACACATGAGTAGTACAAATGCATTCTTATTGCCTTGTTGAGGTGTATGTGGAGGATTATGTAATCCAAGTATCCAACAGTAGTAACCGCGCTTTGCTGCCAGTCCTGGTTGATCTCTTTTATGGAGGGTAGCATGAGTTTTGCGCTTACATAACTATAACTTAGAAAATTTCAACTTTAGTTTATCAACTAAAAATTTTAAGCTCATTATGAGAACGATTTTTGAGGTAAAATAAGTTTTGAAGTATTGAACATTCTACGCAAAGTGGCATACTACACACGTGACTTGCAAATATAATAAGGGAAAAGAATTAACTGATGGATTTCTTTTGTATATTAGATTTATGTTGTGTATAAGTTGGTTCATGAAAGAAAGCGTTATATGTTTCTGTAATTACTTTATCAATAAGTTGTCATCACATAACTGACTCTCCTTAGCCACATCAAAAATTTGCGCAAAGCAAGCTATAAAATGCACAGAACAGTTCTCTAATTTTGTATAAGTACATAGTGGATGCCTTTTTGTTAAGAAATAGCCGATTTTGTACTTATAATTTTCCCAATGACTTTTTTCCTAATCAAAATCATCGTTAAGATACTTTTGCCCAAAGATAAAAACATTTGTTTATTTATACAGTGAGGATGCATGTGAAATCAAATCAGCTACACAGGGATACATGATTGCTCAATTATTGATCATCAATTTGTTAAGGGTAGTAGTGTAATAGTCATGTAAGTGTTAGAGGGGTAGTTATGTAATTGTAGTAGTTTAGGGTTTCTACTCTAGGGTTTCTCTTGTACACTATATATATTGCCCCTTGGGCCCTTGCAATAGATGAACAATTCAGCTCAACATGAGTGATGACACCTAAACATTAAGACTAACAGGATAATCTCGTCCAAATAACTAACCCAATCAATCAAGGTTGTCAGGATCGAGGTCTTGAATCGAATTGGAGATGCTCTGGTAGGATTGCATTGTAGGATCGAATCATAGAATCTGAGATCCCACTTGATTCTACCAAATATACCATCTATTCTAATGGTCATATCCTTTTTGGATTGTACTTTAGAAAAGTTTATTTAATAAAAAATGTAGTATAACTTACAGATATATTGTTTTTTGAGCCAATGATAGTATATATGAATGAATCAAAGGTGAAATTTTACAATTGGAAGGACATATGCAAGTAATTATTTGTAACTAATTACTAGGATCGGTAGAATCGGGTAGGATCGCATGTAAATTGTGATCATTATCCTACAATTGTTTTTGTAGAATCGTAAGAGTATTAAGATTCTATCAAATTAAGATCCTACCTAGGTTCAAATTGGTCCGCTAAATCTAGGATCGTAAAATCTTAAGATTCTAAAACTCGAATTAAGATTCTAACAACCTTGCAATCAATGATCAATTAAGCATGGATAGATCGTTGGTGTGCCCTTGAACCATCTAAAACCATGTTTCTGGAATCTGGATAGCCTTTGCAACTAACCATTGGCCTATCTAGATGAATTGGACCCCAAAAAAATCATCTTGCCCATAGTACTAACCAAGGGTCAGCTAGCCGGACCGGGTTTGAATCCCGGCCACCCTCCGGTACCGGTAACCGGCCCGGTTACCGGTCAAATTCGGCGAAATTCGTCTAAATTCAATTGAAATTCATTCGAAAATTGAAAAACCCGCCGGGATTCCTCCTCCCGGCCACCCTCCGGTACCGGTAATCGGCCCGGTTACCGGTGGGTTTTTGATCCCTGGTACTAACCAATTCAAATATAATTATAATGGGCTGGGCAGAGAATGAGGATGTTAGTATTTATTTACCTTGAGAAGTCGTGCATCTGGACTGTGCTTGCATGAGGGTATGCCTCAGCTGCATTGAACTGGCCGGCCGGTTGCCTGCCTGCCTCTTAATGTCAATACGCTGTGAAGCAATGCCGGGCATCACGGTCAGCAATGCTTTGTATGTTAACCTGTATGAATTGTTATGCATCATGCATGCCTGTGCATGTTTGTAGGTCTCGTAGAGGTCGGTGTCGTAGAGGTCATTCACGATTTCAGCAGGCTTGGCATCCTCTCCATGATTAATACAATGGTCTCCCTGCCATGGAGAATGATGTGCGCACCATACTGGTACGGAAAGAGGCAGCCGGAGATGGATTTCAAGGGTAGGAGAAAGGACGTGGGAATGCATGGAGTTGTGCTGATGAAATTGTTGGAATTGAAGTGGCAACCATTGAGATATGTATTCAGTAGACATGGGGAAGAAGACTAACAGAGAAGGTTGTGCGGTTAAAAAATTTAATGGATGTGTCCCTTTACCAGACAGTTAGAAACTTTAACACACGCCCTTTAAACCCGGCAATTACAACCGTACGTACATGACTTGTTTTCTTCACATGGAGAATTACTAAGGGTTTATATTCTAACTGGATTTAATCAAGGTTCCAAAAATCGCTCCTAGGCGCTGCCTAGGCGGTCGGCGGCAGCCTGCCGCCATGACCTAGGACCGGCTAGTCGGTCAAAGCCAGTCCAAGGTGGCTTGGGCAGCGCTCGGCGAGGCGGCGACGAGGCGGGTGCCGAGGGGTTCCGGACATCCCAGCCGTCGAATCGAGCTCGCCGCCGCCGAATCGAGTTCGTTGGGTGCCGAATCGAGATTGCAGCGGTCATATCCGCCGCCCAATCGAGCTCGCCCGCTGCTGGTGGTGGAAGTGGGGGTGGGGGTGGAGGCGTGCGGAGCAGCGCTAGAGAGGAAGAAGAAAGAGGTAGGGGCAGCGGTGGTGCACGCGGAGCTCGGGCCGGTGGCGAGATTGTCGGGATCTGGCTCAGCTCGTCAGTGCGAAGGAGAAAGGAGGAAGACACTGCTAGTCGGTGCGAAGGAGAAGGAAGACGATGCGAACGAGGGGGAGTTGCGAACGGATAAGGTGGTTGCTAAGCCTTACCTTGTGACCAACAGTTGGGCTGAGTGGGCCAAGATAGATGCGATCGATAGTTGGGCCGAAGAGTTGCGATCGACACTGCGCTTCCCTTTCACCTTCTGCTGCTTTCACGTTCTGCCGCTGCCTGTTGCTCCGCTGCCGGTTGCTAGCTGCTGCTGCCGGCTGCTAGTTGGCCGCCCAGCCTCCGCCTAGGCGCCCTAGGCACTAGGCGCCACCTTACCGCCCGATTAGCGCCTAGCGTTTTCTTGAACCTTGGATTTAATCCAGAGGCTATAATTTTAAGGGTGATGTGGCACAATTAGGAGAGTGATTTCATAGTCAACTTTAGATGTAAGGACGATTATTTTCTATTTTCAAGAACAAGCTACCAAAAAATTGATATCTGGACTTAGTTGAATCTGCCAGTTCCAAGTTTTTCTCCTTTAATCTTATCATGACAATTTGATAGCTACTTGTGTCTGCTACTACCTTTTGGCTTTATTTCCTACTTCTAGCTTCTTATGCTTTTATATTCCCAATTTTGCTATGCTATTGTAACTACCATTCATATATACCTGTAGAGTTGTCTTTTCTTTTCTGCTTTGTTTTGGCCTTTTAAAATAATTATTGGTATTGGTGTGTTTGCAGCTCAAACTGGCAATTACTGTGGGTATTGTTGGGCTTCCTAATGTTGGCAAGAGCAGTCTGATCAACAGCTTGAAGAGGTCCCGTGTGGTTAATGTTGGTTCCACTCCTGGGGTTACTAGATCAATGCAAGAAGTTCAGTTAGACAAGAAGGTGAAGCTGTTGGATTGTCCTGGTGTTGTGATGCTCAAATCTTCCAACAGTGGTGTGTCTGTAGCCCTTCGCAACTGCAAAAGAGTTGAGAAGATGGATGATCCAGTCAGTCCTGGTAAGCGCTGTCATTCAATATAGTTCTGCTGAAATTTTCATTTATTCTAGCTATGGTTATTTTCTTCTTGGTTTATTGTGTGGATACTATTTCATCCGACAATAACTTGCCATCATTATATAACTTTATTTAATGCTTTCAGTAAAGGAAATCCTCAATCTTTGCCCGCATGAGACATTGCTGTCTCTGTACAAGGTGCCAAGCTTTACTTCAGTTGATGATTTCCTTCAGAAAGTTGCTACTCTCCGGGGGAAATTGAAAAAGGGTGGTATAGTGGATGTTGAAGCTGCTGCAAGAATTGTGCTTCATGACTGGAATGAGGGTACGGTATAATTTCTCCCGTATCAACTTTGTTAATTCTTTATTTTGTTTCCGAGTCACCTGATCCTCCTGTTGTTTTAGGTAAAATACCCTATTATACACTGCCACCTAAAAGGGATGCTGTGGAGGACGCAGATGCTGTAATTGTTTCAGAAGCTGGGAAAGAATTTAATATTGATGAAATTTACAAAGCTGAGTCTTCATATATTAGTGGTCTAAAATCCATGGAGGATCTCCGTCATATTGAGATTCCATCTAATGCCCCACCAGAGATCGATGAAGAGATGCTAGAGGTAATTTTTTACAACTATAGTGGGTTTCCTTGAATTCAGCTGCTAGTTTAAATATGGTAATGTCGTTGCTGTATATTTTTGTAGTCATGTTACTATTTCCTGTTATTAGTTGTACGCTTTAGTTCCCAATATCTTCTTAGTGGGCCATGTTCTTTGTAGTGATTGTGATGATCAGATGCATCCTTAATTTTTCTTGTGTGTTTGTGTGGTTGCTGGGGTGGTTTCAGCTTTATATGCTTATGTTAGGTAGGTGGTTACAGTCAATTCTATTTGATCTACATAACTTTTAAGACTTCAGTCCTTGTTTTACATTCCAATTGATTCTCATTGAATAATCCCTGTGAGAAAGATGGTTATAAACTGCAGGCCTGTTATAAAAGTTGTTGCATGTTCTTTTTTTCGTGGAAAGGAAACATTTTATAGAGCAGAAAAGAAACGCCCTTGGGAATTCTCCAGAGCATTTGTTCTGCCACGTGATTCTTATTTAATTGGTTCTTGGCAATACGTGCTTGTGTTTTAGGAATCATAAATTGACTTGCATTAGGAACATCATAATTGTCATTCATGATACATGATATTGTACAGTAAGATAATTCTTGTCTTGCACTGAGCAGGATGGCAGGAAGCAGAGTGAACCTGTCCAGGAAAACCGTGATGAATCAATGTCTGATGTAAATGAACGTGAAGGAAGTAAGGCGATAAGTGCTAGCACACAACATGATAAGTTGTACACTGCCGAGGGTATACTTGATCCTCGCAAGAGAAAGGCAGAGAAGAAACTGCGCAAGGGAAACAAGTTCAGCGTGCTGAATGACATGGATGCAGATTATGATTTCAAGGTGGATTATCAAATGAAGGATGCACCGGCGAATGATAAAGATGACAGCAATGGTGGAGATGAACCCAAGGATAGTGACCCTATGATCGGTGTCAAGGATGCATGAAATAACTTGGTTGGTTGAGAATGCGAAGTAGATCATATATTATTATGATACTAGGACAAGGGGGCTTGCAAAAATTATCCCACAAGTTTTGTACTCTGTTGAATGAAAACGACAATGAATGCTGCTTGTTTCTCTGTTTCCCCCCTCCTTTTCTTCACAGTTACACATTTACGCTGTTTAAGTGGTTAGTTTCCTCACAATTCATTAAAAATTAACTTCAAACTCGTAAGTAGCACCAAACGTTCATTTGCAGGCTGGCATGTATTACTCCCTCTGGATTTTAATACTTGACGTCAACTGTATTCATTTATTCAGTTGAAACGTCAAGGGAGTACTAGTTTAGCCCTTCCACAAGGATCTCAGTGGGAAGAAAGCATCCTACGAATTTTGACATCACAGAGCAGCTACTGTCTGTAAGGTAAGGACGCAACTAAGACGCGATCAGTTTCTCTTCTTTCCTTTTTCGATTCAACACGCGCTTCACAACGATGCCACATACCGCACAGCCTTTTTCCAGCGTGACCAAGCAAAACATCAAGTCTTCTGGTTGGTAACTAGCTTGTCCATCGTTTTTTCTTTGAGCGATGATAACTATTAAACCGAGCTGTGCTACGTCTGAACCGTTGTGGTATCTCTGTATATACGACGAGTTTGGCATAATAAGACCCATATTAAATATATTTTGAGACATGCATATTGATAAATGTATTTCTCAGCTAGCAACGCGTAATTCTCTGTTGATAATAATTGTAGGTTTCACTGCATATATAGGTGATGAAAATTAGCAAGGTGAGAATGGCGAACTGGATCCGCGCGCGCGAGCCGAGCAGATCGGACGGCCCAAAGACCACCGAACCACGATCCGACGATCCACCTTTTTCTGATGACGTGTACGCGCGAGGGGCCGGCCTTTCTTCCAGAATTGTATAAGGGTTAATAGATAGATATGTACTTGTCTGTGTGCTTCTATATGTAGTTTTCTTGCAAGCATGGTATTAACTCGCAACGGCAGTGAACGTGGGCTGCCGGTACGATTAAAATCGTGTTCCCAAGAGTTCGCCTGGCGAACAAGCGCATCGCTGTTCTAAGCACCCATAGAGTACTTCAGCAGCAGTCACAGCAAAAAATTGCTCGAAAATGTGGCTCCATCCAGAGTTTTTTTTTGGCAAGTATGACCCGAGTAAATGTTGCTCGAAATCATCTTTGGGATAAAGCATTCAAAATTCAAACAGTTAATGCTAAAATATATTCTGCAGCTTTTCTACGCATCAACCGCGTCAGTTATACACAAGCACAGTGATTTTTTTTTGGTGGGGGTGGAACGGATAAAAGCATCATCAACATAAAGCAGAGGGATGGTACAGTTGTGTCATACAGATTGATCTTCCACTCAAATACAGAAACATCACCAGATGAAGCATACAACAGCATCACTTCATGTACCTCTGCAGAAACTTGCGGTGGAAATCACTTCTGATGGTATCATTGATGAACCGTTTTGGCGTCTTGGTCTCTCCACGAGCCTGGTTCTTGAATACAACGTCATCATCCCACCTGCGACAGACATACATATAGAACAGGATTAGGCTCACCGTAAAGCACGGCAACATAAAAAGAATAATGTGACGCACTGAGCATCAGTGTCTTAACCTTCTCTTAACACTGAAGGAGCCGGCATTGTTAATATTGATCAATGGATTTCCTCTCATCAGTTCAGCCTCCTTCATCTTGGCCTCGTCTTCGGCTTGTTGGCGCTCCTGCAGCGAACAAGCATGTACAATTTCCATTATCTATCTAGAACCTAAAGAAATGGATCACCTTGAAATGACAAGAGAGAGATAAGAAAACAACAAACCTTTCTATGCTTCTCCTCAGCTCTTTCTTTCTTGATCCTTTCAAGCTCTGCCATTAGAGCCTCAGTGTCGTCATCGTCATCGTCATCATCTTCATCACTGAATAGAGGTTGCAATTCGATGAATAAGAGCAATACATCGTGAAAGTCAACTGCACTCCAAGAACATGAGCCCAAATATACAATTATGTCCTAAAAGTGTCCAGACTCTAAGATAGTTGTGTTATTCTTATCCCCGCATGCTAGGCAATGTTAGAACGAGTATCAGCCACTAGCCTTGTGGCTAATGCCAGAGTTCATGGTAGATTACACAGAAAAAACAGTTTCATCCCCATCCTACAAAATTATCAATACAGTTACAGGGTGGATAGTTAATCACTGAATCCCATTCATGCAATAGTGAGATGAATATCACCAGTATTTTAGATGAGCATGATTTATATACTATTGAGCAAGAACTAAACAGACCTTTCATCATCACTCGTGGGCTCCACGTCAGAGTCATCTGCATCAATCTCTCGTGGAACTATCTTATCCTCGGCATCTCGCTTTGAACCTATGATTTACAAGAACAGAGCGAGTAATCACTATGCCTGGACATAAATAGCTCTTCGTAATCATACAGCATTAGTGCCTGTACCTTCTAGGAGTAGGCTTGAACTTTTCCGCCGGTCTCTCTCTTCTGCAAGAAATAACAGGTTGAACATATCAAATACAATTCACAGGTAGGTAATCACACAATGGAAGAAAAGACAAACATCATGGAAGCGAGAAGTTGGCAAGCATTCTCTGTACAAAAAAGGGGGGAGAAAGTACAGATAGAACAAGAGGTAATACCAGCATAGGACTTATCCTTTGATGAGTAGTGCTTGTGTTCACGCTCCTCGAGTTCATCCCTGAGATTCCTCTTCTGTAACTCTTCTTGGGTATGCTGTCCCTCCTTTCTGTACATACGCGGGGAAAGGTCAGTACGTCTTAAAGAGGAAGAGAACTCAGTATAACTATTAAAAAAACGCACAGCCAATTTTACACAGGGTTTGGCAGAGGCAAAAAAACAACTGATTGGTAAAACAATTATGATAAGCAATAGTTTAGCCATATGAGGCGATCTTGATTCTGATTACCAGACACTAGGACCCAGATAAGGAACATATGACTCATGATAAATCATTTGTTCACTCATGGTGCTTAAATTTACTCTCTTGATGTAGCAGCAGGAGCAATTTAGTTTTTTTGCAAAACGCTTACATTTGGTATGATATAGACATCGCAGATCCAAGCTTCCAAAAGAATGCATTATACTGTGAACTATCAACATAACAAATAGCTGTTTTTTAGACATACTTTCCAAGCACAAGTAGAAAGCTCAGTTACTAGGTTGACATCCACTATACCCTAGTTATTAATAAAGGCGACATTTTACCCAACTTTTCAATGTAATCCAAATTACTTAGGTCATGCATACTAATTAGTGTTGCCGGAGCATATGCTTATCTTGATTTGTAAAATTGTACAACTCACACACATAACGTAATCCTGGCCACCCTGCAGACATTTTCAAGCGATTGGCATGGGGGGGAAAAGGCTTGCACTAGCCAATTTGGGCCCTAAACCGAAGCAAAACCAAACAAATCGAGCACTATATAGTTGGTATACCAACCCCAACCAGCGACGAGCTAGAAGCTAGGGTTGGGCATCCGTTGGTTGCAATTCTATCACGCAGAGCTCGACGAGGCCATCCCGATCTGAAGAATCACCTCAAATCAAAGCTCCCCGGGACGAACCCTCCTAACCCTTTCCCCAATCATCCGTCAAACCACGCGCACAGAGAGAGAGAGAGAGAGCAATCGGATCCCCAGGCAATCCGACGTGAGATCTGAAGCGTGGACGATTCACCTGGGCTTGAGGGTGGTGTGGGCAGCGAGGTCGCGGGAGGAGTAGTTCTGCGAGGGCCCGAAGATGCGGGTGCCACCCTGCTCGTTGCCGCCCTTCGCCGGCGCCCACGTCGGCCGCGCCGCCGTCGTCATCTCCTCTCTGGTCTGCGCGGAGGCGAAACCCTAGGCAAGAAGCTGCTTGGAACGATTTCGCTTCGAGCCTTGGTTTGGCAGCTGGTGAAGTCGACACAGACAATTTGCAGGGAGGCCCCTGGCGAAGCGTGTATTCCTGCCTTCCTGGTTCGCGTCGCGGGGAGGCGGGGTAATGGACACAGCCTGGCCGCCCATCACCGAACAAACGGCCCTGCCCACCCTAGAGACTGGATCGGCGATCGCGGCCCAGCCCAACCTAGAAGGGAGCTTGTGTTGATTTCTTTGGTGGGCTGAGAGCCCAAGAAAACCTGCCTTGGGACCCAAAATAAATCAAAGAAAAGTGCTATTTACCCTTTTAGATTTGTTTGGATAGGGAGGGATTAGAACCAATCCATTCGGATTGGAATTCAAATCCGAGTCAACTCGAAGGAATTAAGTTGGATCACAATGTATCCAAACAAACGCTTAATGTGAGTACTTGTTTGAATCTCTATCCGGATCCTCGACATCACTGCAAAGGCACTGTGTAAACAGTGTTTTGTGAGTAGATAAACAGTGCTAAGCGGTGACTGTAGCGACAGCATGATCTTGTAACGTAGCGATTTTACGGTAGCAAAAACAACATAGTAACGTATTGTAGCGATTGATCTGGACCTTTGATTTTCGATCGGACGATAGAGATCACTCCTAATGCCACTGTAGACCCTCTGCATTGAGTACTTCAAATTATATATATGTATATACGTATATACATATACGTATACGTATACGTGTGTGTGTATATATGTATGTATAGGACGCCTGTTTCGTATTCCCGGGAGTACATACTCCCACTTCGAATATACCACTTTAAAAAATATATTATACTTCTTTATCATTTTCAATATACTTAAATATCAATTATAAGATACTCTAATACGACTTGATTGAAAAATATTTATTGGAGCCCTTTATTTTTGCTATATACCATTTTTCATATATAAAAGAAGTATATACACGGATTTTGGTATAAAAAGTGGATTTTCATGAAATTTTTCATGGAACTCACTTTCGAGTATTTTATAATCATTATTGAAGTATACTCAAATTGATAAAGAGGTATCATCATACGATTTAAGTGGTATATGAGAGATGAGAGTACGTACTCCAGGAGTACTATACCATTTTCCTATATATATAATTTGTAACGCTGCTTGCAGTTACCACACTATACAAAGGCGAGCTTTTTATACGAAGGAGCAGCAAGTGAAAGTGGCGCAGCAACTTTGTGAAGGAACAACTTTAGGAGGAATAGATTGACCTGTTGTGATTTTAGACAGTCCTCCTTGGAGAAGAAGAAAACTAGAGACGAAGACCTTATTGTTTCAGATTTTCAGTCTTTCACCAGTACTAGTTTGTTGTTACTGGCAGGCCATGGCCGCAGCAAGCTGAAGCAGCCTCACTTGCCGAGGATGGAGTAGGAGCACCGCTGCACGGTGACCTGGTCGATGGGCAGCGTGTCCGTCGGGAACGGGCACGCGCCGTCGTGCGCGCCCTGCAGCGGCTGGCACGGCGAGGGGCTGACGTTGGCCGACACGCCCTCGACGTTGGTGCAGGTCCACGGGTACTTCCTCGACTTGACCAGCTCCGCCGTCACGTTGGCGATGCAGATGCCCTTGAAAGGCGCGCCCTGGATGCCCTCCAGCCGCGCCGCCGTGTTCACGCCGGTGGCCACCACGTCCTGGTAGCTGATGTTTTCCACGACGGGCACGGCGTTGGGGTCGTACTTGTCGTCCGGGTGCGCGTGCGACGTGTAGTTGCCCGTCATCCGGAACACCCACTTCATCGTGTTCAGGCTCATCCCGCGCACGAACACGTCCTTCACGTACGCGCCCCGCCCCACCGTCGTCTTGATGCGCACGCCCGACTCCGAGTTGATCGCCGTGATGTCCTCCGCGCGCACGTCCTGGATGCCGCCCGACATCTCGCTCCCCAGCGCGATCACCGCGCTCGTCGGGGACACGCACGTCAGCCTCCGGATCACGATGTGCTCGCTCGGCATGCCGTACGCGATGCCGTACTCGTCCCACCCGCTCTTGATCGCCACGCAGTCGTCGCCGGACACGATGTAGCAGTCCTCGATCCGGACCTGCGAGCACGAGTCTGCACCAAGCAGCCAAATCCACCGCCGAATCAGTACCGTATATTCAGTAGTGTCCGTATCCTTCCAGCTTCCAACAGCTGACGCTATACATATCTATACTATACCGGGGTTGATGCCGTCGGTGTTGGGAGAATGCGTCGGAGCGAGGATGGTGATGCCCTGCACAAAGATGTTGCTGCTGTACACCGGATGGATGTTCCAGGAGGGCGAGTTCAGCAAGGTGAGGTTGGAGATGAAGATTGTGTCGGAGTGCATCAGCTCGATGAGGTACCCGCGCGTGTACTTGAGCTGGTTCTTGTGGAACTTTGACCACCATATTGCACCCTGCCCATCTATTGTTCCGTTGTTGCCTGAAATAATGGTTGATTGGTCATCAAGGCCAAATCAGACAGATATCCACCTTGTCTTGAAAAAACTCATTTTGCAGGATCAGAACCATATACTAGTGAAGATTTCACATTATTTTACCTAGCTACATGCTGCAGTTACATATTAAACTTCCAGATAGTGGAAGGTTCAGACTTTTCACTTTTCAGTCAGAAAAGTTCAGAATCGGATGTGCATTTCTTCAGAACAATTGACAGCGTGAACTTTTGTCAGCCTAAAAGTGGAATGTTTAAACTCACCTGTAATGATTACATCGGTGAGGTTTGATCCACCGATAAGGCTAGTGTATCGTCCTCCGATTTTATCTCTTCCTCTTCCATAAGAAGGCAAAGGATCCACAACTGGCCATTCGCTTATATTCTGCACCACCAAATTAACTCGCTGTTAACATCCGAGACTGGAGAAGCTCGACAACATTTTTGAATGCCCGTGTTATAAACGAGATCAAACCAAGATCATGAATTCATGATACAAACTGCATAAGAAATAATGATCAATGCATATTTCAAGCACTCTTCGGTTCATATGTCTGTCTGACTGAACAACGTAGTCATTGCTCAATTGTGTAGTGAGAACTGAGAACTATGTCATTGCTCAGCTCAATGTCCGTTAAAAAAATGCCATTGTTCAGTTCAAGCACCAATTAACATCTGAAGCAACAAGATCACGATGTATAGGCAGTAGTATCATGCGTTTGGGTATCAATATCTAATATCAATATTATTGTCCTTCAAAATGAACAAAAAGGAAAGAAAAAGAAGAAAATTGAGAGATACAGACCTGGGAGCCGAGGATGACGGCGTCCCTGTCGAGGAAGAGGGTGAAGTGGCTGGTGATGTTGAAGGGCCCCGTCAGCCACTTCCCCGCCGGCAGGTACAGCATGCCGCCGCCGCCGCCCTCGCCGGAGTACTGCGACAGGTGATCCACCGCCGACCGGAATGCCGCCGTGTTCGACGTCGTGCCGTCGCCCACACCACCGAAGTCGGTCAGCGACGCCGTGTGCTCCCGGCAGCTCGGCGCCAGGTACATGCTCTGGCCGGCGCTGCCCGCTGGGCTGTGGCGGCGCGTGGCTACAGTTGCCGACGCGGCGAGGAGGAGGCATAGGGAGCGGAGAAGCTGTGCCAAGAAACGGGAGATGGTCAGTGCGTTAGCCTTCAAAATTTTGCATCTTCTTTTGGAAAATTCTTTACAGGAGCAGATTTGGTGAGTGGTGTTCAATTTGGGAAATCTTGGTTAATTTTTTTTGAATGTTTATCGAAAACAAAAAAAAAGGTTAGGAATTGCAGACTTTGACAGGGAAAGCTCAGAAATTTGATACTGCTGTAGAGGACACTTGAGCAAAAGAAGAAAAAAAGGCAAAATTTTGGTTGCGCATACGAGAAATGGCAACACCTTCCTGCTAATCCGAGAGAGAGAGAGATGGGAACCAAATTGATGCAAAAATGTGATTGTTCAAGAAAAATTCTGAAAACACCAAACCGACATTTCTGTACAATCGTCAGCAGAAAAGATGGCATTTTTCAGTGCGCCATTTCATTCAGAAGATGCACATATGCAATCTATGTGAAGATACTGAGAAACAGAAACAAGTAATAACCAAGAAAACGTAAAAAGTTACAAAAGGGTGATGAGAGAAAGAGATAGGAAACGACATGAGGTGTATTCGCACTGCTATTCAAGAGATTTGCAGGACATCCATAAAAGAGTACTAGAACTGAAATAAGTCTGGAAGAAGAACCAGCACGCAATCGTTGAGACTTGGAAGGAGCAGCAATGAATAGCAGAGGCAGTTAGTTACATGGAGAGGCGACGCATTGGGCGATTGCAACGCCATTGCTGCTCTCTGTCGGTAACCACAGTAGTAGTGACTAGTGACTAGCGAGTGCGAGTGGCCACACAAGGAGGAGATGGAGGAGTGGATTGGATTGTAGTGGCGAAGAGGAGCGGCTTCATTTATAGGAGGCACTTCTGAACTGCTGAGCGCCTGAGCGCTAGCTTCGTTCATTAATCAATGGGATTTACGCCACAACCAACTTTTCCTGCATCCTCTTTTCTGTCCCTGCAAATTGACAGCCTAATTTGCTTCCAGGAAATTTTACACTCTTTTCAGTTGCCTGCCTCGCATAGCTAACAGGTAGCCTTTTACCAGCCTCCTCACCTTATCCTGTCTGTCAGTTATGGAATACTAATTGTGTTTCAGTTACTTGTGCTCTTCATCGAGCCTAGGTTTCCAAAAAAATATTAAAAATTCCCTGGTTTGTACATGCATGCATTGTAATGCTGTATGCGTTAAAGCTGTGTGTGATTGTGGGACGGTGGTAATGTCGATCGCGTGGACTGAGTGGTAGTAATACTTTGCTTTAACCGCATGGTGATTTTCGTTTCTTTCCCTGCAGCACTGCTGAACGAAGAACATATCTATTGCCTGTCGTCGTCGCTGGAGAACGTGGCGTATTAAAACAGTCTCTGTCAACTTCTTATGTATTTCTTTGAGTTGTGACCACGAGTTGGTTTGGAACTCTCTCTCTCCTCTCTCTGCATTATTATCACAGTGCGTGACGATTCAACTAATCAAGATCAAACTTGTGCGGTATTATCGGCCTACTATGACAACATTACAGTACATGCCTCGCAAAAGAAAAATGCATTACAGTAGAGGAGAATATATACTCCAAGAGGAGAGAAGAGAGAAAAGCGAAAGCAGCAACAGCAAACAAACTGCTGGTTTCACCTTCAGTCTGCAGTCTAGAGAGAGAGAGAGAGAAGAATCGTCGTCGTCGTCGGCGGCGTCGTCACGGGCGCAGTTTTTTCTCCTTCACGGGTGGTGCGTAGTGCGTACATTATTGTCGGTCCCACTGCTTTCGGCCTTCATATTACACTACAGAGAGCTAGCCCAATCTAAAAAAAAGCAGCAACCATATATGATATGATACGCATTGCAATTTGCAATGAAGTGGAGTATATACTCCACAGATAAACAACATATATAGTGCGCAGAGAGTGTCTGTAATTGGACGCTGACATAGCTACTAGCATCATGCGTGCATGTGTTCATTCGATTCGATCGCAGCCAGTCCCCTGTCCTGAAGCTGCTGCATGCCTTCATACCCAAGAGGGACGTACTCAGCTTCAGAAAGAAAGAATGCTTGCGCAGCCACAGCTAAGTAAAAGTTGAGCAGAGTTGAAGAATACTAGTATAGTATATGCATGCATTGATCGTGCGTCAGTATGCCATGTCACTAGTCCATATACAGAAGGCAAAAGGTGAGTTCTTTTTTTTATGTTGGTCATTACACAATCGCAGGTTGCATCTGGGATTTGATTGATAATCCATCCACTAAAATCCGCGTATTGCTGGTCCAAACAAAAAGAAAGGCAATGTCAAAAAGGGGCCGAAATTTATATGCATGCACGCCTGCCGCTTCGCTTTTGAATTTCGATCCGAAAAAAAAAAAACGTAATGCGTAGTGCTAGCTCTTGTCCTTCCGTGCCCTTCAGTTTCTGGGAGGCCACCGGCCCACCGCCCGCACGCCCGCCCGGCGGCGCACGCCCCACTCATCCACTCTGCACATATCCTCCGATAAGTTACACCGGTGAATCCATTTGGAACGTGGGAATTTTACGCACACAAAAAACAGTACAAATTCTCGTAGAAATAAGAAAATTTTCGTATTCCAAACGAGGCTTTCTTCGAAACTAGATGAGTATCTAGGCCACGTAACATTTCAATTTGAGTATGTCCTAAGGAGGGTTAATTTTACGATTTAGGGCTCTTTCTTTTCTTCTGAATTCTCTCCTCACCAGACTGAAAATTCAATGGTAAGAGAGAACGAGCGGCAGGGTAATACGACGTTGTCGACTTTAGCTCTAAAAACAGAATGACTTGATGCACTCGGTGTTTCAGAGGCATGTAACGCTCCGCAAATGGGACCGCTAGAATCTTTACAACTGAGAATGTACGGTTGTAAAGTTATGGTTTCACAAGCAAGTACATGTTTACAACAAGAGACAACATTTTATTACAACAATTAAGGCTTAACAGCCAGTTTGGAAGCAGAAGCGGACATTCCTGTAATGCATTCAAACTATGATATGTCTTTCTGCTAAGTGCATCTGTCACAACATTTGCTTTTCTCGGGTGGTACTGAATATCAAGGTCATAATCTTTAATCAACTCTAGCCATCTTCTCTGTCTGAGATTCAGATCTGGCTGAGTGAATATATATTTCAGACTCTTATGGTCGGAAAATACTTTACAATGATTTTCTAGCAGATAATGTCTCCAGATTTTTAAAGAATGAACCACAGCTGCTAGTTCCAAATCATTTGTGGGATAGTTTTCTTCATGAATTCTTAATTGTCTTGAAGCATATGCCACAATTTTTCCATCTTATATCAGTACATATCCTAATCCTTGTTTCGAAGCATCACAGTAAATTTGAAAATCCTTTTTAGGGTTTGGAAGTATGAGTACTGGGGTAGTGGTCAGTCTGACTTTCAATTCCAGAAAGTTTTCCTCACACTTGTCCATCCATTTAAAAGGAATGTCCTTGCTGAGAAGCTGAGTGAGCGAGCGGACAATCTTTGAGAAGTTCTCTATAAATCTACGGTAATATCCTGCCAATCCTAAGAAACTTCTTATCTCAGTCACTATCTTCAGTTGTCTCCATTCTTGTACTGCTCTGACTTTTTCTGGATCGACTTTTACTCCTTCTTCTGTGACAATGTGTCCTAAAAATGATATTTCTTTCATCTAGAATTCACATTTTGAGAATTTTGCATATAACTGATGCTCTCTCAATTGTCACATTTTGAGAATTTTGCATATAACTGATGCTCTCTCAATTGGTTAGGGCCAGGTGTAGATGTTGCTTGTGCTCTTCTTCACTTTTAGAATATATCAATATATCATCCACAAATGCCACCACAAACTGATCTAGATATTCCATATAAACTTGATTCATCAGATTCATGAAATATGCTGGAGCATTGGTTAATCCAAAAGGTACTACTGTGAACTCAAATAGTCCATATCTTGTAGTAAAAACAGTCTTTTCTCTGTCTTGTTCTCTAATCTTGAGCTGATGATATCCTGATCGAAGATAAATTTTGAAGAATACTTTAGCTCCTTTCAGCTGATCAAATAAATCATCAATTCTTGGCAAAGGGTATTTGTTCTTAATAGTCACTACATTTAAGGCTCTGTAATCCACACACATTCTGAAACTTTCATCCTTTTTCTTAATAAACAAAACTGGTGCAGACCAAGGTGAGACACTATGTCATATGAAATCCTTTTCTGCCAATTCATCTAACTGTTTCTTGAGTTCTTTTAGTTCATTAGTTGCCATTCTGTATTGTGTTTTAGCCACAGGCTTGGTTTCAGGTATCAACTCTATTGCAAGCTCAATCCTTCTATCTGGAGGTCTTCCGGGCAGTTCTTCGGGAAATACATCCGGATATTCCCCAATCACTAACATCTGCATGGTGGCTTCTAAAATAGCACTATTAATCTTCTTTTTCTGCTCCTTCATCAATAACTGGTCTGTTACCATTAAGACTTCTTGGCTCTCTAAGTTTTTCAATGATATTGTCTTCTTCTCACAATCAATTGTGGCCTTATATTTTGATAACCAATCCATTCCCAAAATAACATCTATGCCTTTCATCTAAAGTACCAACAACTCTGTTTGGAAACTGACTCTTTGAATCTCTAGGTTTAGGCCACTACACTTATATTGAGATTTTATTCTAGTCCTGGGTGTTTGCAACACATAGAGATTTGGTAAAGCAATAAAACGCAAACAACTCTCCATAGCAAAATCCAAAGAAAGAACTAAATGGGTAGCTCCTGGATAAAAAAAGAACTAAAGCTAATCTTGCATGGAGTAGAAACATACCGACAATGACATCGATGGCTTCAGCTGCGTTCTGAGTGGTGATATGATTAATTTTTTTCTTATGTTGGTGCCGATGTGGATTGCCCTCCTCCTGAGAATTGTCCTGGCTTCCTAGGTTGGCCTCTGGGTTGTAGCATTCCTCCTCTGTTGGCTTGAAAGGTGGGAGGATTCCGGTTGCTTTGTGTCTGGTTTCTTGCTTGGGCTTTAGCTGCATCTGGTGCCAAATTCTTCAATGGGCATTGTCCCTTAAAGTGACCAAGTTGTCCACAATGATAGCAATTTGAGGATTTCTGAGGATAATCCTTCTGATAGTGGTTTCCTCCACAATTATAACATTGAATTGTGGCTGGTTGGCTTCCACTGAAAGGTGGTCTTGCTGTTGGATTCATGGGTGGTCTTGGCTAGAATATGAAGGATGGCGATGGCATCATTCCCCCCCTTGGTGCACTTGCAGATGGCACCATTTGCTTCATCTTTCTCTTTCTTATTTCTTCCATTTCACCTCTGGCTTCTTCTGAGATTAGTAACTTGTTTACCATGGATGCTAGGTCATTGAAATCGGAATTTTTTTTATTTAATCCTTTTTTAAATAATATTTTAAACTTAACCCCCCGCGAATTTTATTTTCAATTATGACCCCTTTGGTCACGCCACCACTCGTGGCGTGACCAAACCATCGGTCATCACGCCATTGGTGTCGGCGTGGCTAATCGCCATGCAAGCGGCGTGCGGCGTGGAGGGCGGTGTATACGCCGATCTTGATGGCGTGACAATACGATCTTTGCCACGCCAGAAATCTTGGCGTGACAATAACATCTTGTCACGCTAGTTCCCCTGGCGTAACCGTGACAGTAGTCGCTCTAACGCAACCAAACGTCAAATGCAAAACGCATTAATTGTCCCTGCAGCTGCTACTACACTCGCCGCCGCGTTCGTGTCCTCCCTGCTTAGCAAACAGTTGATGTGATATGATTTGATACGACATACATTTACAAAGACTAGAGACTAGGACCCTAGTGCTTGCGTTAGCGTTTGAAGATCTCAGTGTCTTTATTCACACGCCCTTTTTGCCTAGAGTTTTGGATTCCTTTCGCTGTTGTGTAGTATGATCTTTTTGCTAGGTAGAGCACATTGATTGTTGTTTCTTCATTCATAAAAAAAGACATTTAGTCAGGTAACTCGTAGATTAAATCTTTGTAGTATATAGTTTTCAAATGAAAAGAAAAAAACACCATGTCCTTGCACCGCGACTCCCTATGATCAAATCTTCGTATTCACTCCCTCAAAAAAAAAACTCCGTAATCTCAAAGGTAAAACAACATGACCAAAATAGGAATCCAACAAGTTTTCTATGCTCAACAACGCCGAAATATGCGCGCGGGGAGTGACAAGATAGTAGTGTTATCTTAATTAGGACCTATAGTAGCATTTTACTGTCTCCGTTCTAATTATAGGTCAAGGGCGCGTGAATAAAGACACTTCGAGATCTTCAAACTCTAACGTATGCACAAGACTACTAGTCTGTAGTCTCTATAAATGTATGTCGTATCAAATCATATCATCAGCTGTTTGCTGAGCAGGCGGACATGAACATGACGGTGAGTCGTAGCAGCAGCTGCAGGGACAATTACGTTCGGTTGTGTTACTGCTGTCACACCAAAGGAACTGGCGTGACAAGATGCTACTGTCACGTTAGGATTCCTGGCGTGGCAGCACTGTTATTGTCACGCCATAGGTAACGGCGTGACGAAATCTGCCATGCTGGCCCTGCCACATTGGCCCTCCATGTTGGCACGTCGCTTGTGTGGCAGATTTAGTCACGCCGAGACCGGTGGCGTGACAGTACGGTTTGGTCACGACACGAGTAGTGGCGTGGCCACAGGGGTCAGAATTGGAAATAAAGTTCGCGAGAGGTTAAATTTAAAATATTATTTAAAAAATGATTAAATAATAAAAAATTTCTTGAAATCAAGGGCTGAGATGTGGAATTTCAATGACTATTGCAATCCTTATGAAAACTTTTTCATTTTCTTGGCTTCTGAGTCCACATCCTGTGGAGCGTATCGTGCCAATTGATTGAATTGGTGTAGGTACCCTGTTACTGTACGGCCCCCTTTCTTGAGAGCAAGAAACTCTCAGTGTTTGGCGGCAATTGTACCTAAAGGAACATGGGCTTTAAGGAAGGCTTCCTTAAATTCTACCCAAGGTATGTCTCTGCCTGGATGAAGAGTCTGGTGGTTCATCCACCAGGCTGTCGCTTGTCCTTGAAGTTGATGAGAAGCAAATAAAATCTTCACTTTGTCATTACATTGTATGGTGTCCAATTTTCTCTCTATATCCCTTATCCAATCATCGACTGCCAGAGGTTCTGGAGATACTAAGAATACTGGGGGTCTTGTTTTCTGGAAATCTGTCCATCTGAATCCTAGGGTTATTCCCCCATTATTGGCTCTGGGGTAGGGTCCAGCTGGTGACCTGGTAGCAATCTGCTCAAGGAGCCTGGTGTGTTGTTCCATCACCCTCACTTGATTATGTTTAGCTTGATATCTGTTCCTTTCCATCATGGCCATTACTTCTGCCAAGCTTGGCTAATGTTCTGCTGAACCAGTCTCATGATTGGTGTTGTTTCTAGTTCTCATTCTAGACATCTTGGGAATGTAATTATGCAGCGGTTTTGACCAAACATAGTAAGATAAATAAGATTTAGATTTAGGTTAAGTGGAGAAAGAAATAGGTAGGGATTAAGAAAAAAAAGAAGGAAATGAATTTTGACAAGGATGATATACATGTACTGGTAGGGAAAACAAGTTTATTATATTTCACATAAGTTACACAAATATCTTACAAAAATTAGACATATACTGCTTAGAGTATATTACACAACCTTTATTACAAGCAAAAGCCGTACTAGACTAGGGTAACTCTACAATACCCTAACATGTTCTATTGACTGGAGAGGATCCTCTCACTCTCCATTAGATGCAGGGTTGCTGGTGGTGCAGATGATTTCTTCCTTTGGATCCTCCTCCTCCTCCTCCTCCTCGTCTTCTTCAGCATTATTTGCCTGGTGGCTGGGCCCTTGCTCTTTAATCTTTTCTTTCCCCTTGGTGGATCCTTGAAATAGGTGACGGTAGTTGCGTGCTATACCCGTTGGGTGAGGGCGAGCGCTAGGAGGTGACTCCGGAGTGTAGTCTGGAGTTTCTGGTATATAGTTAGGTGATTTTGGTGTATAATCTGCCATTGGTTTAGCAGGAGGGTTGGGACTCTCGTCACAAACAGATCTAGATCCCAAGTCTAGTGTATCACGGCAAAGTAAGTCCCTTTGCAGATCCTGCATTTCCTGTTTGGCCAGAAAATACTTCTGATGCATCTTCTGATATTCACTCAGAGTTCTGACATACAAAGCTTCTTGAGATACTATGTGAGTGGCGGCTTCGTGGAGTCGTGGGTCTTCATCGTCATTAAGTAAGGGCACAAGGACACTGAATCCATTGTGTCCCTCTTGTGGGATGAGCTGAAATTCAGAGTCTTCAAACTCTTCATCATAATGCTGACGAAGGTGCAGAACCACCAGTCTTGCTGCGTCTTGAATTGCGTCCCTTTCTCGACGGTGATAGCCTACAAACCGACATTCAGTGTCTGGTCTGTAAGCTAGTGGGATCAAAGTCACCCATGCTTTCCATTGATATCTTCTGCCGTGGATCAATTGTTCTTCACTGTGGAATATGGGTAGCTGTCCAGCTGCTACACCTATGAATTGTATCATTCTTCTTAGTCTTGGGCCCATCCTCTCAACTCTGCACGATCGGAATAAGAGTTCGATCGGCATCTTCCTGGCAGACGGAAAGTTGAATATTTAGTTAAGAGGAGATAATTCTTCCGAGGAAAACAACACAAGTTTTTCAAAAATCTATAGTTAAGATGAGGTAGCAAGGGAAGGAGAAGGGACATCAATTATTACTTACATTTTTGTTTTTAGAGATCCTTTTGTAATTTTTGAAATTAGCATTTTAAAGGTCTTCATTCCTATAAGCAAGCTAAGGTCTCAACTTACGGTCAAGATGGCTCTAACACCACTTTGTAACAGCCCCGAAAATGGGACCGCTAGGATCTTTACAACTGTCCAGGATGTACAGTTGTAAAGTTGTGGTTTCACAAGCGAGCATACGTTTACAAGAGACAACATTTTATTACAGCAGTTAAGGCTTAACAACCAGTTTGGAAGCAGAAGCGGGCATCCAAGCCCAAATATAATATATTACGATGCAAAAGTGTGCCGAAACCACATGCAAGCTTGGGCACAAAAGAGACCATAATACCAGTAGTCGTCACCGTCTAACAGTTCTTCCTGCTCATAAAGATCACCTAATTCCTCCTAAAATTCTTCTGTTGATGTTTAGTAAGAATGAGTACAACCACCGTACCCAGCAAATTGCATAGGAAATTCTATTTAACTATATGATAGGATTATCAAAGGAATGGTACAGTTTTACCCTTACAGGTATATGTGGAATGCAGGAGTTGAATTTAAAAGCAGTACAATACGTAAAAACAATAAAACAGTAAAATGTACAGCCACAGGGGTTTACAATATCTGAAATTACCAATTAACATTTGTAAAAACCTACTTATGCCTTGCATATTGGAATCACCCATGAACACAACTTCATTAACCAGAAGCACGGTGTATTCGAATATCATTGATTTATACTCTGCAGAGTTGCCCAACTTTATCCACAAGATATCTCAAGTTCGTACTGTCAAGCTATATACACGCAACCCATTAGCGTGCGACTGAGTTGAGATAACAAAGCTTTTTCATTGCTCAACCTTTTTAGTCTCTACCTGGTAGGTTCAAGGTCCATACAACCTCGGGAGACCACCGGCCAATGGTGGAATCCGCACTCCGAGGCTGACGGGTCCATACCGTTGTGTAGTTCAACGAGTGCCTTAACAGGCCCACTCCTGACTCACCCCCACTCTGCGGCTGCTCTATCACACAAGAGCAGTTGACAACTGAAAGCATCTAGGCCCCTAAAAATTGTTTTGGTAATTAATGACAATATGTAAATATGGGATTAACATGTTTATTGAGTATTTACAAGGTTAAATCCCATCGGTGAACGTGTTGATGCAAAGTAACATGCAAAATGGACTACACGAGGATCTTTTGGCTTAAAGACAAGGTACAAGTAGTCTAGGATCTCTTTTTCTATTTTACCGGTCTAGGAGTTTTGGATGAAAGACCGGATTATAGGATAAACACCGTACTATTAAGAGGGATCATGGCTAGTAGCTTGATAGCATGTTCTTGTGCCATATGGATCAATTTAGGATCATGCATGCATTTGAATTTAAACTTGAAATCAATTTGAAAAGTTCTAAGTGCTTCTATCCAAAATCGGTAGTCTGCTATTATACTTCGGTCGTGCTTGCAGCTTGATATGACCGGACTTTATTTGGCGGTAGTACCATATTTTGAAGGAATAGCCAAATAAGTGTTCAAAGCGAACGAGGGTCCTTGATGGTCAGATCAAGATCATGATCATTCCAGTATTTTAGTTGGCGGTTCAATAAAACCGAAGCGTTACAAATTGCCTCGAATCTCTCATGGAAATCGGTCATCAGCTCGTGGCAACGGTCGCATGCAGTTGTCGATCGTTCGAAATTTGTGAGGCGGTTCAATGAAAACTGAACAAGTGCAAATCTGCTCAAAAACTCAATCTAGAAATCGGACGTTTTGGAACGGTCGTACCGGCCTGCGGTCATTCCGATTTTTATATGGCGGTACAAAATTTTCAGAACCATTGAAAATCTTTAGCAAATCGCGAAACCCTACGAACGGTCGTACCGCTCGAGAAAGCAATCTGACAAGAAAATCGGACGTCATCGAAGCGCTTCTATGATTGTCCAACTGGGAATTCAATGGCTAGCTTTTTCCTTTTTTAGTATCTGTTCTAGCCGATTGGTGTGCTCAATCGAAGTCGGTCGTCGCATTTTGTCTTCTTGATCGTTCCGATTTTGCCTGAAAACTTGGATTTCGTCTCCAACGGTCATAATTGTTGGTGGGGGCTATAAATACCCCCCCCCCAACTGCTCAAGTCAAGGCTGCTAGTGCCCATTTGACATTCATAGAGCCTTGAGAGCCCTTGCATTCACTCAACACTCAAAAACACTCTTGTGCATTCATTGTGAGCTTGTTGAGATACATTCAAGTGCATTCATTCTTATAGTTGATCCATGTGCACTTGCGTGCCGTCAAGTGAAGACCTTGATCTATTACTCTTGGAGTGTTGCCGCACTCCTAGACGGTTGGTGGTGGAGCACGGTGATCTCTTCAAAGAAGATTGTGAAGAGGCCCAGTGCAAGCTTGTGAGTGGTTCGGTGTTCACCATCTCCGGAGCGGAGGAAGAACAACCATAGTGATTTGAGGAAAGGCTTAATTCGTGGAGTCGGCTTGAGATGTCAAGCTTCCTCAACGTGGACTAGTGAAGACCAGCAAGTCTTCGATACCACGGGAAAAACATCGTCGTGTCTTTGTGGTTATCTCTAGTCTTTACTTTCCGTATTTATATTTCTAGCTTGTTTATTGTGATTAATTTGCCTAGCTAGAAGTATAACTTGTTTAGACTAAGTTATTAATTGACTAAATTGTTAAATTGTTAAAAAGTTTAAAAACCTCCTATTCACCCCCCTCTAGTCGGTTATCCTTGATCATACAACAACCTGTAGGTATTCAATTGGGTGAATAGTGTACTAAGCCAAGTTGGATAAATCACGCCTGTGGTTGAGCAAGATTTGTGTCTGTTTACTTGGCACAAGGTTCTTGTACTTACTTGACATCCAGTGAGGTGATGGACCATTTACCAACTTGTGGCCGCCCACCTCCAGATCTCACTGATGTCTCACTTTTATCAAGTATATTGGGTTGTCCATCCTTTTGGTCTCAACCCTCAACTTTCCACCAAAACCTATTGGCTTAAAGCCAACCTTCCTTATCACTGTTTAGAAATGGTTTTTATATGCCAATGAGGAGTAGGTGCTATTATTTATATGGACTAAATTTGTCAAGGTGAATATAGCCTACAAGAATGGGTGGTTTGATATGTGGGGTGAAGGGTTTTATCTATTCCACATAGCATTCCAAGGTATTATTTCTGTATTGAAATAATTGGCTAAAATATACTAATGAAAATAATAATATGGAATATGTGAAATGTAGGTTCAATATGTTCAAGGTATGCAACTTGCCTCCTTGCTCGAAGTCCTCGAAAGGTCCTGCTGCTCCTGAGTCCTGACCAATGCTGTCCTGAGCTTGCTCGTCGGAGTCGAAACCTAGCGTAAGACACAAAAACCACATAAATACCTCGCTTGACAAGGAATGAGCCAAGAAAATGAATCCAAGTACAACAAAAATATAGAGAAGAGATAATGAAACAGATAAAAAGGTAAAAAGATTCATTGGGAGTTTGATATAGCTGATCGGCGTCAAGAATGAGCTTTCTGGGTTCAAGACGGTCAGAATGGGTATGAAATGTCAAATTAGGGTTTCGGTGAATAGTGTCATTTTACTGCTTATTCATGAATTGGGTTATGAACAGTGATCAATAGTAAAAGGCTGAATTTGAAATGGATAGTAATAGGCTAGTGAACAGTGATGCTACGGAAATTGGGCCAAGCCCATTTGGCTTAACGGCCTGAAGGCCCATAATGCCCAGGCCTTAAAGGCCGTTGAGGTGCTCGGCCGAAGGCCAGAGCGCCCCTTCGGCGCTTACGAGCGGAGCGGAGGGAGGAAGGCGAGAGGGCCGACGGCGCTTCAGCGGTGAAGGCGTGAGGCGGCGTCGGGAAGCTCCACAGAGGTAAGTGCTTCTCCCTCTAAGGTTTTGTGCGGCCTAGGGGGTTTTGGGTGTTGGTTGGGGGGTGGCGCACTGCTGTGAATAGGATGGGGACGATGGTGGCGGCGTGGTGTTCTGGCCGAATTGGCCGGGGCTATAGTGAGAGGGAGTGGAGGTACTGGGAGGGAGAGGAAGGGACGGGGAGGGCACAATTGCCTTACAGGCTTGACGGGGAGGGAACAGAGGCAGGGGCGAGGTGGAGGCAGGGGCGCACGCGGGGCGGCGGCGTGGTGGCGGTGCTCCCTGTTAGACGTGCACTGTTCCACTACTCACGTCCTGCATGTTTCTGCACTGCCGAGACCTATTCTTCAGGAGTATTAGCGCATACTCAGTTTACCGTTCCACACATGTAGCTTCTGTTATTGCTTCATGCAACTGATGTACTCTATATATCTGTAAACAATGGAATGCAACATGCGAGTGCTTTTGTCATATACAGAATTTAGCATGGTATCAGAGCAGCCCTAGCTCCCTCCAACATGAGTGAAACCGACCCAAAGTTCGCCGGAGCTACATCTGGCGGCACCGCTGTTTCCTCCACCTCCTCCTCCTCCACCTCCTCTCAATCCCCAACACAGTCTGCTCCTTCTTCTCTTGCCCAGCAGGTGGGGGACATCCGAGTCTTCATCCCCATTGTTCTTGACCTCCAAACACACAACTACTACCAATGGCGCCATCTATTCCTGGTGCATCTCGGGCGTTGCTCTCTTCGCCATCACGTTGATGGCTCGGACCCCGCGCATGACGATCCCATCTGGGTCCAGGACAACTACACAGTTCTCCAGTGGATCTACACTCGGATTTCCTCTGAACTTTTCCAGATGGTCATGGCTCCTGACACTACGGCGTACGGCGTCTGGCGCGACCTGCAGCGTCTGTTCCAGGACAATCAGCCGTCTCGCATCATCCACCTCGAGCACGAGCTTCGCGTCATCGTTCAAGGCGACATGTCCGTGAACACCTTCTGTCAGCGCCTAAAATCCTTGGCAGATGAGCTGGGCGAGCTTGACAACAAGATTTCCGACCATACATTGGTGCTCAATCTCTTGCGCGGGCTCAGTCCCAAATTTCTTTGTCCGGTATCGATGATACCATCGCCGCCTGTTCCCACCTTCCTCGAGGCCCGCTCCATCCTGCGGCTTGAGGAACTCAACCGAGCCACTGACCGCATGTCTCAACCTCAGGCCCTGCTGTCCACGGGGCACCCTCCGGTGAGCGGCTCCCCTTCCTTCGGACCCGGTGCCAGCGGCGCCAACAACACCGGTGGAACTCGTGGCTACAAGAAGGACAAAGGTAAAGGCAAGCCCTACACCAACAACACGCGCGGCACCTCCGCTCCCGGTGGCAACACCGGTGGTGGCGTCCGTCGGCGCGCTTCGACCGGCATGGTCGGGCTTGGAACATGCCGTGGTCTCCTCCGGCGTGGTCAAGACGCTGATGGTTCGGCTGCCCTCGTCCTCCGTAGTCCGGTGTTCTTGGCCTCGACCGCCGCAGTTTACACCACGACGCGCGGCCATTGCATGCAGAACCCGCCGGTCTGCAAAGTGGCCGCCAGCCGCCAAGGTGCCCTCCGCCCAAGATCTGACGGACGTTCGATCGATCCGCCCTCTTGACGCAGCGCTTCACAACCTCTCCGTGCAAGGGGTGGCGGATCTGACTGGTCTTCGATTCCGGCGTCAACAAGACATGACACAGATCCGGGTATGCTTTCCTCTGTCCATTCCATCGACTCTTTTCCTCCCATTCGGTTGGAAATGGCTCTTCCCACATCTCTCATTTTGGAACCTCGGTCATTCCTACTAAACATAAAAATCTGCATCTTCATAATATTCTCGTAGCTCCTTCTCTCATTAAAAATCTCATCTCTCGTCCGACGATTTACAACCGATAATCGTTGTTCCGTCGAAGTTTGATCCGTTTGGCTTGTCGTGAAGGATCTTCACACCAAGGAGGTGATTCTTGATTGCAATAGCACAGCGATCTATATCCTCGGTGGCGGCACCACTTCTTCACCATCGACGGGTCTGCTTGCTTCCACTGCCTCCCTCGACCTCTGGCATCGACGTTTGGGCCATCCTAGCTCCGCTGCACTCTCTCATTTACTTACAAATTTTTCTATTCCCTGTAATAAAAAGTCCCATGCTAAGCCTTTGTGCGAAGCATGTCAAATGGGCAAGCATGTTCGTCTTCCATTCTCAACATCAATAACATCAACTTCTTCTCCTTTTGAACTTCTCCATTGTGATTTGTGGACGTCCCCTGTAGTTAGTGTTTCCGGCTTCACATATTATCTCGTCGTCTTAGACGATTTTACTCATTACGTTTGGGTTTTCCCTCTACGTTCCAAATCCGATGTCCACTATTCCTTCCTCCATTTTCAGCGCTATGTTCTTACTCACTTCGGCTTGCCTATCAAAAATATCCAATGCGACAATGGCAAGGAGTTTGAGAACACACGCTAATCGGGATTTCTTTCTTGCCCACGGCATTCATCCTCGCTTCTCTTGCCCTATACATCCCAACAAAGCGGGAAGGTGGCGTGTTTTACGTACTCTCAACGACATCATCCGCGACTCTTCTTCTCCAAGCATGCATGCCACCCATCTATTGGGCAGAAGCTCTGCGCACGGCTTCTCTTCTCCTCAACATTCGTCCCACAACGTCTTTGCATCTCCGTACTCCACACGAGGCCCTTTTCTCCATGCCACCTTCTTATGCCCACCTACGGGTTTTTGGCTGCTTATGCTTCCCTAATACCACAGCCACAACTCCTCATAAGCTCGCTGCTCGTTCTCTCCCTTGCGTTTTTCTTGGCTACCCGCACGAGCACAAGGGCTATCGGTGCTTAGATGTCAAGTCCGGTCGTGTCCACATTTCTCGCCATGTTGTTTTCGACGAAACAACCTTTCCGTTTGTTACTCTATCCGGCTCCAATGACACCGCATCCTCTACTCCTACGGACGTGCCTGCTTCTCACCCTCCAGCGATCTTTCCTCTACCTGTGTTCGCTCCCCTACATGGCACTGTTTCGCCGCCTACATCTGCTGCCTCATCCGCATCCTCCGACGCGCCTACCGCGTCACCTTCCTCCGACATCTCATCAGCCGAACCAGCGCCTCTCCCAGCCCGTGCCATTCCGATTCCTAAGCCTGCCAACACACACACCATGACAACCCGAGCCAAGGCCGGTTTTGGCATTCCTACCTCCCGCTTCAATCTCGTTGCCTCCTCCTCTCTTTCTCCAGTTCCTTCTACATATCGTGTAGCTCTCGCTGATCCACAGTGGGCTCACGCCATGCGGGAGGAGTACACCGCCCTCGTTCAAAATCACACCTGGCGCCTTGTCCCGCGGCCGGCCGGCGCCAACGTTGTCACAGGCAAGTGGGTGTTTCGCCACAAATTTCACTCCGACGGCACCCTTGCGCGATATAAGGCACGTTGGGTTGTCCGCGGCTACTCCCAACAGCCCGGCATCGATTTCGACGAGACTTTTAGTCCCGTTGTCAAGCCCAGCACGATCCGTGTGGTCCTTAGCCTTGCCGTCTCCGCTTCATGGTCCCTTCGCCAACTTGACGTGAAGAATGCATTTCTTCACGGCTCTCTCACCGAAACGGTCTATTGTCAACAACCTCTTGGCTTCGAAGATCCATCTTCTCCAAGCCGTTTGCCTTCTCCAAAAGTCTCTTTACGGTTTTAAACAGGCACCACGAGCTTGGTTCAATCGTTTCGCCCAATTCATCCTTTCGATTGGGTTCACGGCCTCCCGTTCTGACTCATCTCTCTTTATCTACAAGTCCGGCCATGACACTGCTTACCTCCTTCTCTATGTTGATGACATAGTCCTCACAGCCTCCTCAGACAATTTCCTAACTCACCTCATCTCAACACTTCGTTCTGAATTCTCTATGACCGACTTAGGGTCTCTCCACCATTTCCTCGGCGTCTCTGTTACTCGATCGACCACCGGTCTTTTTCTTTCTCAAAGGCAATACATTGTTGATATCCTACACAAAGTAGGCATGATGGATTGCAACCCCTGTCGCACACCGGCGGAACCAGGTCCCAAACTCTCTTCGGTTGGTTCACCGGTCTCTGACCCAACACTCTATCGTAGCCTCGCAGGGGCACTGCAATACTTGACATTAACAAGACCTGAGATCGCATTCGCTGTTCAGCAGGCATGTTTATTCATGCACGACCCTCGCGAACCACATCTCAATCATGTCAAGTGGATCCTACGGTACCTCAAAGGAACCATGGACATGGGCCTTCACATCAACTCTTCCTCCCCGTCGACTCTCACTGCATACTCGGACGCCGATTGGGCAGGATGCCCGGACACTCGCCGTTCCACATCTAGCTATTGCATATTTTTGGGGGACAATTTGATCTCTTGGTCCTCGGCGGCGACTCACGATTGTCACGATCAGCCGCGGAGGCGAGTACCGCTGTGATTGCTCATCATGCGTCGCCGAGACGTGTTGGGTTTCGGTACCGCCGATGAGCTTCATCGCCTGCTCAAAGAGCAACCGTAGTCTATTGTGACAATATCTCGGCCGTGTACCTCTCCGCCAACCCGATCCAGCATCGCCGCACCAAACACATCGAGATCGACATCCATTTTTGTCCGTGAGAAGGTTGCATTGGGACAAGTTCGTGTTCTTCACGTGCCGACGAGCTCCCAATTTGCGGATATCTTCACCAAAGGATTATCGACGGCGGCGTTCACCGAGTTGAGATCCGGCCTCGGTGTCTGCGGACCGACACAGCACTGCTGGGGTGTTAGGCGCACCGTTCCACTACTCACGCCCCGCATGTTTACGCAGACTGCCGAGACCTATTCTTCAGAGTATTAGCGCATACTCAGTTTACCGTTCCACACATGTAGCTTCTGTTATTGCTTCATGCAACTGATGTACTCTATATATCTGTAAACAATGGAATGCAACATGCGAGTGCTTTTGTCATATACAGAATTTAGCACTCCCTCACTAAAGCGGGGTGGGAGGTGACGCGGTGAAGTCGCCGATTGCGGTGCGGTAGGCGAAGGGACGGGAGTGGCGCAACGCGTGCGGCTCGGGGCGCGCGTCGCATTGAAGGCGGAGGGGAGGTGACGCAGCGAGGTGGCGTGGGGGAGATGACGCAAAGTGGAGGGGAAGCGCACGGCGCAAAATGCGCTTCCGGGTGAGGGAGATGGGAAGACCCGAAAAGGAAAGCGGATAAGGGTTTGGGGTTGCCAAAATAGGAAAGAAATTTGAATTCAAATCAAAACTCAAATCGAAATTTGAAATCCGAATTTTGAGTTTGTTTCAAGGCATGCCGCAGGCACATATACATTCAGGTTGGCCACACGAGGATGCAGTACGTTGTACGTAGCATGAGTTTGGGGAGAGCCCACATCGAACCCAACACAAAAGTGACAGGCAGGCCAAAAAAGAAAGAAAGAAGAAAAGGAAGTGGTACCGGTGCCCATCACTCACCCTGACTCTGTAAAGATCGAACAGTACCATATATTATAACAAATTAACAATGGAGGTGGCGACAAGCCAAACCGACCTTTCTATCCACTCGTAGTCGTTCGTTCATCAGTAACTGTGACCTGCACTGGAACCTCCATCACAAACTCGAAACTTGCCATCACAAGAGTAGACAACACAACAGAGATCTACATGCATTTTTTCAGATAGGCACACTCAAATTCTTTCAAACAGTTGCTATCATTGCAATTGCATCACAAAACACGCATGGGGATCGGGGCGTGGGGCACAGCCGGCATCAATCTTTGGAGACAATCCAAGAATTCAGCCGCATCATTGCAGTGAGGGAACTAACATGCTTGATCATTTCTGGTAACCATGCAGACAAAAACGAAGCAATCAGAGAAGCATCAACACCGTGCAGGATGTTGTGGCACAAGAGTACACATTCCAATCAAAGGCACACAACACTTTCCAATCAAAGGCACAAGAGTACCGAGGCTAAGCATTCATTAGTCATTAACAATACCAATATAACTGACACCAAATGTCTTTTAACTCGCAATAATAATATAATTGCTTTTCTATACATGTAACATCCTGGTTTTTGCCCTAATTTAAATCTGACTAATTTTCATGATTTTCAAAAACTTTTGTTGCATATTTCAGTTTACCAAAATATTTGAAAACCTTGTGTTGGCAAATTCTTAAAAATATCTGAATTTCAAACCTAAACTCTTTTTTTTTGCAACGCAAATTATATCCAAAACACCTTTTTCTCCCCCGTCTCTCTCTTTGGCCGAAACCTAGCTGGGCGGCCCACCTTCCCCCTCTTCTCTATTTCTCTCCGAGACGAGCCACCACCCCATCTTCCTCCCCCTTCTCTCCCTCTCGCGGCCCACGAGGCAGCAGAAGCCCAACAGCAACAGCCCATCTCTCTCTCTCTCTCTCTCTCTCTCTCTCTCTCTCTCTCTCTCGCTCGTCATCACTAACAAGCGAGCCCTGGTCCCACATGTAAAACCGGAGGAGAAGCGTTGTGCTTCTTCCTCACACCATCTCTCTCTCTCTCCCGTTGGTGCTTGTACGCACGCGCATCACGCTGTGCAGAGCTGATACAACGCATTCATCGCCTCTACTACCACGAGCACACCCCGCCGTGACCTTGTTAAGTCATAAGCCGCCCCATCGAGACTAGTTCGCATGTGCCCCTCGCGAGATATCGCGCCCGAGCCAGCTTCCATGTCGCCACTCTCTCCCTCCTTCTCCTGCCTATTTAGTCCTTGCCCAAGCACGTCAAATTGTTTGGCCGCACCTCCTCTGCTTTCCCCCTAAATTTTCGCCTCCTCACCACCTTGGGTGGAGGAGAGCTTGAGTTGCGTCGGTCACCTTCTCTGTCGGACCCCAAAATTAGAGCTTGGGATCCTCTGTGTACAACGTGTCATTCCCTGGATCAGTAGCTGACACACACAGTTACGTCGTTGGTTCATTCATCTCACTACGGAAGCTCAAGCAGACACACAATTTGCTTCACGGTTATGACCACTATTGGACGTAAAAAGGATATCGGGGAAAGTCTTGAGGAGATCCTGGGAGGGTTCTAGGGTGATCTTGAGGAGGTCCTGGAGTGATCTTGAAGAGGTCCGGGGGTGATCCTTTTGTTGGTCACTGTTCCCTTCGAGTACTGTTCCTGGAGTGGTCCTTTTTTTAGCTAACTCTAGGTCTGAATTCAGCTAGCTAGCTCGCATCTTAGGTGTTCATCCTAAACGTGGAGGTGAACCACGGTTTACTTCATCGAACCTGACACACTGAAGTGTGTCATTTGCTTCATGACAATCATCCAAGTGCTTATAGAATCCTCCTAAACCACGGCCTTAGAAGTAATAGCAGTAGAACTGAACTTGAAGTTATTAATTACAAGCATGTAATTGTCACCTCGAGTTAGCTAGCAAGTGACTACGAACTTGAAGCCACTGTTTAGAGATTTTATAGAGAATCACAATTACAGACGGTTCCTTAGGACAAACCATATGTGATACATCAGCCATCACAGACGATTTCATCTACAAATCGTTTGTGATAGTCAACTATCACAGACGGTTCTGAGTTAATAACCATCTGTGATAGTATGCATCACAGACGGTTTAAAAACCGTTTGTGATGACCGCTTGTTATCACAGACACATAAATTCAGACGATTCAGAAACCGTATGTGATTACGGTTTAGAATTCTATGTGATAACCTTTTGTGTAGTAGTGTATCGCAGGAGGCTGGAAACTCCATGGAGGCAATTGACCTTGGCCCGGCTGGATCGGCTGGTGCGCCACTGGAGGCCATGTTGCGTGCGCCTGATGCCACGATGGCTGCTGCGTCGGCATTTGCATGGCTGCCAGAGCATGCGAAGGGTGTTGCGGCTGCTGTCCGGGCCGTGGGCCAAGAAGGCCAGGACTGGGAGACGCCGGACCTTGACCAGGCCACATATGTATTGAGCCGGCCCAAGGGTGCTGCAGGGATGGGCATGGGGCGCTCCCCTTGCCGCCGTCGTTCTGACCTTGAGGTTTGCCGCCGCCGTGACCACGTCGACGACCGTTGTTGTTGCCGCTGCCAGAATTCCCGTGGGAGCCACCACCAGAACCGCCACAGCCGGGGCCGCGAGTTGTGGGGGTCCCGTGGGTGACACCGCCATGGGAGTAGACGCCATGACCGGAGTTTCCCGTGGCGAGAAATACCGAGTTGGTGGAGGAGTCCGGTGCTGAAGTTAGTTCCTGCCTTTCTTGTTCTTCTTTTCTCTGCTGCCTCTTCTTTTCCAGAGCCGAAATGATGGCGGCAGAGTTTGCAAGTGCTTTCTCTAGTCGGCGCCTTTTATTCTCAGCCTGTTTCTGGCGACCCAGCTCATCTTTTGCATGTTTCTCCTTTCCCTTCTTCAACGCAACTGCTTCAGCTATTGCAGCCCCTTCTTCATCCTGCCTTTCTTGTTCTTCTTTTCTCTGCTGCCGCTTCTTTTCCAGAGCCGAAATGATGGCGGCAGAGTTTGCAAGTGCTTTCTCTAGCCGGCGCCTTTTCTTCTCGGTCTGTTTCTGGCGACCCAGCTCATCTTTTGCATGTTTCTCCTTTCCCTTCTTCAACGCAGCTGCTTCAGCTATTGCAGCCCCTTCCTCATCCTGCCTTTCTTGTTCTTCTTTTTTCTGCTGCCGCTTCTTTTCCAGAGCCGAAATGATGGCGGCAGAGTTTGCAAGTGCTTTCTCTAGTCGGTGCCTTTTCTTCTCAGCCTGTTTCTGGCGACCCAACTCATCTTTTGCATGTTTCTCCTTTCCCTTCTTCAACACTTTGCCTGCCTCATTGCCTCCGGGTTTATCCATGACAGCTGCACCAACTTTTCACTATTCCTGAAATTCCTGCACTAATCAAAATTAAGCAAAATCACAATGTAAACCCTAAAGAGTGCATGCCTTAGACTAAGCGGCTAAACCTACTCGGTGAAAGCAAAATGAACACCACTGAAACAAATAAACCATACCATATTCCCACCAAGCAAGAAGTAACCAAGCTTAAAGAGTTGCACTTGACTCTCCAGTCCATAGGGGAACCACTAACCCTACTGCAACCTGTAGAAAAACTACAGGCTTACATCGTCATCAATTACAACAGAATTTCAGATATACATATAGCACATGATGCCCTCGAGAACTCAAGACTCGCTAAACAGTAAAAGATGTACAGCTGCAACCACCATTATACTGCATTCAGATCCACAACCACTGAGACAGAACGGCATGGATGTGCATGCCAATGTGCCATCCTCCCAGAATGGAAGATGTGCTAATTTCTAGTCCTAGTGTGATCACGAGCTTTCCAAGTTTGATCTCATATCATGCACTAACACATATATGATTCCTTAACAGCAGCAGATGAATTCAAATTGTTAAGTTTGATGGGTTAGAAACTGCAGTTGATTTGGCATTGGTGGAGTTTAATCCATACCAAATCAACAAATTCCCCACAACGAATCCGGCGAACTAATCGAAAATCAGCCGCTTCTTCCGCATCGATACACCGTCGCGCTCACTGGTCGTATTCAAGCCCTAAATTAAGCCCCAGGGAACGCGAAGTGGCTCAAGAAAAATCAATTACCTTGGTAGAGTCGGTGACGGGTAGGGGGTCTGCCGAATCACCGCCTCGTAAGCGACCGCCGGCAAGGATTGGAGATGCGGATATGGGCAATTTCTGCGAGGGTTGATTGGATTCGAGGAATTCGAGGCGGATCTGGGGGTGTGCAGCTGTGCAAGTAGGGAGAAGGAATTGGGGATTTGATTTCTTGATTTTTTAAATAATATTATTTTAAAAGATGAGCACAAAAATAAATAGTTGTCATAAAAAATTACAAAACTGGATGTCTGTCGCTAGGAACCCTGTTGAGTCTGTGTCGCCCTTCCAACTCAACTGGCGACAGGGAATGAACAGTGTATCTGTCACCAGTTGAACTAACGATTTAAAATATTAATATTATTATTTTATTAATCCGATGGAAATAATTATGGGGGAATAAATTATAGTTTTTATAGGTAATACATTTAACAAATCTTGTTTGTAGGTTGTTATTTTTTTGAAAATAAAAGGGTTGTGACAAGATTCGTTGGTTCGTTTGTGATTTTCATAGATTCTCAAGGGTACGAAATCTGTTAGACTCGAAATAATATTTTATGATCGTCGTATGTTGTTGTAGTGCGTTAAATTTCTGAAGAATTTTGTGATGACGATTAGGTAGCAATGATTCGTAAGTAGGAAGGTAAGCGATATTGCGATGCGCTAGGGAATTCATACACGGTGGAGAACTTTGGAGAAATGGTGCAACGATTACAACACATCCTGCTTTGTAAAGATAGATAACAACGATAGATTGACAGTGCAAATAAAGTTAAAGTTTGCAATTACGATACAATTAGTTCCACATTGCGTACAACAAGCTAGCATTTTTAATCTTAGTACCACTACACACACAACTTTGGCAATCACGTATTTCCAATATTTGAGGGTCCTAACAATTCATGACCATTGTTGAGACTCTGCAATAAGCTGGTTTCCTAGTTGTTGATTCGTTCTTTTCTTGATTGGAGTTATTGATTCATTCTGAGTGTCTCTAACAGGTCTATGGAGATGAAGAATGGTCATTTGGTTACTGTGAACATGGCACTGGGGTTTTTAGCTGCCCCCCATGCAAAAACCCCATGTACACATTCCGCGAGTCCATAGTGCTGGGGAAGACGAGCTGCTCTATTTCCACGGGAACTCAGCTGGGAATGGCCTGGAGGCTCATATGAACTCCTCTCGAGAAACTGCAACCACTTCTGCAATGCCTTTTGCGATAGGTTTGATGTGCCAGAACTTCCAGATTCTTTGAATTGTTTGCTGATTCATTCTCAAATAAATTACATAGTTGTTCCTGTTGGTGATGGTTACTTGAAATCTAAATATTCTTTTAAAAAATAAAAACTGAAGTTGAATCACGAGTCATTTTCAAAGTGAACTCTCCAGTCAAATATAGTTTGTTCAAGAATCCTAATGTTGTGATGTTTCTTAATTTGAACACCATTGTAGAGCCATCATTTCTTTTAAACTAAGTGGATTTTACTGTAACTTTTTTACCATTCAGAATGATTTTAAGTTCTTTAGTTCAAATGTTGCAACACAAATCCAATGAATTACATGTACAGGTTGGGTCGATCGCTTTGCAGCTGGGGATGCTGCTCTAGAGGTTGCTGAAACTACAGCAGTAAAGGTATACCTTATGGGCTTTTCTGCTAGTGTTATGTTTTCCTCTAGGATTTCTGTATACTTGCACTATCACTAGAATATGCTATATTTCCCCTGAAGTCCTGTGTATCTGCTAGATTTGTCAGCATCAGTAGCAATTAAATTGTGTGAGCATGTTGATCAAACTTTGGACAAGTTACTGAACATGATAATTCAAAACCAAAATTATTGTGAAACCAAGAACAAAAACCTGCAAATAAATAATCATACTAGCTGCCGAAAATCTAAAAGAAATTTCCGGAAATTGTTGTGCGCTGTCACATTGGTTTGGAAAGGGATTTTTTTAATAAAATAAATCTGTACGCAAAACAACATATGCGCAGCAACAACAATAACCTTTTCTGCTAACTGTGCTGGCTTGTGTAATATTAGAGTTTTGTTGCCTTATATATTAAAGTATATGCACTAATCTGACGTTGATATTTTTAATTTCCACTCAGCTGAAACAGGCAAAAAAAGGAAATCATGAGTGCGTGCAAAGTAGCCTCCACGTATTTGACCACTGCATCGTCAAGTACACCATCAAATGTGGAGGATACTGGTGGCTCAACAAACAATTCTCTTTTTGAGGGGATATGGATCAGAAGTATCATCAGCATCAGTATGAAGCCATCAAGGAGTTTTATCTGTTTAGATGGTTCAGATGACGAAAAATCTGAAGACGAGAGCGAATCAGATGACAAAAAGCCTAATAGTGATCAAAATGAGGACCAAAAAGATGCAACAGAAGAGCAAAGCATGAAAAGTGAGAATGGACCACACCATCATCCATGAAGGTCACACCATTATGTGCAGAAAGAGGCGCAACCTTTCCAGATTGCCATTTGCTGATAAATTTTTTTTACACAGCAAGCAATTTACAACAAAACATAATTACACAGTCAGTAATATTCACTTCTGATCAAGAACTGGAAGCTGTGACAAAGCCCTGCGAAGTGCTGAAGTGATAGAGTGCATCACAATGTGCGCTATCCTTGATTTTACTTGTCCACGGCGTGGCAGCGGGCGAACTCTCCTTTGCCTATCACCCTTGTAAACTTTGATGAGATGACCGGCACTAGCTTTCTTGCCCATGTTGGTGAAGGAGATATCAGAGAGCATTCTTGCACTAATGCTTAATCTTTGTTCCCTGTGGTCTATTTATAGGCTGAGAGGAGTTTTATCTGGATGCAAGACATGACAGCTAAATTCTTGTTTCTTTGTCCGCAATTGAGGGCTCCATTGACTGTATTTGAATGCTGTTGGTTTTAATAATCTTGTAGTGCCTGTTGGTATGAGAAGCTTCTGTTGATCTATTTGTTTCAGGCATGATTGGGCTGTTTGTCAGTGTGTTATCTCTGCAAATCTTTGACTCGGTTGTGGCCCTTGGTTTCTCTTGAACAGGCATGTATGCATCTGTATCTGTTGGATCAAATGATAGACTTCATGTATCTGAAGAGCAAAGAAATGTTGCCAACCTGTGATGTCCCCAAATCTGAGTATTTGTCGCTGAACAAGCATTTGTGATTATGCTTGTTAATCGGGGCAATCATAAGGTTGGTAGCATTGTCCCGATCTTGTGCTAATCATGTTCATCAGTTTTGCCATTGTCCCTGCGTAGTAGTTGCAGTCTAGTGATTGGCGTTGACTGGTTGAACTCCTGCACTCTGATGGAAAGAAGTTTCCTGGACCTGACTTCCTTCTCGTATTTTACTCAAATTGACCATGAAATTAATACACTGCTGTTTCAAAGGAGTGATAAAATTCAGCATTTTACTCAGACAGTATGGTTCTCATTTCAACACAGCAGATTCAACACACATCTTATCTATTAAACTTTCAAAAAAAGCATACGTCGTATCATCTTTCATTATTTGCCATGAATTTTACGGTAATTTCGCTGAAATTTCACGGAAAAACATTTTGGTTTCGTTTGGTCTGGACGCATGGCGCCACCCACCACCGCTCTGCTCCTCTCCAACCATTCCTCACCTTCGCCGCTGCCGTACTATCGCCTCGCCCGCCCGCTCGTGCTGCCGCCAGCGCCGCCTCACCCACACCGTCACCTCCAGCGCGACGGCAAGTGCTCCTCCTCCCCACCTCGCCTTCGCCATGCCCGGCGCACGACGCCGTCATGGAGTACCTCCTGCCGTCCAGATTTGCTATACTGACAACTGCTTCACATCACCCTGTTGATAAACAAGTTGCTGCTATGGAGATTGATCCACACCAGATTGTCGATGTGCCAAATGGAAATGGAGAACACAGCTAGCCTTGATGGCCTCGTGTCCGACCAGAACACTGGGAACTCTAGGTAGGTAATTTAGATCAAATGAGCTGGTAATAAAACCCATCGCGATGGGCATTCATGCTCGTTCAACCACGAATGCTTGCAGTCAACTATATTTAGGGAAAGATAAACAGAGTTCGACTCTCAAACAAGTACAAAATGCAGGATAAGATGGCATGCTCCATTACACATCCTAATTAACACCAGTACAAAATTCCGTCTCAGAAAATTGCAACCCAAAGGACGATGAAGCACGGCGGACATAAACAGCGCTTCTGGACCCTCCCAATACGATTTTTGCTACAATATTCAACAAACAGCGGCAAGCAGGCATGTAGGAATCATTATGAACAACGAGTGTGATCTCACTAACAAATCATACCCAGTACACTACACCTGAACATTGAAATCAACAACATTGGTTCCAACAACTGTGGCCAGTGAAGCACATCTAACATACTAGTTTCAGCAAACAGCTTAGGGTTTTGTGTGTTTGATCGGGCGAGCTCCGCCATTGGATCTACGGGTTAGGGTTTGCTTCGGAAGGAGCTGGAGACCGCTGTGGTTAGTGGGCTGGACTGGGCCTTTTTTGGGCCTAAGGAGAATGCCAGGGCCTTTTATATATAACATGCCTATTTTTTGGATGAATTTTCAATTTTTCTTCTTCTTTGGTTTAGCTTTTGAAAGCAACAAGCACAATATATGAAATAATTTTTTTGAGAAAATGTTAATTTAATTCGACTAGTAGAAATTAGGGAAGACTATGTATAGTCTTTATTCTTCAATTCTTGAAGTGATATGCAGTGCTTGTGGGCTGCCAATGTCTAGCTGAAAAATAAGGAGACAAGCCAAGGTGGCTCAGAAAGAGCAGTAGCCAGTAATGTTCGAGGCAGTCAGTCCCTGCCTACCCTATTCTATACCGCTATACGTTGGATATGGAATTCTGGAGTAGCCAACCGAGGCCACAACATTGCCATGTCTAATCAGGTGATAGATGAGAAAAGAGCAACGGAATGCTTTCCATTTAGAGATGGAAATGATGGCCTAACTGGAGCATTAGTTCTTCCCGGCCGATCCAGATCAGTGGTGCTGGTTACTATTGATCATCGTGTGGTTATGATCACTTACCTGCCAGGGGAGAGGACAGGATATCTCGATCCTCGCACTCGTGGATCTGATATGTGATGCACACTTTGACCCTCTCTCCGTATCAATTGGAAAAATAGCATTACGGACAAGCGGAGATGCGACACGTGGCTTGTTCATACCCTTGGGGTCGGACTTGCCTCTATCGTGTCCTTGGGGTGCGGAAATACCCTCGTCTGCCCCAAGGGCACGGAATTACCCTTGTCCGGCTCTAGGGGCATGGATTCTCTCTCCTCCAGAAGAGCATTATTTCTAAGAATTTGTAAATATAGAAAATGTGCTTTAAAAATTATGTTTTTTTTTGTGGAGACTCATGATATATTTTAATTGCTTGTGTAATTTTTTTAAGAATTTTATATATTCTGCATTTTTCTCGAATATTCCTTTAAGTCTACTGTTTGTAGGAATTTCTAAATATAAAAAAAATGAGCTCCAAAAATTATGATTTTTTTTTGTGAAGGCTCCTTACACAGATTAAATTCTTGTTTAATTTTTCTAGAATTTTATATATTCTGAAATTGTCTCTAAAATTAAGGTTTTATTTCTAAAAAATTAGGGCTGTAGGGAAATAAGGGTTTTAGTTTTCGGAAATTAGGGTTTCATGATTTCATGTGAACAGTTATCATATGTTTTTGGTTTTTGTGAATTAGGGTCTAAGTGCAACAAGGGCTACACGTTTGTCAACATGACGATGGCGACGACGGCGCTTGGGCTCCACGCCTTCCTCCAGGGCCACCGTTGGGAGGCTGCGGAATCCAGGAAGATGTGTGATGTCGTGCACGAGCGCATCAGGGTACGTATGCCGCCGCCATCTTTGCAACTCCCCCACAGCTCGGGGTCATAAATATTTTAATTAGCGTTCGCTGCTTGTAATTCATAGGGGCTTGACACTTTCGTGGAGCACTTCTCTGGGTTGCAGTTCCCCTACGACACCAAGGAGTTCCTGCCGGTGCGCTTTGAGCCGTTTGAGTCGCCGCGGGACGGCGTCCGGCAGACAGAGGAGCACGTGGTTGGCTATCTAGTCGGCTCCTACTTATTAGATTAAACTTTTGTTGTCGCATACTGGCCAAATGTCTATCTATCTTGCATTCTATTTGTTCTTGCTTTAGATGGATAGAACGAGAGATAGATTTAGGTTGGCTTGATTCCCTGTCATTTGTGTGTTTTCCTTGTTCAAGCATGTGTCGTTGAAGCCTGATTTGCCCTTTATGTTGTATAATATATGCGGAGCTATATTAGCTGAGTTGATGAGTGATCTAGTTTGAATCTTCGCTGTGCTTTGTACATGTTGTAAACTTCAGCTTGTAATTCTTGTGCCGCACGGTATTAGGCCTATTTAAGATACTAATAAACTTTGTCTTGTGGTTGTGCCACTCGGTATTAAGCTTATTTTAATAATTCTTTGCATTAAATTATTCGCATTATTCACAATTGCCACATGATGGAGTCACATTGTATTGTACTTCTGGATCAGTATATTCATATTCTCATCCGTAAGCATACTAGTGAGTTGTTTTTTTTGTCCTTAATTAGTCTCCGGTTGAAATTTTAGTATATGATTTGGGGATTCCCTGAGAATGATTAGGCCCTATTTAGTACCAGCTGTTTTTAAGCATTGGGCCTGGTTTAGTACCGGTTGTTCTTTAAGCATAATAGAGCATTGAATTATGCTTGCATATTGAAAAAAATATCCAGGTAGTAGTTTTTAGGTTTCAAAAATTAGGGTTTCATGATTTCCATATTTATTCAAATGAAATTAAGGTTTTAGGTTTCGGAAATTAGGGCTTCATGTACTTGCATATTGTTTGTATGCAAATTAAATTATCGATTTGAGGAAAATTCCAAAAACATGCTCAAAGTATTTTTCGCATTTATTCTCAATATAATTATATCAAATTTACAACTTTTTAAAAAATTTCTAACACCCAGGGGCCGGATTTATCTCGTCCTAACCCTTGGGGCCCCTAGGGGTGCGGTAGCCTCCACCTTTTTAAAAAAACTAAAATATTGCTTTCGGCGTCCTCAGATTCTTGCTAAAATCTAAAAAAATATTGTTTGACATGAAACCCTAATTTCTGAAGCCTAAAACCCTAATTTCATCAAAGCCCTAAGTTTGGAGACAATTACAAGATCATATAAAAATTTGAAAAAATTACACTGTCTAAGGAGTATTCACAAAAAAATCATATTTTTTGGAGCTAATTTTTTATATTTAGACATTCCTACAAACATTAGCATTAAAGGAATTTTAGAGAAAAATAGAGAACATGTAAAATTCTAAAAAAATTAAAAAAGAAATCATACTTTGTCAGTAGCTTTCACAAAAAAATGTATAATTTGTGGAGCTCATTTTCTATATTTAGAAATTCCTACAAACATTACTTTTCTGAAGGAGAGAGAATCTGCACCCCTAGGGGCCGAACAAGGGTAATTCCGTGCCCTTGGGGGCTGAACGAGGCTATTTCCGCGCCCTAGGGCCATGGTGGAGGCATGTCCGGCCCCAGGGGCATGGACAAGCCACATGTCGCGTCCCCGCTTGTCTGTGGTGCTATTTTTACAATTGATTCAAAGATGGGGCTATTTTTGTTAATTCACGTGCCAACAGTGTCAAATGCACCAAAAACTCCTTGGAGCATGCAAGGAATTCATTCATGTCCTTGGATTGGAGAAAACTGCTATATTTCATTTGGAGAAGTAAGCACTTCTCACTTGTATCAACTGTCTTTTGAGTGCTTTGGAGAACAATGTTCCTTGGTTCAAACTTCCAGTCTGGTATCACACACAAATACATTTCAGTTGTTTAACCATATGTGGAGACCATGTGGTATAGTCATAATATCGGTGTTGAACAATTGACATCGGTGTCAAGGAGTTTGGAGAGTAAACTCTCGGTTTAATAATTTGTCGGATTTGCTATCAAGCGGTGGTAGTATGACCGGCCCTGCAGGGTGGTCTAACCGGCTATGGGTAGCGGTCAGACCGGCGATGCAAAGGTCGTCCAATTGGACATCAAACACTTATGTAGGAGTGTTTGGGATGTGTTTGCGCTAGGTGCCATAAAAATGGAGACTGGACGCAAAATTATATAGCGTTTTGCTGAAAAGTCCAGAGAAAAGTGTTTTTTGGTTTGGGAAGCGGTCTAACCGGCCAGTGGTTGACGATTAGACCGACGACAGTTAGATTGGTCTCTTGTTACCGAAGAGCACGGTCAAACCGACCAGTGGTTGGCCATCTGATCATGGCGGTTCAGGCACAATGAGGTGTGATGAATTTTGAGGGTTGGTCCTAGGAGATGGGGATTGGTGCACATGTTTGCATTATACTCTTATGGACTAATGTGGGGTCAAGTTGTGAAGAACTTTTGCCCCAAAATGATTGTTTGGTTTATTGTTGTGGGGGTGGCTTGAAGTCAACTATGGTCAACGATGAGGAGGACTGGGACTTAGTTAGGAGAACCTTGACTTGGTTAGGAGAACCAAGGTCCAAAACGGTCATGGGTACTGGGTGAGATGGTTGGATTCAAGCAAGGTGCAAGATGGACAAGAATCATGGAAGACAAAGTTTGAGCAAAGACATTTTGAGGTAAAGTGATGCTTTCGGGTGTGAAGCTTTGAAGGTATGTGTTCGTGAGTCATCAATTTGTGTAAATTGATGATTTGTGTGTCGTGCAGTGCTATGTGACGGCTTGGTTATCGGTGATGGTTTTAGGACTCCGGATCTACATCATGGTGAGGCAGATGAGACCGGGACTATGTTAGGAGAACTAAGGTCCAGAACGATCAAGTTGCCGCCGTAAGATGACCGAGGATACCAGGGTGCTTACAACCTGAGAAGACAAGGAACCATAGCGGGATCTTCTGGTGATGGACATGATAGGCAGCAGCAAGGTGGATCGGTACTAAGCTCAGGGAGGAGCTGGGGTCCAGAACAGTCAAGAAAGTCGGATGCGGTCATGGTGCATGGTAAGGCATGTGGTGCGCAAAGCGACTTGTGCCCGTTTGTAAGCGAGAACGGTTTGGTGGATTCCGGATGTGTGAGAGGTTGGATGGGAAGTCATTGGAGCAACATGAATGATGGCGAAGCATGAGCGATGCTTCGATGTTAAGGAATTGGGACAGGTCGGTAGAGGGCATTTTGGTAAATTGCCCAATATCGGAAAAAATGATGGTGTGTGAAACCACGACGGTGACCTAAGTGGATTAGGTCAATGATACTTCATGGAGGGCAAATCATGATGAATTCGGCCTAATGGAGCTAAAGATGAAAATGACGCTTTGAGAAGCATGCGTGAGTGAGACTTGTTTGTGTGTGAGCATAACGGGTGCCCGTTAGGGTTTTTTTTTCTCTAGACCTAGCCTACACTATATATCGGGGTGGTGCAGCATTTACACACCCATATAAGCCCATGAATCCTAATGTGAAAATCTGGGAAAAGTGAAGAAAGGAGGAGGCTGAGGTTTGAGAAATGTATTGAGAGAGATGAGAGCACTTGTGTGTGTGCCGCCTTAGTGGCTTTGTCCTCCCAATGGAGTGACTACAAACATTCATCTCCAAGAAAAAAAAAATCAAATCTCAAAAGTCTTCCTCTCATATGCTCAAGTATTGATTTCTTGATTTGGTTTGGTTTTTTGGTGTTCCTGCCTCCTCTCTCGATTTTTTTTTGTACCTAGAACGTGTAAGTGATGTGTGTGTGTGTGTGTGTGTTGGAGACCAGATCACATCCATCTAGGTACTTCTATTAAAAGTTTTTGAGTTTGCCCGGTTTTGGTGGAAGAAAGGGTGATTTTGGGGGTTTTGCTCTTAAGGTCTTTTGGTTTGATTCTTTCTATGATTGAGGGTGCTAGGATGTGTGAGAAATCATCCTTATCCATCTTTAATTGATTCCTCTCACGAGAATCTCTTAATCACGTTTTTAGATTTAACCCAGTTTTAGTGCAACCTTCACTCAAACAGAGAAATGTCAGAACTTTGGCAATGAACTTCAAGATCTTTAATTGGAATAGGTTCTTGTCATCCTAGAAAAGGTGTGTTTCAAGTTTCATGAAGTTTGGAGTTGTGGATCAAAAGTTGGATCAATTTGTGATTTGGAAATCATGCTGAAATTCAGTCCCATGCTGATTGTACTGTTCATCCGGTCTGACCGTCATTGGTCACCCGGTCTGACCACTACTGTTCATCCAATTTGACCGGTCCAATTAAGATTTTGGCGAGTCTTGATCTTCTTGTTAGAGTTAATTTCTTATTTGTCATTGGAAGTTGGCGAGCTCCCTAAAATGCCATCGAAAAATTGCTCGTCACTCGTTCTCAACTTTAATCCCTTCTTTGCCACTCCGATCAGTTGACCGTGGATTTGACCGTCGACTTGGATGCGAAAAGACGATTTTGCCCCTAAGTATCTTTGAGATCTTTAGGGAATTGTTTGACATAGTAATACATGTTTTTTCAAAAATCTTTCAATTTACAACCAAAAATTTAAAGATTTTAGAGAAAACATGTTGAAAATAAAACCCTATAAAAATTACGTAATAATCTACACTATGTCAAGAACTTTCCATAAAAATTTCATAATTTTTGGAACTATATTACTATGTCAAACAATTTCTAAAGATCTCAGCCCTAAATAATGCACTTAGGGCAAAATCATCTTTTCGCTCAAGTCAATTCATCAACCCAATCGGAGTGGCAAAGAAGGTATTAAAGTTGAGAACGAGTGGCATACAAGGGATGAGCAATTTTTTTATGGTATTTTAGAGAGCTCGCCAACTTCCAATGGCAAATAAGGAATTAACTCTTCTTGTTACCATGTTCTTGTTTAAATAATTCTCGCTGGTCTTCATAGCTCTACATAACTATTAGAGTGAAAGAAACTTGAACTACTTAAGACAAAAGATTTTTTTTTATAGAGAATGCCAGTAATTTATTGATCACAAAACATCGTTATAAAGAGTCTCCCGGATACACTCTAGTACACCATTGCGAATAAAAGAGCTAACAGAGTGCTCATAAGATCTAGCTAGATTATGTGCCGTGACATTCACCACATGACTAACATGACGAAAAACAACCGAGAAAAAGCCCTCTGCCATAGACTTGATTCTCAAAATATTTTAAAGAGATCGTTGATTGTTCAACCCATTATAGTCGCCTCCTCAGTCCAACACCATCAAAATTCAGAACACAAACAAACTGAAAGGCTAATGAGGGGAAGAAAACATTGAGCTAGAATCATGAATCATAAAAAAAAATCATAGTTGCTTAGCTTGGATGCAGATGGTGAAGGAACACAGGTAGGCTACACTAGCGGAATTTCAAAAATCTACTGCGCAACCAAGGAACCTCCGCTAGTAATAGATCACGGGATTACCACTAGACGCGCAGACCCACAGCGGAAGAAGAGTCGATGTAACGCGTTGGTGCTGTTGTGGTCATACTAGCCTCATGCCTCCTCCAAGTGCTCCTCGTGACTATCACAATTTGCAGATCATCTTAGTGTTGAAGCCTCGCATCAACACCTCCAAGGTATCCACACGTACGGGGCAGGGACACCACGTGCCGGAGTGCTTGCGACGGTTGCATGGTTTTGGGCAAGGGAGGTGTGGTGGCTAGGGTTTTGGGAATTCCAAAATCACATTAACCCTATGCCACTGCCCCTCTATATGTAGGCATCCATGATGGGTCTCGGACTTTGAGGCCCATTAGGAACTCGTGGCCCATAATAATTTAGATCATCATCCAAAACGTGTCACAGCCCTTTAAGCGTGCGATCCTATAGGTTTACGTACACTTGGACATGGCCCGGGTACTCCTACTCATCCACTAATTGGTAGCGACCGCTAGCAGGACATGCCGACTCCCGAGTATACGTAAAGATCACATCGGATGAACCTTAATAAATCTCATATGTATTTCCCTTTGCCTCATGATATCGGTCAAACTCAAGGCGAGTACGTGACATCCTTGTTGGTTAGCTCGATCACGTGACTCGAATTCCCCGACTATGGTTAACTCTTTAACCGCAAGTAGCATGGCCATGCATTTCTGGAATCCGATCACTCGAGAGGCCTAGAGATATCTCTCCCATTGCATGGAGGGGCAAATGTTATCTTGATCGACCATGCCTCGACGCATGTATCATGACAAACCCGAAAGCTACCTTTATAACTACTTAGTTACGGAGTAGCATTTGGCAACCCCTACGTAAGTCACTACACATCTCGAGTATGTGCGACGATCTCAAGTCTAAGGATATAGCATATACATTGTAAATGAGATCAATTGATGACATATAAGAATACAATGTTCTCGCAGTGTCTCATGGTGGGTCGATCCAACCCCATGTTCGCTAACATATGTCTATATTATTGGTTTGATATCTCCATATCTATGATCCGTGAAACATGGTCATCAGCCAATACATATGTTAGTCTATTCATATGTGTCCTCATATGTTTCTAACTAGGGATCACTTTACAATAATCACCGCAAAGATAAATATAGAGTTTCACAATCAAGTCGCATACTTGATAACAAGGGCGAATCCACCGTAGGTGCTTGTGGGTGCTCAAGCACCCCCTCCTTCCGCCACCGTACCCCTAGTATCCCCTCCTCCCACTGAGACTGAGGCACAGAGGTTGAAGAAGACCCGGTTGAAGAAGAGCCGGAGGTTGAAGAAGAGCCGTTTAAGGGCTAAGGCCCAGTTGGTGGCTTAAGGCCCAGCGCCCCAGCCAGCCCAAATCAGTGGCAAATCCTAGCCCAAATCAAAGCTAGAACATGAGGAAGAGGAACAAGCGCATAAAGTATCAGAGCAAAGGAAAATTAATGGAACGATCAACACTCAACAGATAAGGTCTCTGGCTCTTTGGCCTCTAGGAAAGACGGAGAAGAGGAGAGACCGAGTCGAAGAGAGACTCACCGTCGAGGCATCGACTCAGCAGGCCAGCAATGAGAGAGGAGGTGGTCGGCCACTCTCGGAGGAGGGAGGCCGAGCTCGAGAAGGTCGGCGCGACGGCCTTGCCATGGAGTGAAGGGGAGGCCCGAGGCGGCCGACGCGAGCAGAGGGGAGGCGCGAGGCGGGCGGCCGGCTGAGTGGAGGGGAGGCGCCGAGGCGGGCGGGCTGGGCGCGGAGCGGAGGGGAGGCGCCGAGGCGGGCGAGGCCGTGGACTCTGCGGTGGTCGGGCGCCAGAGGGCGGCGCCATGGTGGCATCGGCAAGATCGCCAAGATCGCTGAGGAGCGAACGCCGAACGAGGTGAGGCAGGCAGTGAAATCCCCAAATTTTTTGGGTTGTGTCGTGTGCGGCTTGTGTTGTGCCTATGCAGATTTGCTCATGTAGTCATCTAAGTCATGTGCTGTGTTATTGACTGGGTGACAGGGTGAGGCCGTGATTGACTGACCATGAGGCCTGAGGCTGAGGTGAGGGTGACTCGACTGGGTGAGCCGGCGATGCAGTGAATGAATATGTGAATGAGTGAATCCTTAATTTATGATTGTTGTTTAATTGATAGTAGGCATTAGCCGATTAGCCAATTTGTTTAATTAGTGGTTGACTTGTTGTTGTTTAATTATTCTTAGATTTACAAAAATGGAGTTGCGAACTTTGCACAAATATTTCTCAAATAATGCAACGAGCAATAACCCTCTAGCCATAGAAAGCAGAACTGAAGCAAAAAAGGTTCGGCATGAATTTAATCCAGATGATATTATTGTCGATCCAGCATATCGCAAACCAATTGAAGATTATCCTAATGAGATTAGAGATCAAGTTAGGAGAGCATATTTGTTGAAGGCTCCAACTCAATCAATTGGTCATGATTTTCCAAAAAAAAACACAAGGTTCAATTCTAAGATCCTTTCAAGAATCATGGTATAAGAAGTTCGATTGGTTGGAATATAGTGTGGAAAAGGATGCCACCTTTTGTTTCTATTGCTTTCTTTTTAAGAAACCGTCACACGCCACTCACTTTGGGAGGGATGTCTTCACAAAAGTTGGGTATGTGAATTGGAGAAGTGCTATGGAATCTTTCAATCATATGTTGGTGGACCTACTAGTGTCCACAACATTGCAATGCTATATTGTGAAGATTTTTAGAATCAAAGAGCAAGTGTAGATCATAAATTAAATACTTATAGCAAGGAGTCCGAAATTGCAGACAAGATTCGTTTGACTGCTTCTTTAGATTGTACAAGATATCTCATTCAACAAGGTGAAGCTTTTCGTGGACACGACGAATCTTCTACTTCCATGAACAAGGGCAATTTTAGAGAGATGGTGGATTGGTACATAGATAAAAAGACAGGTGTGAAGGAGGCTTTTGAATTTGAGGGTGGTGGCAATTGTTTGATGCTTTGTTCGAATATACAGAAAGAACTTGCGAAATGTTGTGCACATGAGGTCACGCAGGTGATTAAGAATGAGATTGGAGATAGGAACTTCACAGTCCTTATTGATGAGTCTTGTGATTCATCAATAAATGAGCAGATGTCCGTAATTGTAAGGTTAGTTGTACATATAATGTTTTTTAGTCTTATCATTTATGATTTGTGCATTGTGGTTTTATTTTAACTCGGTAAAATTCATACTATGTAGGTTTGTAAATAAAGAAGGGAAGATCATGGAAAGGTTTATTGGTACTGAGCATGTCACTTTGTGTACATCTGTTGCACTAAAGGAAGCTTTGGTTCGTGTGCTTGCTAAGGTTAATCTACCTATTTCTAGGCTACACGGACAGGGTTATGATGGAGCTTCAAATATGAGAGGGGAATTTAATGGCTTGCAAAGATTAATACGGGACGATAGCCCTTATGCTTTCTATGTCCATTGTTTCGCTTACCAGTTGCAGTTAGTGGTTGTCACTGTCGCAAGTTGTAGTGGTGCTATTGCTGATTTTTTTTTCAACTATGTTTCCTTGATAGTGACCATTGTGAGTGCATCTTGTAAAAGAAAGGATGCTTTGATGGAAAAGCATCAAGAAGTCTTATTGGAGAAATTGGAGAATGGTGTGCTTTCAACAGGAACATGCTTGAATAAGGCAACTAGCCTAGCTAGACCTAGATATACTAGATGGGGCTCACATCTTAAAACATTGCTTCATATATACCAAATGTGGGAGTCAATGCTTACGGTGTTAGAGATTATATGTAAAGATGCAACATATCCTTCAGGTCATGGTGGAGCTGCAGGTTTGATACAAAAGATGGAGAGCTTTGAATTTGTGTTCATCATGTATTTCTTAATAGACTTGTTGAGCATCACACATGAGTTATCACTTTCTTTGCAAAGAAGGGATCAAGATATTATTGAAGCTATGGGTTTGATTGTGGATGTGAAAACGCGCTTGCAAGACATGATGGACAATAGGTGGGAGCTATTGTTCAACACAGTAAAAAGATTTTGTGAGTCAAATGAGATTGATGTGCCAAGTATGGATGATCACATCGGAGTAAAGGGTAAATCTGCACGTCGGAAGCTTAAGGTTACTCTCCTTCACTATTATCGTATTGATATTTTCAATGTTACTCTTGATGCCATTATGGCAGAGATGGATCATCGTTTCAATAAAGTTTCTTCAGATTTGTTGGTATGCATGTCTTGTCTTGATCCAATAAACTCATCCTCTAAGTTTGATGTGCAAAAGCTAGTTCGCCTTGCTAAGATTTATACTGCAGATTTCACCATAGCTGACTGTTTGTTGTTAAGAAATCAACTTCAAACATTCATTCTCAATGTTAGAAGATGTGTTGAATTTCGTGAATGCCGTGATCTTACAAAGGTTGCTCAAAAGATCGTTGAAACCAAAAAATATATAACTTTCGCATTGGTTTATCGCCTTATCAAGCTCACATTGATCCTTCCAGTGGCAACAACATCAGTTGAAAGAATTTTCTCAGCAATGAAGATTATTAAAATAGATTTACGCAACAAGGTATCAGATGAATGTGTAACAGCCCGAAATTTGGGCTTATTTTCAAAAATACAAAAATGTGAACTTTTTAAAACTTTTGATGGATTTTATTTACAATTGCTTTTCTAGATTTTATTTGCAAGGCTTTTTGTCTGAATAAAGAATTTGAGAATCAAATTCTAGCATTACAAAATTTATTAAGGATCAAAATAAGTTGAAACAAAATAGGATAAACAAAAATCCAAACTTGGTATAATGATTCTATAAACAAAATGGGAAAATAATTAAAACATGTTTTTACAAACTTTTCTCAAATAAAATGATAACAATACATACAAACCAGAGAAGCTTAACATAATTTTAGGGAATTATCTAGAGCACATAAAATTTTGAAACAAATATTGAAAAATCTACATCATGTCAAAAGGCTACCCTAAAATTTTCATAATTTTTTGAGCTATATTTCTTAGTCAAATAATTCCCTAAAGCCTCAGCCATTTTTATGAAATCGGGAAAAACCAATTGTCTTTTTCTTTACCGACAACCGCCCCATCAGGCAGCCTTCTTCTTCCATAGGCCAAGCCAACGACAAGCCATTGCACCCGCTGTTCGTCAGACGTGCTGCCGCTTTCTTCGTTCCGCCACACCGGTGGTTCCCATGCGTCCCCAAGCACGTCATGCTGAGCCTCATCACCCCAAGAGCCCAACGCCCCGGTCAATTTGAAGTTACCGCCACCAAGGAGCCGCGCACGAGCTTTCTTCCCCAGTTTTAGCCAATGTCGCCTCCACGGCTCCACCGCCGCCATTTCCTCTCCGGCGAACCTCCCGCCAATTCCTTTCCCCGAGAGCATCACAAGACATCACCCTACCCTACCCCATCACTCACCCACTCTCTTCCTCTCCAGGTCACCGGCATCGTTGGTCGCCCGCACCGCCCGTGGTCGACGCCGCCAGCCCAACTCTGGCCACCTCGTCTCCCTCCAGCCACCATTACGTGTTTTAGGTACTCCATGGCTGCTCATGCTCCCTCCATCTTGGTCGCAATTCCACCCGAGCGCCGCGGCCACATTCCACCGCCACAGCCGACCACTGGTCACCGTCGCGCGCCCACTCCGGTGCACCTCAGGCCGAGCCGAGACTCCCTGGAGGTTCCCCTACATCTAGACAACCCATTTTTGTGGTCGCCTCAGCCACGCCGCCGCCCCATCGCCGACAATGGCTGCCGCCCCAATCCGGCCGATCCTCCCCTGTAGCTGCCCGTCTCTGTTGTTCCTATACATAAACTGACAATAAGAACCCTCCTCTATTAGATGATTAGTACTTTAGCTAAGTGTTATGACTAGTTAATTAATCACTCAAATGCTTTGACCAACCTGAAGTTTGAGTTTTGAGTGAAGTTTGTAGCACTTCAGTTCAAAAATGATTTGTATTGAATGATTAGAGAAGTGATTCAGATGAAGATTTGAAAAGACAGTAAGCTAATAAAACCTTTGAATGATTGTTGAATCACCAAAATTGCTTAACGAATGAATAATGGGATTAGTAAGAAGTTTAGACAATGGCATTTCAATTCAGAAGAAGTTTATATTGTTTGTTGAATGGACATTTAAATAAACAGAGAAGGTGAAAACTAGAATTGTCGGGAGAACCTACTTGCAAAGCCACTAATCAAATGCTAACAAATATTTTGAAGGTTAATTAGTCCACTCAAATGATTTAACAAATTGGAAGCTTAAGATTTGCAGGAAGTTTAGCAAGTATCACTTCAGTTCAGAGGTTTTTATTGTCTGTTGTCAGTTGAGTGTTCAAAGAAGATGAGCTAAGATTGTTGGAATCGACAGTAAGCCTGCCCTTAGGTGTTCAGTCCAAATGTTAGTGACTAGGTTTGACCACCACCGGAGGATTCAAACTTGCAAATCACATATTAATGACTAAGTCCAGTAGTTAAAAATCTCATTAATTCAATCTAGCCATTAAACACTTATTTAAACAGCAGCAAACTAAACTGAAAACAGAATTGACATGAATATTCAAGACAAACAGTGAGCACCCAAGTGAATAAAGAAAAGAATGTTCAATGAGATAATTAATCAAGGAATGATTGGATTAGGCAAAGGGCTAATAGGATAAGTACAATCTGAGAACAATAAGTAAACCACTAATGGAAGATTCAAATTTTTAAACCACATGATAATAGCTAAAGTCTAGTAGTTACAGATGTTGACAAAACTTAGTAGCTATTTGACCAACAAATGGACAGAAAAGCAACTAGGAACTACTTGATCTCTAAAATAGTAGACCTCCTCTTAAACCTTCTTTCAAGATGCCGATAAATATGTTTAGTCTTATTTGAAGTGTTTCATTTGGTTTGAATATGTTTTTATTAGATTTTATTTGGTTATTTTCAGACGCTCTTGGACTTAATCGTAATCTGCGTAGTTAGATTCTGCCGCTGTGATGGGACAACACTCCCAACGGGATCGAGATTATCAGAACATTAAACAGGATCAAGGTTATCTGAATAATATAAGCAAGGCAAGCACCCCCTTTGATCATGTTGATCCCAGTTTTTAATTATTGTACTTTGTTTTGCAAATCCTATTATGCATGCGTGTATTTTCTGTATGAAAATGCTATTATCGGGAAATCGGTAGTTGTAAATCCTACTTGCTGCATATGTTTCCTTGAAATATTGATCCCTTACTATTGTAACCTTTAGAATATGGGTTGGACAATAGATAATGTCAATTGGGAATTTTTTTAGTACGATTATCGTACAAATGCAACTAGAGCAATAGAATTTCTGAAAATCAATTAAAGGACAATATGATAATTTGTGAGTTTGGGATTATTTTGAAAAATGTCCACAGGAGTTACCTCTGTTATTTTACATGAAAATGACATGAAAACTTTAGTCTTTAGACGCAGATGAGTTATATTGTATTATGAAAGAGTGAGGATTGTGACTCACTAGTAGATAGGGTGGAGATCTTGCCCGTAGTCGATTAAGGACCGAAGCCAGCAAATCCGAGAGTAAGACCTAATCGTACAACCATATGTGCTAGTATGGGATGGTCGTAGCTAACTAAGTTATCGAAATCTTAGCCTTGCATAACAAAGAGGCGTATAGTCGCGCGACATTGTCAAGGATCGCATGCCGACACAACTGCGGATGCCTCACTTCGACGGGTTTCCATCTGGGTGAAGTGAGGGACTCACTCAACGGGTTTCCATCCAGGTGAGTGAGGCTCCTCATTCGATATGTTCCCTTGTTATTATCATTGTTATCATTATTATTATTATCCCGACGGATGAGGATAAAGATTCGCAGGGCTAGTGCAAGGTTAGGACTAGATAATGTAAAGGTTGCGTCACGAACTCTAGAATGCTTACCTTCGGTAGTGAGTAGTGGCATCGACGGATGCCAAACAAACTAGAGATATTCTAGGCAACTGGAATACCATGTACTATGGGTAAAGTTGTACACCTCTGCAGAGTGATAAACTATTCGAATAGCCGCGCTCGTGGTCATGAGTATGCTTAGTACGGCTGGTATGGCAGTAGCTTTGCTTTTTAAAACTGTTTTGTTACAATGATCAGGATAATGACATGAGGTTTTTCATTTATTGAGTTAACTGCAATTTCTCTAGCTTTATTGCTATGTCTATAGCAGAACTATCATTTCTATGACTGATTTGTTATTTCTATAGCAGGACTGCCATTTCTATGGTTGAACATGAATTTGTCAATGCCATTTCTATGGTGGAATATTGATTATATTTTTGCTTACAACCGATTAGGGTTGTGGGTGTTGTTGTTATTTGTTCAGTTGCTTTACTTACTGTCCTATGCTTACTTTTCTTAAACTGCTCTTTCAAATTCTGTTGTAAATTATTACTTATAAATATTGCAGATAAACGTGGCTTTGAGCAAAAGAACTTGTAGAATGGAGCCATATATTTGACAGCCTTGCATCTAATATGATTTTTGTGATATACTACAAGTCTTGCTGAGTACACAAGTACTCCATCTTGCTATTGTTGTTGGTTTAGAATTTGCAGATGAGCCGACGCCTGACGACGAGTTCCTTGCACCTAGCATCGAGGGGTTCGGTGATGGGTCTACTTAGGCTTTGTTTCCTTGTCGGTTGCCTGCGGGATCGGATGGGCATGCCGCTGGACTTTTGCTTCTACTACTATGTCTTCCGCTGCTATTTTGTTTACTCTGATGACTGTTTTTATTCGACCGGTCGATCATTATTGTAATAACTGTTGTAATGACTTAAGTAGAATATCCCTTTTTACTTACTTTTATATGTGTATGTATGGTTGTGAATGCCAAGAGTTGTGAATGTGTGTACTAGTATTAATCCTGGGACTAGCACGGTATACACGTAAGATCTTCGGGTATTCCACGCCCGGGGGTCTGACAAAAGGACTCAATGACTTGATGGTGTGTTACACTGAGCGAGAGATATTTAGAAGCCTTGATAAAAAAAAATCATTCAACGATTTCAAGATATGAAAACTCGTAGAGTGAAATTGCATCGTAACCAGATTTAGTGACTTAGTGGTATGTTTTCATTTCATTTTTTAATGTTTATGAATATTCACAATTTAATATTGTATCACTAAATTTGATATTTCTTATCTACAAATTGGTACTCACATATTTATAAACATTTAGGGCACATTATCCATTAGCGAGGTACAAAATTTATTGTATTGTACATTTTTAATTTGTTCTTTTCCTATTTATGTATGAATTTGATATTCCAATGGCAAAATATCCGTTGATGTAGTTTTGATATGCTTATATTGTACTAGAGCCTCAACAGTAGAGCTCTCCCTCTATTTTCATCCTAGATTCGCCACTGCTTGATAATAAATATTAACGATATTATTCTTGGAACAAGATAACATATTATGTAATAAATTATGAACATAACAAAATATAATTATCTCTATGATTGCCTCTAGGACATATTTCCAACAGATGGTATTGCAAAGATATCAATCTTAAACATAAAAGCCCCCAGCATATCCTTGAGTGTAGTATGATCATAAATGCACTGCTATAGACACCAAAGACGCCGTTCCGGTGAAACTTCAGTGCTGATTCCTATTCTTTTCTTGCAATTTCACCTAAAGAGTAGCATCGGATCCATGCTGTCCCACTCTTTTCATCATGTCAACTGATGACAGAGAGCTAGCAATGCAGAACAGCGAGACAGTGCATTACATGTATGCATCTAGTTGTCACCGGGAGTCCGGGAGGAAGAAAAGAAATGGTTCGAGTGACTGATTCTGTCATGCACTAGGGAAAGTGCAATGCCTAATGCCCCCAGGTAGGTTTTCATTTCATGTCATCACGACACAAAGTGATAGGTGATGATGGCTTTTCCTCTCCCCTACCATTCTTTTCTCACCTCTGATCTGAATCAACAGTTGAAGGGACAATTCCCCTCTTTGCTCTTGCCCCCGAAAAAAATTTCATCGTTCTTTGCCAGAGATTGTGACGCCGGAGGGATCGAATAAAGCTGAATTTTTCTGGTGCAGATGTTTGTTCGATTCACCTGGTTAGTTATTCTTGCTGCGTGCGTAAGTGCAACGGAAAAAAAAATCTATTCTCATTCACTTTAATTTAACCGCTATGCCGGAAGTACAGATGCTTCAGAAACATGGATCAAAGCGCGCATCTTGCAAGGGGATATTACAAATCTAACACAGTTAAAGAGAGCTTTATCGCGCTCCTTTGAGAAAGATAGATAGGCAGTCACATACATTTCCTGCAGTGCCAAATGGTGACTGCATCATTGCCCACACCAAAAAGATCATCGCACACATGCCACAGTTCTTGTGCACTAGGCTGATTGCTGTTACTACTGATCTGAGACATCTTTTTCTACAGAAAAGGCGTACCTGAAATTATTCTTTCCTCGCTTAGCATCCCGTGCCTTCATTCATCGCCTTCGCCACATTCATTCTTCGCCGAGAGGGCCGTCGATCGAGCCCTACGCATCTCGAAAACACTATAAATCCACCTGAAACCGACGTTGTTGTTCGAAGAGCGCGGCTGTGGAGAGCAAGCTAGAGCAGCATCAATGGGGTGGCTTGGTGATGGCTTGCCGGTTGTCGTGATGCTCGCCCTCAACGTCGTGGCGGCCGTGCTGGTGTCGCTGGTGAAGGTGGCCATGGACGGCGGCCTGAACCCGCTTGTCCTTGTCACCCTGCAGCAGCTCACAGCCTCCATGTTCCTCGGCCCGATTGCCTACTTCAGAGAGAGGTGACTGACCTGACCTGACCTGACCTGACCCCAGCAAGAACATATTAGAAGAAGAAGAGATAAAAAAAATATACATATAGCTCAATGAGTTGCATTTCTAGCTTTTATAATTTAGTGTTGCAAGGCTCTGTTTATGTTTTCAGCTACAGTTTAGCGTCTATTAATTACATGTTCTTTAATAATTTAGGAAGTCCAGGCCAAAGCTCACACCGGAGATCTTTGCCTATCTGTTCGTCAGTGCTGCACTCGGGTACTGAATGAAACTGCAAAGTTTCTTTTCTTTCAAGAAAACCCTGAAATCTCCCCCTGTGATGACTGTTTTTATTTTGTTTTGTGGTTGACTGTAAGATACTGTGTTTGGTTTTCTTAATGAAACTATATATATAAAAAGCAAACCCTGAAATTAAATGCCCATATGAAATTGCTGTAGCTTGTGCTTACAGGGCAGCTCTAAGGCAGTACATGATCTTCGTCGGCTTGAGGTACACCACGGCGACCTTCGTCACCGCCTTCTCCAACATTGCTCCTGTCTTGACCTTCTTGCTCGCTATCGTGACGCGGTAAAGTCTAGATTTTGGCTACAATATTCAAAATTCCCAAGATTCTTGCGCATAAGCGCGAAGAGAATCACTGTTAATCTTCGCCATCAACAGCTCAGAATCACTGAACCTGAAGACCAAGGATGGCATTGCAAAGCTTGTGGGCGCACTCATCTCCCTAGGAGGAGCCATGGTGCTCACCTTCTACAAGGGTGTGCCTCTCACCCACACCGCACTCCAGCACCTCCATTCCCACCAGAATGGGGGAGCTGCAGCAGCAGCTGCAGGCTCCATCAGCAGCAGGAGGTGGACGCTTGGCACCGTCGCGATCCTCGGGAACTGTGTCTGCCTCTCATGCTGGTTCCTGCTTCACAGTAGGCTCACCAGGAAGTACCCCCATGTCTACTCATGCAATGCTTTCATGTCCATGTTCAGCTTCCTCCAGGTTGCAGTGGTTGGCCTCTGCACCCAGAGGAGCATCTCGGTGTGGATAGTGAAGAGCAAGTTTCAGATCCTCACGGTCCTCTACGCTGTAATTAAGCCTCACCTTGGCCTGTTTCTTGCTTCAGTCTGGTTGTGCTTGTGCCTACTGGCTGTCGTAACTTCCGACTGAGCTTTCTTGTGTTTGTGATTTCAGGGCGTGGTCGGGTGCGGCATATCGTTCGTGTTGCTGACATGGTGCATCGAGAAGCGGGGACCCGTGTTCGTCGCTGCCTTCATTCCGGTAGTGCAGATCATTGTTTCAGTCATAGACTTCTCCATCCTGCACGAACAGCTCTACCTTGGAAGGTACAATTACAGCAGAGCATATGTCTCCCCGTACATCCAGAATCCAGATGCTGAAATCATTTATCCATGACACCTCAACCTTGTTCTGCGCAGTGTGCTAGGATCTGTACTCGTGATAGGTGGCCTGTATGTTCTTCTGTGGGGCAAGAGGCAGGAGGCCTTGCACCGCCCTCCAAAAGTTACTGAAGATGACAAAGAGCAGCAGCAGCAAGTAGATGACAAAGAGCAGCAGCAGCAAGTACAGCTCTGAAGGGTGAAGACAGAGTCCTCCGTTGGGTGCTATTAACAACTGCAGCAATAAGTTCCCCGCATCTTTTTTGTGCATCAGGGCAGCCATGGTCTTGTAAAATCATTCTGATGTAAAGCTTCAGAACACTATCATGAAGCTGTTTAGGTTCTAATCCAAACAATAGTAGAAAGATCTAAACCAAAACTAAAAGCAACATCAGAAACGGAAATACTACCATGTTTTGCTGTATTTCGGAGAAGTATATCATATGTGCAAAATTTTAGCTGCAATTCTACATGACATTTATGGGTATACTATATATATGCAATGTTTTAACTGCACAAGTTTTTGGAGTAAACTGTATAGTAGTACTCTTCAAAAAATTTGAGCAGACAGAAATAGTACTGTATATGTGAAACTTGAAATAAACCAATGTGAGAAAAATAGTGGAAATACGGCTATCTACATTATATACGTACAGCTTGATCACACGCACAGGCGTGCACACAGATACACTGAAAAAAATATGAGAAGAAAAATGCAAGAATTAGTAGACTTCGACATTCCATTGCTCTCCCTTCTTCAGTTGCTTCTTGTATTCTGCCCAGTCAATTCCTAACATTCAATCCATGCAAAATTCAGCACCACTTGCAATAGCAAAAACTGCAGAAATTCTTGAATCAACCATGCACAAAATATTCAGAAGCATTTATACCGTCTTTTGCAGCCAGTGACACCATAATGTCATCAATACCCTTCTCCATGCCTTTCAATCCACACATGTAGACGTAGGTGTTGTCCTTCTTCAGAAGCTCCCACAGCTCTTCCTTGTACTCAGCCATCCTAGTCTGAATGTACATCTTCTCTCCTTGAGCATTGGTTTGCTCTCTGCTGACAGCGTAGTCGACCCGGAAGTTATCTGGCGTTTTCTTCTTCATCTTGTCAAACTCCTGATGATTACAAATGCAATGCAACAAACAAGGTTAAGTATCACACATAAATAAATAAGGAAGTAACACTTGCGAAGAACTCATGTAAACAACAGAGATGGTGTTCTGACCTCCTGGTAGAGCAAAGAACTGCTAGTTGGAACTCCCAAGAAGAGCCATGCTAGACCATTGAACTGCACAAGAATTCACACATTAATTGTCGATTCAGGTTTTGAATAAGCCCATTTGGAGACATAAGGTCTTACACTACTGGGACTGGGACAACAACAGAATCATTATACCTTGTAGTCGTCATGCTTCTCAAAGAACATTTTCCACAAGAAGGAGCGGAACGGGGCAATACCGGTACCTGTCGCAAGCTGCAAGTAATTGACATGATGGTAAAATTTTCTAGTTGCCGTCAGTTTGTGATGGATCAATTCACCGTGGCATTTAAGCTTTACCATTATAATTGTAGCATTGGGGTCTTTAGGTATGAGCATTTCTTTACCTACTGGTCCTGTTATATTGACATCAGCACCAGGCTTCAGGTCGCCTACATCGAGGTAAAGAACATGTGAGATACTACCAACTTGTAAAGTGGCACTGATTATGTTATACTATGATACCCATCCTTATGCACAGCAGCCTCCGGATCGGATCAGAGTTTGTGAGATACGGCACGTGTGCACGGTATCAAAAGCGAAGTAGATTAATCTCGTAGAGAGAACCAAAATAACGGCGACGAAGAAACTACGATGAGACAGAAAGAATTGACGAAGCCGACTGCAAATTCTTTAAACACAACCTCAAAAGAGGACAAGGGATTGTCGCTCCCTCACAACTCTCTCGAACCTTTTAGGACCCTCGGATCCTTATCCTATACAAGAATCTAGTACTAAAGAATAAACTAGCCTCTAATCCTTTCGTGCGCCCTCTGCTTTGGATGAGTTCCTCTTGCTTGGCTTGTTTCTCAGGTTCCTATAGCCCTCCTAGTCTTCCTCCATTAGTGCGCCCTCATGGGTTTATATAGTCCTCCTAGTCTTCCTCTAAAGTGAAGTAGGAGTACTAATCCTATTAAGATTTATTTAGCTTTCCTTATACCACACCTCTCTAGATTCTAGTAAATTAAGATATGAGTAGTCATACTGAACAAATTATATCCGGGATACATGGTGACCAAGAGATAGTTAGTTGGACCCCAAAAAAGAACAGCATTAGCACAATGAGTTGATATATATAAAAAGGAACAGAACTAGCAGATTCTGATCTGCAAAGCCTAAACCGAATACAATGAAGTCTGTAAGAGACTATGTATTCTTCAGAACTGCAGAATGCACTGCTCATCTTGAGAAGAAGAAAGCAGGAACTCACATAGGAAATTCGAGCAGACTCCTTTCACAATCTCTCCCTGATCATTGGTGTAAACAAGCCTCTTGACGCACAATGAGACCTGTAGATTAATAACAAAGCACAAGTCACGATCCATTTCTGTATTTCCACCATCAGTATATATGCATGCAACAAAATTAGCTAGCAGGGCTGAAAACTGACGGTCTTGGAGTCGCCAAAGTCACCGAGTGCGCTGCTGGCGATGGAGTATAGCCTCAGCTTGTGCGGCTTGTCGTTCTTGTCGACGCCATCAGCGATGACACCAATGGACTGCCCCTCTCTGTACGGGATCTCCCCTGCAAAAGCCAAAGGACATAAGTTATTAGCTCTTACAAACACACATGATTGGATACACCGGCAGAATTATCTCCAAACGGTTTGATCGTAACAAGGAACAATTTAGGAAGAAGTAAATCAAGAATTGACAGTAGCCATCGAGCTGATCAAAACTAATAGCACGCAGTCAAAGAGTTTGAAACCAAGAAGTGATTATTACCCTCTGTGCTGAAGACCAGTCGGCGGCGGTGATCTTGGTGTTGAGGAGGCACTTGCCGACGTATGGCTCCTTGGGCCTGTACTTGTTGGTGACGACCCCCTCGTCCTGCTTCTTGGAGATCTTCTCCTTCTTAGCCGGCGCGGCGACGGCGGCGTCGGTGGTGGAGACCTGCGCCCGCAGATTTAGGCCCCGGGCATTGCGGGGGGTTGTACGTCTTCTTGGGTAGGAGAGGAAGCAGTGGGAAGTGAGGGCAGGGGAAGGCGAGGGCTTGGCGGAGGAGGAGGAGGGGAGGGAGACAGCCGCGGCGGTGACGGCGGCCATGGCGAAACGGTGAGCTAGGCTAGGGTGTAGGTGTGTGGAGGGTTAAGGCCGGATTGGGTGGGAGAGAGAAAAAGAAGAAGATGATGAGATAGACGATGAGTGGAAGGCAGAGGAGGTGATGACCAAGTGGTGGTGGTTCCGCGCGTGTTTTTGGAGGGAAGACGACGGGGCCACTCACTCAACTCGTTCTTATTCGCTGTTGCAAATATGGGGCTAACTAAGCTATCGCCGCCCTGAAATTTTTTTAAAATTCAGCCACTTTTTTTTGTATGTTGGATCATTATCTAATAATTTTTGTTTTTTTATATTAAAAAATTCTAAATTAGACAAAAGTAAATCTATGTGAACCCTACAAATAAAAAAAATTAAACTAGACAAAAGTAAATCTAAGTGAACCCTACAAATACAAAAATAAAATAAAAAAAATCTAAACTAGACAAAAGCAAATCTAGGTGAATCCTGCAAATACAAAAACAAATAGAACTAAAAGTTTTAGTAAAGTTGTGCTAAAATTGCACATCACTTGGTAATATAATTTTAGACTTAGTACTGTGCAGTTGTAGGTGACTGGATTTTAATAATATTTTAGGTGAATGAGAGCTAGCAAAAGCGTGCAAATATTAACCTTCTAGCATTTGTAGCTACAAAGTGTGTAATCAATTACTTGTCACTTTAAAAAGTTGTCTTCCATACTTTGCCACTGTGAACCATTTCGCCCCTCTCCTTCTTCCTCCTCTCGCCAACCATGGAAAGCTTTTTGTCCACCACCACTTCTATCTCCTCTGTCCTCTCCTACCTCTCCTCTCCCCTTCTCTCCACTCTACGTCTCCTCTATGGCTCCCTCCAAACACTAGCGTTGTGGCCTCTACTGGCTAGTTCACCAGCGTCAGCCTCTGTAGGAGGCCCACCACTGTTCGGCTCTACCCTGTCACAATACTGCATGGGTGCCAAGAGCCCAAGCTATTGTCACACCGCATCGCCGTCGGGCTTCGGCGAGGTACGGGACTAGGAAGGGCAGATGCAGCCTCGGAAGAAGAAATCAAATGACGGCGGCGGCAACTACGCCATGGTCGAGGAAAGAGATGGTGGTGGCGACACCAGTATTGTGGATCCAACCCAGGTGGCGGGCCTCCGTGGTGGAGTTGGCCATGGATGATAGGAGTTGGAAGAAGAGGAGTAAGATGGTCATAAGTGGCAAATAATGAGACAAGCAACCATTCTTTAGTGTGTCAAATCTTATATTGCAATCTTGACAAATGCTAAACTTGGAAGTGAAATACTCGATTTTGTCATTCTGACTAATATCATAGGAGGTGCGGTGCGCTAGCTAGAGCAAATTTTGACAGATAAAAAGTCGATTCGTGGTCGTATTGGATCCTGGGCTGCACGTCGGTGTCACCACATAGCCGGCGTAAAGGGTGAAGGGCACGCACGTCAGACTCGATCCGAAGCACTCCACACATCGCATAGGGCCTTGCTGACTATTTGTAGTCCAGCCCACTTTAGTTTTCTCGGCCTTTGCATTGGGTATTTGGGGTTGCATGGGCTACTGCACCAGCTTCACCTGATCCAGAAGGAGAGCTCTTTTCTTCTTTCCGACCAAGAGCTCGTCTCTAGCTGCCAAACATGCATGCTTACAATCAGGGGCGCAGCTGGGCCTCGGGCCTCCCGAGCAATGGCCCTAGGCCCAGCCAAAAACAGCTAGCTAAAAGAAAAATTTTCACTGTGTAAATCTGAGGCATAGGCCAACACATGCTGGGCTGGCCCGAGGCGTGGTCCGACGCCGCCCGCCCGCCATAATGTTATTAGAGCCCGCCACGCATTGGCTCACGGTACTGAAAGCGATTCTGTTGTAGATGGAGAAGCTATGACTAAAATCATCTCGAAAATAATCAGAAGCGTATAAACGTGTCAGAACGATAGTAGTTTTTGTATGTAAATATTTAGTATTTGGAAAGTAGTCGTGCAAATACGAGATCTGGATTATGATGTAGGCACCAAATACAAAAACTTGCCCGCTACGCTCCAAATGACGTAGCTGATGAAGAGGAAAAGATCGACTGCTTCATGGAAGAAATACGCGAAGATATGAGAGTTCAGCTTATCCTCCATGATTTCCTCAGCTTCCACCACCTAGTCAACAAAGCCCTCGTGCTAGAAAATGAGAAGACGATCGCGAAAGTCAGCCGCAAAAGGAAGATGGCATTTCAAGGGCTACAAAGCAGCTTTTCACAAAGATCGGCTTTTCAAGGTAGCTCGTCTTTCAGGCAGTTAGCCGCCCCGTCACCAAGGATTCTGATTCCAACTCCAACTTCCACCCCAATCGCAACCTCGCGCCCCAGTGAGAATGTTTCCCTCACTCCTCGCTCCGCCGGACAGCCGACAGCCGCCAACTTGATAGCTCATCTTCGTTGTTTCAACTGTGGAGAAAAATGACATTTTGCTAAAAAGTGCCCTCAACCAGCCACCTCGGTGAGGTTCAACTTCAAGACCACACCAACTCGAGGCCATATTTCAGCTCCAAGCAAAAGTCATCAGACCTCGTAGGCATCTAGAGCCGCTTCTACGCTAAGCCAAAGCCAAGGCCATGTGAACCATGTCGCTGCCGAAGAAGCCCAAGCAGCTTCAGGAGTAATAAGAGGTACGTTCTCTGTCTAATCCGAGTAGCTCGAATCTCGGAGTCGAGATTCCGTTCAAGATGGGTAGGATTTGTAACATCCCGTTTTCAGACGGGAATAGTATTTACATTTGGTTTTCGGTTTTCAAAATCTTATTTCAAATTAGCTTGTAATTTTAAATCTTCTAGCTTCTAGCTAAGCTCGGGTTTTTGTTTCAAACCTCCTTGAAGTTCCCGAATTCAAAATTCAAGTTTGAATTATCCTTTTCAAATTTGGGCTCCTTTCTCACTTTTGCCCTCCTCTTTTCCTTGGGCTCAGCTCGTTTTCTTCTTGGGTCAGCCCATTTCTCCTTCTTCCTCCTGGCTCATCTCCACCCGGCCCACCTCCTCCTTTCGGCCTTTCTTGGCCCAGCTCCCATCCCTTTGCCCCTTCTTCCTCCTAGCCACCGCAAGTGCCACGCCTACTGCGCCATTCCTTGCCGCGCCCACGAGCTCCCTCTGCCACCAGCGTGCGTGCAGCGCCACACACCCGCCGCACCTTGTCACTTCCACCGCCACCATGACTCGATGGCGCACCGACTTGTCCCATCTCGCCAGCGCCGTGATCTCGTCGTCGTGACGCCGGCACCCATACCACACCTGTTGCTTGCACAAGAAAGACGTGCACTGCACTCGCTACGTCACCCTCCTCACCTTGTCGCCTCACGCCACTCGCCGGGCCACTGGTCGTCAGAGCCGCCCATGCCGCGTCTGCTGCTCCCATCTCTGTCACCGCCTCGGGACCGAGCGCCCCTCGCAGAGCCCCAATAGCTCCCTCGCCTCCTCGCATGGCTACAAGAAGCCCTTGTGCTCCTCTTGACCTCCCCACTTCTTTCCCCTCCTCCCCTGGTGAGCCTCCCCCAAAAGCCGCCGCACCAGAGCCCCTTTGGTCGCGCCGCCTCACTGCCACGTTGCCGCTCTGGTGAGCACCTCGCCCCGCCGACCCCATCACCGGGTGCCCTGCGACACGAGGATGCTACCCCCACCTTCTTCCTCCCTCCCTACTGCCGGAGCACCCTTCTTCATCTTGCCTGGCCGCCGCCGCCGCCACCACAACGCCCCGAGCCTCCCCGACTGCCCTGCCAACTTCCCCACGCCCCCGCGCCACCCATGCGTGCACCATATCCTTCCTAGTGCCCCGCTTGCTCCGCGCTCCACGCCAGGCGCCACCGCCGCCGCAGAAGAATCGCCGCCACCGCCGCTCCCATTCCTCTCCGGTGCTGCCGCCTCCGCCCACGAGGTCCCCATCCTCTGGGGAGCCTATTTCACCGGTGTGCCCGCCGCCCCGCGTGTCCACCTGCTGGTGCCGCCACCGCTCCCAAAACCGTCGTGCCTCCCTCTGCTCCCCCTTTTCTCTGTGACCGAAGGAAGCAATTAGAGATTGAATTGGTTTGCTTTGAAGTGGCCCCCACCTATCATATGCTCTAAGCCCCTCTCCTTCTCTCTTCCAAGTGGGCCTGGCCACAGTAACCCTCCCATGGACCGGTGCACATGGACCTAGCTCATGCACTGTGGCATGGACCGATCATCAAGCAAAGAAGCGCCACTGCCAATGAAACACACTCTCTCCCCCTTTTCCTTTTGATTTAATTCAAAAGCTCAACTTCGGAAGTCTCATTCCCCCTCGTCGTAACTCCAAAAATTATGAAATTTGTTTCTGAAAATTTGTAAATTCAAGATCTTGCTTATTTGCTCTCTTTGCTTGTTTGTGCCTTTTTCCGGTATGTTCGTCCGAGTAGGATTTGAAGAAGCGAGAGATGTCCAATTTGATCAAGCACAAGACTATAAAGACTCTCTTACCTATAACCAAGGCGAGTCAATGCTTTGATCATATTGAGCCTATATTTTATGTAAATTATATTCATTTAAATTACCAAAATTGCATGCTTTAATTTGTTAATCAAATGTATATTAAATCTTAAGGTAGTTAAATACCCATTTGATGATTAATTAATTATTATGCCATCCCTTGATAATTAAATCCATTATTCCATGTTACCCTAGTAACTATATGGTAAATACTAGTTATAGGTTGTACTTAAGTGACATGCTAGTCTTGCTTAAGTACCGGGACATTAAATGTCCTAATCATCATCTTTTAAACATGAAAGTGGTTTTGGGCAGTCATTGTGGGTAAATGACTGAGATGGTTGAGTTAATGTATTTTACTCCTCAAAAACCCTAAAACTTGTTGTTACTATCTGGGCGGATGATATGATAAATGGTATGATGGTGGGTGCTAATGTAGCTTTCGATTGCAACAACAATCAAGCTTTTATTACATAAGATTAATGCTTAACAGCCAGTTTTACACTGACACGGGCATCCAAGCCCAAATATAATACAAGACAAAAGAATGTCAAACCACAGGCACGCTTGAGCGCGGTTGAGACCTAATAACAGTAGTCGTTGCCATCCGTGGGTGCACCGAAATCCTGCTCACAAGGATCCTCTGCATTTTCTCAGGCCTCCTCTGCAGATGTTTTGCAGATATTGCAAGAATGAGTACAACAACTATACTCAACAAGCCACATGGAAATCTTAATTAAATACATGCTAGGATTATCAAAGGAATGGTATAGTTTTACCATAACAGGCATATGTGGATGTATTTTGAGTTTAAAGCAATTTAACTTTAAAACAGTAAAACAATAGTAAGGGCCTATTTGGTACAGCTTCTACTCCCAACTTTTCAGCAGAATCAAGAGAAGCTAAACCAAACACCCTTAGCTCCAAAAAAATAGATTCTGGGAGCATCGAGAATCAGGAGTTGTTTTGTACTACCGATGGGGAGCGACCAAATCGCTGATTCTTACGGGGAGCCACGCCTCCGAAATCAAACTGCCCTTGGAAAGTCTTGTAAATTACCCGCACTTTGCCATCGCCTTCTCCGCACGCCCGCACCAATCCAACTCCCGATTTGCTTTGGCGCAGAGTCGTCCCTTCCCCCGTTTGCTTTCCTGCGCACGGAGAAGTCCCGGCGACCACGGTGAACACCGGCGAACACCGGCAGCCACAGCGACGTCGGTGACTTCCCCGGACTTCTCTCATCCCCTTAAGGTCAGCATCCGCCGCCGCCCTTAGCCCTATCTCCTCCCTCCACATGAAAACCCATGCCGCCGCCACCCTCAGACCTTCTTCTCGGCCGCCGTCGTCGCCCTTATCAGCGGCTGTCGTCCTCATCCATTGCCCCCGCAGAGCCCTCAAACTCCGTCAGCGCCGCCCTTATCAGAGGCCGCCGCCTTTCTTCTTCTCGGCCACCGCCCTCAAGCCCAATCAACGTCGCCGCCCTCAGCCATTGCCTCCGCCAGGCCCTCAGCCATTGCCTCCGCCAGGCCCTCAGCCATTGTTCTGAACTTCAAGAGTTCCAATTTGTTTTTTTTCTCATATTATGATAGCTTTGTTAGATATTGTCATATTGTTCTGAACTGTTCTGTGGTTTCTGTAGTTCTGATATTAGCATCACTTGAAAAATGACAGGGATATTTTTTCCTCTCTTGCAGACCTCCCCTTCTGTAAATCACCGAGCAAAAGGGGACAGGAAAAAGGCTTCCTGTAGATCCAACGGAGGCCTCGTTTTTTCATCTTCTTCAGGAATTCAGGTAGTTCCTTTTCTTTTCCTTTTCAAGTATCATCATGGTTCACAAGTGCTGCCAAGAATTGGAACCTAGTTGTGTTTGATCTCTTTTCATTCTCACAAGGTCATGGGTTCTTGTTCTATAGTAATTGATTCTTGGAATGTCATGGGTGTAAATTTGGTTACAGTAAGGCCAAGATATTAGGGATTTATCACAAATGCAGGAATGGGTTGCCATGTGTATACAGTGGTTCTGTGGTTTCTGTTCATATTGTCATAGTTCATATAGGCCAGGAACTGTAAATCACATTGTTGCCATGTGTATACAGTAGTTGTATGCTTCCAAATTCACCCTTCGCATGAATGCATGTGTATGAATGGTAGTGGTACCTAACATGTGTGTACAATAGTTCCATGCTTATGCCATGTTACTTCCATTGCTCCATTGATCTACCTGGCTGGGTGGCCAGAAGGCTGGCATGCTTTAGCCACTGTATGCTGGGTGGCCAGTGTATGCTGGCAAGGCTGGCAATCATAATCAAGTTGCTTCATCTTGTGAAGGAGCCCATGCTGATACCTGCAGCATGCTTTAGCCACTGTCTCAATTCGTGTAGTTGTGATTACTTTGCTACCATCTTTATTCTCTAGAAAGGCACAACAAAGAATTTCCCATACTGATTCATCCCATATATCATCAATTAAAAAAAATGTACCTGCCAAACTTTTATATATTAAATATGCATCGTATTAGTCTGTCATGTGGGGCCTGACCTAACATGTGTGTACAATAGTTGTATGCTTATGCCATCACATTAGGTCATTTTTTTCCGAGCAAATTGAGAATATTCATGAATGGTTGTGCTGCCTGATGATGAATTAGCTAATTAATGGGGGAAATGCAGATGGCTGATAACGCTGAGTGGAATGACGAGAACACTAGGATAGTGTGTCAATTGTTTGTTGAACAAGTAGAGGCAGGCAATCGTCCAAATACCCATTTGAATAACACAGGGTATACTCTAGTGATTGAAAAATTTGAAGAGAAGACTAGGCTGCAATACAAAAAGATACAAATGAAGAACAAATGGGATAAATTGAAGAACAATTACAACATTTGGAGGAAATTGAGGACAAAGGAGACAGGCTTAGGATGGGATCATGAAAAGAAGACAATAAAGGCCACCCCCGAACGGTGGAAGAACTTAAAAAAAGTAAGTCATTCCTCATTAAAGGAATAATGTACATTCCTAGCTCTATTATTAGTGCAGTTTAACGGCAAAGATTTGGCATTGACAAAGAATATAAAGGATGTTCCAAGTTTGAGAAATTTGGACTTCAAAATGAGGAGTTGTTGTCCAAGATGTTTGATGACATTCGCAACACTGGTGAAGACCATTGGTCTCCTGCAATGGGAACATTGCCTGAAAGTCCTGTGCGTGCTTCGACAGTTGTTGATATTGAAGAGCTTGAAGATGACAAATATAATAGTGATCGGGAAGATGAATCACCAATTGGTAGAAAAGGAAAGAGAGCTTGCGGGTCTAGCAATGATAAGGGGAAGAAACCAAAAAGTGGTTCTGTGGTCATGCAAGATCAACTGAGAAGAATTCTTGAGCTGAATGAGAAGTCGCATGCAACTTTTGAAGCATTTGCACAAAAAAGAGAGGAAAACTCGGTGTGTAGCATCAAGGATGTTATGGAATCGGTTAAAGAGTGTGGTGCTATTAATGGGAGTAATGAGCACTTCATCGCATCTGAAATTTTCATAAAGAAGGAGCAAAGGGAAATGTTTATGACCTTGTGCAATAGTGAAGAACGATTTGAATGGCTCAAAAGAAAGTACGATGCCAACTATAGCAAATAGAAAATTTATTGTAACGTTAGGATGATTTTGAAGACATTATTACAAGTAGTTTATCTTGTATTTGCTTTTATTATTCTTTATTTCTCTATTGGTTGTAAGACCTTTTTTGGATTATAAGACATTTTTTCACTAGTTATATACTGTCATTTGGACCTAATGTATGCTCATGGATTTTTAAATTGCCATTTATATTGTTGTGTTTTTGTATGTTAATGTACAGATGTCGTCTTCTGAAAGCGATAGTGAAGGGAGTAATATATCAGATGAGGAACATGAGTGTGACATGCAAATGCTATGTATGTGGCAAGACATGTCAAGTCACCTCGCTGCTACTGCAATTATCATGGATAATTATCACTCAACCTACTTGGACAAGAATGAGCCTAGGACTTCACGGCTTAGTGGAATGGGTTGGGTGAAAGAAACCTTGACCACTCCGGGAGAAAGCTACCACATGCTTCGTATGAATGCTACAATATTTTACAATCTACATGATCTTTTGGTGAGTACATATGATTTGAAATCAACTACACATACAAGTTCAATTGAAGCACTAGCTCTTTTTCTATACATATGTGGCGGCTGTGAATCTAACCGAAGAGCGCAGAATCGGTTCAAGCATTCTGGGGAGACAATTAGCAGGAAGTTTGATGAGGTTTTGCAGTGTGTGGTCAGAATGTCCAAAGATTTTGTGAGGCCAAAGGATCCAAACTTCACTACGGTTCATAGTAGAATTAGAAATGATCGAAGGATGTGGCCACATTTTAAAGACTGTATTGGAGCTATCAAATTAGATATATTGGTAGATCGGGAAGTGCAACACAGAATGTCATGGCGGTATGTGATTTTGATATGCGCTTCACATACGCATCTATTGGACAACCAGGAGCTATGCACGATACTAGTGTTCTTTATCATGCATTGGATGTAGACAGGGAAGTCTTTCCACATCCTCCACAAGGTAATTTTCTTTGTTTGTTATCATTTATGAATTTATGTACTTGTAATGTTCATGTATTGGATGTCGATATACATGATTTTTCCTTCTTATGTTGTAGGGAAATATTATCTTGTCGATGCTGGTTATCCGAACAGGTATGGGTACTTAGCGCCATACAAGGGGCAAAGGTACCATGTTCCGCAATTCGGAGAGGTGTTGTTCTAGTGGTGAGAAAGAGAAATTCAACCATTTACACTCGAGTGTTCATAACGTAATTGAGAGGTCCTTTGGTGTATGGAAGATGAAATGGAGAATTCTTCTTAAGATGCCGAGCTTTCACATGTCCAAGCAAAAGATGATTGTTGCAAAGAACCATGGGAATCCACAACTTCACACGTGAACATGCTTCATGGGACATGCATTTTCGAGGTTCGATCGGGATCCTAATTATGTGCCCACAATACCATCAAGATATGCCAAATATGTCATTTCTCAGGATGCATCGGATGCGTCAACGTCGCAAACGAGTACTACATCCATGGACAGTTTCCGTGATGACCTTGCAAGTGCAATTGCTCAATCAGGATGATAGACATACTACTTGTGGATTTTTTTGGTCTTTTGTTATGACCTATTTATCATTTCAATACTTGTACGTAATATTATTTAATTATCATTTGAACACTTATACGATATGAATGCGATATCTCCAGCTTTGTCTATCGCAGCGAGAAAAGTACAAAATTTGCTTACACATAGCTATAATCCATCATGAAGTGTAAATGCAATATAATATGTCATTGTGTACATATACAACGTATGTACATTCGTATGGTCTAAACAAATTTGGGAAAAAAATTCTATAATTTGTGTACAAATACATAGGAGAAAGACACAAATACAATTGAATTATTACAACCAGGGGTAACATGGTCTATTTGCCTCTAATCCCCTCATATGGTTTTGGGAGCCAACCAACCACCAAACGCTTTTTAGATAGCCCAGATTCTCAGAGAAGTGGATTCTCAGAGAATCAGGAGCAGAATCTGGAGCTCTACCAAACAGGCCCTAAATAATAACATCAGGGGGTTCTCAACAAACTCAAATACCAACTTAACATCTCAAAAACTCTACTTATACCTTAGTATTGGAATCACCCGTGAACACAACTTCATTAACCGAAAGCACGGCGTATTCGAATACCTTTAATTATACACTCTGCAGAGTTGCCCAACTTTACCCACAAGATATCTCAAACTCATACTGTCATGCAATATACACGTAACACATTAGCGTGCGACTGAGCTGAGATAACAAAGCCTTTTCACTGCTCAACCTTTCTAGCCTCTACCCGGTAGGTCTACAGACCATACAGTCCTCGGGAGACTCCACCGGCCATAGTGGATCTTTCATCCCTATGCTGATGGCACCTACCATTGTGAAGTCCAACGAGTGTCCCTTACCGACCCACTTCTGTCCCATTCTAGATTCTGTAGATAATCGATCGGAAGAGCAGTGTACTAAGCCAGGAAGTAATGACCACACCTGTGGTTGAGCGGTTTTCTGTGTCAGTTACTTGGCACAAGGTTCTTGTCCTTACCTGTCTTACAGTAAGACAATGGACCAACACCAACATGTGGTTGCCCACCCTCCAGGCCTCACTTTAGACTTATTTTTCCACGAGTCTATTGGGTTGTCCAACATCCTGGACACAACCCTCAACTCTCCACCAAAACCATTGGCGAACTGCCAATACTGCTTTTAGAATTTATAAACACTTTTGTGATAAAGCTACTTATATAGTTATTATTTTATGTGAACTTGTCAAGGTGAATATGGCTTACAAGGATTTTAAACTTGTCAAGGTGAATATGGCCTACAAGTGCTAGGTGGGTTTATCTGTGGAGTAATAGGATTTATCTAATTATCATGGCATTCAAAAGTATTATTTCAATATTTAAAGTAATTGAGACAAATACAATAATGAAAATAATATTATAAATACATGAAATGTGGGTTCAAAATAATCAAGGAATGCGACTTGCCTCAATGCACAAATTCTTCAAGATCCTGGTCTTGTCCGGTGTCTTCTGGAGTCTGGTCGTTAAAGTCGTGACCTAGCGTGAAAACAAATAAAATAAACCAAATAAAATCCGACTCGACAAGAAATGAGCTGGGAACAACATGCAGGTAAATAAATCAGAAGAGAAACAAAAGAAAGGTGGTGTGGAGGGTAGGTATTTATTTGGAGCTTTAATGGATTGAACAGAGCTGAGAAATGAATTCACGGGCTCGAAACGGTCGAAAATGACATAATATGTCAAATTAGGGTTTCAGGTGAAAAAGGGTCGGATAACGATTAGTACTATTTTACTATTCATGTACAAAAATGGTTTAGATAGTAGTAACTGGATTTACTATTTTTGATTAATGAACAGTAAACATATTTTACTGATCATTTTCGGATGGTGAACATTAATTAGGTTTACTGTTTTCGGTCTGATGAACAGTGTTTCAAATGAACAGTGCTAGGCTGGAAATGGATGAACAGTAATGGGCTGAGCCCATTAATGTGGTGGCCTGAGGCCACTGGGCCAGGCCTTTTAAGACCCAGCGCATGGGGTGGCTTGAGCCGTGCAACCAAAAGGCCAGCGTGCTCGCCCGAGCCGGCGGTGGCGACGCCGATGAGGATGGTGGCGGCTCCGGTGGCCAGCGGCGAGGCCGGGTGGTGTGGGGAGCACTAGGGAGGCATGGGGATCCCATTTTGGGGGTTTGGATGGGCCGAGAAGGCTCGAGAATGGTGCGGCGGCGCGGGCGACGCAAGGCTGAAGCAGGGGACGAGGCCAACAGCGCTAGGGTGGCGCTCCGGACAAGGGGAAGGGTGCATGAGCATCAGTGAAGAGAGGGGGACTCGGGGGTGGTCTTGGTGGGGTGTGGGGAGGACAGAGGTGGCATGGCGGCTGTGGCCGTGAGAAGGGCGGCGGAGAGGGGCGATGCCGGTAAGACTCTGGCAGAGATAGGGTGGGGGAAGGTGGGGGAGAAGAGCGGGATGGCAAGGGGATGCCATGGCCGGGTTTGTGAGAGAAGGGGGGCTAAGGAGGAGGCGGATTTTATCGGTTGCTCGTCGGGGATGAAATGGAGGTAGCGGCGGTTCTTCGAAATTCGGCCAGCGCCGGAGACGAGAAGGCAAGGAGAGGTGGTGTGGTTGGAGGTGGGAATGAAGGCGAGCCAGGGGTGGCTTTTATAGCCCGAGGAGAGGCGGTGGGGAGCAGGAAGGCGGTGCGGCGGGCGTGACGTGGTTGGCCACGCGCGGTTGGGTGGCCGTGGAAGATGCCGGAAGGGGGCAAGGTGGCGGTGGAGAGTCATGCCACAATCAAGGCGAGGGGAGGTGGCTTGGTGTGCTGGAGGGGCGGCTGACGGAGGCGGAGGTGACGGCGATGACACTCGTGCGGTGACACGTGGGAGGGCGAAGGGTGAAGGCGCACCGGGGTAAAAGCCATTTTCGGTTGAGGGAAGCGGAAAAACCGAGAAGGGAAAGCGGGAGAGAGAGGAAAGTTGCCGAATTTGGAATGTTTTCGAATTGAAATGAAAAAGCTTCAAGATTTTTGAAACCCTGAGTTTTTAGGTTGTTTGAGTAGCTCCACGCCCACCCCGCGGGAGGCGGCCTCGCCATGAACGGCTCTGGCATGCTCAGGGCGCCTGTGGTGGCGTAGAAGAACATGGTCACCTCGTACAAGCGGGTGGACGCTGCGCCTTGTCTAGGAACGATCGCGGCAGTCTGACGCACAGCGGCGGCGCACTGTGGACTCCGGATGAACACGTCGTTGGTGGCTGCGCCATTCGCGCGAGCCGGTGATGTCACACGGAGGTCGGCGTCGGCGGGTCAAGAGGCCCTGCAAGGTTCCTCGCCATGGAGCTCCCTCTACCATTCGGTGATGCTTCTTGGCAGGGTTTTTTGACATGGTTTGGATGTGCTGTTTGGTTTCTTGTTAGGTTCCGTTGAATACTTGAATTGTTCGTTTCACGACGAGGTCACGTTATTCGCATGGAGCCCTAGTAGCTAAAATGTGCTAGTACTAACTACGGGAGGAGAGGAGAGAAGGGTGAGGAGAAGGATATTGAAGTCATTTTGAGCTGGTTTTTTTTTTTCAAACTAGCTAAATATATTATTTTAATTGTCTCACAACAAAGTAACACAAAAATGTAGTGTTTTACAGCAAGACACGATTTTTCGGTGTCTCACAACCAATGACACAAAAGTTGATATCTTGTAAAAAATTTTGCCACAAAATATTGATTTGCAAATGGGAGAGCAATGATCAATTTTTTTTTCTCACTTTTTTTAGAGAAGGCGTCGATATTTTTTAATAGAGAAGGCATCAGTTTCTTTTCTTTTCTTTTCTTTTCTTTTTTTAAGAAGAAGGGTATCAGATTATCCGGAACGAGACTGCAAGCCCAGGAGACTAGTACCCCAGCACGGCCCATAACTGCACGGGCTGATGGCGGGCCTGTGGGTCGGTCAAGAGGCGTCCTGCCCGAATTGTGGCCTGTGGATTTTTACGTGTCCAACTGTACGGACTATTGGGTTGGGGCCCCTTCGGGCCAATCAGATGGCCTGGCTCCATTCGGTAGTTATAATTTGCATTACACTACACGACGTCGTCAGGTTTACTCCATTTTTGGTTACCTTCTTTCTGCTTCTGCAGTCTACCACTCCGAAAGCTCGTTTGTTTCATTTGCCTACGTAACCTGAATTCGTGTATGAAACAAGTGCCGATATTTAACTTAATTTTACTGTGCTTCTCTTCTCTTCTCTTCTATGGAAAGAATAGCTTCACGACGTCCACACCCGGGCAGTATATGAAAAAATTGGCTGTACATACCGACATGCGGGGGAGACGGACGTGGACTCCGATGGACGACTCGGAAGACTTTGGTTCAACCACATGTTCAACCACTATTATTATTATTATATTTCCATCGGATTAATATAATAATAATAATATTCTTTAAAATCGCCGAACGGTTGGACGACTTAGGCTAGTCACCGAACGGTTGCGCGTCAAGTGTCGACGTCGCTCAACCATTGGGCGACTTGGTTTGGTCGCTCAACGGTTGAGCGACTTAGACACTTAGCGTGCAGCCATTGGGCGATTAGCTCAAGCCGGCCAACCATGGAGCGATAAGGGATTATTACTGTAAAAAAACGGAATATTATTTCTGTAATTCCAAATAAAAAAAATGACATAGACAAACATTTATTTTATACTAGGGAAAAAATAAATTAACATTGGTCAACCCCGATAAAAACAAAAACAAAAAAATCTTTTAAGCTAGACAAAAAAAAAACCCAACCTTGGTGAACCCAGACAAAAAAACAAAAAACAACAAAAACTATGCTGGACAAAGAAATAACCTAACCATGGTGAACCTGTAGAAAAACTCATACACTGCAACAAGATATCATTCTAAAAATAACATAAGTTTAGAGACTTATGCACCCTAAAATTACCCAATGACATTAGTTTCATACTGAAAATTAAAATTGCAGTACAAAGCAATAGAAATTGCAAAAAGGTCAACGTTGTAATTTATAAAACAAGTAGCCTGCAATTCTTGAACTAGCTAGTAAAATATCAAAATACAGCATATTTACTACCCATAGTTAGCAATATTTAATATATAGGTATGAAAAATTTAGTTCACAACACACTTCAGATAAGATAATCAGCTCAAAAGAAGAACAACACCATCTCACAAATGGTCACTGTAAATAGTAGCTCCAACAAATCAAAAGGCCAGGAACCTAACTCCTAGATATGACCATCTAACCAACCCATTACTTCAATCAAAAGGTCTGGAACATCTCGTGTGTTTTTATAGCTGCGCGAAAGAACTCGGCCGGCCTCGAAGTGATAGGACATCTCGTGTGTTTTTTCTCCGTGTGCAGGGGGACAGGGAGAATCAGGTGGGGACGATGCGACCGGCCGGGAATCCGAGGGGAATCCCACGCACGACATAGGGCGTGTTCCGGCCAGGAGGATTCCCCTCCTCTACGGCGTGGACAGCCGCATCCTATCCCCTAGCGTATGGACAAGGGGGACAGCAAGGCGACCGTGGGTCCGGGCGAGCGTGGCACCCTCGGAACCGAGCGGCCACAGCGCGGCAAGGGGGTCTGAGCGCGCGGCAGGAGACACACGTCTCTTGCCCACACGTCCGCGGTACCATTTTGTCATTTCGCGGCGGAGGAGACTATTTTTTCAATTGCGGTGCCAAACAGCGCCAAATAAGCCAAGTAATTCTCGCACGAAAAGAGCTTGTGTAATAAGAGAGCTAGCTGTGTTTGGCTGGGAGGATTTCCAAGGAATTTGTATTAGTTCCTACTATTAGTTTTTGGGAGGTGAATGAAATTTTTTAAAACATAAGTCACATTTTTTATCTATTAGATCAACATCCAATCACATGGTATATCAATCTCTACATAAATATAATGATCTCAAAAATTGACTTAAACTTAAAAAAAATCGGGTGACTTAGAAATAGCAAATCCTTTAGTTTTTTTATATGGTACTTTCGGCGTGGCCAAGCTAACCGATGTACAGTCCAAAGCAGGTAGCACCAGGAGGCGAATCGCAAATGGGTGGCCGTGAAGTAACGGACGTACATACCATACGCGTGTGTGGAATATGTTGGAATAAGACGACGACCAGTGAAGTAACTTGCGCGGAATAGTAGTAATAAAGACGACCACGGCGACGACCTCGATCACTTGTCTTGCGAGGTACAGTAATACTTACAACGCTACTTACTGCTCCATTTGGTTCGAGCACTGCATGCATGCATGCATGAAGCAGAGTACATAGGGAGTACTAGGTTACTTACAATTAAATAGCTAGAACAAGTCGATCTCGATCTCCAGGTACGTACGGTATGGGCCGGAGCGGAACCCTCGCACTGACGCTAGCAGTGGCTGCTAGCCTCCTGCAGCTTCTTCTTCTTCCCCCGCCTGTCTCGTCGCTGCCCGCCCGCCTGCCTCCCAAGATCTCGAGCTACGCCGCGCGCGCGCGCCCTCTCATCAAGAAGTTCGTCGCCGATTTCTTGAAAGACCGAGCGCGCCAGCGTATACTCGACCTATTCCAGTCCCAGCACAAAAAAGACGACGGCCAGCTGAGCACCGGTGCGGCCGACACCGCCGGCCCCGTCCTCTTCAACCTCTACATCGGGACGCCTGCCGCGCAGGCCATCTCCGGCGTCATGGACATCTCCAGCCAGCTCGTGTGGGCGCAGTGCGGCCCCTGCACCGCCTGCCTGTCGCCGCCGGCGACCACCTTCTGGCCCGACAAGTCCGCCGCTAGCTTCTCCGGGCTCCCCTGCAGCGCCGACACGTGCCAGAGCGTGATCGAACAGCCGTGCAATGGCTCCACCGCGGCCGACTACTGCACGTACACCGCCATTTACGGGGATGGCGCCGCCAACACGTCCGGCTACCTCGCGACCGACACGTTTACTTTCGGCACGACGCCCGTCACCGGCATGGTGTTCGGCTGCAGCAACGACAGCACCGGGGATTTCTCCGGCGCGTCCGGCGTCATCGGATTCGGCAGGGGGCCCCTCTCCCTTGTGTCGCAGCTCCGACTCTCCAGATTCTCCTATTTTCTGGCGCCCGACGACTCCGACAGCTCCGACACCGTCATCCAGTTGGGCGACGACGCCGTGCCGCAGACGAAGCGCAGCCGATCCACGCCGCTCCTCGCTAACAGCGTGTACCCTGACTTGTACTACGTCAAGCTCACCGGAATACAGGTCGACAGCGAGGATCTGAACGGCATCCCTGCGGGCACGTTCGACCTCCAGGCTAACGGTTCCGGCGGGGTGTTCCTGAGCACCACCGTGCCCATCACCTACCTCGAGCAGGCCGCGTACGACGTCGTGAGGCAGGCTTTCGTAAGCAGGATCCAGTCGCAGGCAGTGAACGGCTCGGCGCTGGGCCTCGACCTGTGCTACACGATGCAATCCATGGAGAAAGTGATGGTGCCGAGGCTGACGCTGGTGTTCGACGGCGGCAAGGACGCGGCGGCGATGGAGCTCAAGACGGCCAACTACTTCTTCAAGGACAACACGACCGGGCTGGAGTGCCTGACCATACTGCCGTCGCAGGGTGGGTCGCTCCTGGGCAGCCTGCTGCAGACGGGCAAGAACATGATCTACGACCTCGACGGCGCGAAGCTGACGTTCGAGACGGTGGGAGCTGCGGCGCCGCTACCCGCGCAGGTGTCGTCGCTGATGATAATAGCCCCATGTTTCCTAGTGTTGTGGGTGCTCCTATCCTAGCTAGCCACTCCATCCAATCGCGTAACAAGTATGGTTAAATAAGGGCGGGAGATGGAAGAAAATCATACGAGACCTCGTCACATGTATATCCATATTAGATCATATCGCAACTGTTTGCGTGGATTAATTATCTTCCCCTCTTCGTGTGGACTAGCCAAATTCCCTGTGCAACTACACGGCTAGATATTTAGATACGTTTATACTTAAAATATACTTGTATTTATCAAACAACTTCATGCACTTTGATGGCTACGATTGAATATATATACATGCGGTTGCATTTCTTGTACAAATACAACAACTCTAATATATCCTTAAAAAACAACTCTGGATATAAAAAACAACTCTAATATATACAAAATTAATATTAACCGTTATAATTTGGACCCACCAAAATAAGCAATATAGATCTTAATTCTTCTCTTTTTTTTTCTCTTATTAACATGATAATTTCTGGCCAAATTCCCCGCGCAACTAGCTATTGCAATATCTCTAAAAATAGTGTTGTATTTGTTATATAACTCCGATACTTATATCCGATTCAGTGTTCTCAACAACATCTTCAGCTGATCGCCGAGGAAATTACAATGCTCATGGGCTGATTTCCCCTGCAAGTATTTAGGACTCCCCCTCTCTCTCTGCAGAAACCAACAAAGGGCGACTTCCAACCACTGTTGCAAACATTGTATTCAAATGTTGCATGAGTAGCCAACCGTTCTTTTCAAATGTTGCAGTATTGCGATATTGTAAATTTCTTTGTTTGTGATTTCTGAACTATTTTTAAAATCTAGGTAAGTTCTATACTCATGGTTGAATCCAATTTTAGAAAGAAGATGTTTTTTCATCAGTTTTCAGTTTTTGTGTATTTTGTTGCACATCGTGATTACAAATGTTGCATACAGTGTTCACCAATGTTGCATGGGGAATTTTGTTGATGTCGGAGGCTTGGGCGTGGCGAGATCAGCGGTTACGGAGGATTTTGTCATTGCCCGAGGCGTCGAGATGGGCGGTGAGTAACATCGTCGCGACATTGACTGCGTAGGCGGCATACGGCGCTAAGCCAGATTCGAGACCATCGTCCCGACGCTAGTCGCGTCCATGTTAATAATATAATGGATATATCTTTCAGAGGTGGTGTTTGGAAAGGTGAGAAGTGAGCAAAACAGGGTTACCCATGAGCTTGCACAATTATTGCACAGAGGCACCAAAAGCGCGTACTACATATGTTCCCTTGGGAAAGAAAAAAAAGGGACAACAAAACTAAGGGTTGTCCATTCGCAATGCAGTGACTGAAATTTCTCATTTTATGCGTGGAGTCTATATCCAACCATATGACACATCAATCTCTATAAAGATAAAGATAGCATGCTCACCGTAGCTTCACTTAGAAAATTTGAGACGACTTAGAAATAGTAGAGCCGCACGCAAAACTAAATGGTAGAAGAAATAAGAGCGAGTTGCGGGCCAGGCCAAACCCACTAGGGTCCGGGGTGTAGAGGTATCAGGCCCAACCTCGTACATGCGCTCTGTTGGCGGGCCCAAGCCACCGAAACAGCCCACATTGTTTGTGCGGGACAATGGGCCCAGAAGACCTTATCACGTCAGGGTTTGTTATATGTAGCTACAGCGGTCGAAATCTGAAGCTGAAATCTGAAGATTGACGCTGTTGAGGCCTACACAAGGCAGTAGGTACTAACAACGACATATCAATCAATTCGGATTGTTAAGTGTATATATATTCTCTTTTTTTCTTTTGAGAAAAGAGAGAGCCATATTAATTGGGAGAAATACCAATACAAACGTTCGATCGAGATGTGCTGCCTGACACACTCAGGAGCAGAATTCTCTCCAGACAGCACAATGGAAATTTCTCCCAGCTAACCGAGCAGGTTCATGAGCAACCTTCTTCTTTACCTTTTGCACCCGCGCCTCAGGAAATGGGAGAAATGTAAAAGACTAAATAGACCTCATTCTCGTGTAGGAAGATGCAGGGCCAAGACCTCAAATCATATTCTTTGCAGGAATTGCATGAACTGGACATGTAGCTGGAGAGGAGCCTAAGCAGCTAGCATCCGTTTAAACAAGCTAGGCAAGCTAGCTAGCAAAACCCACATCTTAAGTTAATCTGTCATCTTGTGTGTGGCACCTTGAGTGCTTGATCAGTTTTACCAATATATAATGTTCTTATCCTGCCTTGGTCTCACAGCAAAAGAAGCTGACGGATAAAATTTCAGAGTCGAAAGAAAAGGTATATGCATGTCTCCTTGCAACCCGAGCTGATGCCTGACAAGAATCAGTATTCCAAATGAGATGCTGGCTCAGCACTGCATGTAACTGTACTTCCTTTAATCTTTGCAATTGTTTTTCTCCGGTCTATATTACGCAAAAAAAGGTTGATAGTAACTCAGATTATTGCCCTTAATATATGCAAGGACATTACACAGGAGACGATCTTCTTTGAGGGAGATTGCACTGCTCCGCGATCAGGCATAGTCACTAGCGGATTAATCTATTGCAAATGAAGTATTGTTTTTTTTTTTGTGAGTTCCATTGTCGTAGCTACGGACTAGATAGTAAAAAAAGGAGTCCCTGGTTCCTGTAATGCGAAGGGGGAGAAAACCCCGAGGTAAGGATGGAGAAACGATATCAATACGAGTAAAATGTGCCTTTTTAATTCTCAGTAATCCTCTTTCCTCCACAAAGGGGATGTGAGTCTATTTATAGTGTTACATCAAGAATATGAGATATTACAATACTACCCCTAAAAAGGACCATATGACTAGGGGCTTTATGGTCTTTGCACCCTCCTGGATGTAGTCTTGGTGCACAGTGGACCTTCATAAACCCTACTCACCACGCCTTTGCTTCTAGACCACGAGTAACCTTGACCCTCTTTGTTCGCTCCAGAGTGTGTTGCACACTTTATCCGAGGCTTATCTTGACAGCCTTTATGTATCCTTCGCTATGTACGAAGGAGTACTTGGTGCCTTTCGACTAGATCAAGGACTGATCAAGGAGTGACTTTACTTATAGTCTTCGTCAGGTTGGTGGGGCCGATGGGCCGTCTCTACGACAGTGATTGACGTGGGCTACATCCAATCAGGTCCAATTAATCGATTTGAGCCGGGGTACGGATGTTCAGACGGAGCTGGTCGTCAGAAGACGGCGAAAATATGTAGAGTGATTTACAGCGCGTTTGCGGAGAAATTGGTCCAATTAATGGACTTCCCAAGATTAGCAGTGATGGTTGCAGAGGAGGCGGAGGAGGACAACGACTATTGATATCAATTGATACGAATGGTACAAACATGTAAGTTTCTTCCCCTGCAGGACGCGCACTCCGAGAAAGAAGACTTAATTCAAAAGCATTTCCACGATCTGATGGCCAGGCCTGCCCTGCGCGTAACGGACCTCAACTGGGAGACCCTACACCCCCTGTCACAAGATTTACTCCCCCTGCAGGACGCCTTCACGGAGTCTGAAGTGCGCCTAGCTCTTGACCAACTTCCGGGAGACAAAGCCCCGGGGCCGGACGGTTTCTCTACTACTTTCTACAAATCGTCTTTGGTCTATCATTAAAGCGAGATGTCATGTCGGTTTTCCTGACTTTCACTCCTTAAGACGTCGCATTTTCACCTCCATATCGGCTAACATTGTGTTGATTCCGAAAAAGGAGGGTGCTGACAAAGTACAAGACTTTAGACCTATCAGTCTGATCCATGGGATTGGCAAGTGGATTGCTAAGACGCTTGCACGACGGCTGGCCCCGTATCTCAACAGCTTGGTCTCGAGAGCCCAGAGCGCCTTCATCAAAACAAGAAGCATTCATGACAACTTCCTCTACGTCCGTAACCTGATCACAAGACTCCACCGGTCCAAAACCCCTTCGCTCTTCTTCAAGCTAGACATTGCCAAGGCCTTCGACTCGGTTCGTTGGGACTACCTCACGGACACCTTAGCAAAAGAGGGTTCCCCCTCAAATGGACCAATTGGGTGGCAGCCCTCTTAAGGTCTGCCTCTTCGAAAGTCCTCCTTAATGGCATCCCTGGCAACGCGATCATCCATGGGAGAGGACTTCGGCAAGGAGATCCCCTTTCTCCTCTCCTCTTCATCCTGGCCATCGATCCCATTCAAAGCCTCCTGGAGGCAGCTACGGACTTGGGATACCTCGCTCCCTTGCGTGATCGTCTAGCCAGTTTCAGAACCTCCATCTATGCGGACGATACAGCCATTTTCATCAATCCTAACCCAACGGAAATCTCCATAACCACGCAGATCATCCTCAACTTCGGGCAGGCCACCGGCCTCCATACCAATTTCCAGAAAAGTACGGTGCTTCCTATCAGCTGTGACCACTTAGACCTTACCTCGGTCCTCCTGGACTGTCCGGCAATCCGCTCAACTTTCCCGACCAAGTATCTGGGACTTCCGCTCACCTTCAAAAGGCTTCGCAGAGTGGACTTCCAACCCCTCCTTGACAAGGTGGCAGGCAGGCTAGCAGGTTGGCAAGGGCGTCTCCTTTCTCCAGCAGGACGGGCCACCCTTGTTAAATCGGTTCTCACCTCAATCCCTATTTACTACCTCACAGTTTTCAAAATTCCCAAAGCAATCCTCACCACCCTTGAAAAAATTAGGCGGCGCTTCCTTTGGGCCGGACATGATAACCTCTCGGGTGCCAAGTGCAAAGTCAACTGGGTCAGAGTGTGCCGCCCAACCCACCTCGGCGGCCTAGGCATCATCGACCTTCGCATTCGCATGACAATAAGATTCTTGCTGGCTCTGGCAAGAATGGAAGAACCCCTCCAAACCCTGGGTCGGTATGGAAATCCCTGTTCATGACTCGGACCGGAATCTTTTTGCGGCAGCAACAAGGATTACCCTCGGGGACGGGAAAACAGCCAAATTCTGGTTCTCGCCGTGGTTATTTGGAGAGACCCCCAAAGACCTTGCTCCTAGCATTTTTGCTTCGTCTGCTCACAAAAACCAGACCGTGTTCTCGGCTTTACAGAATGGGCGATGGGTGCAGGACATCAATCTCAGGGCAGGGTTCTCTGCACTACACTTTGATCAATTTGTAACTCTCTGGACCAAAATCAACCAAATTCAACTACTCCAAGGCACCCCCGACGAGATCTCCTGGAAGCTTAGCCAGAGTGGTACCTACTCCTCGAGTTCCACCTACGCCTTATTTTTCTTGGGCTCCATAGCGACTAACTACAAAGCCTTAATCTGGCAATCCCAAGCCCCTCCAAAGGGAAAACTTTTTGCTTGGTTAGCAATTCAAAACAAGCTTTGGACCTCTGACAGGCTTGAAGTGAGGGGGTGGCCAAACCATAGCTTCTGCCCCCTCTGCAGACACACCCCGGAATCGATACTGCACCTCATCGCACTGTGTCGCTACTCTGGCCGCATTTGGAAGCTTATGGCGGATTGGTTGGGCACTGAAAGCCTCCAACCCTCCACCTGGCCCCGGTACACGAGCATCCAAGACTGGTGGACACACGTGGCAAAGGCGTCAGGCCCCTTCCGGAAGACCAGGACGACGATCATGATTTTAATCTCTTGGGAGCTTTGGAAGGAACGAAATACAAGAACTTTCAACAACAGAGCTTCAGCGCCCCTCGATCTTCTAGCCAAGATTAAGGAAGAGGGAAGAGCGTGGTTCCTTGCGGGGGCTAAATCTTTGGAGTGTTTCATTTCTCTGTAATTAGGCCTTGTTTCTCTTAAATTCTGACCCCTTTTGGTCACGCTCCTTCTTTATTAATATAACGGGCAATCCTCCTGCCGGTTTCATTCAAAAAAAAAATGTAAGTTTCTTCTCCCTCTCGATTGAAATGAGAGGAAATTAAGCAATCAGATTGGAAGTTATGACTAGTTGTTGCATTTTGGACTCAGTATGGTGCCTCTTTGTCACAACTTATCTTAGCTATTGGCTCTGTTAAGGTTGGGCTGAAATGGCTGGCGGAATATTGAGTTGTGAGTTTGTGACCAGAAGATGATGCTTTATGTACACGCAGTAGTCTTCAGTTTGACCAACAGACATGCTCTGCAGTTAGGATATAGTCATATAGCTAGCTCATATAGTCATATAACTAGCTCATATTAATCAAAAGGAATATAGAGATTTAATGAGGTTCAAAAAGCTACATATATTTTATATATAGTTAGTGGCACGAACTCCAGGTTGTGCTGTGCCAACAACTGAAACTGATAGACCTGTTGCTCAGACTCGTATCATATATATAGGAACAGCAATATGAAAAAGCCAAACACTTTTCAGCAGGGATATATACTGTATTTAATGACGACATCGAGTATGAAGGAACCCCATCCTATGATTCAGAAAGGAAGAAGAAGAAAAAAAAAACCAGAAACCAAATCAAGATGGCATCAACACGTACAATTAACACGAAGGGACAAAATTAAATTGGGAACAAAATGTATCTTGTTTGCAGACATATGTAATCCATGTATGTATGTATGTTTGAAATCTGGGATCACTGGAAGTTGTTGGATCCCTGGTAGCAAAGGCCGGTGGTCCATCCTGCGGGGATGGCGTCGTCGACGACGATGGTCTGCTGCGGCGAGCTGTAGCTGGTCATCTGGACGGCGAGGCCCTGCGCGTTGCCCAGTGCGGCGAACACCTGGTACGTGATCCCCCAGTTGTGCGCCGCGTGGGTCCAGGCGTCGCCGCCCGCACTCTTGACGGCCAGGTCGTAGACGTCGCCGCTGCCGGCGACGTTCATGACGTAGACGAGCAGCCAGTAGGGGTTCCCCTGCAGGCAGAACCTGACCCCCCCGGTCCTCTGGCACGGGACCCTGCGGAACTGGACGGGGATGATGCCGGCGACTCTGGCAGCGAGCTTGAGGAAGGACGGGGTGGCCATGTCGAAGTGCTGGCGCGGCGGGTTGCACCATCCGCCGTTGTCGGAGAGGAGGTACCAGTTGGGCGGGCAGAGGTTGGTGCCGGTGACGACGACGGTGGGCGAGCCCGGGTTGCACCAGGGCGACTTGACGCAGCGGAGCTCGTAGCACTGGCCGCAGCCGTTGCCGTCGGCGAAGAGCGGCGTGCTCAGCGCCGCCGTGTTGGTGGAATAGAGCGACAGGATGTCGTTGGCGGCGAAGCCGCACGCACCGCCTGCGAGCATGCACAGGCACAGCACGTACAAATGAAATCGACCGTGGACAGCACGTGTGTACTACGTAGTACATATGTACGTACCGAAGTCTGCGCCGAGGCCGGAGGGGTCGCCGTAGAAGGTGGCGCTGCCGTCGTGCCAGTCGGAGGTCTTGAAGGCGCCGCCGGGTGCAGCAGCGGGCTGCTGTGTTTGGTAGTAGTAGTAATTGTACTCCGCGCTCACCACCTGAGCCGCCGCCATCATCACCGCCGCCGCGACGATGGCCGGGACCCTCGCCATGATCGATCGATGTACAAGCAAGCCGCAGTTCATTGATGGTTCGAGCTCGCCGGCCGGTCGATCGCTCGCTGTGCCGTTGCACCGTACGTCGCGACGAATGAACGTTTATAGGGTACGTACGTTGCCATATATGAGTTGCTACCACGTAGTAGTATGTTTCGACCAGCGAGCGTTGACAATGAAACGAGTTTGCACGATAGAGTTGGGCTCAAGCTTCTTCTTCTTCTTCTTCTTCTACATGCTACCCACGCATGATATACGGGATATCTTTCCAATCCATCGATCATATTAGTTTTCTTGCCGGCCTTTCCTTTTATTTGTACCTCACTTATTTTTCAAATAATAATATAATATATATGCTGGGTACGGGCTGCTGCGCGGCTGCTCATGGGCCAAAACAAGCCCAGTCTGCAGGATCCAAACATGGGCTTGGGCGGGGCCAATCTGGTCCAACCATTTTTGCAAGTCACGAGCAAAAGCCTCACGATAGCTACTTGCAGGGACCTCCCTAGATCTAGGTGGCCAAATGGCCGTGTCGGGCCGACGCCACAGCGCGACACTATTGGTCCAGCTCAGTCTAGGCATAGACCGACGTGGCGTGTCAAGTTTTGGTCGGCACCCGGGTCCAACATGCCTGACATGGCCCGAGCATGACTTGGCCTAGTTTCGCTCCGCGTCGTGCTCTGCTGCCGACGCCTGAAACACGATTAGCCCGTTTAGCATTGTTAGGCCCATGTAGGCACAACACGACCCATCAAAGCAATTATGCCCATTTAGGTATGATAACAGTTAGAATTTTTAAAAATTTAGCTGTTTTTAGCGGTTGGAGAGCATTGAAAATACCCCCAAAAAACTCTTTTTTTCCCCTGTAAATAGGCAGCATAACCCCCCTTCAGCCACCATCCAATATTCAATCTCTTCTCTGAATTTGGTTGTGCAAATTTAGATCCCTTTTGTGATAATTTGGCGAATTTTGAAAAGAGGTACAATACTATTTTTTAAAAATATTTTTATTGTTCTTATTTGTTATACTAAGATGAAATAAATAATAGTGTAATTTTCCATTTGGCCACCTCTAGATTTCCCCGTGACCACCTTAAGGCATGCTTGGATACATTGTGATAAGGTTGAATCCTTTCGGATTGATAGGGCATTTGAACTAGGATTGTGTCTAATCAGTCTCTATCCAAATAAGCCCTCGTTGAATCCGGTATGTTGGGCCAATCCACTAATATTAATTTCACACACTACCACAAAAATGCTAATACTAGGCGTCTCATCACAAAGTATTTACCAGAACCGTCAGTATTAAGTACAATCACAGATGGTTTTGGTTTAGCGACCGTCTGTGTTACTGGCTGTGCTAAAAACCGTATGCAAAGAGATAATATCACAGACGGTTCATGTTGAAGACCGTCTGTGAAGTATCACAGATGATTCATGTTGAAGAACCGTTTGTGATATTACCAAATTCACAGACAGTTATTTATTGGAATCATCTGTAATGAGAAACGACTGGTTAGTCGATTCTGACCAGTTCCTCGGGATTGATATTTTAAAGTGGCCAAAGTTGATCTCCAACAGAAGAAAGCAGAATATATGTAATCCGGAGGCACCTTGGCTTGTATGTGTAACTACATTGTCTTTGATGTGTACCTTCCGATCAACAGGAGAAAGCAGAAGTACTTCACTTCATCGGAAGTTACAAATCATAGACAATGAAGTGTTCACCTGATCGTCAATTTGTTCTGTGCATTTTGTCTTACTAGAAGGGTATGGAGATGAGAACTTCAAGAAGAAATGGAAGTAAGAAAAGATGGGAAGTTTGTGAGTGATCTTTTTCTTAGTTCTGCCCTTTTGATGGTTATTTATATCACTACTAGAAATCCCCGTTTTCCCTACAGTTTAAAACATTCCCTAGTAGTGGAATTGTAATCCAAAGGAAAGTATCTATCCCTGAGGTGAGGTAAAAAAAACCTAGGGAACGAAATCGTTCCCTATTGTTTACATAAATTACTAGGGAAAGACTTGGAGAGAGAAATAGACTATGCCATGTTAGCGCCATGGTGGCAACTTTCCCTGCTCGAATGGATAAAACCGTAGGGAATGTATTTTTTGTTTTTGCCTCTATTTTTTTTTGTTGCGCGCTACTTTTTTCATGTGCCATTTTTTTTTGCTACGCTACTTTTTTTAGGCGCCAATTTTTTTCTACCCGCTACTTTTTTAGGCACCATTTTGTTTTCTACGCACTACTTTTTTTTTGTTTTGGCGGCAGGACAGTCTTTTTCTGCGCTTACTTGCCTCCTGCCCTACCCAAACTCCCCTTCGCCCATAGCAGCCGCCGCCCACGCACCGCCCCTGCCCCGAGCAATGCCAGCCCCTCCCCTCCTCCTCCCCCGAGCCACTTGTCCCTCCTCCTCCCCCGACTCGCTTGCTCCTCCTCTTCGTTCTCCTTGAAGTCGCCGCCGCCGCCCCACTCCCCTTCTTCTTCTCCTCCCCCGAGCCGTCGTTGTTGACCCCAACGCCGCCCCCAGCAGATCCCTCCACCTCGTCCTCCTTATCTGAGCCGCCCCTCTCCCCCCTAAAAGCTAAACCTAGACGCTTAGCCGTCGGCCTCTACTGCGTCCCGCCACCACCGGTCGGTCCCTCTCGCCGCTGCTCCTCACTCCCGGTCTCGCTGGTGCCGCAACTCCGCCTCCTCACTCCGGCCCAGCGCCGTCGATCCTCTCCTCACTCTGGTGTCACCGCCGCTCGTAGCTGGTAACATTTCCTTTTCTGCCATCTTGCATTTGTGCTGCGCTAGTGATTTTTAATCTTCTCGCTGCCGTCACAACTCTGCCTCCTCACTTCAGCCGGCGTCATCGATCCTCTCCTCACTCTGGTGTCGCCGCCGCTCGCAACTGGTAACATTTCCTTTTCTGTCATCTTGTAATTGTGCTGTGCTAGTGATTTTTAATCTCTAGTGCTGTGAGAAATAGCAAAGTGATAATTGTGGATTTGGATTGAATTGCTCTAAGGTGATTGCTGTCAAACAATGAATTTGAAATGGTAACTAGTATCAGACTTGAGTTAAACTCGAATTGCTTACTGTTGTCCTTGTGTTTCTGTCAGTATCGTGTTCTACTCTATCATTTTGACTTTTGATATTTTTCGGCTGAGACTAGGCAGAACTTGATCATCTATTGTGCGTTGTGTTTTTACTGGTACTCTACTTGCAAATTGTATTAAGTGTTAAGGTTGTGGCCTTATATACTATATCAGATGTTCAATTCTCTATTTGCCATAAGTTTAAAATGCTGGAATAGTTTCTTTGTGGTCTGTTGATCTCAAGAACCTTTTGTTGACTGAAAAGTTTAACTTGTTGTCCTGAGATAGTCCTTGACATTCAGTGAGGCATTAATATTTTAGATCAAAGTCTGATTTTGTTTTATCGTATTCATTTGATGAAGAATATTAACATAAGTGTTGTGTTGGCCAAGATTATATCTTGTTCAACTAGCCTTTTGAGAGCGATATTTAAACAAATTAATCTGAGCTTTATGTTGATTCTATTTGTACCTTTTTTGGGTATTTGGAGCATACTGTTCTTTTTAAGTGACATAGATGATTTTCATGCTCATATCTCTATTGTGTTATTTAATTGGTTTTGGAACTATGCTTTATTCATAATTATTTATGCTGGGATTAAATCTGCAATTTTGCTAAAACTGCACTGTATTCAACAATCCAGAAAACCTTTTGTTTGTGTTCATATGTCACTTTCTGTTGGATAGGTCTCTGTATGTTTTTGTTTGTGTTCTCCAACGCTCACTACTACATAAAAGATATTCATAGACGGTTCAAAAACGTTATCGCAGACGGTTTCATGAGTCGTTTGAGATTATGGGTCAGTGATGACATGAGGTCATCACAGACGGTTTTCAACCGTCTGTGATGCATACTTTCACAGACGGTTATTATCTGAGAACCGTCTGTGATAAGTATATATCACAGACGGTTTGTGGCTGAAATAGTCTGTGATGGCTTTTCTCTATAAAGCCTCAAGCAGTGGCTGCTTGTGCCATTAAATCTGGCATCATATATATATATTATATATATTGTTCGTAGTCTCTCAGCCACTTTGGGGGGATCGTCCACGTAACATGAGAAGGATGAGACAGTAGCCACAGGCAACCCCATTGAGCCCCTGCAAGTTTAAAACATATGGATGCCAAGAGAGCGTCAGGACATCCAATTACCACGAATAAGTACGAATAGTGCTGGACTAGGCATATTTAGAATATAAATAAGTATTTGAATAATGTATGGATATTTAGAAGAAAAAACAATAAATTCAGTACCCCTAGTGCTCATGCTAAATATTAGGGGATGATTTTGAATTAGCAATAGGAAAATCATATTTATATAAAAATGTTCCCTAGGGTATACAAGAAATAATGTAGGAAATTTGTTAATTTCTTTCCCTAGGCTGGCAGAAAGGGAACGTAGGGAAATATATTTTCCACGTCAGATGACAATGCCACGTGGACGAGATTTCCCTACCGTTTAAAATCCTAGGGAACGATTCTTTCCCAAGGTTTTTCCAAAAAAAAACCATAGGGAACATTTTCTTTCCCCACATTCTTTCCCCTAGTAGTCGTTCCCTACGAATGCCACTAGGGAAACCAATTCCCTACAGTTTTGGGCATGTCCCCTAGTATATTACTCACTAGGGAAAATAGGGATTTCTAGTAGTGTATAGGCTAACAACTTGTGGCAAGATTAAACGAATAAAGACGGAAGTCCGACAGATAGGATTTATTAGAATCTGCTCCTAATAAATTGTTGGTAACCAAAGCATCACCGTCTTTTCAAGAATTGTTTTTCATAAATACAGACGTCACAGATGGTTTTTAAATATAACCATTTGTGATAATTCAATGTTTCGGCTCCCGCACGATGCGTCTCTTCGTCTCGCGCACCGACGTTATCATGCGTCTCTTCGTATCGCGATCGCGTCTCTTCATCTCGCGTGCCGGCGTTACTCCTTGTTTTATAAGAACGATCATCACGCATCATGGTGAGGACGCACGATATTGATCAATACGTACGCATCTAGCTGTAGTACTGTCGATCGTGCGAAATGGTGAGCACGCGGAGCATGACGGCGAGGACCAAGGCAAGGTGGTCAGTGATCGCCGTTGCTCTTCCTCACGAAGTTGTCGTCGATATCGTCGGTTGTGTGGCTGCGAGCTCTCCTCAGCCCATGACTGACCTCTGCAGCCTACAAGCCACATGCAAGGCCATGTATAAGGCGTCCAAGGAGCGCGTCGTGGGGAGGCGTGTGGCACCGGAGCAGGAGGAGGCGATGAAGTGGCTGGACAACGAATGCTATCTCACTGTCGTCAACAACCTGGCCGACGCCGGCAACCCGAAGACTTGCTTCATCGTCGACCTCACGCTCGTTTTCGCACACTAGGACATGCAGTGCGGCCTTGTGTGCCTCGACCGAGTGGCCATCGCCGGCCACCAGGCCGTGGCCTACGTGCTCGGCCTCCTCCTCTACACGGCCGGCGAGGTGCCCGACGTTGGGAAGCACTACATCAGCTATGTCAAGGGCAAACCGGCCAACGGAGAGTGTGAGACGACCAAGAGGATCAACCGGGAGTGCAGGCGGTGTCGGAGGCTCGCTACGGACACGGTCAGTAATGCGACATGGAAGATGGCCGGGCCGTATGGCCGGGTGTTGGCGGTGCCAGAGGACGACCACCGTTGCACGAGCGCCGGCTACGGCGTGAATGTAGGGTGGGACGACTACGTCGTCTTCTGCAGCGACGAATGTAGGATTAGGCATGAGTACGCCAAGTTCTTTGCACAAGTGTAATTGAACTACTTGTCGTAAAATTAGCGATTTTAGCATAGTTTTAGCAAATATTCAAACGTAATTCCTCACCATTTTTTGTCAATATTATTCACTGATTAAATATGACAACTACAAATTAGACTTTGAGCTCAAACTAATGCTTTACTAATATGTGAATGTGTCATATGTTCTAAATTTGTATTTATGTATATTACCATAGACGGTTATTTATTGGAACCGTCTGTGATGTGTATTTATCACAAATGGTTCTACTTTAGAGCCGTCTGTGATGTCCAACCCTATTTATATTTGGACTCTAGGGTTTGCTCGCGCCCTTACTCAAGCGATTAAGTTTCATCGCGGCGCGCTAGGGTTCGGGCTCCCACATCTTCTCGAGCCCGGCATTGTTGTCCTTAACGCCGCCTCCTCCTCGAGCCCGGTGTGCCTCCTCCCTCGAGCCCGCTGTCTCCTCCCCGAGCACTAGCCGCCGCCTCCCCGACCATGACGCCCCTCCTTTCCCGAGCTCGGCGCGCCTCCTCCTCTCGCTGAGAGACGTCGCCGCCTTCCTCGATGGTGCCTCCTCTTTGAGCCTGACGTGCCTCCTTCCCTGAGCCCGCCTCCTCCTCTAGCCCGGCGTGCCTCCTCTCTTGCTCTGAGGTGCACTCGGGCAGTGCATCCTTGGTGGTTCTTGCCATCCCTTCATGAGTTGTTTCTGTTTCTCAAAATTGATTTACTTTACTAAGTGTGTTGTGCTAATTGTATTTCAATCTGTCTTGACTAGCAATGGGAGATTTGATATTGTGTTAGGCTCTGGTAATTGCTTGATAAGGATAATTGCCATATTATGAAATTGATGTGATAGCAATTCAGACTTGGGCTATTTGGATTGCTTCTCATTGTCAGTTTGTACTAAGCAGCTAGTTCTGATATTTATTTTGTTTTCAGTTGAAACTAGACAGAATTTGTGTTCTGTACTTTTGCTAGTTTACTGATAGCAGATTGGCTATTTTATTGAGATTAGTGATTCTGTTCGCTATTTGAGATTAGTGATTTTGTTCAGTTTTCATTTAGCTGATTACTAATTGGCTAATATGATAATAGAGCATTTCTGCACACTGTTAGTTGAATGACCTTGTGATGACTGAAAGTATAAAACTTCTATTTTAGAAGTTATTTCTTGACATTCCAGTGAAGCGTTATTTGAGCTCAAAATTTTGATTTATTGCTATCACATTTAATTGATATGGGAATTGTTGGCTCCGGCCAAGGATCAAACTCACGTGAAAAGATGAACTTAACACTCACAGGAACACTTGGAACAAACACACAGGAGAGCACAAGTTTTTGCGGGCGACGCGCTTTTTTGGCTTTTCTCTGTTGTTGATCACTCATTGAACCAACAGGATACACGGCTAAAATAGCCTTGCTCACATGCATCTGAGCAACCATCTTGCCGGGTCTCATCGCGACTTCGCATGTATCCATGACCGAGCCACGAACTCATATCTTTGACGTCGCCGCATAAACGGTCCACTAACTCGACCTCAAGCCACGCCTCCAAGCGTGCCCAACTAACATCAAGCAGACTAATACTACTCTGCAGTATACACGCAACACATGCAACTCCTAGAAGCTAGCTAACAACCCGTGAAGACGCACTCCGCTATCATGTGCAACACCGCACATTCTAACTTGCTAACTAGCTTTGTTATTGACCAACTAATGTGACTAACACATCTATCCTATATGCGACATTACGTACATGACACATGCATGAATTAAAGAAACACATACAAATCAAGATTAGTGCTAACATATTTCCCCCTAATCTTGACTTGCGTACTCTATGCATCATCACAGGAGACATGGCTCGTCGTCCGCCGTCGCGAGCAAAGCATGTTCCTTCTTCGGTTTGCGGCACTCGTTAGCAAAGTGCCCACGAACTCCGCAGTTGTAGCACTTGCCTTTCTTGCCATTCGACTTGCGCTCGCTATTGTCGGAGTCGCCGTGCGTCGTCATCGTCGTCGCAGCCCACGCCGCCATTGCGCCACCAGCAGACCTTGCGTGACCACCACCACGGTTGTGGTTCTTCTTTTCTTTGAGTGAGAGACTCTCCCATCGCGGTATGCGTGTGAGCAACAAATGCTCACCCTTCTGTTCACGTCGCCGGCCCTTCAAGGATTCCTCATATGCCCTTAAGCGCCCGATCGCCTCCGCCACGGACATCTTCGACACATCGCCCCATTGCTCGATGGTGCCAACAATTTGAAGAAACTTATCAGGGACAGCACTGAAAAGCTTCTCCACAACAGCACTGTCCTTCACCTTGGCTCCAAGAGAACGCATCTCCCCCACCATTGTGGTGAGCTTCGGTGAGAATTCCGCAATAGTTTCGGAATCCTCCATGCACAAGCGATCAAATTGCCTCTTCAATGTTTGTAGTCGCGCCTTCTTGACTCGATCTTCGCCGACATTCATCTTCTCAATGGCCTCCCAAGCTTCCTTCGCCGTGTCTTTGTCGCGATAGCCATCATCACTAAGCATCCCAAGACAACTTGAGAGATGGCGGTGAGAGCTTCAATGTCCTTCTCTTCTCCACCCGACGACCCTTCGCCCTTGATTGCCGCCACACACCAAGATGGCGTGGGATGATCTTCATCTTTACGGCCCACACGGCGTAGTTCGTGTCGCTTCGGATTGGATAATGCATGGCGACAACCTTACTCTATTTGGTCGTGCCGCCACCACGGCGCCACCATGATCACCGAGCCCGCCACTCCTTGGTGTTTTGTCCGCGACTAAATCACGCTCCATCACCTCGCTCGATACCAATTGTTGGCTCTATATATATATATATATATATATATATATATATATATATATATATATATATATATATATATATATATATATATATATATATATATATATATATATATATATACCATTGGTACTCCTAGGAGTATGTACTCCCTTTCAATATACCAATTAAATGACCATATTATACTTCTTTATCACTTTGGTATACTTAAATACCAATTATAAGATACTTCAATACGACTTGATTGAAACCTTTATTTTTGTTATATACCCTTTTTCATATATAAAAGAAGTATATACACAAATTTTGATATAACAAGTGGATTTTAATGTAATTTTTCGTGGAATTCACTTTGGGGTATCTTATAATCATATGCTCACATTGATAAAGAGGTATCATCATACGATTTTAATGGTATATGAGATGTGGGAGTACGTACTCCCAGAAGTACCATACCATTTTTCACACACACACACACACGGATATATATATAGGCCTAAATTCAGTTAGCTAAATAGCTCACTCGTTGGGCGTTCATCCTAAACGTGCAGGTGAACCACAGCCTACTTCATCGAATTTGACACACTGGAGTGTGTGATTTGCTTCATGCCAATCCTCCAAGTGCTTGTAGAATCCTCCTAAATCACGGCCTCATAAGTAATAGTAGTAGAACTGAACTTGAAGTTATTAATTACAAGAACTGGAGTGTGTGATTTGCTTCATCTCCTCTTCAACCATTCCTCGCGCTCGGCTTGTAATTAAAAAACTGTCTGTGATGACCTCATATCATCACAAACACATAAATTCAAACGGTTCAAAAACCATTTATGATGACGTTCTGGAGCCATCTGTGATGACCCTCTCTGTAGTAGTGAAAGGCACAAGCAGCCACTGCTTGGAGATTTTATAGAGAAGAGACTATCACAGACAGTTCCTTAGAGAAAATCGTCTGTGATACATCAGCTATTACATACGGTTTCATCTACAAACTGTCTGTGATAGTCAACTATCACAGACGATTCTGAGTTAATAACCGCCTATGATAGTATGCATCACAGACGGTTCGAAAACCGTCTGTGATGACTTTATGTCATTACTGATCCATAAACTCAGACGGCTCATGAAACCGTCTGTGATGACGTTTTTTAACAGTCTGTGATGACATTTTCTGTAGTAGTGACACTCAATAAATTTTAGAAACTATTTTTTCTCGGAACACGCAAAATACTTGCACTTCCCCAATGTGGTCGCCACCAATCCACCTCCCAGCCGCAATGACTCTTTGCTGCATTGTGCGTCTAGTGGTAATGATCTATGATGTCTTACTTGCATATCTTCATGGTTTATGTCATGGATTTTTGAATTATGCACTAGTGTAGCCTACTTGTATCCCTACAACATCGTCACATGCTCTCTTTCCCCTCCGCCACCGTCCGGGAGCCGGCGCCATCCGTCGCGCCAGAGGGAAAACCCTAACCCTAATTTCTTTATTTCCCGATTTCTAATCGAGTAGAATTTCTTCGAGACTGGCTCGAAATTCTTTTGGCTATTGCTCAAAGATAGACTTAACACTAGAAATCTTTTGCGAAGGAAGTCTTGCCAGGTGGAGGATTATACGTGCATCTTATGCGACCAAGGAGTGGAGGAAACCCTACAACACCGTTTTGGATTTGCCCTTTTGTTCAGGCCTGCTAGAACTGTGTTTGTCTTCAGCGTTTGCCTCTAAGCTCGACTCATCAAGCAATTCCTCATCTGAAATTCAGGATCCAGCAACCCTTTTTCATGGAGATTATAGGATTATAGTGCTGACATCTTGAGCCATTTGGATAACAAGGAATAGCATAATTTTCAATCAAATTGATCTAAGCTTTGAAGATTGGCGCAGCACTTTCACCCGAGTTTTTGCCCATGTTATCCTTAGGGCAAAGAAAAACTAGGCATTTCGGCATATGGCTTAACAACTTAAGTTAGTTGGGATCCTCTTTGTGTATGTTTTAAGCTTTTGTTTTCGTAAACCTTTTTTTGTTCGATAGTAGGATCCTTTCCAACTGTTTCTCGTCAAAAAAATCGCGCGTGCGTGCGTGCGTGCGTGCTGATCAAGTTCACTGCCTACCAATCGCAAACTGACAACATCCAGGTACGTTCGTGCAGGCCGTGCAGTTGCACCTTCACATCATGCCACCCCACCGCCCCAACCAGCCAACCTTGCTTCCTGCATTGCTTGCGGGGCCATGCTAAACTCTGACTATTAATCTTATATACTATTATACTCGTAAAATGCTGTGGTAGTATAATATTATGGAGTATTTATTACGGCGAATCTCACAATACCATTTTAATAGATCAATCTAGATATTTATAAAAATATTATTAATCAGTTATTAACAACCGGCCGGTCAAAGTCAAGTGCGACAAGGATAGATAATGTGTTTATATTATAGCACCGAGATTCTTAAGTAGGTACTGATGCTTAACGGGTGATTATTTATGTAACTGTATTTAATTGCCAGATAATACAACATCAAAAGATGTTTTTGTATTGGAGGAAATGAACTTTCCATGAGTACTTTATGATATAACTATATTTTCTATCTTTAAGTATTTATATATTAACATCTTGCATCGTACATGCCTATGTACGTATACGCCGCTGGCTATATGAGTGGAGCGGGAATTGAACAAATGGTGGAGGTCGATCTGCACCCGGCCGGCCGGACTGGGATGAAACGTGGGCGGATTAAGGCCTCTCAACCTCTTTCGCGTCCGCTCAACGCTGCGACAGCGACCTTGTACAATCCTCGTACACATCGCATTATATGAATTGTTGAGTTAGCTAGCTAGAGCACTGAACTTTTTATCTAGATCGACTTGCCATTGCAACAAGCTAGCTAGTGCATGCTCAACGCGATCGATCCTAATATAATTTACTTCCCCGTCATCAAGATTAATTCTCACTCTAAGCTCGACCCATCTTGAATCATGCTGGTTAACTGTCTGACGATCGATATGTTACTACTTCATTGGAGCCTATTTGGAATCGATGAGTGCACGTTGTGGTGTGCTGCATAATCTAGGTAATTAGTTACATATAACCTCTATTGATTTAGTAAAGTGTTTTCTGATGTTGCTCTAAATTATATCATATTAGGTTAAATAATTAGTATACCCAAGAGTTTATATGTAGCAGTAGTAAACGTTAAAAGCGATTTTCAAAAACCACGCCTCGCGTCGTCCCCCTCGGGCGACTCCCTTGCGCCGCCTAGCACCCCGCCTCGCCGCGCCCTTGGCATTGCCGCCATCGTCGTCTGCCCGTGGCGTGTCCCTCTCTCTCTTCCTTCTCTCTCTCTCCTCCTCCTCCTCCTTTGGCGGGTTTCTCCATCGTGAGGTGCTCACGGTCATCACGCCTCGCCGGATCCGCTGCTGGCCGGATCAGACCTCCATGGCCGGATCTGTGACACAGTGGCGGCTTCGCCGTAGATCCACGCCTCTCCGGTCTTCTGGCGCGATGGTGGTCGGCGGCGCGTCGCCGGCGCCGGATCGGCGCCGCCTCGCTCTGAGCCTGGCGGCGTTGCCATTGTAGCCGCTTCTTCGTGGCGTCAATGGTGGCGTCGGTGAAATGCGGCAAATCTGGGTCCTCCGGCGGCAGCTTCGCCCGGCAATTGGCGGCTTATTGGATGGCAAAGCGGACTCCGTCGGCGACAGCGCCCGGCTCCATCGGCCTCGGCGAGTTCACCGCTCTCATCGCCATCGAGGCGGCCGCGGTTGAGAGGACCTCTACCCGACGACAGGGTCGACGGCGACGGCGGCAAGCGGCACCTCACGCCAGAGCTTCGTGTGCGTGCTCGCGGCCTCGGGAGTCGGCGATCGTCGCTTGCCGGCGTTGCGGTCGCGACACGATGTGGAGTCTGCCGCCGGTGTGCGCCGGTGGTGGTTCGCGGTGCGGCACGTTCGTTTGCGTCGGTCTTGCTGTTGCCGTCTTTGGTCATTGGCGAGGTTGTTTGGCTGTTCCTCCTTCATGCGGAGTTTCGGGGCTCGGGCTGAAATAAAGCTCTGCCGCTTCTTTGGTGCAAAGGTCGTTGAGCGCCTCGGCGCCATTCCTCCTAGAGGCGACACTTCGCATCTCCACCCTTGTTGCTACTCGGTGAAAACCCCGTCCGGGTGTCCGGACGGGCGGCAACGACCTTGTGGTCGTTCCTTCTGGCGTCGCTTGGAAGCCCCTTCTCTTCGTTTCTTTATGTAGGTTTACCCCGGCGTCCTCAATTCACGGCTCTTCTTTACGGTTTGGCGCTTCACGATAGCTTTCGTTCAATCGCGCTCTCAAGTGACGTCTTTGCACGACTTGTGTGACAAAGAGGAGGCGGCGTGGGGCTGGGCTCGGCCGACAGAGAGTGCGGCGTGGGGCTGAGCTCCGCCGACCGAAAGTTGTGTGTCGATGAGGAGGCGGCATGGGGCTGGGCTCCGCCGATAGAGGAAGCGGCGTGGGGCGGGGCTCCGTGATAGAGAGGTGTGGCGTGGGAGCAAGGCTCGCCGCCGTGTTGTTGGGTTGGTTGGTTAGCCTTGAGTTGAGTTAGGTTGGTCTTGCCTGTCTGTCTGGTTGTGCCTTTCGGTGTGAGTGTCGTTTTGTTCGAGTTGAGGTCGTTTTGTCGTCTCGGGGTTGGTTGCCGGTTTTCTCTCTGAAACCAAGTCATTAAGGTTTTGGTAGGTTTCATATAAAATGGTAGGTCTCTTCTTCTTTATATATATATGCTCAGTGGAGCTCTATTCAAAAAAAAAAAACATGCATGCGGCCCTTTATCTTTCTTAAGAAAACATAAACATATATAAGCATCATGCCTTTATGCATTGGTGCTTGCCTTTTTCTATGATACATATGTAGGAATAGTACTTATGCATCAAACAACAATATCATGTGCGTTAGATGGATGGATTACCTGGGACCTAGATAGGAATTGAAGTGGCCTACAGACACTATGTGATCATGGCACGGAGCAAAGTTACAAGGTTTCAATTAAGTCTGTCGTTGAATCCATATATATAGCTGCAGCTGCAGTGTTTTTTCTTTTTCTTTGAAGGATGCTGCAGTGTGTACTAATCAGCACATCTCCTGACCATGACGATATGACACAGTATGTGCCTAGTGCTGTGTAATGTGACGCTTGGAGCAGGTGCGTGTGTTTCGCCACATGCCAAACCCTATTTGGCAGGCAGGTCTTTTCATCTGTACCAATCATAGTACAACCATCGATGTATCCCAGCTCCAACTAACTTGTGGTCGTCTCGTCTCCAAACGAGATTTATTCACTCCAAGCACAGGGAGAAAAAGCTTGAAATTCACGCTGAACTAAATTACTGTATGAACATATATATATATATGTAGACGACTAGCTAATACTTGGGTTAAAGTAAAGGCAAGAGAGGGTGCAACAGGGAGTTAATTTCAGTGAGCATCAATTCGTTGGGGCGTACCTCAGGTCACATCAAAATCAATGTTGATGGTGCCTTCTTTGAGCAGACGGGCATGGCGGAATTGGCGTTGTAGCCAGAGATCAGATGATTTGGGCTAGCTGCTGCTTAGTTCGTGGCCTGTTTTAATCCACTGCCGGGTTGCTGAAGAAGCTGAGGCTGCTGCATGTTGCCAAGGTCTAATTCTTGCTGGACAGTGGCTGGATATATAAGCCGGTTATTCTTGAGACTGATTGCTCTTCCAAATCGCCCAATCGTTCTCGGTTGTATGTCTTAATCCAAGAAGCAATTCATGCGAGTCTGTCACTCCCGGGTGTGAAGTTTGTTCAGATCAGGAGAGAGCAAAATCAGGAGAGATCATGAGATAGCACAATTTGGTATGAAGTCGGGCCAATATGTGGTTTCTTTAGCACTAAGTTTCCCCTAATTTTATTAGACATTTTCTCTGTAATGGTTGTAATCCCCATGAGTAATCAATAAAGCTCTCAAGCTTCTTTGCAAAAAAAAAGAAGAAGAAGAAGAAGAAAAGAAGACTGGAAGAAAAATACTCTCTAAACATGTGTTCCCTGATTCGGCCTCGCCAGTGGATGACTCTCGCACACCATGACCACACACCTTTTGTACACATGCATATATAGGAAAAATTAACCGGGGCTTAAATAGATTAAAACGAAATCCCATTAAATTTGATATGTAGCCATTCGACCCATGTAATTATTTGTTAGAATTAATGGTGCACGATGCATTGCCAACTGGTTTCACTATTCCTTTTGGACGTGAATGCTGATGCTGACATGCTCGAAATTTTGCCGCACATTTTCCATTGCTCTAGCTCAAGTGCTCTACAGAGAGAATTGATGGGGCCGGCCAGTGCGATGCTTCTTGGTGAAATTAATGGCCAATTTCTTCTTCGCAGCTAATTCAATTAATTTGAGGAGTACTGTACTGCTCTTGACGAAATAATGGGGATGTGGTGTTGTTAATATTTCTTTTTCATTGCTCATGCTTTCTGTGTTAGTATTTCACTTCCTATATGAAGAAAGTAAGGCATATATATATACATGAAACATTGAGACATATATATAGTCCTGCATACACTACTGCAGAAATAAATCAGCAGCTGGTCTGGTCAGGACTCACTACAATATGGAGGGTATAAGCTAGCTACTAGCTTGGTACGTGTTAATTAAGTTATTTAAGTACATCAAAATTTAAGCAGTTCCATATCAATTTGCACTTATTATTAGTTACATGATGCTTTCGTATATATATATACATCAACGTTGGTAGGGACAAATTTCCTGTCACGTGCTTACAGAAAATTTTGACATAATTTCATTAGTGTACGTTGAACGTTCTTCCTTGTGTGCATGGGCCATACATACACTGATACATATCCTTTGGAATGACAACCAATCAAGAGAGAGAAACGGTGTCACACTCCAAGCTTGGACCACAAGAGGCAAGTAGCTGGAAGAGAACAGGTCCACTGAGAGATCGATGTGGAAAGCGAATAAATTCAGTGGAAAAATATGTGCAATAGTACCACAAGCAAACTTTGCAATTTAATGTAAACCTTGGAAATGCCTCCTTTTTAATTTCCCCAGCATTTTTTCTCAGGGATTGAAGCTAGCCAGCTCTATATATTCTGATTAACTAAAGGTCCATGATATCACCAAAAAGGAAAGAAGGAAAATTACTGTTCAAGTACCTTGCAATCAAAATATCAAATATGCAATGGTGCTAATTAAGCTAGGGCTTCCTTTCAAGTCATACTAGTACTAGTAGTTTTTATGAGGCAGCATGTACTAGAATTGCTAGGCCTTTGATCTTGCCAGTTGTGTTCGCTGATATGCTGTCTGTCTTGCAGTGAACAATAGCGTGGCTGGTCATTAGTTGGAGCAACTAATCTCTTCCTGCTGCCTTCACTCTTCCCTTAATTACTCCACCTCATGATGGAGATTTGTTCTAGAGAGAGAGAGAGGGTACCTCTACCTCTCCATGTCTTGCCGTCAGCTCATACTTTTCAGAATATTTACTCTCTCTCTCTTTCTGTGTCTCTCTGTCTGTCTGTCTGTCTCTGCGCCCTAGCCATTCTCAAAAGGAGCAGCAGTGACAACAGCTAAACCTGCCATGAGATCGAGGTAATAGGGATTAGTTTCTTGGCAGAGCTAGCAATTCAGGAGAAGAAGGTATAGCTCATTTTGTGTTGTTGGGAAGAGAGAGCTAGCAGTACAGACACGGGCATGGATATGGATGGACGGATGAAGGTGATGTCGATGCATATCCATACCTGATCCTAGGAGATCACATAAGTGCAGCATAAAGCAAAGGCCAACTCCAAAAGGGGGGGCATGCAGCAGCAAATAGGTAGCAATAGGGGTGTGGATTCCTACCAATGTTCTAATTAAGCCCACACATGTCCAATTAGCTAGCTACCTACCTTGAAATTCTCCTCGCTTTTCTTCTTGCTGCTGCTACTGTCTTGCATGCACAGTACATAGGACATACCATACCAATATACCACACCACACCATGCATGCATCTCGATCCTCTGAGCACTTCAGTTGCTACACAAAAAGCTATGATATGATGTAGAATTATAGATGCCTGCACTCCATCTTGCACCACGCAAACATAGTAGCATCTTTGCAAGTAGCTACTTCATTGGGAGGTGGTCGATGTACTAAAGCTAAAGCAAGAGAGAAATCACATCTCTCTCTCTCTCTCTCATAGAAACAAATTGGAGAGAGCTAGCGCGTCGATGATGGCCCATCAGCCCCACCTCCTCGACTTCTCGTCGCCTCCGAACCCCGCGATGGCGATGGAGGCGCCCCCGCCCTTCGACCACGGTCTCCTCGCCCTCCACGACGCCGGCACAGGCATGCAAGGAGGAGGAGGAGGCGTCCTCGCCGACACCACGTCGTCGTGGCCGCAAGTCTCCTTCTCTCTGTACAACACGGCCGGAGGATCACTGGTAGGCCATCGGCAGCAACCGTACACGGCGCCTCCGTCGGTGGCGCACAGCCTGCCGTCGACCATGCAGCACTTCCACCTCAGGAGCTCCAATTACCTGGGCCCTGTCAAGGAGCTGCTCGGTGAGTTTTGCAGCCTTGAAGGGGACTTGCACGCCATGAACAGCACCAGTAGAGCTCCGAAAGCCGGCAAGTGGGACGACGTGGAGGCCTCGTCGTCGTCTAGTCCATGGGCGAATTCATCTCTAAGCTCCATGGATCTCCTGGAGCTTGAGAGGAGGAAGGCCAGGCTCTTGTCCATGGTTGAAGAGGTAGCTACACATGTGTTGTTTCCTTACGTTCACTTGTTAATTGCTCCGATTTCTTTGCTAATTGTTACTCTATTACTAGTTTACCATAATTAGTTACCACTCGATCTCACTTTGCAACCTCTCACTTTCATGCAACCTTTTCTAGCTCTTGCAACTTTTGAGTTAGTCCTTCGTTAATAAGAGGCGGTCTATTGCATGGTTGCCTAAAATTCTCTTTAACTTTCCGTCAAATTCTCATCCATGGATCGAAATCCAACCACCTACATCACTCCCTCCCTTCATATATAACCCCACCCCAACCCAACCCTAACCCTAACCTCCACTCCCACCCCACCCCTCAAGAATGTTAGAAAGTCGACTGAAGCTTAAGCAATTTTCAGGCGACTGTGCATTAGCAATTCCATGCTAATAATTACCCTTTGAGGTTTTAATTTGGCAAGTACTCTTGTGACGTTTCCCGGAAGGAATCCATACAGCATGCATGTCGACATTGCCAGTAGTGGAGAGCTCGTGACACGGAACCACCATTATGTGCTTTCCGAAGCTTCTATTCTCACTCTCCTATCCACCTTTTCACCCTAGCTAGGCATCTTGTTATCTGGAGTAAGAAGCAACTTTTATTTGCCTCATCTTAATTCCCTTCTGGATTCCTGATTCCTGAGCTTTTCACTGTATTAATAAAGTACACTAACCTACGCAAATTCTGCAGTTTTTATCTTGGTCTCCTGTGCTTACCTTCGATATATATAAAAAAAATCCTTGTCTCTTGTGACAAACACACTACCCCTTTTTCTAGGCATAAGTACAATGATCATATACTCATGTATGCATGCATGAAGATGCCAATTCCCCCTGGTTAGAATGGTAGTAATAAAGTACTTATGCAGGCATTCGCCGTTCCAAATCCATTTACGTACGGTAAACCGTACCTAGAACTGAAGTACAAACTGATTGATGCTGCATATACTTCAAATCGAAGTGGGGGATCGTGTATACGTATAGCGATTAGCCCCTCAAATTAAGAGAAAAAAAAGTGGGAATTGCTATAAATCTGTCGACTGAAATTTTCTTGGAAATCAGTCAATTTATAGACTGTTGGATGCGCTTTGTGATTAGTGAGAGAGAGGGAGAGGCCGCCCGATGCGCTCTGTGATTAGTGAGAGAGAGTGAGAGAAGGTGAGAAGTGAGATTGGATTGGGGATATAGAGGGGGGTGATATCTAGGGTATTGAATCTCTATCTGATGGCTCAAAAAGTGACTGATTTTCGAGAAAAAATCAGTCGAATGTTGTATAGCTACTGCTACTTATTACAACTTTGTGTTACTCTTGTTGCCTAGCTTGATCCATGCGCTTCGATTTAATCTGTACTGTGTATGGATGAAGGTGGACAGGCGTTACCGTCGATACCGCGAGCAAATGAGGGCGGTGGAGCTGTCGTTCGAGGCGGTGGTCGGCGCCGGGGCGGCGCAGGTGTACACGAAGCTGGCGCTGCGGGCCATGTCGCGGCACTTCCGGTGCCTGAGGGATTCGCTGGTGGGGCAGATACGCGCGTTGAGGAAGGCGATGGGGAGAGGGACGCCGGCGGCGGCGGCGTGGCGGCGGTGGCGGGCGCGACCAAGGGGGACACGCCGAAGCTGAAGGTGCTGGACCAGTGCCTGAGGCAGCAGCGGGCGTTCCAGCAGTCCGGCACCATGGAGAGCTACCCGTGGCGGCCGCAGCGCGGCCTGCCGGAGCGCGCCGTCGCCATCCTCCGCGCCTGGCTCTTCGAGCACTTCCTCCACCCGTACGTACATCATCCCAGATAAAAATTAACTAGCATAGTGGGCTGCCCATTTGCGTGGCTAGATTAATTATATATCGTTCACATATTCAATATTGGTATTTATCGGTGTTGGTTGTTTGATTTCCCTTTTAATTATAAGTCAATTTTACTAATCAATTCTGTTTTTCGGCCTCAACCTCCAACAACAAGCCTAATGCTTGATTGGTCCATCTCAGTTGCTACCCCTTTCAATACAATACTCTATCACATAGTTATCTTCTAATCTTCTACTTCTCTCCAATTATTGCTTAATGCTGACCATTACGATATCAAGTGTGTTATACACGTGCAACCGTTGCCGATCCTACCGAGAACACTCGTTACCCTCTCTCTGGTTGCCCCGAGCCTATTCCCTATGGCTGCGTCATCTTTACTCCGAGCTCTTTGCTCTGCTTCTGTATGTTTGTGCTTCTATTCATCCGGATTTATTCATGTATATACACATGCATGTCATTATATGTGCTCAATGTCCTCTTCTCCCGTATCAGTCGCTTCTCTTCTTCGATATTGGCAAACTCAACATTGTGGGTTCTTCACTAATATTGACATGACCACTTTAGTCGCTGTGTAACGATACTAATAATCTTCTCGCTATCGCTATTCCGAGTTATAATTATTTAGGGATTTTACTTTGAAATTTGTATCGAAATCAAATCATTCCTAATTACATTTATTTAGGGATTTTTCTAATTCATATGGAAATAAAATTGCTTATTTTATTTTATTTTTATTCCGAATTTCAGTTCCTTTTTGTTGAAACTTGTTTACAGATCCAATTGTTATTTTTTTATTGTACTTGACATGAACTTTATCTTTTAATCTAGACTATTATAATCTAAACCCATCACAATCGATGTTGTGCATCTTTCTCTTTTTCACCGATTAACATGGGGATTTGTAGCCCTCGAGAATGAACATGGTTGCTTCTTTTTCTATCGCTTTAATAATATAATAGATAGATTTCAGTTCCTGTTTGTTGAAACTTGTATACAAATCCAATTGCTAATTTTTTTTTATTGTACTTGACATGGACTCTATCTTTTAATCTAGATCGTTATAATATAAACCCATCACAATCAATATTGTAGATCTTTCTCTTTTTCACCGATTAACATGGGGATTTCTAGCCATTGAGAGTGAACGTAGTAGCTTATTTTCTATCGTTTTAATAATATAATAGATTTCAGTTCCTTTTTGTTGAAACTTGTATACAAATCCAATTGCTATTTTTTTAATTGTACTTGACATGGACTCTATCTTTTAATTTAGACCGTTATAATATAAACCCATCACAATCGATGTTGTAGATCTTTCTCTTTTTACCGATTAACATGGGGATTTTTAACCCTTGAGAACAAATGTAGTGGCTTCTTTTTCTATCGCTTTAATAATATAATAGATAGATAGATAGATAGATAGATAGATAGATAGATCCAATCCAACATTTCCATGTTGTGGCTCTCATTACAACGAACAGATTAAGTAGTACTGCTTGTGAGAAATTAAATAGCTGTTATATATTATGACCGGCGAGGGCAAACAAATTTACGCAAAATTGATGAAATTGACAGGTACCCAAATGATGTAGACAAGCACATTTTGGCGCGCCAAACCGGTTTATCAAGAAGCCAGGTACGTACGTAGTTTGAAATCCATATCATGCATATGTGCGAGAAGCCATCAGCCATACATATTCACTTCCATTTCCATTGTACTTGTTTTCTTGATCAGTTATTATTCAACCACCACGTACATCTTAAATTCTTATTACACACACACAAATTAACAATCTCTCCGATTAAAAAAAGAAGACAAAATAGGTTTGTATTTACAAGTTTTGCTTATCCAGGTTTCGAATTGGTTCATCAACGCAAGGGTGAGGCTGTGGAAGCCAATGATAGAGGACATGTACACGGAAGAAACGAAGCAATCAGATGGAAACCAAAACCCTAGCGGCGGCGGCGGACCTGATCATAAGAACACAACAGCATTGACAGAAACCCTAGGAGAGAGCCACCATCGCACTGGAAACCCTAACTCCTTTGTTCCAGCCATTGTGGCTGACGGCGATGGCCATTTCCATAGTTATCCAAGCTTGCATGGCGGCGGCGCTGTGTCGCTAACTCTAGGGCTCCAACAGCAACCGTTTGCATCGTCGATGATGCAGCAGCGATCACTCATGCTGGAAGAGGAGGAGGAAGATGCAGTGCTACCTTATAGGAACCTAATGGGGTCTCAGTTGCTGCGTGATTTGGCCGGGTAGGAGAGCGTACGTGCCTGCATGTGTACGTAATTAAGGAGAGGTAAACGTACATTATTTCATGACGAAATGGTATGTAGATGAATAAAGACGTATATACGTGCTAGTTGATTTGCTTGTACTGCATGTAAAACCATTAATTAATTTGAATCTGTTTCAGAACCGTATATATATATTCCTCGTGTTGTCATTTAAATGCCTACGTACGTATGTCAAGTTACTTTCACTCGATCCTTGAGCCGTTGAAGGTGTTGAACCGTATATATATGCGCTCTAATTCTTCTTCATGCGTCTCACTGTGTTGTTATCACTCGAAATTGGGTTGATTTTTGGACGAGAAAGCACTAATTAAAGGGGATGAAATTGTACTTACTGCAAGCAGTGTGAACATTGGAGTATTATTTATTTTATTTCGGCTTTTTCGTGCACGGCCCATTCGTGTATGGCCCACAAGACATGTGTTAGGATGGGAAAACACATGTACCCGTCCACCCATTTGCACGGCCCATGCAAAACACAAAGAAACACTCGAGTTCCCTATATTATTTTAGTTATATATTTTGTCATGTTTAGCTAATTATATGTGCTTGATTACATAACTGACTTAAGGTAAATTAGAGTCCTCCCAAAAGGGCTCTTCCTACCAAAACCAAGACTACTAGGGGTTCTAACAACAATAGTCCAGAGAGGAGGCGGCGACAACGCTGATGCAACCGCACAGCGAAGGGGTCGGGCCCTCTGTCGGCGAGGAAGGATGCAGCTAGAAGGTTTCACCTCCTTCCATTTCCATGTTCAACTCTCAGATAAGTAACCTCCCCTTCCTATTCTTGCTCCTCCATAGCTACTCGTCCAGTTAGTATTGTTCAGGTTGTCTCTCCGGCCCCCCTCGGGGGCTCTCTTTCTTGCTGTTTTAGGCTCAGCGGCCGCTGCCTTTTTGTTTTTGTTTTTGTTTTTGTTTTTTTTTGCTCTTTGGTTAGCCATGGTCCGATCTCCAAGCTTGCATCCTCGTGCCCCACGAGTTCTTGACAATAATGCGTGAGTCTTAAATTCTTGATCAGGGAATAGCAAGATATTTTCACAGAGGATTTGGATTCTCGGAATCCGGGTCCGACATGCTTCCAAGTTTAGATTATAAAAACACAAGTTATTCCAGAAGTTCCTTATAAATACCTGAAGATACAGGAGGCAACATCATCTACGACAGTATCTTTTCCTATTTACTTGCAACATTGTCAAACATCATAGAAATGCTAAATCTGGAAGCATGTAACCAGCATATTTACATGGTATTCATGAAGTATGAAAGCGCATATACATAACACATAAATTCGGTAACACGAGCTACAGACGCATATGAACTAAACCAGAACAAGAGGCATGCATTTATTCAATCTTTGTGTATGTGTATGAATATGTGGCACTACTCAGTGGGGTAGGAAGGTTCCATGGCAAGGCCACACATGCCCTTCTTGTCAGAAATGTCCTTCTCCATTCTCAAGTACCCATTCTCGCCCCATGTCGTGCCCCACGAGTTCTTCATCAACCAATACTTGGTGCCATCGCTGGCCTTACCATAACCAATGGCTGCAATCCCATGGTCCAGGTCAGTGCCGCAGGAGCCGGTCATCACGCCACCTGAGTAGAATTGGAACGTCATGTCGCCTCCGTCCACGGCCACTGACACGGGTTGGTTTGCCACCGCCTTCATGAGGGCACCCTCGTTATTGGCCGGCACATCCTCGTAGCCCTTGATGGTCGCGGCGCTCTTGGATCCACCCTTGCACTTGCCGTCTTGTGCCGTGTATGGGTAGTTGGACTCGGTGGTGAGGCCGCTGTTCTTGATGATGAACTTGAAGGCGTCGTCCATGAGCCCGCCCTCGCAGCCCTGGTCCTCACCATGGACGTCACAGTTCACCAGCTCTTGCTCCGACAGTGAGATAAGCTTGCCAGTGCTCAGCTTGACGATGCCCTCCGTGGCAGCCACAGCAGAAAAGGCCCAGCAGCAGCCTGAAATTAATTGTGTTGTGACAGATGCACAGCACCATCCTCACAGATAAGGTTGACACATACATGCAGTGCAGCAGTATATATACTAAATGTACTTACCACATTGGCCCTGATCCTTGATGGGAGTGACGGCGCCCTTCGTCCTCCAGTCCACAGTTGCCGGAAGTGCATCAAGGCTAAGATTTTCGTACCTGAATCCGGTAGGAACCCTGACTGCGTTAGGATTGAAGCCCTTGTTATTCTTGGTTGCTCTGAACTCCTCGTTGGTGAGGTCGGCGAATTGGTTGACGCCGAGCCAGAACTTGTGGTTCCCGGCGTTGAACGACTCGATGAAGGCGGCGTTGGCCTTGAACACCTCGAACCGCCGCGCCTTCTCGGCCGCGTCCTTGTACACGCGGCCGTACTGCGCCATCCACATCTCGTGCCTAGCCACCATGGCCGAGTCATCACTCAGCTCGCGAGCTCCTAGGACAGAAATGCCGGAGCAGACGCAGCCGAGGATGGCGAGGAGCAAAGCCTTGGGAATGTCCATGTTCGATCAGGCTCTGTGAACTGCTTGCAGCTACTACTAGTGTGCTACTTGCTTTGGTTTGGCGAAATGGAACTGGGTGGCATGGGTATATATAGTTACTGGTACGTGTTTAAGTAGGAGATACGGTGCTTGTACGATGTTGTGTGTGCCGTGCCGTGTGGAAAGGGGCTCCTGCGTGCGTACCCGTGAAGTAGATATGGTGGCCGGATGGTATAAAACTCTAGTGCATAAGACGTACGCTTGCTGCACAGCTGAGAATGACCCCTGCTTAGGCCTAAGAGTTCTCATCTACCTAAGATTGAGTGCACCTTAAGATCAAAAGGATTTAACAGAAATTCCAAAAGAAAAACAAGGCAACTTCTTTGGAATTTCGACCCAGACCGTCCGATCTAGCTCGTGTGGCTCGGATCTACGTGGGTGGGAGGCTTCCAAATCACTTACGCATTTTTGCGTAAAACCCCCTGCATTCCCCTTCGTCTTGCGAAATAGCCCTTAGCACTAAACCCCTGCTGTGCACCTGGCCCATGGTCTTCCCTGGCCGCCTCTCACCCGACTGAACCAACGTCGTCGCCCTCCTTGGTCCTGGCGTTCCCCTCCCATTGCCTTGCCGCCTCCTCCTGTCCTAGCGCCCTCCTTCCCCCATTTGCCTGCTGCTTCTCCACCTCGACGCGCCGCCACGTGCGTTAGAATTGAACTCCATACATAGAATTTAACTATGGGTGTGCTACGATACTTGTAGTGGTCAGGGTTAATTTGGAGCCCCCCCCCCCCCCCCATCATGCAATTAGAGTACTGCTTTTGAACAAATCCATCAAACAATTCGTTGTTGATTAGGAATTTTGCATGATTCTTGCTCTGCATTTCTGAATGTATGTCAGTGTTTCAGATTGGAATGATTTCTGAATGCTTACAAATAAGGCTTGCATATATACTACATGCATGATTTGTATTTGGTTTGATTTGTGTAGAGATGCTCTAGCAGTTGGTTCTACACGTCGGATATGTAATCCTAGAGAACCGTCGAGTCGAGTGCCAGATTGAGGATTGCGTTGTTATTTTCTTCAAATTTTTGGTTTGATTTGTGCAGAGATGCTCTAGCAGTTGGTTCTACACGTCGGATATGTAATCCGGAAGAACTTTGAAGAGCCAGCCCAAGTCAATACAACATTTAGGGAAACTTAATTGGTGTGATGTATCATACAAAGTGAAATGTTGTAAATGTTTATCAGGTTGTAGTGGACCAGGTCCTCTTTTCATTGTGATCAACTGAATGTACTAGGTTTCCATGGGTGTATGTGTTAAGTTGATGAATGTACAGTTATTTAGGGATAGGAAATTTAGGTGATGAATGTACAGTTATTGTGAAATGTTTTGTGCACGGTCGTGCAAATAAATTATATGAATTTTCATGTACTCTGAGGTGCATAATTGTTGAAGCAAGGTGCATAATTATAGAACCAGAAGTGAGGTGTATAATTCAACACTGAGGTGCATAATTCTATATGCATTGTTTTATGCCAGAAGGCATTTTAGAAGAACCAGAATTTTATGAAGGCATTCAAGTACTTGCTTCTCTGTACCCGGCAATTGCATTCAAATACTTGCTTCTATGTGAATAGTATCAAGTGCAATGGGGGCAAGAACAGTATCATTTACATGCATGACTTCCAAAATTTCCATCCATGCACTGCTTTGTGTAAAAAGGAGCATGCACTCTTTGTGTTTGTAGCATCAGCAATAGCTTATGCCGAGCAGCAGCAGCAACAGGCAGGCAAATGGTAGGCTAATGCTGTAGAAAATTTGCATCGCCTGATGCCGTAGCAATGTCGGGCAGCAGCAGCTAGCATCTTTTCCAACCATACATTCATTTCACAATTCAATTCACACACAAAAAAATGCATGAAAAAACTCACAAAAAACTTTCACAGCTTCAACACACGCATTCAAATTTCACAATTCAATCCAGAAACGTCAACGAATAAAAACTATTTCATTTCATTTGGGCTAATTGTTCATTACAATTCATGAAGCCAACCATTGCCAAGTGAGGATATACACACAAGGAGAATGCATGCATTCAGTTCCCAAAATTAATAACTTGTATTGCTACCAACAAAGGAAAAGTGCAGGACTGAACAAATCAGCATATCTTGTATCAGCCTCTCCATGAGTCACCTGGACCAAATTAAACACAGAGAAGAAATCAAATCACACGCATTTCATATCACAACATTTCACAGAGAAGCAATTGCCATCATAATATTCTGGTTCTTCTAAAATGCCTTCTGGCATAAAACAATGCATACAGAATTATGCACCTCAGTGCTAAATTATACACCTCACTTCTGGTTCTTCAAAGTTCTCTAGGATTACATATCCGACGTGTAGAACCAACTGCTAGAGCATCTTTACACAAATCAAACCAAATACAAATCATGCATGTAGTATATAAGCAAGCCTTATTTGTAAGCATTCAGAAATCATTCCAATCTGAAACACTGACATACATTCAGAAATGCAGAGCAAGAATCATGCAAAATTCCTAATCAACAACGATTTTTTTTAGAAAAAGGAATAGTTTTTATTCCAGCCTCTGCACAGCAGGGTGCATGTGGTTGGTCAGCATCATAAGATGTGACCGAGAGTAACTTATTACAACCAGCGTCTGAGAGCCTGACAGATCAGGTTAGAAGGAAATAAAATAAGGACCAAGCCAAGTCTAAAAATTAGAGACAAATCCTATTGCTGAACTGCCACCCATGGTTGGCATAAATCTCCACAACAGTAGTTTCTAGACGTCAGCACATGTCCTGAATGAAAGGACGATCCTCCTCCCTCTGCAACAGCGACCAGAAGCGAAACCAATACGTACCTCTGAAGATAACCTGCATAGCAGAAGAAACTCGTGCCTTGTCAAAAACCACATCATTACGGCTCAACCATATGGCCCAACAAAGAGCGCTTGCCCCAACCAATAAAAGGTACATAATTTTACAGTTAATCCCCCACAAACCAAATTCCAAACATATGAGAAATACTTGAAGGTGGATTAATACCACTCAAAATTTGTACCACACGCCAAATAAACTTAGCAAAATGACAATCCAAGAAAAGATGTTGTATTGTTTCATCCATACTACAAAAACAACATTTGGAACTACCATTCCATTGTCTCTTTGGTTGATTATCCTTGGTTAAGGTTACTCCGTTGTATAGAAACCATATGAAGATCTTAATTTTTAGAGGAATATTAAGTTTCCATAAGTAGCGATTAGTTGGAATTACCATACCATTAATCAACGCTCTATACATCGAATGGACAGAAAATTTACCATGCTGATGTAAAGACCATCGAAAGGTATCTTGGCCATCTGTTAATTGAATGGAAGCTAAACTTAGGACCATCTCATTCCACACAACTAATTTATCACCAACTAAAGCTCTACGTAAGGAAATGTGAAGAGGTACAAAACCTAAAACCTCGGCAACAGTAGCACGCTTTCTATGGACGATATTATATAAAGATGGGAATAATTGACTCAACTTAGTTTGTCCCAACCAAACATCTTCCCAAAATCTAATTTGAGAACCATTATGCAAGGTGAAAGAGCCAAGTCTCAGAAATTCATTCTTAACCTTCATAAGGCCTGCCCAGAACTGAGAGTCACCTGGTTTATATTCCACTTGTGCAATTGTTTTGTTCCTCAAATATTTATTTCGTAGTAGTTGTTGCCAGACTCCATCCTTATTAATTAATCTGTATAGCCACTTGCTAAGTAAGCACTTATTCTGCAATTCTAGATTCAGTATACCCATACCACCTTGATCTTTAGGAGTACAGAGAATGCTCCACTTAGTAAGTCTATACTTTTTCTTATACCCATCGCTTTGCCAAAAAAATCTAGATCGATAGTAATCCAATTTTTTAATAATTCCTTTGGGCACTTCGAAAAAAGAGAGCATAAACATGGCTAAACTACTAAGGACAGGATTAATAAGAACAAGTCTACCCCCGAAAGATAGAAGTTTGCCCTTCCAACAACTTAATTTCTTTTGAAATCTCTCTTCAACTGCTTGCTAATCCTTATTAAATAACTTCTATCCGACTGGGAAGTGGCTTCGTGTATCAGCAACTAACCATTCCTTGATGTCAAGTCCAATTACCTATCGACGACATCCAGGTAATTGTATGTCCACGCGCTTTCTCTTGCAGCCGTACTTCTTGAACTTGCAGGCTCGATGAGAGGTTGCCCGTGGCAGCTGTGTCATCCTCCCTCACGACCCCCCGAAAGTGGCTGGGGACTACGAACGATATATATATATATATATATATATATATATATATATATATATATATATATATATATATATATATATATATATATATATATATATATATATATATATATATAAGTTGGTTTTAAAGGCACAAGCACCCTTTGCTTGGAGGTTATATGTGTGTGTGTATATATATATATATATATATATATATATATATATATATATATATATAGGGCCTTCGTTTACGTACTCACAGGAGTATGTACTCCCTTCAATATACCATAGCGAATATATTATACTTTTTTTATCACTTTGGTATACTTATATACTAATTATAAGATACTCTAATGTGACTTGATTGAAATTTTTCATTGAAGCCCTTTATTTTTGCTATATGCCATTTTTCATATATAAAAAAGTATATACACGAATTTTGGTATAAAAGTGGATTTTCATGAAATTTTTCATGAAACTCATCTTAGGGTATCTTATAATCATTATTGGAGTATACTCAAATTGATAAAGCGGTATCATCATATGATTTAAGTGGTATATGAGAGGTGGGAATACGTACTCGGGAGTATCATACCATTTTCCTCTATATATATATATATATATATATATATATATATATATATAGATTGTTCTAAACAAGAACCGTCAGTGATAAGCTATCTATCCTGACGGTTCTAGACACGAACACTTTGTGATAGACATTTATCCTGAGCAGTTACGAAGTTAATATAACCGTCTGTGATGACCTTATGTCATCATCGACCCATAAACTCGAGCGGCTCCGAAAACCGTGCTGTAATGGCGTTTTGAACACTTTGTGAAGATCTTTTCTGTAGTAGTGTTTCTTTCTTGAATAATTCAAACGTAAGAATAGCACAATATAAGAACTTTTGCAGGGCGATGGGTGTATGTCCAAAAAAGTTCAGTTTGGACATGGAGTTAAGATGGAACTCTACTTACCTGATGCTTAAGTGTCTTGTACCATATAAGACCACTTTTTGTGTTTTTATTCAAACGCACTATCAGAACACTGATGGTGGTATACTATTGACTGAGAAACATTAGTTCGTTGCTAAGAAGATATTGTATTCCACCACGAGTAAGCATTTAGATCAAGTTTAGGTTTTCCTCCAGTTTTGAGCATTTTTGCCCTCAATCAAGAAATTCGTGGAACCTTAGCGATGATCATGCTCTATCTTCAATTGGAATAGGTTCTAGATGTTCTTCTTGAGCTATGTCTAAAATCTCAAGTGATTTGGATCAGTAGGTCAATTTGTGGATCCATCACTGTGCTGATTTTAACACTTAGATCTTCGTAGCTTCCATAGCTATTGGAGTGAAGAAAAAAAGTTGAACACCAAGGTGAAAAAGAGTGGGCTGTAACAGAGAAGAACAGATTCAACCATCAAGCAGAGAAAGAGACTGAGGAAGCCGGCGTCAAGGGAGACAGCAGCAATCAGGAAAGGAGGTCACTAGCAAGTATGGCCGGAGGCGTGGACGGCTACCTGGAGCGGCGGTGCTACGAGGAGGCGGTGAGGAATTTTCCTTGGAAGAAAGAAAAAGAAGGAGAAGATCAGGGAATGTTGCCAAAAAAAACTATAATAGATTGGATCTGGTCAGTTGCTCCAAAACCTTGGGCAGAGAAGAAAAAAACTTAAGGCAATAGATGGGATGGCAAGGAAGAGGCGGTGGACCGAAAAGAATTACAAACGCATGCATGCATAATGGCATGCAGAAGGAGTAAACATAACATGGATGCATGTATGTAGCAAGAGAGAGAGACAGAGAGGAAGACGTCGCTGGGCAGATCAAACTCGATTACAGCAGACATCGGCGGAGTGGACAGTGGTCGGGAGACATGGGCAGCATGGCCGAAGAAGAAGAGTAAGCATGGATCAAACATATGCATGCTTCTCGTGCGCCTAATACACGCAGCGCATGCGTTCTGGCGCATACTGTCTACTTGCTGAAATCGATCTACAAATGAACGAACATTATTGTTTAGAGGAATTGATCGATCAATAAACTGTTTGCAGTGTAATCATCATTAAAATCTTCAGTTGGATTACACGTCGTTAGAAATCACATTTGTTTCACTGTTGCAGCACAAGTTTGCATAGGCGGATCTTCTGTCGTAGCATGTAGCTACGGCATGCACAGTACGCACACATTAGGACTCATCCGGGCCGTCCAATCGCCAACGAACTGAAACAACCTGAAATTTGAAAATTTCAAAACTTTTTAGCATTTTTGGTTGGATTTTGAAATCTTTCCCAATTTGGTTTCCCCCTCCATGTTTCGCTTTCCCTTCTCGGCCTTCTCCGCTTCCCCCACCCGGAGGCGCCTTCTCCTCCCAAGCGCCACCACCTTCTTCCTCCCCGTGTATCACCAACCCTACGCCAGCACCTCCTCCTTCGCTCCCGTCAGCGTCCAGCACACCACACCACCTCATCAGTAGTCGTGGACTTGCCGTAAATGCGGCACACCTCTCCACCGCCACCTTGCCCTCTTCTGGTGTTGTCCACGGCCACCCACTCCAGCTCACCACACACACGTCGCTCGGGCCTTCGGCCAATCCCTGCTCCCACCGCCTCTCAAGGCTATAAAAGCCACCCTAAGCAAGCCATCATCCTCACCTTCCTCCTCTAACACACCACTACCCCTATCTCCTCTAGCACTGGCCGAATTTCCCGGAATCATCGCCGCCTGTGTTTCTTCCCCAACGAGCCCTGAGGTACAATTCGTCGCCTCCTTAACACCTCTTCCCTTCTATCTCCGGCAGTAGCACTACCTCGCCACCCCGCAACTTTCCCCTAACCTCCCCACCCTCCTTCCTCACCAGAGCTCACTAGCACCGAGCTCCTCCGCCACACCACCACGAGCCACCCTAAGACCCACCAACACCACCCCTGAACTCATGTGCCACTCACCTTGGCCGGAGCTTGGTCGGAACGTCGCCGCACCGCTCGCCTGCCTCGCCACACGCACCTTGCCGAACTACCTCCGGCGAGGCAAAACCCCAAAATGGGTTGCCTGCACCACTGGGAATCTCCCACAACCACTCGTGCCGTCGCCAATGACCCTTTGTCGCCCTTAATTGCCATGCATGGCTCAGGCGAGCCGCCTTGACTCAAGGCTGCCAAACCTTTGAGCCTTTAAGGCCTAGCCTTTTTGGGCCATGAGCCACCACAGTAATTGGGCTTAGCCCATTACTGTTTCAAACCCAAAACCAAAACAACCCTTTACTGTTCATTCTCGGGAACAGTAAAATTCAATTACTATTCACAATCAAAACAGTAAACATGATTACTGTTCAGTAGCTAAAAACAGTGGATCTAATTACTGCTCATAAGCTTTTTCAGACATGAATAGTAAAGTTTGCACTAATCTTTATCCGACACTTTTCGCCTCCAAAACCCTAATTTGACACTTTATATCCGTTTCGAGCCGTGAATCCATTTCTCAACTCCGTTCAGCCAAATTAAGCACCAAATAAATCCCCACCACCCCACACCACCTTTCTTTATAATTCTTTTTGAATTTCTTTACTTGCATGTTGTTCCCAGCTCATTTCTTGTCGAGCCAGATTTTATTTGGTTTATTTTATTTTGTTACGCGTTAGGTCACAACTTCGACGACTAAACTCCAGAGGACACCGGACAAGACCAATGTCTAGAAGACGAGCCATGAATCTGACAGGCACCTACATAGGCCTTTCAAAAGGTAAGCTCGCTCGCCAAAACTTGTGGTTGATTATAATGTGGACTACGTTCGTTAATCATACCGGTTAAAGGTTTCTTTTGTAAGATGCTTTGATAAGAGCAGCTCCGATATACTCCTTCCGTTTAGATATACTCCTTCCGTTTAGAAAGCTTGCAGTCAAACTTCACTAACTTTGACAACTAATATATAAAAAAAACAATTTGTATTGGTTATGTGAAAATGGTATCATTAGATTAGTCATGGAAAATGTTTTCATGATATAATTATTTTATGAAACATATTCATATAAAATGTAATGGTCAAAGTTGCATATCGAAAACCACGTCGATATCTAATGCTTTATTTTTTTTCCTTTCTCCCAAAAGCCACCGGTGACAGTGCAGATGCAAAAGACAAAAGTTTTGTGGCAAACTAGAGGGCAGCTTCTATCAGTATGGAGAGTCCGCACTTTGCTAAACCATAGGCCATACCAAAAGCCAATGCTTTTCTTTTCGTTTTTCTATCTTCTTCCTTCGCTTCCATTCCATGTGCTCTGCTTGCTCTACTAGCTCATGTGATTGGAACAACGCCTTACTGTTTCGTTTCACTGTCACTGAAAGCACCTAAAGAGGATGGCTACAGGATGTGGTGAGTTAGGGATTTTTACTTTCATTATCATCATCCTAATTCCTGAGTAATGCTGGATAGTACGTGCCTTGACCTGTATTCGCATGTGTGAGAACCTGAACACTTAGACTAAGCTAAATAACAGTAATCGGTAATTAGCGGTAATTAAAATTCTTCAAATCCGGAACAAAGTGTAATCTCAAAGTTGATATCAAACGCATAATCGATACAATTAACAATAAGAAAATTATGGTAACAACTTTCCAACATCATTATAACTCAGAGTCATACACAAAAAGAAATTCATTGCAAGCTTAAATGAAACACTAACACAAACTCAAGATTTATTACATAACTTCAATACATCAAGGAATATGCAAATATTACAACCTTGAAAGCGTTACAACAATCCATTACAAAACAGAGATAAGATATTTTAAATTCGGCCTTTGATACAAAATCGATTTACAACCAATCACAGTGTAACTTACAATAGCTAATTAAGTTACAATCCAATTCTTGCATACATGTCGCTGAAGCCCTCCTTTGCCATCCGGTCCATTTATCGCCAACCCATTAGACCTCTCCCAAAATTCACACCTCCATAAGCAGCCAAAAAGCTCAGAAAGCGGTTAGCAAAATAGAAAGCAGTGTGTATGAGTTAAAATAAAAAAGTGGTTGCCGTTAGTTTCCCTAAAGTTCAGTAGGATTCCCATATCAAATCAAGTCGGTCGGCCCCTTGGTCATCAAGTTACCCAGACCAACTAAAGTTAATCGGCACCTTTCGCTTCCGTAGGTTTCATCACTCAGCGTTTATAAAAACCCAACACCTATGTGTATATAGTAACCATAGCACCCATTTGACCTAAGGTCCATAGCCAAATAGTGCTATGTGAGGAGGGAAAGGATAAGACCATGCGCAGAGGAAAGCAAGAGAGCGCAGCCCCAAGCCACCCCTTGCATAAAGTTTCTCCCCCCTCACTGCCACACTCACAAGCCTCACACAAAGCCTTTCCCCATCTCATTCCTTCTCAGCCGATGGCAAGAAGACCCACCAAGAACACCTCAAAGCAAAGCCAAGAACACAAAGCCAACATCACACCCATAGCCACAGAGAGCACAAGGAGGAAGACAAGGCAGCAAGACAGTGAAGCCAAGGAGGAAGAACAAGCCCAGGTGGTCACCATTCCAGGAGGGGGACGACAGCAGAGCCACCTCAAGCCCACCACTAGTCAGACTACAAACCAGGGCGACAAGGTAGCCCACACCTTCCATTTTGGTCATTTGGCTGTCATTTTCAGGAGGCCGCACTAAGTATTTCATGCCATAGCCCACTTCAGTCATCAGTTCACCACAGAGCTAGTATTCATCTTACGGAATACCCAACTTAGCCCACATCCCTACCCATCTCCCTCAGTGTCCATCATAGGGCATAAGTCAAAAACCCCAAACAATATCATACTCTCAGCATCCATTAGTTACATCACAGAGCAAAAGGGGAGGGGAGCAGATAGAGTAGAAAAAAATGGGGAGAGGTTACCTCAGAGAAGCCAACCAAAAACAACCCATCGTGGGGAGACCCAAGGGGAGAGAGAGAGGGAGCGGTGCCAGAGGCAGCGTAGGTGGCGGCAGGCCGACAACAGGGAGCCAGTAACGAAGGCGGCGTGGGGCGAAGATCAGCTGACGCGGTTGAAGAACATGAGCTTGTTTTGGTTCCAATCTTTTGCTTCTTTGCTTGATTGGAACACTTAATGGTTCTTCACTTTCTTTGATGGCTTTCAAGAGATGTCTTTTTCTTAGAGACCATGTGGAAAAGGAGATGTTGTTTTGCATTTTATTGATCTGAGTCTCAAGTTCGCGATATTTTCACAAAACTACTTGATTCTGCTCGGTTTGCCCTTTTGCGAAGTGAATTGGGTGTGTTGCATCATATGGGCTTATTCTGAGGGGGAGTTTGGGTTTAAAAGTTCAGAAGTTTTGATTATTATTCTTGTCAAACAAATTCATCAAGTCCAAGCCATTGAAATCGAATGAGTTGTAGAGCTTTCTTTATCATATTTATTCATGTGCCGTGTAGCTTTGATCTTGACTGGTTTTGATAAACTTGCTACAATAAGAACTAAAGCATGATATGGCTGAAAACTTTGACTAGATTGATTATTGCTATCACTTTGTAATGTCTATTGAATAGGATGAGCTTATTTGTGAGTCTTATTTTAAATCTTGGATTTAAAGCAAGTATGTCTCTTATTGCCAACATGTTATGCTCACTCAATTTGGCATGTTATAAAAGATAAGGGGTTGAGAGAAAGAAAATGAAAAGATGTATGCTTCAAGCATGCCATGCATAGCTATGTGTATTCAAAAGAAAAATACGCACACAAAGTGCTCAAATAAAAAGAAGTATGCTTCAAGCATGCCATACATAGCTATGTATATTCAAAAGAAAACAAAATACGCACACAAAAGTGCTTAAATGAAAAGAAGTATGCTACAAGCATGCTACCCTTGAAAAGAAGTATGCTACAAGCATGCCACATGCAAACAAGAATTGAAAGTGAAACAATAGGTTCTTACATAAGTCTGATAGCTCATCTGGATTTAAAGTTTGCCTCACTGTTAGGCTTTTACTTTTCATGGTGATATCTCTTTGTGGTCTTATAATCGGTTTAGTCATTGTTGAGAAGCCTGTCATTGAGTTACAATTACTTAATCATTCTACAGACCTGTTTTTGACATTGCTATATGGTATATGACTTTATATGATCTCGTGAGCTCTACTCAAAAGGATGGCTTAGTTAATTTACTAAATCAATGCGAAGTGACTTGGATAATCTACAAAGCTTCTTGATTTTTACTCTACTTGCTCCCTTGTTTTAGAATTATTCCTTCTCTAAAGTTTTTGATGATTACATTGCCAAAGGGGGAGAAAAATAGGACAAATTGAAAAATAATTGGAGAAATTTGCTATTTTGCTTCCCTTGTGTTGAGGGGGAGTTTTTCAGCTCCTTGTGTTGAGAGGGAGTTTTTCAGCTGTGGTTTTGAAGTTTGCTTTGCAACTTTGAAACTTTCTTTTTGCAAATTTCTGTTCTTTCAAAATTCAACTCACAATTTTGAAGTATTGTCAATGTATTCATCAAGGGGGAGATTGTTAGACCATGTGGCTAGATCTAGTATATTTTAGTTGATGGATAATTGACAATGTTGAATACTGATGATTATTTGAGGCATGTGGCGTGTGTGGACTAATGTCGGTCAAGTTGGGAAGAACTTGTGCCAGGAAAAGATGGTGTTTTGGTCTTTGCATGTGCAGGGTGACTCGGAGGCGATCGTGGTCTACGGCGGTGACCGGGAGATGGCTTGGTGCGAAGTCATGGTCCAGAGGGTCGAGGATGCTAGAGGAGACGGTCGGGCTCGAGTTGGGGCATATGGAGATCAAAGATGGATGATGTGTGTTGAAGCTACAAAGGTGCGATCCGGAGGCTACGACATGTGACAATTTTGGGGTGTCTAAAATTGGTTGTGTAATCTGGTGTAAAAGCCCACGTATTAGTCCCTAGAACTATTGGGCCGTATATGGGTGTTTAAGTGACCATGTGTGTCACGTTTGGGACTCTAGGGCTATTTATGTTGGATGTGATTAGGGCTGGCTGGGGAACCAGCGGTTAGGGTTGTAAGTCCTCACGTGGGGAGGTTTTGGCGACTGGCAGCTGGCGGCGGCACCGGCCATTTACGCAGAAAAATAGAAGTTACGTCGTGGGGCTCTGGCGGCGGCCGATGCTTTTGCTGATGCTCGTGCATGTGCAAGCGACGATTTGCTTTTTGGTGCTGGCTGTTTGTGAAACACAGAGGCTTTTGCATTGAAAACTCTGTTTCTGCTGCGGTTTTTGCTTGGTATCTCTTCTGTGTGAGATGATGGAGCTTGTGGTAGCTTGATGTTTTGGGTTTGTTTATTGCTAGTTGCTTTTTGGCTGTGACTTGTGCATGCGTGTGGCAGGAGGTGATTGATGGTGGCTGTGACTTTTGCTTTTTAGATTTGTTTGTTGCTAGCTGCGGCAGTTTTTGGTCTAGTGCTTGACGAGGCGATTGAGTGTGGTCTAACAGAAGATAGAACGTGATTTCATGGAGTGCAAGCGGTGGCTTGGTTGGAGCGGCACAGGGCGGCGTGTGTGCGTGTGGCGGCAGCTGAAAAGAATTCTCATGGGCATCACTAGCGGCGGCTGCATGTTCTTGCTGCTGTTACATGCAGTTGTTACATGTTTTAGAGACAACGTGGGCACAAGAGATCGAAGACCCTTTTGATATAATCTGTTGTTTTGGTTTGCATGCTAGTAGTTGGATAATCAATAGTAGTGCACCGTAGATTGAAAACAATATTTCTTTTTCTTTTTCTTTCTGCGCTCTAGTTGTGTTTGCAGGTAGCACAATTAGAAAACAGTAGATTTAAGAAAAAAAGCGTTCATTGTAGATTACAATTGTTCGCCCCCCCCCTCTGATTGTCATTAACGATCCTACACAAAACAACATAAATCCACAAAGCTTAACACAAATCAAGCTCATAGTATGGAAACTGGCATCACAGTAGTAGTAAGAAGAAAAAAAGGGGAGGGCGTCTTGCAGACACACAAACAATGGCCGAGCCGAAGGCGGCCTTGACATCGTGGGGAGACCCAAGGGGAGAGAGAGAGGGAGCGATGCCGGAGGCAACGTAGGTGGCGACGGGCCGACGACGAGAACCAAAGAAAAGGCGGCGCAAAGGCGAAAACAGCGGCACCGGTTGCCGATGGTGGAGGAGGCGCAGGTAGGAGCACCATAGAGAGAGAGAGAGAGAGAGGAGGCGGTAGAGTGAGAGGAAGCGGCGCCCGACCACTAGAAACCTTGAGAGGCACGAGGGACACATGGGCAAGACATGGACGGCGATTTGGGCCAGGGACCAAGCAGTGAAGCAGTGGGGAGGTGAGCAGAGGATGGCACCATGGGAGAAAGGTAGAGGAAGAGTGAGATTGGAAAAGAAGCAAATGAGGTGGTTGTGGGTGTGTTTCGGTCGGGTGGGTTGTTAGGGGGAGAGAAGAGGTAGGGTAATGGAATAGATTAGGTGGGAGTAGGATTAGGGTTAAGAAATTAAAGATATAGGAAAAATTAGGAAAAGTGTGTAATTTCTAGTGAATATTAATAAGTGGTATATGTAACATTAGATGTTAGCAATAAAATTAATAAGTGTTAGTATTGGGTAGTTATTCGACCAAACGAAATTAATTAGGTCACGTAGGGTTAAGCTATCCTAAATCAGTTTGGTGCATAATGAAATAAAATAAGATAAAACAACGTAAAATTTGTTAATAAAAAGTGAGTATACGTGCGCAACAAACCTGTAAACATTTGACAAATAGTCTGGCGAGTTAGAAATGTTTTAATTGTGTTAGATTAATTAAATTAAAACAACCCCAAGTCTAATTAGAGCATTAATGGTAGACATACACACCCGAATAAAACCAAATAAACATAGTTGCATGCAAGCATGTGTAGTAGTTCATTTTGTGCGATAAAACACGAGTTTGGCAACTTCGACCCTAGAGCAAATAGATCGTAGAACGACCACGGTCGGGGAGTGCTAACCTAACGGGGGCCCAAAAAATATTATTAAACTAAAATATGCTAAAAAAAATAAAATCCACTAACTTATATACGCATAATATCACCCAAAATCAACTAAGTATTTGTTTATTTACTATTCACGCTGCCTCATGATTACAGAGGATGAAACCACGTAAACCGGAGTAGCAGATCTGAAATTCTTCGATGCTGACCTTTTCTCTGACTACAAAGGCAAGCTATTCTCTTGAACATAAATATAGTTATATTAAAGGTAAATCGTATATTGCTATATCATATATGTATTGCATCAAAACTATATCTCAAAATCAAATCGAATAAATGAGATAGAGATGAAAGAGATGAGAAAAGAGAATTATATGGCTGGTAAAGGGGGCCCGTGGCAGGAAAGAGATGAGGAAAGAGGTGGGACCCTTTACATATGGATAGTATATAAGGACCAACAAAACTCTTACTCGGATATGAGGCCGTAATTAAGTGCCAACCATTTTCCCATTTTGGTTACATAATTATTCTCTCCGCATCGGGTAAGTAATATGTGTGAGTGTGATGGAGGAACCCAGAACCAGTAGGGGAAGACCAGAAGTGGGGGATCCAAGGAGCTATAGCGCTAAGATGGAGTGTTGGGTGCAGGATAGAAGCTGCACCAACCAACATTGCTGGAACTCGGTAGATGACAAGGTCAGCACCGACGGAAAGTAATGGGTGGAGAAATTAATTATGTAACCTAGAAAACGTTCTGTATTCTGATATCGAACCCGCATCAAAGAAAATGCAGAGAACCCAGTTCACAGAGAGTTCAGAGTAGCTATGAATAAAGTAGTACAAAGCCTGCGCAGTGCTAAATAAAATCATAAATCCATGCCAATCTCTTGGATTGAAGTCTATGGGAACCACTAGGGGTCTATCTTCTCTCCGAGTAACAAGCAATCTTTTCAGTATTAAAATCTGCAACTTAATGTTTTAACGAGTTATTTATTTTCAAAAAAGAGATGATATAGAAAATGTGATAACGAACAGAGATAAGTCATACAGTGCATCTTTTGCTATTAATACTTGTTGAGTACATTAGCACTCAACCTTGCTATTATCCTCCTTTGTTAGATCCTAGTCCAATTGGGAATTATCCCAAGTGGGATGAATATCACGCAGGTGCAGATGAGACCGCGGGAGATGAGGACCCTTACTACGAGGAGCAGGGCGAGGTGGACGCCCTATTTGGCACGTGGGACGAGTAGACGACCCGTGGAGAATAGCAGGCAAGCGAGGGGACTTAGTCTCATTTTGCAGTTGTAAATTACTACTTGTAATGTAAGACCATAGTATTGTGTGGCTAACTGTTGTAATAAAGAACAGTTTCTATCTTACTGTTCTGCTGCATCAATTCTGGTAAGACTTACTATTCATTGGAGCGGTGTCCTACCGAGCAAATGAATAACAATTAGTATGCTTAAATGTGATTACCCTCTGAGGCACCACAGCACGGGGCACCACAGCATGTTACCTCTGATACGAAACAACATCTCAAAAATGTATTGAATGGATACCCAAAGGTATGTATAGTAGATGTACAAAACCCTAGTGCTAATGGGCCTCATGGGCCATATATACATTTACATACATAACACCCCCCCTTCAAACTCAACATGGGTCAGGAGGATCTGAAACACTGAGTTTGGAGAGATAGAATCGATGTTGCTCTCGAGTTTGAGCCTTGGTGAAGAAATCAGCAACTTGAATCTCAGAGGGCACATACTGAAGAGCAATGGTCTTCTGTTAACAATGAGAACGAGTGAAGTACGCATCCACACCAATGTGCTTAGTAAGCTCATGCTTCACAGGATCAGTAGCAATTTGTATAGCACTAGTGTTGTCACACAGAAGAGATGCAGGAATATCGCATGACACACCAAGATCAGCCAAAAGCCAACGAAGCCAAACAATATCTGAAGTAGTAGTGGCCAACGCTCGAAGCTCAGCCTCAGCACTAGACCGTGATACTGCAGTCTGTTTCTTGGACTTCGGGCAATAGCGAAGACCAAGAAATATCTGATGAGCGAGCGGATCGTCTATCAATAGGATCACTCACCCAAGTCGGTCGAGTAAGCATAAAGTGAAGTTGAGTCGGCCGAGAATAAAAGAGACAACGATCAGGTCCTCGTAAATAGCCAAGACTGCGTAGCAAGTGAGCATAGTGAACAAACGTGGGAGCAGAAACAAACTGGCTGAGCACATGAACGGAATGAGCAATATCAGGACGTGTCACTGCAAGATAGACAAGACTCCCAACAATATGACGATAACGAGAAGGGTCTTCAAGCAAAGTGCCATCAATAGGACGAAGCTTAAGATGAAGCTCCATAGGAGTAGCAGCTATCCGACTGTCAGTGAGACCAGAGCGAGCAAGCAAATCCTAAAGATAACGCTGCTGAGATAAATAGTAGCCATCATCTGTGCAAGTAAACTCAATCCCCAGAAAATAACAGAGAGGACCCAAATCCGACATCAAAAGCGCTCAGCGAGTCGTTTGCTTAACAAAAGCAATGTACTCTTTGTCATCTCGATGTCGACATGTCATCAACATAGAGTAAAAGCATAATGCGACCACGTGGAGATGTATGAATAAACAATGCAGGATCATGATTACTCGGGAAGAACCCGGTGACTAACACAAGCTGGTGAACCGCTCAAACCAAGCACGAGGAGCTTGTTTGAGGCCATAAAAACACGGCGAATCGACAAACATGACAATCGGGAGCCACAACACCACGAGGTGGTATCATATAAACCTCCTCACGCAAATCACCATGAAGAAAAGCATTCTTCACATCCATCGAGAGATAGTCCAAGAGCGAGCGAAGCCCACGACAACAAGAGTGCGAACAGTTACCATATGAGCAGCGAGGGCAAGTGTCTCATCATAATCACGACCATGTACTGCTTTGAAAACCACGAGCAACTAGTCGAGCCTTGTACCTCTCAACAGAGCCGTCGGATTTGGTCTTAACTTTAAAACCCACTTGCAAGTAATAGGAAAAGCATGAGCGGGTAAAGGAACAAGATCCCATCTCTGATGCGATCCAGCGACCAATTCCTCGACCATAGCTAAGCGCCACTCGGGATGAACAACGACCTCTGATAAGTGTGAGGCTCGAGCACAACAAAAGATGAAAGAAAACCATGTATATGCGGAGCAGCAATAGCGAGACGATCACGAAGCTCATACCGAGATAGCGGTCTTGGGTGGAGGATCATCGGAAAGAGTATCATCGATTACTAGCCATGCCATCGGATGAGGAAGCAGTGAGAAAGGTGAGTATCAGGAGGAACCCTAGACCGACGAGTATAGTGAAGAGGAAACGGTGATCTGACTGAGGATGGAGAAGTGGACTCCACAGAAAAAAGTGTATCGGATGAAACAATAGGTGGAAGATAAAGAAAAGCGAGGGACTCAGCGGGAGAGGAGGACCGAGTGGTAGGAGAGTAAAAGTAGGGACGATCCTCAACAAAAGAAACATCACGAGAAATGCACATACGCCGAGCAGAGGGATCATAACAACGATAGCCCTTATGCTCAAGACTATATCCAAGAAAAACACACTCAACAGACTGAGATGTTAACTTGGTGCGCTCACGAAGCGGAAGCAGAACATAGCAGGTACAACCAAAAACCCAAAGATGGTCATATCGTGGGGGAGTGGAAAACAAGAGCTCTCCAGGACACTTTCCCTGAAGGCGAGAAGATGGCTACATATTAATGAGATAGACAGACGTAGAAACTGCATCAGCCCAAAAATATCGTGGAACATGAGATGCAGGTAAAAGAGTACGAGCGGTCTCAATAAGATGACGGTGTTTACGTTCAGCAACACCATTCTGAGTATGGGCACCAGGACAGGAAAGTTGAGGAAGGGTTCCCTCAGCGGAGAGAAATTGACGAAAGGCATGCGACAAGTACTCCCCCCTGAATCAGAACGAAAGGTCTGAATAGGAGTGGAAAACTGAGTGTGAACCATACGAGCAAAAGATTGATAAATGGACAAGAGTTGAGAACGATGTTTCAGAAAATAAACCCAAGTATATCGAGAATAGTTATCAATAAAGATTACATAATAGATATGGCCACCTTTGGAAGCAAAAGGAGCGGGACCCCAAACATCGAATGAACTAACTCAAAAGGGCGGCTAGATCGAGATGTCTTGGTAGGATATGGGAGTTGGTCTTTGTTTACCAAGCTTGCAACCCTTACAATCATAACTAGTGTCGACAATGACACGACCTAGGACACCCTGACGAGCTAATGTAGAAAGACGAGATCCACACAAATGACCAAGCCGATGATGCCACCGAGGAAAACTAACGAGAGGTGGCCTTAATAGCGAAGATACATGAGCGGAGGAAGATGGAAGACTCGGACAATCAAGGAAGTAGAGACCACGAGAGTCTCTAAAGCGATGGCCAATACCAACAAGAACTCCTGTCCGACGATCCTGCACATAGCAAGTAGAGTCATCAAACCCAACAAAGTAGTGCATATCAGCAAGCTGACCAATAGACATAAGGTTCATAGAAAGCTGAGGTACAAATGACACATCAAGAGCAGTAAAATGAGAAGTAGAGAGAGTGCCCTGATGAGTGACTGAACATGAGGTGCCATCAGCTGTCTTTACACAGGAACCATCCATAACAGGTCAACATGATGCAAGATGAGACTTATCCAATGTCATATGAAAAGAAGCTCCGGAGTCCAAAACCCATGGAAGGCTAGTACCTGACACGGAAGAGGAGGCTATAGCAAGACTGGCAGACCCACTGGGAGAGGCATCAGATGAAGACCATTGCTGAACTTGAGTCTGAAGAGCCTGAAGCTGTGGTCAAGTGACCCAACCGAGTGACAAGAGCGAATCCCCAGCGGATGTAGGAATGATGGCGGCGACCGCACCACGGCGACGATGATAAGATGCGGTCATGACTTTGGATGAAGACAGTAGCACCTCGAGCAGGATGACCGGGCTTCTTGCAATGAGGGCATAAAACTTGGTTGAATGGAGCATCAGGAAGTGGAGCAGGCTGATAAACCTCTTGACGAGACGCCACAAGAACAGACTGAGCTCCTATACCAAGAGAATGAGTCATTTCACCACTTCAGCGTCGGAGAACAGGAAACAGAAGTCACAGCTCAGAACAAGAAAAACAAGTATCTTCAGCACGTCCCAATTTGTAACAGGAAGAACGAATGAGGAATCCCAATCCTATGGCTTCTGTGGCATCACAGCAGCAGCATTGCAGCACAGCACTCAAGTCTTCAACACTTCAATAGTTCGGGGCACTTCAGTCTTCAGCAATCCAATCAACACTTCCGCAGCGAGCAGCCCACTGGCCACGCCCAAATCGCCCACTGGCCACACCCAAATCGCCAGCAGCAGCAGCAGCAGCAGCAGCCCACGCCCTCCTCCTCGCAAGTCGCGACCTCGCCTCCTTCGCTCCTCGGTGGCTCCCGGCGTGGCGCCGTGGCGGCGACCAGGCACACGGAGGAGGCGGCATAAGTCGGCAGCGGCGGCTCGGTATGTGGCGCGAATGGTGGCGCTCCTCTCTTCGGCGGAAGAACCGCACACAAGCGAGCGAAAACGAGAGAGGCTGGGCCTCCGCTCTCGCGTGCGTCCGCAGAGAGGCGTCGGCGGTGCTAGCGATCGGCGGCGGCGTCGAAGGATGCGGTTAGACTAGGCTCAAAACCGAGCAAAGCAGAGGACCTACAACCTCCGTCGACTTGGAGGCGAGCAGTAGCAGCAATGAGCAGGAGCTCCTGGCGGGATCCGTGGCCGGAGATGAAGGTCAGGACGAAGGAAGGCTCGGCGTGAGGCGCAAGGCGAGATTGGCGGCGAGAGAGATCTTGGCGGACCTCGCCGTGACAAGACTAGGCCTGACGCCCGTCCCGGCCATGAGCAGAGGAGTGTTCGGTGGAAGGCGGCGGAGATGAAGCTCTGATACCATGACACGAAACAACATCTCAAAAATGTATTGAATGGATACCCAAAGGTATGTATAGTAGATGTACAAAACCCTAGTGCTAATGGGCCTCATGGGCCATATATACACATACATACATAAGCAGGCATGCATAACTCAGCATCATGCATGTCTGAGTCCTGTCCTGCGGTAGAAACAAGTGGGCTACCTTGTTACTGCTGAGAGTGACAACTGGGCAGGTGCTCACAGAATGTGCTACCTGTCTGCGTAGCCGAGATTTCAACGAATTTTGTGTCACTACACCGGTCTAGATCTACTAGCAGTTGTCGGAGATGAAGATTTATACCCTGTTGCATGCATCCAGAAGCTGGCTGCCCACTTGCTGATCATGAACAAATGCAGTTGCAGCCAAGTGCAGTACCACCATGCCGTGCCGCATCGCGACAACTGCTTTGGTCATTCCCCTTTGCAATTGGGAGCTGCTCATATTGAAGCATTTCCGTGCATGATATGTCGAAATGTGCCAATATATGCCATCCTCACTAGCACTAGCCAATGATACTTTTTGTGAGCACTGACTGCTTGTGCTCCCTACTTTTTGTCGGTTTCTTCATCCCTCTCCGTTACCCATTTACCCCTCCATCTCCGGTCAAAATATCTCAGAAATTACATATGGCATATATCTCGGTAACTTTTCATGGCACTGAAGAATAAAAAATCATGTCAAGATGGACTGTTTCAGGATTCTTACTTTCACACTTACACGCCAATTTGATTCTAAATGTCCCGTGATGCGTTTTTTTCAGTCGAATATATGTGTTGTCGGTAGCATCTTTTTCTTGGGAAAAAGGGTCATTGCGTATATCCTGTGACATCTCTGTTTCAGAAGGATCACTCGGAAAAGGCCTATAAATAGTCCATGGCAGGAGCATTGCTATGGCAATGTAGGTGAAGGGGTCAAAGATTTAGCATCTGAAACAGCGCAATAATGTGGGGGGAGGCGCGCATCGATGAGTGGAAACCGGTGATCGCAGTGCTGGTCGTCGACCTCATCTGTGCTGTAACCTGATCGCAGTGGCCACGGTCATCCTTGCTCCGAATCGATTGCCTCTTTTAAAGAACGGTACATAGCATTTAACTCCCAGCATTCTCCTTTAAAAAAATCTAACTCCCAGCAAATGATCAGAGCTAGGAATTTAAGCTATAGTTAATGTGGCGTTGACACACCAAGTTGTAACTTCAGTGAACTCAGATCACCATGCAGCGACAGCAGAATCTGGCAAGAAGAGCTGGACGCTGGGCACTGTAGCATTACTGGCAAACTGCCTGTGCTTCTCCTGTTCTTTTGGCTTCTGCTGCAGTCCAAGCTCACCAAGAAGTACCCAGCACTCTACTCCAGTACTGCATACATGTTCCTCATCAGTTCCCTGCAAGACGGGGGCCTGACAGCGGCGATACAAAGGCGAGCATCAGTGTGGGCTCTGACAAGGACAGTGGAGATTGTTACAGTACTATATACGGTAAGAAGGCCTTATTTTCCATGTCACTTTCTCCTGCTATCTTTACATAATTACATTGCCTTTGTTCCTGTTAATAAAAGTTATTTTCCCTGTTTAGTGGAGCTCTGATAGGCACGGCGATAACAGTACTTTGAAAAATTGCAAAGTGGCTTTTCAGATAAAGACCAATTTGGTAAAGAACCAGTCCAAACTTGTTAAACATGGAAGTAAGCCCACCATTTTTGGCACAAGCAGGAAGAATCCTACAGCCAATATTTTGCTACACTTGTAGCACTTCATCCAAAAAAACAAAAAGAGAAGTCAGCAGAGAATTGATTGAATCAAATATATGTTCATATGTTCCAGGGAGTTATGGGGTCAGGAGTGGGCTACGTACTGATGACATGGTGCGTCGAGAAGAGAGGGCCAGTGTTCACTTCAGCCTTCATTCCTATCATCCAGATCATGGTTGCCATGATTGATTTTTTTTCTTTCTCCATGAGTGTTAGCCCAGCTCCTGAGAGTACTCGCACATTGTTTTCTCTCTGGAACATACACACATTATTTCCTCTCTGAAACACACGCACATTGCAGAAGTGAACGCACGAGACAATTTTGGATGCTGCCCAAAATCTACTGTTTTGCTTGATTTTCTTCTCCTTTTATTCTGCTCTAATGCGCCACTGCTTTACATGCAACTAATAGCTCATAATGCTCCACTAATAACGCCAGCAACATTTCTAGCCTGTACATGCTGTTACTTGCATGTTCTAGCCACTAGCTCATAATGTTGCCGTTACATGCAACGTGATTACGCCTCAACGTGTACATGCACCTTTCTAGTCACATGCAAAACTCAATTAAGTCAAGATTATAGCTAACAATGAGAACCTCTATCTTGGAAGGTAATCTTTGCCTCAATTATTAAATCAAGACATGCAGTTTCGTGTTCTTCCTTCATTCCCCTTCCGGAAATTAATAATGCATACTTTTGTGAATAGGAGCACCTATCTTTTTCATCTCTACAGTATTCAACTTCTTTATCACTCCAATAGCTATAAAAGTTATGAAGATTAAAGCCACAAGAGCACAACAAAAGTCTTGTGTTGAAACCGAAAAACCCCGAACTCAAACCCTCCTGGCCGATCTGACCATCGTTGTCTGGCAGGTTTGACCACCAGCTGCAAAACAGCTCCTCGAGGGATCCCCAAATCGACCTAATTTTTTATCACGTGATCCAAATCTCCTGATATTTCAAACATAGCTCATCAAGAATGTCAGGAACTTATTTCAATCGATGATTGAAACGATTGAAGCCAAGGTTCTACGAATTTCTTGATCGAGATCAAGAAGGCACAAAAACCAAGGAAAACAAAAACTTGATCCAAAAGCTTGCTCGTGGGTAGAGAGGGTCAAGATGACCTTAGATCAGATCCCACAAGTCTAAGCAAGCTAGATCATAGCAAAAGACTTAATCAAAACCCTTAACACAAAAACCCCAAAATCATCAAAGAGAGAGCAAGAACAAGATAGAACTCATCTTGGGGCAATTTTGATTGGATTGATTAGAGGGATTGTAGGTTTATAACCACTCCACCATGAAGGACAAAATCTCACACTTAAGCACCTAATTTCTCAATCCATCTCTCTTAAACCCTAGCCTCCTCTATTTCCTCATTTTTCCCTAAATCACAAATTAGGGTTTCCAAGGCTTGGATGAGTGGAGGTGCAAATCCTGCACCGTTCCCTTTTATAGTGGAGACTAGGTTTAGAGAAAAAACCATAACGGATACCCGTTAAGCCCACACACAAATAGGTCTACACTCACGCACGCTTCTCAAAGCGAATGACGACCCGGATCTCCCGAATTTGTCTCTTCGTGATCTTAGTCTCCTCTTGATCTAAACCACCTCTCTTTTGCACCGTTCGGCGCTGCGGTTTCTCTAAGCCCACCAACCCGGTATTTTAGCGAATATACCAAAATACCCCTTCTCGATCCTTCTCAAAAGCCGAGTCCAATCAACGTAAAGCAATCCCATGTGTTGCCATGCGTAGGTTCATCAATGGATCTCTTTATGTTGGCAAGTCTCTCCCATCCGATTCCCATCGGAACCACCATGATACTTGCACCGACCCCCAAGCCATTTGATGCAACCCGTTGCATTGAACTTCATGTTTAGTCGTTCTTGTCAATCTTGCGTCATGCTTGAGTCCAACCACTTCACCCTGCATCTTTGATCGTTCTGGACCTTAGCTCTCCTAACCTAGTCCCGATCATCATCGCCGTTGACCGTAGTTGACTCCAAGCCACATGTACAATAATAGACCAAGAAATCGATTTCGGGCACAAGTTCCTCGCAGCTTGACCTATGTTAGCCAAAACATGCATCATACAACACCTATGCACATAAATCTATGACTTTGGCCAATTCCACATTGTTCACCACCTTCTCGGTGCATGAACACGTCTTGGCGATCGGCCACGCCCTCAAGCGGTGCGATAGCCGGCGGGGTGTTCGACCACCACCAGGTCAAACCGCTCCCAAATTTTTCCCAAGTCCTAGAAAACTCCCTCTCTGGATATTTCGGCAAAACTCTATCTAGTTTTGCCTCGAATCTCCATTTTCCATGAGATCTGGTACAAACACACCTCCAAACATTCTCACGTAAGTGTTTGATCACATTCCTCAAAATTCTATTTTTTTCATCCCAAGGGGTCTGACCCCCACTTTTGGCCGGTCAGACCGCCTGCAACCTGGACAGTCAGGTGACACTTCGCTAAATTGAGGGTTTTTCCCAAACACCTCGGTACTTATGCCAATTGTTCAACACACTAAGATTATGATCGTATCACATGATCTCCACAATAATATTTCAGTAATGGCTGTTGATTGTCAGAATTTTCTTCATGTCATATAAAAAAAACGGCATACATTAAGGGTGCAATGATAAATGCATACATCATAGTCAAGTTATAAGTGAATATTTGGAGTGATAGAACAGCAATGGCTGGCCCAAATGGCATCACTTTTGTGTTTTGTTTTATCCTTGCAGTGTGTTGGGATCCATACTGATGATTCTGGGCCTCTATATTCTGCTGTGGGGAAAGAACAGGGATGCCTCAGTAGCATCTGCCAAAGAAGAGGAAGAGGACAAGGAGAAGCAAGTCAAATCATGAGGACCAAACTACACAATGCTTGGGCTGTAAAACATGACATAGCTTCCTCCTTAGTTTCCTACTCCTACATGGAACAACTAAGGAGGGTATTATAGTACTACTAGTATTGGTGTTGTAGTTTGGGTTTTTGCTCGTACAACATGATATATTGCCCTAATTTCCACAACTATGCCTAACCGTGCAACACTGTCAATCTTTACTCTCCAATATTTAGCGCTAAGTCTGAAGTTGTTAGAGAACGGCGGCATAAGTTGCTCATATTTCAACACGTCAGAACATCACTATCAGTCACATTGAACATGAAATGAAAAGAAAAGAATTGTTCTTTGCACGATGTTCGTACCCCCACGCTCCTGTGAGGGCGGCGAATCAATGCTTTGGGATTTGATTTGGACTTAAAGCAATCGTTTCCTCATCAAGGCAGAGACAGTGGGCATTGGATCTTAGGACTTTCTCATGGGAAGATGTTTCCCTACATGCTCTTAATAGGCCCTGAAACGGGCTCATGCTAGTGTTTCAATGCTAAAACAGCATCCAATGCTCTACAGTCCATGCAGGGTCACAACCAACACTTGCTTGCCAAAACTGAGAAGAAAAAAGGGGGAAGAGCTTTAAATTGTTCCACTGCACTACGTAAAGAGAGATATTCCGTTCAATTGGTTGCGCAATTTGCTCGATGCAAATCTTCCAGAATGCAGCTATTGTTTTAACTCTTTGGCACGTGTTGCGAAAACGAAACGAAATTGGAAACATGCTTGCAGATGCCATCAGCACCTCACCACCCTATAAAACCATGACATAACCAAAACAAATTGCTCAGACAAGGCCATCAGATCAAAGTTAGTTCAGACACCACCCTCTGGCTGTCTGAAATGTGGAGGGCAGGATGCATGGAGCAGTGGATGCCGACGGTGGCAATGGTCGCCACCAACGTCGTGATCGCCATCATGACGGCCCTGATCAAGCAGGCACTGAACAAGGGGATGAACCGGCTGGTCCTCATCACTTTCCGGCAAATGGTGGCCACTGTATTCCTTGGCCCCATTGCCTACTTCAAGGAAAGGTAGTGTCAAAAGCAAATAGATTTTTTATAATAATAATAATGCAACTACTAGTCGCTGGTATTTCACTGTTGCTGATCACTGCTTTTTCAGGATGACAAGACCAAAGTTCACAACTGAAATCTTTGTGTACATGTTCCTAAGTGGAATTCTTGGGTAAACACATGGCACATACTTACACCGAGTTCAGTTTGATTTCATCAGTAATCCTAGATTAATCTTTCTATTTGGCATGCATGCTGCAGGCCGGTGCTACTTCAGTACACGCTGTTTGTCGGATTGGAGTACACAACAGCAACATTTGCTGCGACTTTCTCCAATATGCTTCCAGTGGTTACTTTCTTGATATCACTCGCTTTCAGGTAACACCAATTTATTTCGGCGACCTGAAACTCTTTTTACTGCAAAGTCCATTTCTTAATCTTTTTCCATGTAGGGTCAAGTAAGGTGCTACATATGCTACTATCTATCATATGTTTGATTTGATTATTCTTAATACTTTTCTAACTTTTTCATAATTAATGTGGCGTTTCATTTAAAGTAGTACAGTAGTACCTTAAAATGAACTAAGACCCTAAAGCACCTAAAAGAAAACTTCAACTTTGTTCCCGTAGAGAAAGTGGCAATTGATTAGCTCAACTCATATGGGTCATAAAGCACTTTTCCTGAACTACTTCCACTTATCAACACAAAACACCAAATTCTTTATAGGTTTGAAGCACTAGATGTGAGAAGCAAGTCAGGGAGTGCCAAGATTTCAGGAACACTGATCTCCCTCAGTGGAGCAATGATGCTCACCTTCTACAAGGGCTCAGCACTGACCCATACACCATTATCCAGTAGTTCAGCGTCCAGCAGTGGCCACAGGCAAGCCGAAGAGCATGGCACAGTCCGGTGGGTGCTCGGTTCTGTTTCGATGCTTGCAAACGTAGTCGGGTTCGCATTGTGGCTGCTGCTGCAGAGGAAATTCACCAGGAAGTACCCGGCAGTTTACTCCGCTACAGCATTCATGTCATTGTTCAGCTTCATCCAAGCAGGAGCCCTCGCCCTGTCCATACAAAGGAACAGCATTTCAGTGTGGGCTCTCAAGGGGACAATAGAGATCGTCACAGTTGTATATTGTGTAAGATCTCTTGCAGAGCTCAACTATCTTATATATTCCAATTCATATGATGGAGCAATCCTGTTTGTATATTTTGTCTCTTTTGCTTAGTATAGCAAATGGCTAGTTTCTTATCTACAAAGGACCCTTTCAGGAAAAATGAAATGAAAAGGAAAGAAAAGTAAGGAAGAAGAATATGTTCATTGGACCCCAAAAAATTAAAAAATTGGGATAGATCCCACTTCCACACCATGCAGCATGGACAAAAGCTTTTAGGATGACATATTGAGTAACATATATCATTATGTATAAACAATCTTCAGCTCGTGTTTTTTTAAAATTTACTTCCCAAGAAACACTGATCAGGCAAAATTAGAGAAGTTATTTTAGGATCAAACATTAACTGCCAGACTTATCATAAAATTGCTAATTTGTGTACCTAAAATCTTACAGTTAGTGACAAGTCTGCACTCTGCAGTATGTTGACCCAAAGAATATGCATTTTAAATATGACATGCTTTTTGCTGATACATGTTTATTATATATATATTATATAATGTTGTTATTTGTATGATTTGATATTCTTTTTTCTGTCGAAAGAATGATTTAGCATTATTTAGCCACTGATGCAAGATTTTGCATCATATCGAATAGTAATGTAGCATTTGTTCCATTTTCAGGGTGTAGTGGCATCTGGCATCGGGTACCTGCTGCTCACATATTGTGTGGAGAAGAGAGGCCCTGTGTTCACCTCCGCCTTCAGCCCTCTCTCTCAAATGTTTGTCGCCGCCATCGATCTGTTCATCCTCCATGAGCCACTCTACCTTGGAAGGTTACTCTTTTTTTTCTTCTTACCTTTAGAGCAGACATACTCCAACCATTCACTGAAAATACAATTGTATATGCCAGTCAAAATCTCTTGTTCCCTTTTATGTTCTTTTTTGTCAGATTACTGTCTACTGCAGGCAATGTTTAAGCTCACTGTTGTTTGGTATTTGATCTTTCAGCGTGCTAGGGTCAGTCCTGGTGATTCTAGGGCTCTATGCTGTTCTATGGGGCAAGAAAGAGGAAGCTGCCAGCACTGCCGTTGCTTCGGCAAAGCCGGTGCAAGCAGAAGCAGCTGACGTAGAACAGCAGCAAGTGAAAATGTGATTCCTCTTCACCTGCAGTTGTGTTGTACTTTCTCCGTTCATAAATACACGACGTTTTAGGAAGCGTGAAGTCAAACTTATTTAGCTTTGACCATTAATATATAAAAAAATTATATTAGCTATGTGAAAATGGTGTCATTAGATTAGTCATGAAAAACATTTTCATAATATAATAATATTATATTATTTTATGAACATATTCATGTAAAAAATAATAGTCAAATTTGTATGTTGAAGACCGTGTCAATTTCTGGAACGTTGTATATTCTTGAAGAAAGCGAGTACATGATCTTGCAAGCTCTAACAGCAATGAGTTGCCTATTATACATACAGGGCACACATGGAAGGAAAGATATAAGAAACTGCACAATTAGATTAAGCTAAACAACATTAATCAGTAATTAGCGGTAAATAAAGTTCATCAATCAGGGACAAAGTGTAATCTTAAAATTGTTATTGAGCACATAATCAATACAAGTGACAATATGAAATTATAGTAACAATTTTCTAGCATCATTATAACTCAAGATTCAATTACAAAAAGAAATTCATTACAAGCCTAAATGGAACACTAACGCAAACTCAAGAGTTAATACATCTTTTCGATACATCTCAGGATTCACCAAAGTTACAACCTTGAATGCATTACAACAATTCAACTGCAAAACAAAGGTAATATATTACAAACCTAACATTGATACAAAAGTTATTTATAACCAATCACAAGGTAAATTACAATAATTATTGGAATTACAATTCAATATTCTTGCCTTCATCTCTCTAAAAGATTTCCTTGCCAGTTCATCCAACTATCTTCGCAGTCGATGTAACCCAGTGAAGTATCCAAGTCCACACCTCACTGTATCTAGGAGAGAACACATCCAATTGATAAGGCCAAAGTTGCATATCACAGAGGAGCACAGCTGAGCCAGCCCTCCCTTGCACAATTCGCATTCACTCCTCTGTTTCTCAGAGCCACCTCACAAGAAGCACAATGACCAAAGAAAGCCCCCCCCTGCACAAAATTCTGCATCCCCCCCCCCCCTCACAAGCACACATCCACAACCCAGGTCAAGCAAACCACAGCAGCACCTTTTCCCTTCCACCAGGAGCATGGAGGAAGGGGGGCAGGGCGAAGCCAAAGAGCAAGGACAACGCCGGCACCAGCATCGACCTTGAACCTTCGGCGACCACCCCCACTGCCGGCCATCTTCCCCAAAACCGATTAAACCACCACAGGTAACCCATCCCTTTCCCACTGTCATTTTGCCCATCAGTACCACATCAGGAGTCAATCAAGAGCATGCAACACTAATAGCAAGAACACTAACCACTATCTATCACTAGGAGCCCATCCATAGCAGTATCATCAATCCATTATCATCACAGAGCAATAGGGGGAGGAGTCGAGAGAGAGATTAGGGTGAGGATTTACCTCAGTAGCAAACCGGGTCCAACATCCACTTCCACTTCCAGTCACTCATGCAAGAGCTTAACAAAAATTAAGAACAACAAAACCGTAAGATCCTCAAATCATCTGTGAAACCGACGCTAATAAAATGAAATAGAAGAACTGGAGGGGGGGAAGCCGAGCCAGGAGCGCCGAGAGAAGAAATTTGAGCCAAGGTGCTGCAATGGGAGGCCGAGTGGCCGGCCAAGCGCATAAGGCCGAGGATCGAGCGGTGGCGGTGAGCCATCCGGCCGCACAAAGAGCAACGAATGAGACAAGGTCTTGTGGCGCCAGAGGCATCGATGGTGGCGAGGGCCGATGGTGGCAAGCAGAGGAGGAGGAGGTGTCGGAGGGAGAGGCCGGGCCGGAGGAGCGGCACCATGGTAGAGCCGGGGAAAAACCAGAGCCGGGCCAGGGAAGGCGGCGCTAGGAGGAGGAGCCCGTTTGGCCCGTCAGGCCAGATGTGGCCCGTTTGGCCCATCAGAACAAAAAAATCCAGAAAAATTAGAAAAATATGTAGAATTCAGAAGTAGACATGAAAATTAAAAAAATGATACGATCATATTGAAAATGTAATAAAGAGCTTTATTGATGTCCAACTGGCTACCTCGTTAAAATCTTCGCCAAGTAAAAACTCAAAATGAGAAAACCTTGACAAAGGAAAAAGAGTACAGCCTATAGCTCTACAATTCTACATACATGGTACATCTTTATTCTATGTGACGGTGTCATTGTCTAAGTACAGATTTTCGAACACCTCCGACAACTCTGGATTTTCCACAAAGTGTTGTGTTCGTGAATCAGTTTGTTCCCAATCCTTAACAGTTAGAAGGATCTCTACCATCTCACTTGTAAGACTTGTTCTTCTCTCATCCAATATCCTTCCAGAAAGACTAAAGGCAGACTCGGAGGAAACCGTAGAGACATGAACAGTTAACACATTACGTGCAAGTATGGATAACACGGGATATGTTAACTTATGGGCTTGCCACCATTGCATGATGTCGAAGCTTTCTGAGTTGAAATCCACCGTATCGTTGTCCAGATAGATGAATAGTTCTCCGCTCCTTGTGGGTCTTGGCTGAGCAGGCGTTGGTGTAGAAGAAGAAGAAGAACCCTTGGACCTGGACCTGGAGGAAGAGGCACCGAAGATCGCGCCCCACATATTTGTCTTCCCACTTGAGGTGTGGCTACTGGAGGTCATTGCGAACGGACTCTCTAGAACTTATTTTCATACCTTTGGTAAACCTCGTATAACCGAGAACGAACTTCTGCAAAATAGTCAGTATAATCTAGCCCCGTAGTATCACTAAGAACATCAAGTACGGTACCAAATGCATCAATTTTAGCCCTAGGATCTAAAAGAAATACAAATGCATATAGGTAAGGGATTTCTCTCCAATATTTAAGGTATTTAGATTTCATGGAAACAACATCATCGCGTAAAACTATGTCATTTTCAAATATTTTCAATTGAGTAGCAATCCGTAAAATAGTATGCACAATGATAGGAGATGTTGGATAGTAGGCAGCAGAACAAAGTGTGATTGCCTCATAAAAATTTCTAAAAACGACAGTACCTTCTCAGCAACGAACCAATGTTGCTCAGTTAATAGCATAGTACCATTAGTGCTAGGATAGTGCGTTTGAATAAATACAGAAAAAGTGCTCTTGTATGGTAAAAGATTCTTAAGCACGAGGTAAGTAGAGTCCCACCTTACCTCCATGTCCAAACCGAACTTTCTTGGACGTACACCCATCACCCTGCAGAAGTTCTTATATTGTGCTATTCTTACGTTAGAATTATTCAAGAAAGAAATCGCATCACGAAAAGCTTTAATATACGGACTCAACCTCTTCAAACCACATTTGACTATAAGGTTGATAATATGACAAGCGCATCGTTGATATAGCAGGAAGGAATCGGTATATGTACTCAACACTGGAGTAAGAATGTCCATGGCCCTAGAGTTTGAAGCGGCGTTGTCTAAAGTAATTGCGAATATTTTGTCTGTAAGACCAAAGTCTTCCACGACTTTGATAATCTGATTCATAATATTCTCCACCGTGTGTGCTACATCAATTAATTTCAAACCTATAATCCTTTTCTCCATTACCTAGTCGTCATTAATATAATATGCAACTACACTAAGGTAATCATCCCTAACCCGATCACTCCATATGTCCGAGGTCAGGGCCACCGAAAATGTGCACGTACTAAATATTTTCTTTATTTTATTACGACGTTTATTATAGTATTTCACTAGATCGCTAGTTGTTGTCTGTCTAGAAACGGAAGTAAATCTAGCATTATGCGCAGTCCTAATGTAATGTTGGAAAGAAGCAGACTCGTTAAAGCCTAACGGTAAATCCTCAGAAGCAATTAAACGACAAAGAGATTGGTGGGCTACCTGAGGATCGTAGTCCTAGCTAGATATCATACCGTTGGGGTTGTATTGCAGCTGTGTCTACCTCATCGCCAATCCTTACATGGTTCGACACCTTGTAGCATGTCTAATCAAGTGTCACGTTCCACCTGTAGACTTTGTAGACAATTCATGGCGACAAATTTTACAAATAGCATATGGTACCTCATTTCCCGCTGCTCTTGCCTGGTTGTCCTGTCGAAATTCTCCCACACTCCCGATGTAGACGGCCTCGACCTCTTTGCTCGGTTCTTGTTAAGCTCGATCTTGGCGTGGAGGCCGACGACGAACTCCACCTTGCTTCTCGGTGAAACCTCCGGTTGGTTTGAGGCGATCGCGGTAGCCTCAGAGACGCATAATTCGTCAGATGAAAGTCCGAACTCACTAAGAGCAAAGTCATCGTAAGGGTATGCATAACAAAAGCGCAAAATCGAAACTAACACTATTACTACTTTAATCTTAGCATAACAATAATTAATAATAAAAGTATTACAAAAATAGTATTGTACCTCTTTTTTGACTTCTTGTGAAAATTGAAATTTCAAATTTTGGCACAAATTTTTTAATTTTGCCAAATTAGCTCAACACAGTTTGAATTTGCACAACACAATTTCAAAGAGAGAATAGAGAATGAAGGGTGCTGAATGAGGGGGTATGGTGCCTATTTATAGAAAAAATTCGAATTTTTCAATTTTTTGCTATTTTTAAGCCCCAACGGTCAAAAGCAGTCAAACAAATCTCCCAGCGGTCAAAAATGGGCCAATTTTTGGTAGTCGTTGCCGTCTTGAAACACGCCCACGGCATGACACACGGCCGGCTAGCTTTGGCCGCCCTGCCGTCTTCTCCTCCCATTTGCCTCGCCGTGCCCAGTTTTCTTCGCCCGCGTCTTCCTCGCTCGTGTCGCCAGCCGCCGCCTCCTCGGTCCTCGCCTCCCATGGCGCTTTGTGCCTCGGCGACACCGCCTCCTCGCCTCCCCACGGTGGTGCCTCCTTGCCTCCCGCGGCGGTGCCTCGTCGCCTCCTGCGACGACGCCTCCCATGACAGCGTGTCGTCTTCCCGCCGCCCCCGCGGCCTCGCGTCGTTGACCCGCCGCCTCCTCGCCTCCCGTGGCCCGCCGCCGCCTCGGCGACAACGTCGCCATCGCCTCGGCGACCGTCGCCTCCTCCTCCATCCGCTCTGGCGCACCATGCCACCGCATGGCCGCTGGCAATCGCCTCTCCTCCTCCGCTCTGGCGTAGCACCGTCTTGTGAGTGAGCATGACGGACCTCCTCTTCCTCCGCTCCGGCGTAGCACCGTCGCCGCCGGCTCGCTCCGACCCTTCGCCTCGCCTTGGCCTCCCAGCTGCGGCCGTCTTGCCGTCTTGCGTGCCGTGTCGTGCTTGGCACTGCCCAAAGATCGTTCGTCTTGCGTCTGGCCCGACCCTGCATGCCAAGGTGGCGGCGAGCACGACCAGGGTTTCGTCTTGAGCCGACACGACCCATGAACAATGCGGGCCGTTCCGTGCTTAGGTTGGGCCTCTGATGGCGTGCCGTCTTGGCTCGATGGGCGAAACCCATTTGGCCAGCTCTAGGAGAGAGGTAATTAGGGGTTAGGGTTAGGAAGTTAAGTGTAGGAAAATTGTATAAATTCTAATAAATTGTGATAATTAATGTTTGTAACAATAGAGTTTAGCAATAAAAATCAATAAGTGTTAGCGTTGTGTTTTCATTCGACAAAACGAAGGTATATAGGTTGCGTAGAGATAAGCAGTAATAAATCAGTCAGTTGCGTAATAAATAAAATTAAGATAAAGTGTCATAAATTCTGTTAATAAAAGGTGAATATGCGTGCGTAGCAAACCTGTACATCGTTGCCAAACAGTCGGGCATGTTAAAATATTTTAATCATGTTAATTAAATTAAATTAAAGCGATCCCGAGTTTATGTAGAGAATTAAATAACCGCGTGTGGACTTAAGTAAAATCAATTAGGCATTTTTGCACGAATAAAATTTAATAGATTTCATGAAAAGTGAGTGCGAGTAGTATTTCATTTTTCCTTCGTTAAAACGCAAACTTCGGCATTTTCGACCCTAGAACGATTAAACAGTAGAACGACTGTAGTGGGGAGTGCTAACCTAGCAGGGAACCCAAAAAATGTTATTAAATTAAATCATGCTAACAAAATAGAATATACTAACGTAAGTACGCGTAATATCACTCAAAATCAACTAAGTATTTATTTATATATTATTCGTACTGCTGCATTGCTACAGATGACGAACCAACGCAGACCGGAGTAGTTGATCAGGGATTTGTCGACGCCGACCTTTCCTACAATTATGAAGGCAAGCTACCCTCTTGAACATAAATATAGTTATATTAAATGTAAACCATATATTGATGTATTATATGTATTGCATCAAAAATTGTTTCTCAAAATTCAAATCAAATGATTGAGATGAATATGAAAGGGATAAGAATGATGAAAGAAAAGTGATAAAGAGAATAATATGGCTGGTAAAGGGGGCCCATGGCAGCGAAGAGATGAGGCAAGAGGTGGGACCCTTTACATATGGTTAAAATATAAGAACCAACAAAACTCTTACTCGGTCAGAGGCCGTAAATTCAATACCAACCATTTTTCGGTTTCGGCAAGCAGAAAATGCTACTTTGTTACATGATTTTGCTCTCCACGTCGGGTAAGTAATATGTGTGAAGGTGAATGGAGGAGCCCAAAACCGTGAGGAGAGACCGGAAGTAGGGGATCCAAGGTGCTATAGGCTATAGCGCTAAGGTAGAGTGTTGGGTGCAGGATAGAAGCTGCCCCAACCAACATTGCTGGAACTCGGTGGATGACAAGGTCAGCACCGTGACAAGGTCAGCACCGATGGGAAGTAATGGGCGGAGAAATTAATCACATAACCTGGAAAACGTTCTGTATTCTAGACTCGAAGTCGCATCAAAGGAAATACGGTGGACCCAGTTCAAAGAGAGTTCAGAGTAGCTATGGGTAAAGTGGTACAAAGCCTACGCAGTGCTAAATAAAATCATGAATTCATGCCAGTCTCCTGGATTGGAGCCTACGGGAACCACTAGGGTCTATCTTCTCTCCAAGTGACAAGTAGTGTTTCCAGTATTAAAATTTGCCACCTAATATTTTACGAGTTGTTATTTTGAGAAAAGATATGATATAGAAAATGTGATAATGAACAGAGATAAGTCATACAGTGCATCTTTTGTTATTAATTTTTGTTGAGTACTTTTTTACTCAACCTTATTAGTATTCTCCTTTGTAGATCCTAGTCCGGCCGGGAATTAGCCCGAGTGGGACGAAGGGCCCGTAGGTACCGAAGAGGTCGCAGGAGGCGAGGGCGTTGACTACGAGGACTAGGGTGAGATGGGCAACTTATTAAACGAATGGGACGAGCAGAAGATTGATGGAACAAAGAAGGCAAACGAAGGGACTTAGTCCCATTTTTACATATGTAAATTTACTAATTGTAAGAACCCTAGCTTTGTGTGCTAACTAGAATAAAAAGTACAGTTTCTATCTTATTGTTCTGCTGCATTAACTCTGGTAAGGCTTACTATTTATCAGAGCGGTGTCCTACCGGGTAGATGAATAGTAATTCATATTCTTAGGTGTGATTACCCTCCGGGGTAATGACACGGAGCGTCACAAAAGATGTGCTGCGATATTAATTGTACCATTCTGTTTAAGCTGCTGAAAGAAGGGGCTGTTTCAGCTTTTCCTTTGATCCTATATAGGTGTAGTGTTGTGGTCATTGATGTTAAAAAAAGTGCCTTGCAGATTAAGACTCGTACTAGATGCCCTGGAGCGAGGACCTTGGGGATCCCTTCGTTCCAGGGCATGTTGTACTCTTTGGTCGAGGCTATCTTTGGCAGTTTTTCTATACCATTCGCTCCGTGCAAGGGGGTATTCGGTACCCCTTGATACACCTGGCTCAGTGTCTTCACTTCGCTTGGTCGCTGGAGCCGGTGGGCTGCCCATGCGACATAAATGAATGCTAGCTAATCGTCAAATCTCCACGCATTCTTGTTCTCTTTTTCTTAGCAGTGACATGCGTGTTCAGAAAACACATTCTGCTCCGATTAGGGTTTTTTGTATCGGAAAGTTTTTTTAGGGGGGGAGAGGGGGGTCCAGTAAGGCCGGTCCAATTTTTGGCCAATTTCGGCCGAAAAATTTCAAAAAAAAAATTGATTTTTTTTGGATTTTAAATTCAAAAAAAAATAAATTCGAACAAAAAACATCAACTGAGCTAGTTAGCATGGTAGCAAGATTTGGATGGGCTTGTATTACTTCACTCATTCATTAACTGAACAAAATTCAAACAAATTTAATTATTTTTTTTAACAAAATTCATCCAAACCACAAAATTCAGAGCCGGTTTAAAACTCTACCGGGAGGGTCCGGTTAAAAAACCCATGGCTCCGGTTCCTAATTGACTACAGATCCTCAAAGATAGGGCCGTAATTTTCGTCAGGATTTAGTCAGCAACACAGCCAGCATCCATCAATTAACTAATTGATGTCTAAGTTAAGCCATGAGCTCTTGAATCATTCAACACCACCTCTGATGGCAATGGCATGCAGGACACTTGTATCGCCCTCCGATAACAAATCCTCTCCTCAAAACTCATAAATACCATCACACACGCTTGATCCGGCCTGCACAGTTAGTTAAAGAGCGCATACAGATACAATTAACCAAGAGCTTAGCAACAATGAAAGAAGGCAACACCACCGTCATGGAGCGCGCGCTGGTGCCACTGTGCGTCGCCGCCGTCCTCCTCCTCGCCACCGCCGTCGCGCCGTGCAGCGCGCAGGCGAGAGCGACGACCATCGAGGAGGCGTGCCGGAACGCGGCGAGCAGCCACTCGGGCATCACCTACGAGCACTGCGTGTCGTCGCTGGCGTCGGACCACCGGAGCCGCGAGGCCGTGGACCTGCACACGCTGGCGGTGGTGGCCACCAAGATCGCCATCGAGCACGCGGCCAGCACGGAGGCCAAGATCGACGACCTCAACGAGGTCGAGGACTCGCCGCACGCGCGCGCGCGCCTCAACCACTGCCTCGAGCTCTACAACGCCGCCGCCGACGTCCTGCGCGACGCCCTCGACAACCTCCACGCGCGCATCTACGGCAAGGCCACCGAGCAGCTCGCCGCCGCGCTCGGCGCCTCGGAGAGCTGCGAGGACGTCTGGAAGGGCGAGGAGCGCGTCCCCGTCGCCGGCCACGACAGGGAGTATGGGCGCATGGCCTTGGTCGCCCTCGGCCTCACCAGCGGCATCGTCTGATCATCCCTTGCATCTCGATCGATCCCGCACGCCATGGTCACCATAACTAAGCTAGCTACATATATATAGTCTCCTCTCTCACATTATATATGTGATTTCCATCATCTTGCATGCGTGGTCTCTCCTCTAATGGTTTGCCATTTGATTGGTTGTTTTCTACTTCTTGTCATTTTCTTTTTGGTTTTGATGTCTTGAGGTGTTAGGAAATTCAGAAGAGAGAGGGACAAATTGAGGAAAAGGATCGAGAGAAGGCAGAGAGATCACAATTTGTTTTTGTATTGTGTTATGTATTTGTGGAGCTTCAGTTTGTGTAGGCTACGGGTTATATATGTCGCATGGTTTTGCATGCGCTCCCTGACAACTTTGTGAGGGATATCACTAATTATTTTTCTTGTTTATAATTGAGTTCATTTTAATTTGGAACTATATTTTGTTATGTTTGAGAGATTCATAAGAAAGTATTTTAATAGATTGTTGAATCATAACACCCTTTGCCAGTGACTTAGTTTGAGCCAAAGTTATGTAATGCTGTGTTACAAGTTTTTTTTTTTGGGAATAAATCCATTTTTCAACCCTGGAATGTGTGTTTTTTTTTAATAAATCCATTTTTCAACTCTAAACTGTTGCCCGAGTCCGGAAAACAACATCCAACTTCAAAACCGTCTGCCTTGCATCATTGAACCATCAAAACCGTTCAGTTTTCACCCCCTAAGCTAGTTTCATGAGTGGTTTTCGCCTCGTTGGTGACGACATCACCGATGTTGGTTAACGTGGTATCCCGGTAGGCAAGCTTATGTTGAGAGAGGAAGAAGCGATATTAGAACATGACAAGTGGGACCTAAGTTTTAAATATACTATTTATTTCTTAATTTGTTCTTGCTAATTAGAATGTCACGTTAAACATAAGCTTGCCTATTGAGACGCCACGTCAGCTAAAAGAAGTTTTCTGGTCGGCATCATAGCGAAAATCACTCATGAAAATAGCATCGGGGTGAAAAGTGAACGAGTATGATAGGTTAAGGATGAAAAGTGGACGGTTTTGAAATTGAATGTTGTTTTTCGGATTCAGTCAATAGTTCAGGGTTAAAATAAACTTTTTCATTTTTTTTTTAAGAGAACATGTTATCCTCAACAGCAAAGTCGCATGCATGCGTAGTTGATCATTTTTTTTGCAAGTTAAATACACATATTATACACTTCTTTTAATATAAAGGGAATTTCTTGTGATTCCTATAAATCGATGCGAAATGTATCTTACACCGAAAATTCAGATAATTCCACCGACAGGCACACACATGTACAAAACGAAGAAGAAAATCTCACACTTGACAACGCCTTATGGCCTGGCAGGCGTTTCTTTGCTTCATGCAATGTCGGACTCGGATTTCGTAAATCCAAATCATCTTTGAAATACTATGCTATTCCCTGGATCAGTAAATAGCACTCACAGAATATATAACTGAATCAATTCATACACGATGTAAACTAAACCAAACGTTATATTACAAACATCAGAGTGACATAGACGACGTCCGGTTGAGTTTTACAAAAAGGGCCGAATAGGCCAAACTGATTACATTACATAAAAGCAGCAGAAACTACAGCGGACGCAAAAGGGATAGAGCACATCTCTCCACAGGCAATCGACTGGGAAAACCCGTGTACGACTGATATTAACCAAGGACTTGGGGAATATAGATTGTACGTAAGCACCGATGGAGTCAGTTAGACTGAGACGAGACCTAGACTAAAGAACTACCTACTCTTCATCAATTCCTTGTCCATCGACTTCTGGATCCTCGTGGTAGACGTAATCTCCATGATCCGCAGAGTCTGAAGGTTTAGGGAAAGAGCGAGAATGAGCACAACTTCCGTGCTCGTGAGCCAACACACAAGATGCAGTAATAATACATGCAAGGCTTAACAAGGATGACTCGGGTTCTTTTTTGCTAAAGCAATGTTTCCAATTATCATAATTACAAATTCCTATCACTTAACATTTTAACCAAATTGATTTTTGTTATTTATATCAGCAGAGGTTACCTTGTCAGACCCCCGGGCGTGGAATACCCGAAGATCTTATGTGTATACAGTGCTAGTCCCAGGAATAAAGGCTAGCGCACATATTCACAACGTTTGGCATCACATTCATACATTCATAATCTAAAGTAAAGCAAAAGGGACATTCTACTTAAGCTATTACAACAGTTATTACACCAACGGCCGATCGGCCAAATAAAAGCAGTCATCAGAGAAAGTAAAATGCAGCGGAAAACATAGTAGTAGTAGCAAAAGTCCAGCGGCATGCCCATCCGATCCCGCAGGCAACCGAAAAGGAGACAAGGCCTAAGTAGACCCGTTACCAAACCCCTCGGTACCAGGTGCAAAGAACTCATCGTCTGGCATCGGCTCATCTACAAATTCTAAACCAACAACAATAGCAAGATTGAGTACTTGTGTACTTAGCAAGACTTGTAGTGTATCACAAAATCATATTAAATGCAAGGCTGTCAAATGTATGGCTCTACTCTACAAGTTCTTTTGCTCAAAGCCAAGTTTATTTGCAATAATCATAAATACTAATTTGCAACGGAATTTGAAAGAGCAATTTATGAAATAGTAAATACAGGATAGTAAGTAAAGTAACTGAAGAAGTAATAACAACACCCACAACCCTAGTTGGTTGTAAGCAGAAATATAATCAGGTTTTGCCATAGAAATGGCACTGACAATTCATGTTCAACTATAGAAATAGCAGTCCTGCTATAGAAATAGCAAATCAGTCATAGAAATGACAGTTCTGCTATAGACATAGCAACAAAGCCATAGAAATGGCAGTTAACTCAACAAATGAAAAACCCCATGTCATTACCCCAATCTTTTATAACAAAACAATTTAGAAAACAAAAGCTACCGCTATACCAGCCGCACTAAGCATGCTCATGACCGCGAGCGCGGCTATTCGAATAGTTTATCACTCTGCAGAGTTCTACAACTTTACCTATAGTACGTGGTATTCCAGTTGCCTGGAATATCTCTATATCACTGCTCACTGCCGAAGGTAAGCAACCTAGAGTTCACGACGCAACCTTTACATTATCTAGTTCTAACCTTGCACTAGCCCTGCGAATCTTTATCCTCATCTATCAGGATAATAATAATAATGATAACAATGATAATAACAAGGGAACATATAGAATGAGGAGCCTCACTCACCTGGATGGAAACCCATTGAGTGAGTCCCTCACTTTGCCCAGATGGAAACCCGTCGAAGTGAGGCATCCACAGTTGTGTCGGCATGCCAGTCCTTCGGCAATGCGTGCACTACTTCTGCCTACTGTCATGCAAGGCTACGATTTCGATAACTTAGTTGGCTACGACCATCCCATACTAGCACATATGGTTGTGTGATTAGGTCTTAGTCTCGGATTTGCTGGCTTCAGTCCTTAATCGACTACGGGCGAGATCTCCACCCTATATACTAGTGAGTCACAATCCTCACTCTTTCAGAATACAATATAACTCGCTCGTGTCTAAAGACTAATGTTTTCATGTCATTTTCATATAAAATAACAGAGGTAACTCCTTTGGACATTTTTTAAAATAATCCCAAACTCACAAATTATCAGATTGTCCTTTAATTGATTTTTAAAAATTCTATTGCTCTAGTTGCATTTGTACAACAATCGTACTAAAAAATTCCCAATTGACATTATCTATTGTCTAACTCATATTCTAAAGGTTACAACAATAAGGGATCAATATTTCAAGTAAACATATGCAGCAAGTATGATTTATAGCTACCGATTTCCCGATAATAGCATTTTCATACAGAAAATACATGCATGCATAATAGAATTTGTAAAACAAAGTACAATAATTAAAATACTAGGATCAACATGATCAAAGGGGGTGCTTGCCTTGCTCTTGGTGTTCTGGAGGTATGGTAGATTGATCGTCACAAGAATAACTCGAATAATCGATGTCTAAAAAGAGCCGAAAAAGAATTAAATAACAACCAACCAAAATAAACAGTAACCAAAAATAGATATTTTTACATATTCAGGTAGATTATGATTTTAGATTAATTTAGAGACAAATTTCACTTAATTTGGAGTTTTGTAGCAAAATTTATTAAGGTTTTAATCCATTCGGTTTGATAAATCCAGTTTAAATGAAAAATACGTTTTCTAACGGAGAAAACGTATTTTCGCGTCTGTCATAACGGAGTTTACGCCTTTATGAAAGGAAAAAATATTCTGGTTATAACTGAAAGCGTATTTTTTATTTTCCATTGGATTTCCGGTTTAACTGACATGTGGGGGCCATTGTCAGTGGCTAGGTTCACGAGCACAGTGCGTAGACCGAAGGTCTATACGCGCATGGTGCACGGGTCCACGGGGGTTTTCACTGTGCACTTATGCCGTGGGACCCGCATGTCATAGACTCAAAAGGAATTAACGCTTTGATTTAAATTAACAGCTCGGTCCCACACGTCGGCGACTCATTAGTGCTAACTAAATAGTTAAGAGGTTAATTAGCCCTAATGACGTAATTAGACACGCTAATGACGAGCTACAATGCTCGTCATCATTGTGCCGTGAGGTGGCGCTAACGCCCGCGCGACTCGCCGGTGATGTGGGGCTCGGCGAGGCCAGTGAGTGCTCAAAATAGGATCTACGCACTAATGCGCACTTGCCGGCACTGACGGCATGGCCGAAGGTGGATCAACGCGATGCCACGCTGGCGACGAGTGGAGGAGCAGCTACGGCAAAACGTGACAACGCAAATGAGCAACGCCCTCGGCAAACGAGCGCGCGCATAAGCATCCAGAGGTTACTAGGAGTATACCAGAAGGACGCGGAGGGGCTGAGGTGGTCGGAGGCGAGTTGTCGATGGCGAGCTACGGCGGCGAGGTTGGTCATGCCTGGAGAAGACGATTGGATGGAGGAGCTTGAAGTCCAATGATCGGAGAAGCTCCCTGGTGCTCAAGCGATGCTCCGGGTACGACCGATTGGTCCAAAGCGCGGTGAATCACCAGCGAGGCTTGAGCGGCGGTTCCGGTCGACGATGAAGAAGACAACTCGATCCGGGATCTCCTGTGAATCAAAGGCCGAATTGAGTGAGGGGAAAGAAAGCTCGTGCACTAAGAGATGAGATGACACGATAGGATCGACTAAGAACCCTTCGGTTGGCCGTCAATGGAGGCAGTGGTGCACGACCGTTTTAGGGTTTTTGCTCTCCGAGTTCTAGAGCTCGAAAGAGTGGAAGAGAGGAGCAGTGATTGAGCGCACGGTGTTGGAAAGAGTGAGATGAAGTCCGGGGCAAGTTTTTATAGCCGGAGAGGCAGAGTAGAGCGAGGTAGAGCTCGGGAAGCTATAGGCAAAAGTGGCGGAGCTCTCGGCATTGTACGAGCAGAGAGGAGTCCACGCGGGCAGGGATGGGTGCAGCGTTGAATGGCGAATCGACGTGGGTGGTTCGGCGGCAGCAAGACCACGGGCAACGAGGAGAAACCGGGCGCGGAGCTCAGCGTCTTGAGCGTCTTGAGGCTGGCGGCCGAAGCGCTGAAGTGGACGACGAGTCCTGCACACGGGACCCACCGGTTAGTGAAACAGCGAAGCGCCTCGAGTCGGGGTAATCTCAGCGGTCCGATTGGAAATGAACGGTCCAGATGAAATGCACCGTTCAGATGGTCCGAACGTTCCGATCAATCTCGATGGTTGATTTCAAATCCAACAGCTCAGAATTGCTGGGTCTGGTCTGCTCGTGAAGGTGGTCTGGTTCGATCGGGTGGTTTGGACTTGAGCCCCAGGAACAGTGTGGGCTTTTGATTTTTGAATTAACTGCTAATTTTTTTGCAGATTTAATTCACTAATCAAAAGAGGACCAAATTTAATGAAAATTTTTTGTAGACTATTGGGATCAAGTAGTTTCTCTAGTAAAATTTTTAGATGTTAACACCTTCCGTGAATTTCTACAAAATTCGGACAAGGTGTTGTTCCTAAGTGGTTGTAATTATTTTTCTAAACAAATTTTCATATAATTTTTTTGTTGAATAGTTCCTGGGATAATTAGCCCGAAACAATTCTCTCATTTAGAAATTTTCACTTTATTTTATCTATTTCCTTTTTAGCACCTATTTGTTTGTAGTTCAAGTTTTGCTTTTAAATTCAAATACAATTTTTCAAAAGGACTTATTTCATTTGCAAATGTTCAAAGAAATGCAAATTTTATTACATAATCCCAAGATTAAGATTTTGGGATGTTACATACCTCCACCTTATGCTTATTTTGATTGGGGCTATCCCCACTTATTAACACCACCAAGTTCGACAACCCAGGAAAAATCCAATCTCATGATTAGGTGAGTCCGACCTGATTTTCATCCCACCCACAAAGTTTTTGAAATAAAACTAACTCTAGCAAGTTCATATGTCTGTCTTTGACCGTAGGCACGGCTGTTCAAACAGTTTATTATTCTGCAGAGGTTGTACACTTTACCCATAAGAGATAATCGTCTTGATATGTATACACATTTTTCGTAGACATGTGAATCAAGGGGAGATCACCAAAAGGCCTTTACAATGCCTTCCTCAGTATTAGTTACACCTGCTAAGGTTTCGTCTGAGAAAGGTTACGCTCGTATAGACCCATCAACCCCTTCCCAGACCCCCTCTTGCGCCCTCTTAACGACTTTCATCATGCACCCCGACCCTTCGCCGCGAAGGCTTATGGCGCCGCGGGTTATCTACCTGTTGCAACTCGTACTGATGGATATAAATTATTTAGCCAGGTCGACACCAATATAGACTTGTGGTTGCGCTGTTTTACATTGGGAGGTTATCACATAATTAAGTCCTTATGGTTATCTGGACGATTCTTTCCACATACCAACCATACATATCAACATTCCTTGGGCTGAATTAGCACCCACCATCATACTATCTATCATACTAGCTGCCCAGATGGTAATAGTAGGTTATTAGGGTTTTTGAGAAGTATAAACCAAATTATCACAGCCATTTCAGTCATTTGCCCCAATGACTGCCCAAATCCATGTTCATGATTAAAAGATGATGATAAGGACATTTAATGTCCCGGTACTTAAGCAAGACTAGCATGTCGCTTAAGTACAACCTATAGCTAGTATAGTTACTAGGGTGACAAGGATTAAGAGATTCAAATTGTCAAGGATGGTATAATGATTATTTAATTACCAAGTTAGCATGTAACTAACTCTTAAGAATTTGACATATATTTGCTTAGAGAAATAAAGCATGCAATTTGGTATTTTAAAGGAATACAATTTGCATAAGATGTAGGTTCAATATGATCAAAGTATTGACTCGCCTGGGTTAAAGGTAAGAGAGTCTTGGAAGTCTTATGCTTGATCGAAATGGAGATCTCCTGCTTTTTCGAACTCTACTCAGACAAACGTACCAAAAAAGATCAAACAAGCACAGAGAACAAATAAATACACAAGAAATAATAAATGAACTCCAAATTAAACAAGACTAGTGCCCTAAGCAAGATCTTGAATTCAGACAAATTTATAAACAAAAATCACTAGAAACATAGTTATAACAGAGGAGAACAGAGCTTCCAAAGTTTTGGTTTTGATCATCTTGCGGCTTTGAGTCTTGATGTCTTAGTCTTGCTCGATCTGAATCTTTAGCTTAACCAGTCTTGGTCGAAAAAGGGGTTTCAACTACGTGGTCGAAAATGGTTTCGACTATGCCACTACCTAGTCGTAGACCTGGTCGTAGCCATGGTTGTAGACTTGGTCGAAAAGAGGCTTTGACCACCTGGTCGAAAGGAGGTTTCGACCACTGGTCGGAAGAAGGTTTCGACTGCTTGGTCGAAAGGAGGTTTCAACCACACGACCTGGTCGAAAAGAACCAGAGGGGAAACAGGGCACGGGGGAGGGAGCTTACCAAGATCGAGAGAGAGGTCGAAGGAGGTTGGCGGATGGCGAACGACGGTGGGGAAGCTCACAGTCGGAGACGACAGAGGACGGCGATGAAGGAGGTCGGCTGGGACTGAAGGAGAAGAGGAACAGCGGCGACTCCTGGGACGGTGATGGTGGTCACGGTGAAGAAATGATGCTCAGGAGAAAGAATGGGCGCATGAGCACCAGGATGGTCCAAGGAACTCACCGGAAGCGACGGTGAAGTTTGGGGATGCTCGAGGCGAGCTGGCGTCGGTGACCGTGGTGGCGGTGAGGTGGGCAACGTGGAGAGGCTTGCCAGAGAGGGAGAAGATGCTCGAGGCGGCTTGGGGTGACTTCGAGGTGTCGAGGAGGTCCTCCTGGTGGCGGCGATTGGGCTGAGGCGGCGAGGAACTCGGTCGGTGATGGAAGGGGGTGATTTGGTCAGAGGGGGAGGAGAAACCAAATCCGAGCGATTCTTTGGGGATACTTACTAGTCGATGAAGGGAAGAAGAGGGGGGCAAGGGGAGGCTCGGAGCTCCTTTTATAGCCGGGGGAGGGAGAAAGAGTCGTTGAGGAGCTCGAGTGGCGCACGGTCGTGAGGAGCTGGCGGCACGGGAGCTCTGCGCGGCGACGACTTGTGCATCCCGGCGGTGGGAGCGCTGTTTACGGGACAAGGCGAGCAGGTGCAGCGCCACGACGATGTGGGCAATGACCAAGAGGGCGGAGTAGGTGGAGTGAAGAGCGTCGTCGCGTAAGCCTTGTGTGGTCCGGTGCTGGAGCACTGCGAGGCGAGTGAGTGACAAGATCAGGCGAGGCTTGGCGACACAAAGCACACCTGAGGTAAGCGCATGACGACTTGCACGACCGAAGCAGGTGGCGGAGGCGACGCGGGCAAGGACGAGGCGCTCGAGGGCGCGGCCAGAGAGCACAGGGCGCTGCAGCGGGCACAGGTTGCCAGGAGAGAAGAAGGAGGGGGTGGGGGGCTTAGGCCAACTAGGCCGAAAGGGAAAGGAGGTGGGCTGGGTGGGATGAGCCAGGCCAGGAAAGAAATGGGTTGAGCCCATCGGAGGGGAAAAGTTGAAACCATAATTCAAATGGTGAATTTGAATCCGGAAATTTTGAAATGTGGTTCAAGACAGAATTTTGAATTAAGGTAGAAGCTTAAGAGTTTGGAAATACAACTTAAGTTGAAATAAGTTTTTAAAACCAACTGACAAAAGCAAATACTAACACAAACCAAAAAACGAACTGTTACATGCAAAATCGAATGGAAGGTGCAAAGCCAAGTTGGAAAAACCACCTCCTAAATAAAGCCATGTTTCTTCCTTATCACAAAACGGTGACCGATCAATACCAAAGGTGCCAACGGATCAAATATGAATCGATAGTGGTCTTTCTGTATTCGTATTTGTATTTTCTAAATGAACATGAATATGAATATGAATACGAATACGAATTTGAATATTATCTAATATGTATACAAATCGAATGTTGTATATGAATATGAATCGAATATCTACTCAAATAGGTTGGATTCGGATATCCTCGTAACTTATGTAATAGTGAGATATTTATGGTATTTCTAGTTTATCTATTTCACCTAAAAACATGAATTCATATTAAACTAAAAATACTCATCCAACTAATAGTCTTCTGTAATAAAATTTTGTATATTGTTTTATCGAATTGAATACTGAATATGAATAGTATGGATAAAATAACATTTTAGATGATAAAAGCTTATATCATATTTGTATCCATATTTTTTGTGAATATGAATACGAATAGAGGAGAAATCGCCGGATATAAAAATGTAAAACATATTCGTCGAATAAAACGGTTGAGACCCCTCGCCAGAACCACTCCTCGGCCCAAAACCCTAGCCGCCGCCGCCGATGGGGAAACGCCCGCGCCACGGCGGCTCCGGCCGGGCCCCTTCGGCGATCTTTGAGTCCTACCTCCGCCGCCTCATATCGGAGGCCGGCCTCGCCGTCCCCGGTTTCTCCGCCGAGGACGTCGCCAACACCCTCCGCTCCCGTCACCGCGAGCTCCGCCGCCACAAGCTCGACCCCTTCACCTCCGCCGTTCGCCGAGCCCTCTCCTCCCTACCTCCCCCCTCCTCGCCCGACGCCTCCGACTCCGACTCCGACGACGACTCCCATCCGTCCCGCCGCCGCCGCCTCCACGATGCCCACACCACCACCTCCTCCACCACCTCCCTCTCCGACGATGACTCTCATCCGCCGCCTCCCCCCGCCTTCGATGTCACCAAGTCCATGCTCCGCTCCCACTACGCCTCCCAAACGCCCAAGCCGAACCCCAGCACTAACGAGCAGCTCGAGATCGAGGTGACGGCGGAGAAGGCCCGCCGCCTCATCACGTCCGATGGCGGCGGCGGAGGCGACGCCAAGCCGGAGGTCGCGGCTGCGTCGGCTAACGAAGGAGGTGGCAGAGGGGAGAAGGGGCCGAGGTTCGCCGACCTCGGGGGGATGGAGGCGGTGATAGAGGAGCTGATGATGGAGGTGGTGGTTCCACTGTGCCATCCGGAGCTGCCTCAGCGGCTTGGGGTTAGGCCTGTGGCCGGGTTGCTGCTGCACGGACCACCTGGATGCGGGAAAACCACCCTCGCGCATGCCATCGCTAATGAGACTGGTGTGCCATTCTACAAGATCTCGGCACCAGAGGTCGTCTCCGGGGTCTCTGGTATACTGTCTGATTCTTTGCACCAAAATTTGCAAAAAGTTGGAACCGTTGTATATGCATGGCCAAATTAATCTGGTGTACTATCTGATGTCTGCAAATTCAGTTAGTTTGTTGTAAGCCAATCCTTGGTCGACGAATGGAATTTCATGTGTTAACTGATGAACTCTGTAGCTATTAGTGTTCAGTAGGTGCATTATAAGCTCCTTGATGTATTCCATTTAAAACATAAAATTTCTGCAACATGAATATGTGGTGCTTGATGTCAAAATCGCATGACTGTTCCTTTGTTCGATTGGATATCCCAAGAAGTTCAATTGTCAAATTAATACCTGCTGCCTTGCATGACTAGACTTAGTTGTAGAAGGCAGGTATTGCTATAAAGTGCTACACTGGAGCACTTGACCAAGCTCCCTTTTTGCATTGCCAATATTTGGCATATCTTTTTCTAATAACACGACGAAGCTTCAGATACGATAAATAGTTGATAACTATTGGTTTGGATCCAGCTTTCCACCCGCACCTAATGACTTAAACGAACGATAATCTATCAAGAGGTCTCCTTTTTGCCTTTTGTGGTTTTATTTCATTTGCACTCATAGATTTTTTTTTCTTTCCTGTTCAGACTCCAGAGTAATGCGGAAGTTCACCTCATAACCCTTGTGTTCTTGCAGGAGCTTCTGAGGAAAACATCAGAAGCTTGTTTAAGAAGGCATACAGGACTGCTCCCTCAATTGTATTTATAGATGAGATAGATGCAATTGCATCCAAGAGGGAGAACCTGCAACGAGAAATGGAACGACGGATAGTGACACAATTAATGACATGCATGGATGAATTCCACCAGAATATTGGATCGGATGGTGGTGACTTGGATTCACAATCATCTGAAAAGAAACCTGGTTATGTTATTGTCATTGGAGCTACGAATAGACCTGATGCTGTCGACCAAGCGCTTCGAAGGCCAGGAAGGTTTGATCGAGAGATATCTCTTGGTGTTCCAGATGAGAATGCACGGAAACAGATACTGAAGATGCTTACTCAGAACCTTCGACTGGAAGGGCAATTTGATTTGTTCAAGATAGCGAGGGCTACGCCAGGATTTGTTGGTGCTGACTTGAAGGCGTTGGTGGATAAAGCAGGGAATCTAGCAATGAAGGGAGTAATTGATAAAAGAAGAGTTCAGTATTGTCGTGAGAATGACGGAAACAGCAAGCAAGACTGGTGGAGGCAACCTTGGGATGAAGGCGAGATGGAGAGCCTCAGTATTACCATGGGTGACTTTGAGGTAAGCTCTCAACCCTTTACAGCTACAGTACAAGCCAAAAAATTCCTGTATTGATTTCATCTAGTGTAAGCTGGATTTGGACTACAACAAGATCCATTTTTTTTCCAATTGCCTGTGTGTTGTTCTAATTTGTTTTAGAGTACATGAATTTGAGTATTAGAGTACATGAATTTGAGTATTAATTTCATGCTGTGTAGTCTGATATGGATTATAACATGGTCGTTTTTTCTTCTTTCCTTTCCACTTGTACGTTTGTATCATATTGTTTTCCTTTTGTGTTGTGTGCCATGTCTGTTTTCTACTGTCATTAGCTTTCTAGTAGTCTAGTAGCGGATCCCATTTAATATACCTTGTAACTTTATTCACTGAAGGAAGCAACCAAAATGGTTCAGCCATCCTTGAGAAGAGAAGGATTTTCTTCTGTCCCAGATGTCACATGGGATGATGTTGGTGGTCTCGATTCATTAAGGAAAGAGTTTGACCGGTGCATTGTTCGATCTATCAAGCATCCTGAAATTTATGAGGTGAACCACACTTGTATCCAAACGAACTGTGTTCTACGCTACTTTCTTCTGTTTCTTTTCAGGTTTTCCATAGTGATTGGCAGCTTAATAGTTTCCACTCCAGAAATTGTACCAAAATCAGTTCACAGATATCTGTGGTTTTTGTTTGCACTATGTTTTGAAGTCTTGCACTGTATTAAGTATTTTATACACTTATTTTTTGTTTTCATGTCCTCTTTGTTGTCTGCCTATCAAGGTATTTGGAGTGAATCTGCAAGCTGGCTTTTTGCTGTTTGGACCCCCAGGCTGTGGGAAAACACTGATAGCAAAAGCAGTTGCACATGAGGCAGGGGCTAATTTTATTCACATTAAGGTAATTGATGTTGAGATTTCCATATTTTACTACACTTCTTTCAAATTTATACAAACTAGTGCTAAGATATTTCTTTTTCGGGAATTTTAGGGGCCTGAGCTATTGAACAAGTATGTTGGGGAGAGTGAATCAGAAGTAAGGAAAATATTCACTCGTGCACTAACTAACTCCCCGTGCATCCTATTTTTTGATGAGGTAAAAGTTTGTGTTTAGCTGACCATATAATCTATTCTGTTGAGGAAAACTTGAATCAATTACTCAAAGCAAGTTTTGAGTGTTTGATACATTTGTACTACTGAAAATGTTCAAGCAGCTTGTCTGTGTTGGGTGCAAAGGTGTTTTTCCAAGTATATGATACTCAAGTGCTTATTTCATTTGATGTGGCAGGTAGATGCTTTGACAACAAAACGAGGGAAAGAGGGGGGATGGGTTGTTGAACGTCTCCTAAACCAGGTCTGAATATTTCGCTAGCCACCTACTCACCTGTATATTCGCAATACAGAGATTCTCTAACGCATTATTTTCTTTCTTTTTTTGTTCTGTTATTCTAATTTTTTCTACTTACAGTTACTTATTGAACTCGATGGTGCTGGCCAACGTCGAGGTGTTTATGTTATTGGAGCTACAAACAGGTATTGTCAGCTGCTGATTGGTCTTTTTTTACATATTTATCCCTGAATGGAAGGTTGATATCTGTAGCCCCTTTCTGGTGCAGAATTGATGTGATAGATGATGCTGCTCTACGGCCTGGTAGATTTGGAAAGAAGCATTATGTACCTTTACCTGGTGCTGATGAGCGGGTTTCAATATTGAAGGCACACGCTCGAAACAAACCTATCTCATCTGGTGTTGATTTGGATGCACTGGCACGTCGAGAGGAGTGTGACAATCTCACTGGTGCCGACCTAGCATCACTGGTAATTCCTGTGATTTTTCGTCAAATAGTTCTCCTTTTTGAATTTGTTCAAAGTGAGCATTAGTGCCTTTTTTTGGACAGCATAGAATTTTCAATCAGATACCTGGATTACTGGCAGTGTTCTTTTTGTGTGAATATCAAATTGGTGTGGTTCAAGAAAATGAAGAAAAAAACCCGGAACTAACATGCTTCTTTTACCAGGTGAATGAAGCAGCCATGGCAGCATTGGAAGAGAGATTGGAATTCCTGGAAAACGGGACATCATCAATGAGTTCGTCTTGCTTGATTGAACTCTCGCACTTTGAACGGGCTCTATCAAAAGTAAAGCCATCAGTATCAGAACAGGTATGGGAAAATGCAAGCTATGCATAAACGCCTCATTTCGCCCCTCTGCATCAGATTGACATCCTGATACCATGAAATCTTCCATTTTTGTTTACCCTTGTGGTACTGTCACCTGTTTTACCATTTCTTTTTTCTTTTTGTCGCTCTTGGTCACAGCAAAGGGAATACTATGAGGCACTGTCAAAGGAATACTCGTCAAACTGATCACTCACTCACTATGCCTCCGTCTTCGTGAGCGATGGCATCCGTCGTGCGGCACCAGCATACCCATACAGAGGGAGAACTCTGCTCCCCTCGCAATCATTTTTTGTTTTGCTTATTGTACCGTCAGAGGCCTAGTGGCAATTTTGGGCGACCTCGATTTTGGTGAATGAGTGAGTTCTTAGTACAATTATGCTTGGAAAATAGCTATATTTGTTGGCAGTTGGGCACTCGTTGTACGGCTTTGATTCTTGCCTGGTGTATCATCGTCCCCTTGGAATGCAATCCTGAACAATACGATTTCAGGCCGGTTAGCATGGAGAGCTCACGACTGCCAAATCCAATGAAGACATACAAGCACGATCAGTTATTGTCTTGTCGCTTGGACGCCATTGCCATATTCCTTTCAGATTAACAACACAAGTTCAAACAAATAGAGTGTGGTCTGAAGGTTGAACAAGTCAGAATTCAGATATGGTAAGCAACACAACCCAACAGATTTGTCATTTCCATTCGTCCCATCCACAAAACAATCATAACTCATGGGAGAATTGGAGGGTTTTTTTAATTCTTTGTCCCGAACCCATTACTCTCCGAGTAGCAACAAGTAAAAAGAAGAAAAATGCATACCAAATTAGAGGCTCAAAATACCCAGATGAGCTCTGTATAACATTACTTTAGACTGCAGCATTACTTAAAACTTAAAAGTAAGGGGGTAAATTTGCAATGAATCTAATCAATTGTTCATAATCATCTCATGCTCCACCTTTCTTTAGCTTAGCTTCCTCTATGTCTATCTCTTCAAGCGCACTCCGGAGCTTGGGGTCTTCATAATCCTTGATCAGCAATGTGGCTCCTGCATCCAGTAGGGACTTCTCTGGGTTCCTTGTCGCCACACCGACTACAGGCATTCCTGCGGCAACGCCTGCACGTATGCCTGAAGCAGAATCCTGCAATGAAAGCACACGTTAGGACATATCTGCAAATCCAATCAGATGGCAAGTTCAAGAGATACAAACAGAACTAATGAACTACAGACGTACCTCAAAGACAAAGGTGTGTGCTGCAGACACTTGAAGCTCCTTGAGGGCCTTCAGATACGGGTATGGGGCAGGTTTTGGCTTCTCGCATTCACCTCCAACAATCACGGCCTGGAAGAAGTCTGACAGGCCAAGAAGGGAGATCATGAGCTCTGCATTAATCCTGGGGGCATTGGTCACTGCCGCGCGCTTATAGCCATGATCTTTGACCCACTGAACCACTTTGGCAAGGCCTTTTACAGGTTCCAAGCGCTCATTCGCCAAACTGCGACAAGGGAACAGCCACAAGTATTCAGCCCAGGAAGTCATACTAATACCAACTAGCGGTTCTCAAAAGCAACGATTAAAAAAGGGGTGAAAAAGTTAGCAGCAAACAGATTTTTATGTGGCTTTCAACATTTATTGTGGTTATTGTCTGTTTTAACTCAACGTGGAATTGCTCATATTATTGATGTATGTGATAGAGAATAATTTGATGCGGAATTTAACTTGAGGAATTAATACTCGAGGTGCTGAAGACGGTTGTGCTAGAATATAGTAGATATATTTATTGAGATCGAATCTATTGGAATTTAATATGTATGCATATGATTAATCCGGATACAGCACAGGGCAGAATAGCTGAGTTTGTTTTGCAAGATCAGCTCTGCAGGCCGTTGACCCATATGATCATATCGGAGTTGATCTCGTAAATAATCTGATCATGGCGCATGACTCATACATGTGTGCTAGGAACTAATATATTTTAGAATCATAAAACTGGCATGTCTGATCGTGGTTGGTGACATAGTTCAAGAGTCTCACGGCGTACCGGAAATTGGTGGATCATTTTGTAACACCTGAAAGTAGAGTCTATAAATAGGTCCCTACCCTCTAGCCTCATTATGCGATTGTGAGTGGCACAACGGAAAAGGTAGAGGAGTAGAGGATAGACCGTAAAGCCTCCACAAATTTAATTTAGGGTTTAAAGAAAACTCAACATTGGTATCAGAGTCCTGTTTGGAGGCGGCACGCACGGCGATCGTCCGTGTCCGAAGCCAGGTCGTCTTGTTCGTGATCGTCGCACGAACGTCGTTGTCCTCCTAAGCCAAGTCGTCGCATGAACGTCGTTGTCCACCCTGGTATAAAACTTCATGGATGTCGCATCAAATTAGAGCATGTACAATGGGCTTATGTCGGTCGTCTATAGTCCTTGCCACGTAGGATTTTTGGTAACGTGGATGAAAGAGAATGAAGAGAGAGAAAAATACTGTCTACAATCCTGTAGCCGACTATAGCACAAGAAACAAGAAAAACATTAAATATTGTGTGTTCTATAAAGACAACTAAAAAGACAGCGGCCGTCTGTACCATTGTATGAGCTGTCTACAGGTGACATAGAGAGTTGCTATAGACAGCAGCTGTCTGTACCATTGTACATGCCCTTATGGTTGACATGACGTCATTGTCCGTGTTAAAAAACGGCGTCGCCGTCCAAGACGTAGCCGAAGGAAAAGCAAAAACGCGGACGTCGCCAACTCAGTCATCTCGATTCGTGGACGTCGTTTTTGATCGAGGAGAGACGCAGCCGGTTTTCTCTTCATCCTAGATCCGCGTCCGAAGCCAAGTCGACAACTCGGATCGCTGTTCGTCCGTCAATCCGCACACCGTGACGCACGTCATGAAGGGAAAAGCAAAAAAGCATTGCGTCCTTGACGCCTTGCCGATCTAGTTTTTCCACACACGCTGATCGAGGAGAGGAAAGCATCGGGCGTTTCTGTACGCAACGCGGAAGACAGTGAACTTATTTTTTTTGTTTCTCCGATCTAAAGCACTACAGATTCAGGTATCTCGCAATGGCAACCAACAGCGTTTTTTCTGAACTGCTTAGATCTTGCAAATTAGATGGCTCAACTTTCACGGTTTGGAAAAGAAAATTCACATTTTTGCTTTCTACTGAAAACATTGATTATGTAATAGACAAAAACGAACCGAACGAGCCAGAAAAAATGCCACTGTTGAGGAAAAAGAAAATTATGCAGAAGAATATGAAAATTGGGCAAGGGATAATAAAAAAAGGCTCGCATTTTTATGCTGGGATCAATGACTGATTCTTTAGCTGTTGAGTATGAGGGTGAACGGAATGCGCGGAAGATAATGTGTAATCTGGAACAAGATTTTGGTGAAATGCTTAATCTTGTTAATCGTTTTCTCTCGACCAAGATGTATGATGGCACTTCAATTAATGAGCATCTCAATAAACTCTGTGTTTTACAGAGGAATTAATAATGTTGGCTATCCTTTTTCTGAAGAAATGCAGGTCATGGTTGTTCTAGACTCTTTGCCAAATTCATGGGAATATTTTAAGATATCTTTCTGTCATTCTGAGATGATACCCAATATGCGCACTCTGAGGCATCATTTGCTTATGGAAGAAAATAAAAAAAAAACCTCTCAGGGAAAAGAAAGAAATACTCACAATTCTGAGTTACACCTTGGAGAGGAAAAATATATTAATAAAAGGAATTGGCAAAAGAGAAAGCCTAATAGTGATTTGAGAGAAAATCTTAACAAGAAACGCAATTGGGGTGATTGTGGAAATTATAACTCAGTTCAGAGAAATAATAAGTACAAGAATTTCAAGTGTCATAACTATGGTTAGTATAGACATTTCAGAGCTGACTGCAGGGGGGAAAAGCAGAATAAGCAAAAGAATCAAAACAATCAACCAGTTGAGCGTAAAGACGATTCATCGTCTAACTGTATGTCTAATATTTTTGTATGCATTGAATCTTTATTTACTACCACTTTTCCAAATAGTTGGGTTGTCGATTTTAATGCTACATCTCATATTACTAAAGATAATAGAGCTTTTACTTTTATGCGAACAATTCCAAGGGGAAATAGATGTCTATTTGGGCACTAATGCTAAAGCTGATGTGCTTGGAATTGAAAATTATGTCCTAGAACTCCCCAATGAAGGAAAATTATTATTACAGGACACTTTATATTCACCTAACATGAGAAGGAATTTAATCTCTGTTACTTAGTTAGAATCTATTGGTTATGATATACCGTTTAGAAAAGGAAGAGTTAAAATATTGTTCAATGAGAAATTAGTGCATACTGGAACTCGTCATGAAGGTCTTTATTTTCTTGATGAACTATCAAATGATGACAATATTGATTGCTTGGTTGGTGAAAATAACTCCATAGTGAGTAATACTAATGATAGGAACACATGCTCAGAATCTTATTTATGGTATTTACGACTTGGTCACATATCTAAAAACATAATTAAGAGGCTTATTAATTATGAAATTCTGCACTTTAAGTGAGATAATTTTGGTATTTGTGAGGCATGTATAATGGGTAAGATGACCCGTGCACCTTTTCCAAAGGCAGAAAGATCTAATGAGCATCTTGCCATTATTCATTCTGATATTTGTGATGAGATGTCTACTCCCACTAGAGGACAAAAGATTTATTTTATCACATTCATTGATGATTATTCTAGATTTGGTTATGTGTATCTTCTTAGACATAAGTCAGAAGGATTCGATGTATTCAAGACATTTAAAACTGAAGTGGAAAATAAATTGAATAGAAAGGTCAAAGTTTTGAGAACGGATCGTGGAGGAGAATACACTTCAGGAATATGAAATGATTTTTATAAAGAGCATGGAATTATTCATCATTATATCAAACCTTACACTCTGCAGCAAAATAGTGTTGTTGAGCGAAGGAATAGAACACTTATGGATATGGTTAGATCTATGATAGCTTATTCAGATCTTCCTCTATCATTTTGGAGTGAAGCTTTACATGCTGTTATTTATTTATTAAATCATTCATCATCTAAAGCTGTAACAGTCCCTCCTTATGAGTTGTGAACTGGAAAAAAAACCCTCACTTCGCCACTTAGCTGTTTGAGGTTGTAATGCACAAATTAGCATCAAATCAAAACCATACAAAATTGCAACCTAAAAGCACGTCAGGAATTTTTATTGGTTATTCTTTGGAATCAAAAGGGTACAAGTTTTATAATCAAGAAAAGGATAAACCGGTGGAAAGTAGAGATACAATGTTTTTAGATCAAAACACACCTCGCAGTGCTAAGTGGGCGAGGATAGAATTATTGGCAACTCCACCGGAAACACAGATGGATACATCTGCTATTAATTCTCATACTGAAGGAGGTTCAGCTCCTGAAGAAAATACAAATCAAACTCACAACACTAATATGCTTAGAAAAAGTGGGAGGAATTTTGTACACCCCAATATCTAAATGATTATTACTTGTTCTTGGGGAAGTTCACTCTAAAATTTCAGATTTATAGGAAGAACCAAAGACTTATAAAGAAGCAATAAGCTGCTCACAATCAATACTATAGGTGGAAGCAATGCGGGAAGAATTAAACTCGATGAAAAGGAATAAAGTTTGGGAGCTTGTTGATCTACCAAACAACTGTAAACCCATAGGTTGTAAATGGATTTTTAAAAGAAAATTGAATGCAACATGTTTAGTGAAAAAATATAAGGCTATGCTTGTTGCTAAAGGCTTTACACAAAGGGAAGATATTGACTTTGTGAAAACATTTTCTCTTGTTGCAAAATTTACTTCAATTCGTATTATTAGTTCTTTAACGGCTTATTATGATCTTGAACTCCACCAAATAGATGTTCAAACTGCTTTCCTTAATAGTCTTTTGGAGGAGGAAGTATATATGAAACAGTCGGAAGATTATGGAGAAAAGAGAAATGAAAATAAGGTTTGTAAGTTTAATAGATCAATTTATGGTCTTAAACAAGCTTCAAGTCGGTGGTATATTCTTTTTTATAATGCTATCACGTCATATGGTTTTTCAATGACAGAAGATGATCATTGCATATATACAAAAGTTATTGGTAATTGTTTTGTCTTACTGTCTTTATATGTTGATGATATTCTCATTGTTTCTAATGATAAAAAATACATTGGTGGAAATGAAAGCTTGGTTGTCTTCTAAATTTGATATGTAGATATGAGAGAAGCTTCCTATGTTTTAGGAGTTAAAATATATAGAGATCAGAATAAAATGATTCTTGGGTTGTCCCAAAAGGCATACCTTCGAAGCGTTTTAAAACAATTTTCTATGGAAAACAGCAAATCTGTTAATGTACCTATTATGAAGGGAACTAAACTCAGTGAGGAATTATGACCAAAAACTCCTGAGAAAAAAGTTAGAATGAATGGTATTCCTTATTCTTCAGCTTTGAGATGTCTTATGTATGCTATGTTATTTACACGACCTGACCTTAGCCATGCCATTGGAATTTTTAGTAGATATCAAAAGAATCTTGAGGAAGAGCACTGGAAACAAATCAAATATGTACCGCGTTATGTCAAAGGAACTATGGATTATTCTTAGTGTTTTAATGGTCATAATCTTTAGCTGCAGAGTTATACTGATGCTGATTGGCAAGGGGATTCGGATGACCGAAAATCAACTTCTAGTTATCTATTTACTTTGGCAGGATATGCTATTTCTTGGTGCGGCAAGAAACAAGATTCAGTTGCTTTTTCCTCCATGGAAGCTGAATACATTTTTGCATCTGAAGCAGCAAAGGAAGGTGTATGGCTAAGGGAATTTTTTGCATCACTTAAGGTCGTGGAAAGTACATCACAACCTGTCACTTTCTGTGATAATCAGGCAGCGATCAAGGTCTCGAAGGGTCCTAAATTTCATAGTAAAAGTAAACACATCGAAGGAAAGCATCACTATATTCTTGAGGTAATAAATAGACTCAAGTTTGTTCGTTTAGTTTATTTGCCTAGCATTGATATGGTTGCAGATCCACTGACTAAGCCAGTTAGTCAGGAATTATTTTCTAAGCATGTTAAAGACATGGGACTTCAGTTTATTGATTGAATGTTTTAGCCAAGTGGGAGATGTTGGATTTTTATGCTGCTTTCAATATTTATTGTGGTTATTGTCTGTTTTAACTCAATATGGAATTGTTCATATTATTGATGTATGTGATAGGGAATAATTTGATATGGAATTTAACTCGAGGAATTAATACTGAGGTGCTGAGGACGGCTGTGCTGGAATATGGTAGACATATTTATTGAGATCAAGTCTACTGGAATTTAATATGCATACATATGATTAATCCGGATACAGTACAGGGTAGAATAGCTGGGTTTGTTTTGCAGGATCAAACTAATATATTTTAGACTCATAAAACTGGCATGTCTGATCATGGTTGTTGACATAGTTCAGGATTCTCACAGTATACCAGAAACAGATGAATCACTTTGTAACATATGGAAGTGGAGTCTATAAATAGATCCCTACCCTCTAGCATCATTATGCAATTGTGAGTGGCACAACGGAAAAGGCAGAAGAATAGAGGGTAGACCGTAAAACCTCCACAAAATCAATCTAGGGTTTAAAGAAAACCCAACAATCACTAGCCCCTTCGACAACCTTATGTAACACCAAATGCTAGAGTCGCCCCCTTATTAGATGTCTTGACGATTGTCTATGCTACGAATAAGTGCTACAGTAAGTACCGTGAACTCAAAGTGCGCCGTGAATCATACAGGTATCTTGAAACAATATGATATCATGCACAACTATGTACCTTCTATATTTAGCTTCCTTTTCCTCTAGGAATTTCAGCCCCTTCTCGAGCTTCCAGTCTGGAAATAAGTTCTGAGCAGCTTCAACATCACTCCTTCCAGCGATATTTTTTATGAAGAACTCGTCATCTATCGGCACACCGTTGTTGTAACCAATCTGTGTATAGTCGCTTGCTCAATCAGCCTTTTTAGAAGAAAAAAGTAATTAAGAACAAATGTCCTGCAGTTTAGAAATCCATACCTCAAGAAGCATTTCTTGGAAAGCCACATGATGAAGAGGGTCTGAATCACACAGGGTCCCATCAATGTCAAATAGAACTGCCTCAACCGGAACAGTTGTTGCGAGAGAACTGAAAAATCGCAGCACTCACAAACTTCTAAGTAGTGAACAATAAATCTTAAGATGAAAATAATTGGCACCGTTCAACGCCTTTCAAGCAACTCAACAGTGTTCAGTCCGAAAATAGCAGAAAAAACGAACAAACAGCTTTCGGCCCACCCTTGACCCAAATTAGCATTTTAAATAATCGGTTCAGGCATGTGTACCTACCTTTTTCTCTCTCTTTTGCTTTCACATATAATCAGGTAAAATCTGACATGCATATGTATACTTTCTGAACCAAGTCAATCGACAAGTGATGATACTCTTAGGTATTGTCAAATTAGAGAAGAAAAACCATACATTCTTAAAAGTACTTCTCTAAAGTGCATGCAGATAACTGCCAACAGTGAGCAGTATATGTGTCTCGTACTAAAATGCCAATTCCTGTACTGAGTGACCCACCTCATAATTTGCACTTGTAAAACGTGCCCTACTAATTTCTATGAAAAATCTGCAAACAAGTCAACCGTCAACAGTCATGTAGGCACACATTTGTCAAGAATTCAAGATGACGAGTTGCAACGCTTGAGAATAATAAATCGATAAAGAAAATGAGCCATTGTTTACAAAGATTCTACTCTGATCTACACATGTGCGAACATCAGTTGCCTAACGATTTGTGTCTTTTCTGTTGGGTCGCGTGTCAATCAGGAGTCTTATTCATGGGTACAGTACAGACCACTACTTATTGTCCAATCCATGTGGGTTCCCTACGACCTGCGATTCTTCCTGCCAGGGCCCAGGAGTACAGTCCGATTTACGTACGCTATGGAATAAAATCGGCCTTCTCTGTCCGATCCGATGGATCACGAAACAAGAAACGCAGATCACAAGAAGAACCCACGTAGCGTAGGAACCGAACGGAAAAAGAAAAGAAACGGACGGTACCTGACAGCAGAATTAGCATTGGGAGTGGTAGCCGCCATGACGAGGGAGTGTCTGCAGCGATGGATGCGTGGGATGGACGACGAGATCAGCGAACTCTCGTGGAGGAGAGGAGGGAGGACACAATACTCTCGCAACACCATTTGCTTTCCGAACCTGTGACCTTCCTTTTTCTCCCGAGGCGCCTGTGTTGGTTTTAAGGCTGGCGGCTTCCACGGACGGAAGAATATCTGGGTCACCGTCCCTGATTTTGTGTGGCCCGTCTGGCCTCGTCTTCCCTAGCCTAGCTCCTCCTCCTTTCATGTCATGCGGTGATCCTCCTACTCTTTTGGGCGGGCAGTGATCCTCCTACACTTGTCATTCTTCTAGAATCGACTCTGCTGTTTACAAAATGACCTTATTTCCTGTTACGGAGCGAGTAATTCTTGAAGCAAAATATGAGAGGAAAAGGATGTCAACTAAATCCAACCTGTATATATATATGGTCTTCTTTCTATGCAACATTCGTCCTTTGTCCCCTTTGTTTGTTTGAAGAATTATCTATCCTTTTTCTGTTGCAACCGGGTCTGCCTTTCTTTTTTCTTTTTTTCGACGGGCACCAAGACCTCACGCTATCTCACTGGTGAATCTTTTTTGGGATAGGGAATTGCAAGGGAATCTTCTAAAGGCAAAGACCAATATGAACTGTTGCAGAACCGTCTATTGTTTGCATAGCAGTATAACTGACTAACTGTACAAGTGGATGGAGCCCAATTCCAACAAGCCCCAAGAGAATGTGCTTTGCACTTGTGCTATTCTTTTTCACCTTGTTCCAGATCCGAATGCCAATTCGACACCAGATTCCATATTCCACTCCCACAAAGCAAATACTAGCATCTTGCTACGGCGAGCAGTCCACCTCAATCTCGTAGAACTACCTCTTGAAGCTTGCAACAGACGGCGTCATTGCACACCAGCCAATTCTCTAACTTGACGACAGTATACGTGATGATGAGACACCTCGGCTGATGTAATCTTACAAGGAGATTGTCACATGACTTGATCAATTGAGAAACCAGAATATTAGCAGCCAATACGGTAAGCTGGGTGATAATAACAACACTTGAGCATTCTATGATCCTCCGTTACCATTTACCCAGGAAACCATCTTTGACTTTGTTTGCGAACAGGGCTAGCGCCCACCATGGTCCATGCAAACTTCTTTTGGCTAGCATGCTCCGTCATCATCTATTCTTGGCTTTGCTGTTGCAATGTTGGTCCTGGCACAAGAAAAATTACAAATCCGAATGTGATACCCAAGTATCAGCAATGACGAGGCATAGCCATCCCCTCTTTGTGTGCTTCTTCGCCATTCGCATAGCACAATAGCATGTCCCCCTCTTTTGATGATTTCACGGAACAGCTAATAAGCATCCTTTCCTGCAGTTGGACTCTTCAGATGGTACCTTCATACGCACACCCATCTCACCCAGCATTGACAGCATCACGCCATTCCGTCGAACTGAAATGCCATCTTCAGTAACACGATGAGGCTCTGCTTCACTTGATCCGACCAAGCTCAACCCCACATCCTTTTCCACCCCATTTGCCTTCATCAGCTCCCTTACTTTCTCAACATCATCCCATCTTCCTTCCGCGGCATAAATGTTTGACAGAAGCACGTACGGGCCGACCTCTGCTGGCTTTATCTCGATCAGCTTCTTCCCAACAAACTCTCCAAGTCTGGAGTTGTTCTGAGTTCGAGAGGCCGACATCAGGGTGCCCCACAATGCCGGCGACACCTTCCCTTGCAAATTCTCAATGAGGTTCTCTGAGTCTTCGAGCAGTCCAGCACGACCAAGGAGGTCCATCATACAGCCAAAATGCTCAACCTTGGGCTCAACACCGTAGAACCTGACCATCCTGTCGAAACACCACCAGCCTTCAAGCAACAAGCCACCATGAGCACATGAGCTCAAGACACAGATGAAAGTCGTCTCGTTTGGCCTAGGCCCACTCCTCTCCATCTCCAAGAACAACTCAAGGGCCTTCTCGCTCTGCCCATGCAACCCATACCCTACGATCATCGAGTTCCATGATGGGACACTCCTTTCACTCATCGAATCGAAGATCTCCCTTGCGGTGTCCATCACACCACACTTGGCATACATCGTCAACAGAGCCGTAAGCAGTAGCACATCTGGCACAAGCCTCTCCCACCTCTCACGAACCAAACCATGCACCCACCTTCCCCTCTCAAGATCACCCAGGTACCCACAAGCCGTCAGAACACTCACGAACGTCTTCTCGTTTGGTACAGTGCCCCCCACTGCCATCATCGCATCAAACAGCCTCAAACACTCTCGCCAGTCCTTGACCTTTGCATATAGTGCGAGAATGACGTTCCACGACACGACACTCTTCCTCGGCATGCCATCAAACACCGCCCTCGCCATCACGATATTCCCGGCCTGGGCATACCCATCCAACATCGAGTTCCATGACACGACATCCGTCTCTGGCATTGCATCAAACATCTTCTTGGCGTTCTCCATGTCCCCGCACCGAGTATAACCGGCGAGAATCGAGTTCCAGGTGACCACGTCCCTCTCGGGCATTTCATCGAACAGCTCCCTGGCGCTGTCCATGTCCCCCTCAACCGCATAACCAGACACCATGGAGTTGTACGAGACGACGTCCCGCTCCGGCATTTCGTCGAACAGGCGGCGTGCGGCCGGGAGGAGGCGGAGGCGGAGGCAGGCGCGGAGGAGGGTGTTCCAGGTGACGGTGTCCGGGCGGGGCATGTCGGTGATGAGGCGGCGCGCGGAGGCGGGAGAGCCTATGGAGAGGTAGAGCGAGAGGAGGGAGTTGGCGAGGCGGAGGTCGGAGGGGAGGTGGCCGGAGGAGACGGCGAGGGCGTGGAGGGCGGAGGCGGTGGGGATGGAGTGGGCGTGGTGTTGCTTGGAGGAGAGGAGGAGAAGCGTGAGGTGGTCGCGGGGGAGGAGGCAGAGGAGGGCGGAAAGGCGGCTGCGGGGGAGGTGGGGGATGAGGGAGTTGAGGAGGCGGGAGGAGAGGGCGGGGTGGGAGGAGAGGCCGGAGGTGAGGACGAGAGCCAGGGACTGGAGGAGGAGGCGCCGCGGGGAGGTCGGGCCAGCGGCGAGGCGGAGGCGCGAGAGCATCAGGGCTGCGCTGTTGGTGGTCGCCGGCGGCGAGCGGCGGCCTGTTGTTGAGGAAGGCATCGGATCGGATGTGGTGCCGGAAATGGCCTATGCGATGCCGCGGGGACTTCGTACTTTGGCGGGCGGTCTGAGTTTTTCACTCGAGTGAGGATACTGCCAAATGGGCGGCCCGGCCGGTACGGCCGCAAGGCAGTTCGGTCCATCTAGGCACGACTCATCTTGGTCCGGCTATTAGATGGATCGTACCGTACCGATCTACGTGCTGAGTAGACGGTCCAGACTAGAGCTGACCAACTGGGCCGGGTTTACGGTGCCAAGACGCAACTATTACATCAGAGACATGACCCAAGCACAACCCTACCAGTCTTGTTCATAGGGCGTCCTAAGACGGCTGTGGCTCATGGGAAGCAGAGGCGAAGGGCGAGCAGGGCGGCGGCGGCAAGACGTGTTGCAATCAAGCGAGGAGGAGGAGGAGGAGGCGTCGGCCACGGAGCAGAGAGGAGGAGGCGGCGGGGCGGCATGCTGCAAGATCTTCATACGGAGCGACGGAGGAGGAGGCGTCGAGGACGAGGAGACAAAGAGGTCATCGAGGCGGGCAAGACACAGTGTCGTCGAGGCGCGGGTCGCCGAGGCAAAGACTGCCAAGCAATGGGTCATGGGGAGGTGTCGGACCCGGATTCTGAGAATCCAAATCCTCTGTGAAAACACTGTGCTATTCTCTGGATCAGTAACTAGCACTCACAGATACATTGCTGAATCAATTCATACATGGCGTAAATGGAACCATACCATTCACCAATTTAACACAACAGATTTTACATAGACCGCATCGGGTCACTTTTTACAATAAGGGTCGATCAGGCCAAAGATTACATTACAAAAGTTGCGAAAGTGACAGCAGAAGCAAAAGGGGTGAGAGCACATCTCTCCACAGGCAAGTGACTGGAGAAATCTGTGTGCGCCTGATATTAACCAAGAGCTTAGCTAATATTGGATGCACGCAAGCACCAACGGAGTCAACTAGACTAGGGTGAGACTAGAACAACTAAAGACTAAGCTACGCCACATCAGTTTCTGGCCTCCGGCTTCTGGATCTTTGTAGAAAGCGTAGTCTCCTTCGTCTTCATTATCTGAAGGGTTTGGGGAGAGGAGCGAGAATGAGCACTACTACCGTGCTCGCGAGCCAATACACAATGCAATAATATACATGCAAGGTTAAACAAGGATGGCTCGGTTCTTTTATTTGCAAAAGCAAGCTTTTCAAATATCATACTTACAAAGTCATATCACTTAGCATTTTAACAAATTGCATTTTAATAAAGAGAGTAATGTGCAATAATTAATAACAGTAGAGGTTCCATCCGTCGGAACTCTACACATGCATCTTTTTAATTGGAGCTGCCTCCAATGACCACACCCACTGAGCTCGAAGACTCAGGGAAAATCTATCACAGGGCTAGGTGAGCCCTTCCACCATTTTCATACCACCCACAAAGTTTTGAAATGGAACTAACTCAAGTTATGATTCACATGTCCGCCTTTGACCGTAAACTACTGCATTAAACAGCTTTTAGACTCTGCAGAGGTTGCACACTTTACCCACAAGAGATGGTCATACCCGTTACCCCACATGATTCCGTAGTCATGTAGTTGGTCGACCGTCACAGTAACCTTTCAAACTACCTTGCCCTTTCCGTTACCTCACCCATATGGGGTTGCACCCATACGTTCACGAGGGATGTTGTATCCGCAACGTGTGGCATAGTTGGACTACCCACAACGTTGGCAACTTCACCTAGTATCGGTGTCCCCGTCAAGCTGGATGTACCGCAAGCTTGCGCGTGCCATTACTCCACCAGTGAGACACATTCAGGGTTCAATAATTTTACTAAGCCAAGTTGCACTTTGCAGACTTGTGGTTGTACTTGTTTAACACGGGAGGTCGTGACAAGATTAAGTCCTTAGGGTTATCTGGGCGGTTCATTCCACAAACCAACCATCCTCGTACTCCTCGAGCACCCACCGCCTCACCATCCGCCCAGATAGAACTAGCAATTGGGGTTTTGAGGAGTAAACCAATTTATTTTCACACCTTTTAGTCAATGGACCACCAATGACTACCCAAATCATTTTATGTTTGAGGAAATGATGATTGGAGTATTTAATACCCCGGTACTTAAGCAAGACTAGCATGTCGCTTAAGTACAAGCTATAACTAGTATTACCATATAGTTACTAGGATGACAAGGATTAATGGATTCAGATTGTCAAGGATAGCGTATTAATTAATTAATCAACAAGTGGGTATTTAACTACCTTAAGCTTTAACATACATTTGATAAAAAATTAAAGCATGCAATTTTGTTAATTTAAACAAATATAATTTACATAAAATGTAGGATCAATATGGTCAAAGTATTGACTCGCCTTGGATTAAAGGTAAGGGAATCTTTGATAATCTTGTGCTTGATCGAAGTGGAGATCCTCCGCGTCTATGAATCCTAATCGGGTGATCGTACCGGAAAAAGACACAAACAACCAAAGAGAGCAAATAAATACAAGAGAATACACAAATGAACTCCAAATTAATCAAGTCCTATGCCATTAGCAAGATCTTGATTTAACAAATTTTTAGAAATTTAAATAATAATTTTTGGAGTTACGACGAGGGAGAACGTTGCTTCCGAAGATTGGAATGGAATTAAAAGAGAGAGAGAGAGAGAGAGAGAGAGAGAGAGAGTGCAGCATGACAAGGCTATGGACCGGTTTCGTGCCTGGGTAGTGGTCCACTGTATCAGAAGCAGGGGCCCACATGGCGCCAAAGGGAGGAGGCTCAAGCTTATGACAGGTGGGACCCTTGGCCAGTTCATCCCCAAACCAAATGGCCTTCGGCCACAGAGAGCAGAGGGCGGTGGAGGCGGCTCAAAGGCGGTGGCGGCGTCGGCAAGTGGTGGCGCGGGGAGGCGGAGCAATGAACAGGCTCAGTGGGGGGCAAGGAGGCCATGAGCGGGCGGTGCGGGAGAGGACGGCCCATGACGGAAGACAAGAAGGCGGCAAGCGCAAGGCGTGGAGGTGCGAGTGCGCGCATGGGTCTTGGGCGGAGGGAAGCCGGACGAGTGGTCTGGGAAGCTCGAGGCGACCGAGGCGGCTGGTGGCGGCTGGCTGGGGTGGAGGAAGAGGGTGGCGGCGGTGCTCTCTCATGGGGAAGACAAGGGGAGGTGGGGGAAGGCTGGAGGACCACAGAAGGCGCGCCGTGACACGGTGGGCTGAGTGAGGAGTTCACCAGGGTGGCGTCTCAATGGCGAAGCCGCAAGAACGAAGCAGAGCTTTTGCACCGCTCGCTTTCGGCGAAGAAGAAGGTAAGGGGGAGAGCAAGGGAGGTGAAGGGGGGCTCTCTTATAGCCAGCAAGGAGGAGCCGCGCGCTTGATGGAGCACGGGAGGGACAGAGAGGGAGGCAGCGCGCAATGAGGACGAGTGGCGCTGCGGTGTCCACGCTGTCATGGACAAGCGTCAAGGCGACAAGACAGGGCGAGGGGAGACAAGACGTTGGGGTTGCAGTGCACGACACGGGAGCTCCAGGGCGACGACGACGTCCACGTGTGGCACGCATGAAGGAGCAGGTGGCAGCGTCGCCCACGGGAGAGGACGAAGATGGCCCAAGCACACGCACGGCTCGGGCTGGGAAAAGAAAAAGAAAAGGCACGGCGGGTTGGGGCCGGGGAAAGGGAAAGGAAAAGGGCCGTACACAGAACCGTCTGTGATATTACGCCTTCGCAGATGGTTTGTCCATGGAACCGTCTCTGATACTAGCCTTCACAGATGGTTTTAGCACAAAAACTGTCTGTGATAGTTCATTATCCTAACTATATTTTTTCTGATTTTTGGCTAGCCTCAGGAATTGTTAGCCATGCCCTCTGAAAACAAGCATGCAGACAAATAGATACATCACAGATAATCAAATTATTGACAACTCGAAGTAATCATTACTGAAAATAAATTACAAAAGATCGAATTTGTTCAAATATTGTCGCTATAGTTACAATTGGATTACAATTGAGTCAATTGTTCGCAGGTGGTTGAGAGGTGTCGGCGGGGTGAAACTCTAGGTCAGTGACGGAGTGAAATTCTCCCTTGTCCTTAACGATATCTGATATGATAAAGGTGCAGAGCTTCTCTCGAATGTCCTTGATCTCATCCGCAAAGAGTCCATCTAATTCTATTATCAAGTCCTGTCGATAGCAAGAGTAAAATGGTAAGCATACATATTTAAATTTATAATTAGGAAATAATTATTTCAAGATTGACAAACCTCGGGATCCTTCTTCGTAGCACTAATGATTTGCTGCATATGATGGCAAACATGGATTGCACATAGCTCATCATTTTTTTGTTGGCGGCACTGCAAAAATAGAATTACATATATAGGTATAGTCAGTTCGAGACACGTTATTACGAAGTATGATATAGAATTATTGTGTTGTAGCGCGTACCAAAAATTGCGCCCTGTGTGTTATTTCGACGCTCGATCCATTGTATAATCCTCAGTTGGTAACATAGTCGATGAACGACCTACATGATTCCAAGAAGTTATCCTTGGCCATTTCAAACGAATGAAGACTATGATAGAGTTATGTATGGAGAAAATGAACATACCTCTCGAGTATTCCTTGTAGAACGCTAAAGTCATGGTTGTTGCGGACTAGGGAATCAAGGTATATCACATGGTTCCTCTTTGGTATAATGACTAGAAGGATTTAGTGGTACCTACTCATATATGTCGCTATAGTCATTAAACCTAAGTTCGTGCTGCGTTTAAAGTACAAATGAAATTTCTATAGAAAGTAGTGACACTTACCCCTGGTTGTAGGGCACCACTATGTACTTCTTCTTCTGCTGATGAAGCAATACCGCTGTTATGTATTCCTCGACGAAGGATGAGTCTGTTTCGAAGGTTTGCATAGATACCATGTGTGGGTCGAGGAAACCCACCGGTTCTCGCCATGCCTGGGCATTTTTCATCATGTATCTATACATAAGCAATGAGTTGCGATATTTATCGGTATTATATCGATATTATGTGAATGTAGAACTTGATTGTACACACTTACGAAGGTCCAACATCGTAGAAGCGAGGCGCCGAGGCCAACGAGGTTGAATAAGTCATATAAGTCGTTGAAGCCCACGCACGGTTGCCCACCCCGTTGAAGAAATGCTCATCCTTGTATGCGACGGTGATTCTAGTATCGCACCCCTTCTTTTTGGTCTTCTGCATGTACCAGGCATGCAAAGCCTGACAAGCATATCTAGCGAAGTATCATCGTGCCGAGCGGCGGTTTCCGATGGAGTAATTCGGGCGACGGGCTTTCCCGGACTTGGGAGGCGCCTTAATGTTCATTGATTTTGATTTGGCCTTCATGACTAGCAGCGTCTTCTTGCGAGACGACTCGGGAACCGATACGGCGGTACGCTTTTCTTGTTCCTTCGACGTCTTCTCCACGGGAACTGATGAGGTGGCCTTTTGAGGCGAAATATGAGGTGGAGTCATCGAGGGTCCCATTGGAGAGGAATGATCATGTCAAGATTGCGACACTGCTGGGTCAAGGGTGATGTCTTTCTTGGGCCATTGGATAAAAGTGTACACAGCATCCCCTAGTGTTCTGATGTCTTCGTTCGAGCGAATCTCCAGCGGGACGCCCATGAAATTGTCATGTACCACATCCACCTGGACCCTGGCGTAACCCTGCGCCAGCTGGGCACCGTGCTGCACTGCCTCTTCCTGGTTTGGGTACACCATCCCCCACCCAGCCTCAATAGAAAATGGACCCAACCATCCTCACTTGGAGCTTGCAGGGCATCGGCCCCTACAAAACGATACGCAATTAGTTAAGGCGTCCTATAGGTCTATCTTTATTGTATTCCATAGATGTACATTACCTTGATGTCGTCTATCGGTAATTGGATGTCGTCATGTTCAGAATTATGCGTGGACGCCGACGCCACTCGATGTCGAGCAGATCGGCTCCCCAAATTAACAGGGTGGCTTGCATCGCTCAGAGTTGATTCATTTGATCCTACAATGTCGCTAGCTTTCCTTCAAATTTTTCAATAATCATCTGTACCAACTGGTCCTCGCGCTCGGTCTTGGATCTCTTTCTACTCCTATATGTGCAGTAGTCGTCTGTGAATCCATGACTCCAAGGTACGTGAACCCTAAGGCCTCGCGTGCGACCCAGGTGCTCCTTGTTTCCCAAGGTCAGATATAGTATATCCTTCTCCGCCTCGCTTGGAAGGAGCCTTGGGATGTTTGGGCAGTCAATTCACGCTGCAAGAGGTCATCATGTTATTATAGACACTATGAAGTTATGGACTTATTAACAACTAGGTAGTTCGACATATTTACCACACGTTGGGACACTTCTGGTCTCGGGATTGTGAAAGAGATGTCACGAAGACGATACTTTTGCCCTCGCTTTTAATTTTAGGGAACTCGGTGCGTGATATCGAAATGGCCAGTTGCGTTCTCCTCCTCCGCCCATTCCTCGTATTTACCGCTGCAGTGATTGCCAAGTCTGTCTTGGTGAGTGTTTCGTGTTTGGAGAGCTTTGTGCGCCACACTTTGCTTCTTAAATTTGGCCGTCGTCTTCATAGCCATAAAGGCATCCCATGTTTCCCACGTCAAGAATCCAAACTTCGCGAAGGGCGTCTCACTCGTGTTCACGTACTTCGTGACAAGAATGATCTTGAAGGTCCTCCACGATTTATCCATCGAGGGCAACGCCATCCGTTCCACGCGTGCCATGTCTGCTTCTAGGATAGTCAACTTGCTTGAAAGTTCTATCCACAGCGCGCCTCTCTGTTCTTTCATCACAGACTTCCAGCTTGGTGTGGTGATGGGGACTCGTTCCCTTGCAAGTATCCCGCAGATGGTCCGAAATCTCGCCGCTGATCTCTTGGGACGCAGAGGGACCCCAAAGTCACTAACCTCCGTGATGATCAGTCGGCCCGCAGGCATTTTCGATTTTCCTCTGCCATCTTGCTTACGTATCATTATCGTCGATGGAAATCCAGACGCATTAGGCGGCGTCGGTGACGGCAGCGAAGATGGTGCCTCTGCCATCTGCGGCGTTGGTGACGGCGGCGAAGACGGTGCCTCTGCCATCTCGCTTACTTACTATCTATATAAGTTACATATGCAATAAAAATGGATTGCGAGTGTCCCAAATTAACATATACATATGAAGTATCTCCATGTCATTTAAAATGAATAATATGCTCAACATGTGCAACATTAGCAAATAATCATAATTAATTCAAGTAAGAAAATCAATCAAGTCATTTAAAAGGAACAATATGCTCATCAAACACAATAAGTGTACACTTAAAATTAGCATAAAGCTAAGATTTGATTGTATGATTATTGCTCTCGGAAAGCTAGTTGCACAAGGTTTAACCTTGGCCATCACAACACTTATGTCCAATGTAACCATCAATTGAATATGACAATTTATAGATTAGGCATTGAGTTCAATTTACAACTTGTTATTCGAATCAACCAGATTCAAGCAAAATTACTCAACTTAACCTATGTTGGACCACAGGAGTAGAGATCAACAATATTCTTCGATGCACCAGACAATCCAGAGATTTACTAAATACACGGATAACGTAAAGAAGGCAATCGAAAAGATACGTAATGAAGAAGAAGAATTGAATGATAGAGCTACAAGAACAGCAAGTATAACAGGTTGATATAAATTGCTCAAAGTTATAGGAATCAGTTAGACAATCTACAACTCAAGGCTTAATCTATATATCAATTCACATTCAATTTCATTTTCTATGACAATTCATCACCGAGCAGATCAAAGAACCCAGCAATCACAGATCACATATTTCAACTAGCACATCACACACACACACACATATATATATGCAAAGAGACAGTGCACGATATGTTGAAATACTCACAACGGCGATGGTACTCAAAACCACTGAGAAGATCAACAGACAAGGCACGAGGGAGGACCAAATTAACATAATCAAATGTAAATCAGTCAAGTCATTTAAATTGATTGAAATGCTAATATTTCCAACTTCAGATATTCACTCAATTCTCAGCTAACCAATTTGCCATGTAGAACAAGGAATATCTTAGTCCAAACTAAAACAGGAGAATGACATGTATGATCAATTATAAAATATGAATGTAATTGTTATTCCAATTGAATATTTCTGTAAAGATCATATAATTACTTTGCATAGAAAACATCAAAACAAGTAATCATAGCCATACTCTATTCACAGTGGAGGATTACTGACCTAACATGGATTCATCAGTCAAATTCCATATGTATGCATGAACCATCAGTCAAATTCGTGGACAGGCAATGAAAAAAATGTTCAAGAACCATCTGGCATTAATCACAATAGCACCGAGTCCTACACATACTCATGCATTCCATACAAAGAATTTTAGATCTGTGCAAATCCAAAATATGACTGAATCCTAACAAATCACAACCAAAATACTACATATTATCCTACACATTTTCATCTAATTAGCAAATCCACGCGCATCTACACATTACAAATAAAAAGGGGATGAGGGAGGACAAGGTGGAAGGGTGTGTAACGACCCAACTCTAGGGCACCCGAGAGGTCCTCCAAGAACTTCTGGAAAGTCCATCCGGACCTCCCAGAGGTCTGAAAGGACCTCTCGGACAGTTCACTAAGACCTCCCAGAGGTCCAAAGAGACCTCTTGAAGTCCAGAGAACATGACCCGAGAGGGTCTTGGAGCCGAGGAGCACCCGATGACTGCCACGGCCAAACCAGGGAAAAACGAGGAGGTCGTAGAGGTCCGAGACCACCCAGAACCTCACGCGTTCATTCCCTTGTGAGGACATGGAGGTCCGAGCTTGCTCTAGGGTTCCCTGTGAAACCCGAGCTAGTCCCAAGGATCATGGCTAGCTCCTCACAGCACAAATACACAGTGGTGACATCCAGAACGCATATTTATTATAGCAAAATATCAACAAGGTTGTTTACAAGGTGGCCTTGGCCAAGCATAAATACACAAGAGCAAAAGATCAAAGGGTCCATCAGCACGCCACAGGCAACTGACTGGAAGGCACAACCTAATCGCTTTGGTCTTCATCACTGCCAAGGTCCTCTCCTAGCAAAAATTTTAATGAGCAAGAGTGAGCACACAACCGTGCTCGCAAGTTACACCCGTGGGTTAGAAAAATGACATGCATATATGGATAATCAAAGGATGGCATAATATGGTTAATTTGCACAAAGCCAATTTTCTTTCAAATACCATTACTACGTTCCAAAGCAGGTACTTAACAGATAAAATTCATTTTCTAAACTTGATTTTCAGTTGGATAACATTCATCAACAAGTTGGTGAAGGATACCCTCCTAACACCAGGCTCCCTGCCCAAACCCATGGGACGGAAATCCCAAAACAGATTTGAAAACATTTCTGGAAACCCAAAACCAACATCTAACTATGAGTAGCCTTTGCCAGCATGTTCATGACCGTGGACACGGCTATTCGAATAGATTTAACTCTGCAGAGGTTGTGCACTTTACCCACACGACATGAGTCCTCTAGTCTGTCTGGTATTCGTCAATGCCACCTCTCACTACCAAAGGTAAGAGGTCTAGAGCTCATGACAAGGCCTTTACAATGCATTGCCCCACCACAGCCTTTCCTTGCTAAGGTTTCACTTTCCTATGGATCGCAATCCGGCGGAAAGCCCCCTCTTGCACCAGTGAGAACAGTAGGTTATAAAAGACCTCCCACACTTCCAATGGAGTAGCTTATGGTAGAACTTTGCAAATTACTCAGCCAGGTCCCACACCCCATTCTGGAGACATGTGGTTGCACGATTGTGGCATAGCCCATTATAGGCATGGCATTGGTCGCTCAAAGACCGGTCCTCAAATGACTAGGGCGACTTTCACAAACCCCTGGACCTCCACCTTACCCAGGATAGAGTCTGTGTACAAACATTGCACCAGCCAAGCAAACCAATTCGCCCCAGTCCAAATCCATTTTCATTTCCTTTGCTTCCCCAGCAATACTTCCATATTCCCATGACAACCCAATGTCATGGTCAAAACATTTTAAGCAATATCTGGTCATATTGGTAAAGATTTCCCCAAATCAATACTTTTGGTCTAAGCTTGACTAAGCATAAGTTTTTCAAATGGTCTTGGCTCACACTACTGCATGACCCAAGTTTGATCTAAAGGTGACAACAAGTTCAGTCTAAGGTCAACAGTGGCCATACAAAGGAAGTAGGCATAACTATGAATTTAAAACAGATATTGAAATAACTTGGTAGAAATAGGCATGCATTATACTTTGAAACTGAACATAAATAAATTGAATTATTGGGTGCAATATGATCAAGAGTGTAACTTGCCTTGCTCACTATCCTGTGAATCTTCCTCTTCAGTACACTCAGACCCCTCGGAGTCTTCGCAATCTACACGGGTAAAAGAGCAAATTCAAAGAAAGCTGAAATAAAGAACCAACTGAGATCATCAAGACAACCAAAAGAACCCCAGAGGGAATCCAAAACTTAACCAATAGGAGAGGTCTATATTTTAGAATAGGTTCTTATGGAAGAAGTCTAAGCTTACCAGGAGGAGGTGGTCTTTAACAAAAGACCCCAAAGGAGTGATTTAAGTAATACAACAGAGAGGCCCTGAGAAATGATTCTTGCGTAAAGTCCAGAGAGGAGGTCCTCACACAAAGGCCATAGAAATCCGAAAAGGAGTCCACCATGGGAGGTCCTGAGAAGGACACGACCATTTCAATCGAAGGGCGAAAACAAGAGTGGAGCAGATCACCAAGGACTTACCAGGACAAGAAGGAACAATGGATGGAGGGAGGTCGTGAGCAAAGAAGGTCTTCCCGAAGGCCAATCGAACGAGAGCCAAGATGGTGAACGTGAAGAAGGTAATATGGCTGAGTTCCCTGGGCTGATTATAGTCAAAGTGGGTGAAGAAAACTAGAAGCATATGTACCAAGGATAAGTATAGAAATGGGTCAAAGGTAGGTGAGTGGCAGGACAAGTGTCACTACCACCCTGGGTAAAAGGTACGAGGAAGGACAATGTACGTTGCTATGGGAAGGAACAAAGAAGGATGTCAGAGTACAGCTAAGTGACCCGATTCAGAGTAAACACCACGTATGTGGATGCATTTAATGTAACAAGACATGCATTAAATGCCCAAGATACTTACGTGGCGGAGGGAATGAGAATAACCAAGGCTGGCAAGTGGGGCCAGCCACTTTAGAAACAGTCGAGTCAAGAGGGGAGGTCTTGCCCCGCAGAGGAGGTCTTTGAGGAGGTCCGAGAGGCTTAGGAGGTCCTAGGTCCAAAGGACAGGGAGGTCTAAAGGTTGAGGAGGTCCAGACATTCAGAGGAGGTCTGGACTTGTGGAGGTCTTGACGGTCAGGATCTCTTCAAGGAAGGTCTGACGAGTAGGTCCAGAGCCAGGTTTAAAAGGCCACAGAGAGGTCTTGGACAGGAGGTCCAGAGAACTACAAGAAGGTTCCGTGATTGGGATTAAGGGCAAGTTGAGGTCCGGGCGGTTGGATCTCTAAGAGGGAGGTCCAACAGCCAAGATCAAACGTGAAGGTGAGGTCCTCAGAGAAAAATAACGCACGGGGAGGTCTGGGCCTTGGGATCCAAAATAAGGAGAGGTCCAAACCGTTAGATTCAAAACAAAGGGGAGGTCCACAGAGGGACATAACGCACGGGGAGGTCTGGACCTTTGGATTGGAGATGGGAAGAGGTCTGAACCGCCAGATCCAAATGAAAGAGAGGTCCATGCGGAGGGGTTCCAAGAAGAGGGATCTCATAAAGGAGTTCCACCCATAGTAGTTCCAGATGGAGTCGCCAAGGTTAAGGTAACTCAAGAGAGATCTTCAATCCGATGAGGTGAGGTCAGGATGAACCCACAGAAAGTCCTTTCAGTCAGGAAGAAAAATCGAGGTGGTTCAAAGGCACACAAAAGACCCGATGAACTACCATGATGTCCTGGCTGAAAAGAGGACTGGGCATAAGGAAAGTGCCCACGCAACAAGGGGTCTTGACTTAAGAGAAGCCTGAACAGAAAAGAGGTCTGAGCCCAAGAGATTCGAACCAACAAAGAGATCCAAGTGACCAATACTCAAAGGAAAAAGGCCTGGACATAAGGGTTTGTCCAGGTGAGAAAAGGTCCAAGCCTCAAGGGAGGTCTAACCTCAAGAGCCACTGGGGAGGTCTAGGCCACAGAGAAGGCCTAAACCTACACAACCCAAAAGAGATAGGTTAAAGGAGGATTGCCGAGCTTCCCAGCAAGGAGGTATAAGCAACTCAAACCCTTCCAACAGAACCAAACTTTGAATTCTCATTAAAATAAAATAGCTTTAATTTACTTTACACATTTTAAAAGAACTTAGAAAACCAGAATGTTACAGGGTGGCACCGAGCTCTTAGCCTCTTACCTCCACGGCCGAGGAAGAAGCGATGAGGGAGAGTGAGGTCATTGGGGAAATCGACGATGAGGGCACACGAGGAGGAGGTCAGGCGCCGAGGGCCAAGCGTCGTCGATGTCATGGGATGCAAGGCCGAGGTCGGAGGCGCCGAGGTCGAGGCGGCGGTGTCGGCCGAGGATTAAGGGGAGGAACGAGCGAGCCCTAGAGGAGGCTTGCAGAGGAGGATACCGACACGGGAGCGTCGGCGATGTCGAGGCGGCGATATCGGGCTTACGGGAGGTGAAGCGGTGAACCTAGAGAGGCGAAGCGAGGCGACGAGAGCCGAAAGGTGCTAAGGACCGGGAGATGAATGGGCGACCGGGAGATGAATGGGTGAGCTCTAGGGTTATGAAGGCCTATCACAGACGGTTCTATTATGGAACCGTCTGTGAAAAGAAATCATAGACGGTTCTATTAAAGAACCGTCTGTGATATGGAACTTATCACAGACGGTTCCATAATAGAACCGTCTGTGATAACCTAACATCCTGGTGACAAATGAACAAGTCTCTTCATTTTCCCGCGTGTGTCTCTTCGTCTCACGATCGCACAGCTTCGTCTTTTCATTTTCCAACGTCGCTACAGCTCCAAAATATCTCTTCGTCTCCTGCTCCGGCTTTAGTACTTGTTCTATAAATAGATATCCCCTTCTACAATGGATTTCACACAACCTTTTTGATCCACTTTCTCCACAAACTCCAAATGGCTTCCCCTCTCATGCCAGCTGTATTGGCCTACATTGTGCTTCTTTACTCGCACCTCTCTGGTCGCAACCTGGCCTAAGCTGCGGACAAGCCTTCCGTTCGCAATGTCATCCGTTGTAGGCCCTCCGATCTACTGGAGACCATAGCGGCCATCATCTGTCGACTGGAGCTCCTCCTCAGATGGACCAATGCGAGGGTCCGCGGCATCTAGCGAGTAAACCTCATCGTGGAGATCGTCCTATGGAACTACTTGGTCGCACCGAGGATGCAACCCGGAGAGTCAAGGACGACATCCGAATTGCAGGAGAGCGGGTCGACCTCGCCGAGACGGAGGAGACCGGGCCGATGGCCTCTGGGCTATATGGGGCTTGGTTATGAGTCCGAACGGCCACAAGCGAATTGAGCATACAAGGTCGCAGTGGAGGCGTTTGATCCGACAAATCGATCCCACCACCACCGGGCCATTTGAGAAGGCTTATGAAGATTTGAAGGCTAAGATAGGATCGCTAATCCTTTTTTATTGTCTGTGATGTAAAAAGGATATGGTATTTTTATCGTCTGTTTATTACAAGCACATAATATTATCATTCCACATTACAGTGAAGTCCACATTGACATCAAAATCAGAGATGACAATTCCATGTTAACATCAAAATATATAAGAGATTACAAGTCCATAACACATGGCAAGTCCACATTGACATGTCTCATGTTATGGAATAAATTAATTACAATGGAGTAAATTCTTAATTAAAATATAGCCCTTCATGATGATCGACGCGCATATAGCTAGCTTCCTCACTGGGTTCTTCCTCGAGCCTGATGCCGTCTCCGAAAGGAGGCAACTCGTCAAATTTATTGTATTCTTCCTCGTCCACTACATTCTTAACTCCGACAATTCTCCTTTTTTCATGAAGAACTACGTGGCGCTTCTTATTTGCCAGGTTGGTTACATAGAAGACTTGAACAACTTGGTTAGCCAGTACGAATGGTTCATCTTTGTATCTGACACGTTCGAGGTCCACGATAGTGACACCGTACTTGTCGATCTTCACCTATGGGAGATGGGCCCAATGGCACCGAAATAGGAAGATCTTGAAAAGCATGTAGTCGAGCTCCCATATCTCCTCTATTTGCCCATAGTAGGAGCTCCTCAGCCCATCGGTACTAAATGCATCTATCACGGACACCATTGCTCGGATCATACTCTTCCTATCCTGAGCTGCAATATAAAATGTGTACCCATTTATGTCGTATCCTTGCCATGTGACAATTGTAAATTGTGGCCCTTTTACCAACCATAGCAGCATATCATCACTTGATGACCTCCTAGTGATTCGCACCTTTAACCATTCGTTGAAGACAAGCGGTTGTGCTCTCGTGATCCAAACCTCCAACCGGCCTGGTTTACATTGGCGTACCATGTCTTTGTGCTCGTCGATGTACGGGGACACTTGGGTCATGTGTTGCAGGACCGTGAAATGGGCTTGAGCGTACGTACCCAGATCGGGAGTGATTGATTTCCTTCCGATGGTCCCGATACCATCCAGTCTCCCCTCATGACAAGATAGAGGCACACCTATCGGTTCCACCTGAGCCATGTAGTCAACGCAGAACTCAATGACCTCTTCGGTTGCATAACCTTCGATGATGCTGCCCTCCGGTTGAGATCGATTCTGTACGTAGGACTTGAGAATTCCCATGTACCTCTCGAACGGGTACATGTGATGTAGGAACACAAGGCCGCATATCTTTATTTCTTTCACAAGGTGAACAATGAGATGTACCATGATATCGAAAAATGACGGAGGGAAATACATCTCAAGATGACATAGAGTCGTCACCACCTTGGCCTACAGAGCATCTAGTCCTTGGGGATCGATGACCTTCTGAGCAATTGAGTTGAAGAAATAATACAGCCTCAAGATTGCCACTCGGATCTTGTTCGGCAAGATACTCTTAATTGCAACAGGAAGCATTTGTGTCATCAGCACATGACAATCATGAGACTTCATACCAGTTAATTTCAAATCTTGCATAGAAACAAGTTTCTTAATGTTAGCGGAGTAACCAGACAGAACTTTCACACCATGCAAACTCTGGCATAGTTCATTTCTCTTGGCCTTGGACAAAGTGTAGCAAGCTGGGGGAAGGTACGTTCGTCCTGCATCGGTCTCTTTCAGTGCTAACTCGGTCCTTATGTTCATATCAACCAAGTCACGCCGTGCGTTAACACCATCCTTTGTTTTGCCACTGATATTCAGTAAGAGACCAATCAAGCTATCACATACATTCTTCTTCACGTGCATGATGTCGATGAAGTGGCGAACTTTTAAGTGCTCCCAATAAGGCAAGTCCCAAAAAATTAACCGCTTCTTCCAGATGTTCTTCTGACGAGTTCTTAATTTACGTCCCTTCCCAAGCACAACATCGATATCCTTAACCATATCATAGACCTCTTTCCCTCTAAAAGCCCTTGGAGCTGAACCGTCCTCCTTATTTCCGTCGAATTGTTTCTTCATCTTACGGTATGGGTGACTCGAAAGAACCTACTATGACGATATACACGCTTTTTGCGTGAGTTGTTCGACCATATACTCTCAGTAGCATCTAAGCAAAGGCGAATGTGCTTTGGCTCCTTTTGTATCAAGCTCGACAGTTACCAAGGGCAGGGAAATCATTGATGGTGCAGAACAACATGGTGCGTAAAGTGAAGTTCTCTCGCTTGTACGCATCCCATACATGTACCCTTCGCTCCACAAGATCACAAGATCTTCCAAAGAATGGTGCTAGGTACACATCAATATCATTCCCGGGTTGCTTCGCCCTTGGATAAGTAGTGACATCAAAATGTACTCCCGCTTCATACACGTACCAAGGAGGAAGGTTGTACATACATAGATTCACGGCCAGTGCTATATCGGTACGCTCATGTTCTTGAAAGGATTCATTCCATCTGACTCAACCCTAACCTTATGTTCCTTGGTTCTGCACCGAACTCTTCGAAGCTCCGATTGAAGTTTCTCCAATAGGCAGAATCAGCAGGGTGTCTTAACTTTCCATCTTTCTTACGCTCCTCCGAGTGCCAATGCAACAATATTGCCTCCTTTGGGTTCGCAAATAAATGCTTCAAACATGGGATCACAGGCAAATACCACAACATCTTAGCAGGAGGTCCTTGCTTCACCTTAGCAGTACTCTGACACTTGTATCGGGATGCTTTGCACACGGGACATACATGCATGTCTACATACTCTTTACGGTAGAGGATACAATCGTTCGGACATGCATGTATTCTTTCTACTTCTATTCCCAATGGATAAAGAACCTTCTTTGCTTGGTAGGTGGTGTTGGGCAATACGTTTCCCTCCAGAAGGATGTCCGCTAGGAGACCTAACAACGACGTGAAACTCTTATCGGACCAACCATTGCTTGCCTTCAATTTAAGCAGTTCAATCACGGTTGACAACCTTGTGTATTCCAGCTTGCAGCTAGGGAACAAAGTTCTCACCGAGTCCTCTATTAATCCCTTGAATTTACAAAACTCTCTCTCACTGTAGTTCGCTTCTGCATCGCGTAGCATCTGATCTAGATTGTCATCGTGCGACCTATCCTCATCAAAAGCACAGTCCACATCCGGCATATCGTTGACTTCCTCGACGATGTTGTCATTATTAACTTCCGGTATAATCTGCTCTTCACCGTGATTGGTCCCATGTATACTCTTTTTTTGAAACCCCTTCGAATCAAGTGCGCTTCGATCTGCTGCGGGTTGTTAAACATCTTCGATTACGCAATCAATGCATGGACAAGACATAAAATTTATCCCTTCTTCAACATATCACGCTTTCGCGGCTCTTCTAAAAGCAACCACGCTATTAATGTACTCTTGACTCACACGGTTCACATCTGTACATCCGGTTTGGTCCATCTACGCCACGCATGTAACAAATTAGTGTCAAATTAGATTAATAAACAGTAAGCACGCATTTTCCTATTTACCAAACATACTTAAATTGATTAGCGATTAATTTATAGCAAACATAAAAGGGTTATAGATCGTTACCTCTGAGCTCACGAAGAAAATACCAAATATCTCTCGAGAATCCTCTCCTTCTCCTCCTTCCTCCTCTCTCTCCTCTCTTCCTCTCGTCGACAAGAATGGGCTTCCTATTTACCAAATATACTTAAATTGATTAGCGATTAATTTATAGCAACATAAGAGCATCTGTAGTGTATTGAACCGATGCTGATTCAAAAAGATGCCATGTAAGCATTCAAAGAACTACTCATTTCCCCCCCAATGTATTGATCCGATTCTTACTCTTAAGTGGGGCCGACATCTTATTAAAAAAATCAGAAAAGAAATAAAATCTCTCTCAACCGCTCTTTCTCTCCATTTCCTTCCCCCTCATAGAACTTAATGCATATGCTAACCACCCGATGAAAAATATTATTCTATTCACTTGCATCCGGATGCAAAGTTTGCATCGGTTTCTAGAGTTTTGCTTCAGAATCGGCAACTTCCAACGTGTGGAATCAGTTCCTAACATTAAATCTAGCCATTTGAACCGGCTAATTATGCACGTACATTGCAGATGCTCTAAAGGGTTATAGATTGTTACCACAAAAATACCAAACCTCTCGAGAATCATCTCCTTCTCCTCCCTTTCTCCTCTCCTTCTCTTCCCTTCCCTCTCTGTCGGTGGCGCAGTGGGCAAACACCTGTGTGGCGGCTCAAATGGGAATGGGCAGGGGATCTGGTCCAGGAATTTATAGTGCGAGGATATCACAGACGGTTCTTATTATGAACCATCTGTGATATACAACTATCACCAACGGTTTTTCAATGGAACCGTCGGTGATAGTTCACAGACGGTCTTTATTGACAACCGTCTGTGATACAGGAGATTATCACAGACGATTATTTGATAGAACCGTCGGTGATATTTCATAGACGGTCTATATTAAAAACCGTTTGTGGTGCAGGAGATTATCATTGACGGTTATTTAATAGAACCGTCGGTGATATTTCACAAACGGTCAGTATTAAAAACCGTCTGTGGTGCAGGAGATTATCACAGACGATTATTTAATAGAACCGTCTGTGATAGATCATAGATGGTTCTATTAATAAACCGTTTGTGATAGATGCTTATCACAGACGGTTATTAATAAGAATCGTCTGTGATAGGCTCGCACGGCAAATACCTAGTCCGGACAGACCCAACGCAGACGGTTTCATTTTAACCGTATGTGATGAGGCGTCTACTATTGCCTGTTTTGTAGCAGTGGATGCCAACAAACTAGAGAAGTCGTGTCATGTGGGTAAAGCTATACAACCTCTACAGAGTGTAAAACTATTCGAATAGCCGTGTTCACGGTCATGGACATGCTGAAGCAAAGCCAATACAAAGTTAGATGATTGGTCTTGATTTCAAAAGATTTTACCAAATGATTATGGATTTCTTATCCAATCGAAAAATTAGACGGGTAGCCATGTGATAGGAGGGTATCCTTCACCACTATTGTGTAAATGTTATCTGACTATAAAACTTGAGAATTTAGAAAATAAATTTTAGCTATAGAATATCTGCTTTGGAACTTAGTACAAGTATTGAAAAAAAAGAAACATTGTTTTATGCAAAATCAACCCTATAAGTCATCCTTTATTATACCGTCATGCATGATAATCTGTTATTGGGTGTAACTTGCGGAGTACATTCATTTGTGCCCACCTTGCTTAATAAATTGTTGATCAAGAGAAGAGTACTACGAGGAGAATGAAAATTCGGACGACTAGGCCACATCCCCAGACGATTGCTTGTGGCGAATCATGTGGTCTATCTTACTGCTTTGGCTTCCGTTGTATTTTGCTTGTTGGCTGTATGCCCCTTTTGTAACGAACTCAAATTGTTATCAATGTATGACGTTTTATGGTTATGCTATCCACTCTCGTTTGACTGTGTACACTAGCTGTTCCTAGACTAGTGTATGAATCACAGAAAATCTAGGATCCTTCGCTCCCGGGTTCGACAGTTGGCTAGCTGTCCTCTGTCGTTCTGTTTGAACTTTGTCTCGAAGCCTTGTTTGTAATCACCGTTATTTTGTTCTCGTTTCCTTTTGGATTGTTTTGTGAACTTCTGTAATCTGGTTTCTTCTAATAGAAATAGCGGAAACCTCTTTCTTTTATTAAAAAAACCAAGTTTTGGAGAGGAAAAAAAAGGAAAGTTCAATGTAAATAAAGGAAAATAAGAAAAGGGCAGTAAGGGATGCCTAGATCTCAAGAAGACGTGGCGACCGGAATACACAAAATTGTTCATGTTTTGCAGGAGGGAATGCTAAATAAGCAATTTTCAGCGGTTCACGTGCAATGTCCCCTCTCTTGTTTTTAGAGGTAGATAAATGGGTCGTGCTAGCCAGCCCGGTCCGAAGCATGACATTGTGTGTCCGTCCCAGACATAATACGATCCACCACCTAAACGGATTGTGCCGGCCTGACGCACCGTGTAGTGCTTAGGTCGTGACCTCGGCCCAGCGAGACCGACTCGACATGAGTAGTACCAGGCATTTTTTAATATTTGTATGATTTTATTTTGTAGTTTTTGAATTTTGTATAGTTCATTATATACATTATATAGTTTTTTTTTATATTTTCTTCAATATTTCATGCGTCAGCATTGGCCCGATGGGCTAACCGTATCCTAGTCCACCCGACATAGCTATTGTGCCCGTGCTCAAGTCGATGTCTTAGGGCTTGTTTGGTTCGAGGCCTGAGAACCGTGCTTGAGAAAAAGTGATATATAAGAGTAGCCTGAGAAGCAGATGATTTTTGCCTGGTCAGTTAAACCTGATGATTTGGTGTTTGGTTAGTGATACGTGTCTAGAGATAGAATTCAAATATGGAACAGTCGATTTTATCGATTATCTAAATGTTTTTTTATTTAAGATTTAGTTTTTAGCATATCTAATTAAAAAGAAGAAAAAAAAAGAGATTGTCTGGGCCAGACGTTGGTTTTGAACGCCTGATCCCAATAGTACTGCCTAGGATAGGAGCTTCCCAGGCCTTGAACCAAATAAAGCACTGGCAGCATTGCGGTTGCGGCTCGCTCCCTGGCCAGACGAACGTGGCTAAATACGCATCCAAACAGCCCTTAGCCCATGAGCTGATACAGTACGCCGAACGGGCTAGACAGGCTCGTGCCTACGTGGGACTGTGCCGGGCCGGCCATCTGGCACCTCTACTTGTTTTGGATTGGGGCCTACCTGTCTGTCATTTGGAGAGCAAAGCACCCATCTCGTTTAGAGAAGCTGGTCGAGTCGTATCGCTCGCTCGCTCGCTCGCTGCGCCACAAAATCCACCACCGACCGGTGGGAGCTCGCGCACGGCGATCACCCAGATCTGACGCCCGCGCCCTCAGATCCGCCGCGCGCGCCACCCATCGAGAGCTTCCCGATGGAGTGGGCCACGGTGCAGCACCTGGATCTCCGCCACGCCGGCGGCCGCCGCGGCGCCTCGTCCCGCCCGCTGCAGCCGCACGCCGCCGCCTTCCGCGCCTCCCAGGCCATCGTCGCCGTCGCCATCGGCACGCACGTCATCGGTGCGTACGCGGCTCAACCTCCCTATGCTGTGCTGCCTGAGCTCTCGTCGAGTAGTGCGGTGCTGATCTGAGTAGGCACTGGAATTAGATTCGTTCGGGTGATATATATGGAGGGGAGTTAGAATTCTGGAGTCGTGTGGTTGCCGTGTCTAGTCTGTCGAGGCGATCTCAGTAGCCGAACGATAGTGCCCAAGTGAGCTTGACTATCACTCCCGTACGAGTCCGTTTGTAAAAACTTTTGTCACTCTGGTTGAGCACATGTCCACCTCTCGTCAGCAGTAACTTGAACATCTAGTGATAGATTAGTTAATCAACAGATCACTTGCATAGCTTGATATGCTATGAGGCTACGAGTGACGTTTTCGGTAGTCGAACACCAGGGATATGGCCTGAAATGCTGTAGAACAGTGGGTATTTGGATTCAGTTCCTTTACTATGTTGCCACGATTATCTACAGAGTAATAGCTACCATGTGGCTTAGGATATTCCAAAACATACTATCGTTAGAGTAAGTTACATTGGTATCGCGCTCATGACTCACCTCTGCAGAGTTACATTTTTTTGGGATGTTACAGTAACGAGTGCATTGGTTCATTTCATTTTTTACACACTTTTCGTTGGAGAAATCCTTTGCTTGCTACTTTGAGATAATCAAACCGCTTATTCTTATAAGAGATGACTGTGTCACATACTATCAAGTATCAACACAATAAATACCACTGAAGTTTGTGTAACACCTTCAGAGTCAAGAGAGTGCTTCAAATGTTATCTGACGTGTATGTGATGCATTAGGCTCCTCTTAACTGTCTCGATATTCTCATTTGCTTGTAGAATGTGATGCTTTGACGGGAAGCAAGATAGCTTCGATTGACCTTGGAGCTCGTGTTGTTCGTATGGCATATAGCCCTACTGCTAGCCATGTTGTCATTGCTATTCTCGAGGTTTGTTTCAATGCTTCATTATTTGGAAGAAGTCGTTTCATCCACTTAGAACTGTGAAGAACCTTTGATCATCTAGCGCCAAAATAATGGTCCAATGTTTTCAATACTATGGGCAGAAAATGCTACGATGGTTCAATCTTGTTACTAGGCATGTTTTTGTGCCCCTTTTTTTTCATTATTCATCTTCCATTATGGTGTTAAAATTTTACTTTCAAGCAAGTTTTGAATTCACATGAATACATGATGCCGTGGAATAGTAGTTGTGTAGCTGCACACTATATTAATAGCTCATACAATTTATGTTCCTGTATGTCTCTCTCGTTCTGTAGGATGCTACAATCAGATCCTGTGATTTCGCCACCGAGCAGACGCTTGTGCTGCACTCACCTGAGAAAAAAACAGATCATGTTTCAATAGACACGGAAGTTCATCTTGCACTGACACCTCTCGATCCTATTGTTTTTTTCGGTTTTCACAAAAGAATGAGTGTGACAGGTTATTCTCTTGGCTTAGAGTGGCCCTCCAGTTGATTTTATTTTAAAAATTTCACCTGTATGTGTTAACTGTAATGCTTTTTGGTGTCTTCTAGTTGTTGGGACTGTTGAAGGTGGAAGGCCGCCAACAAAAATAAAGACTGATCTTAAAAAACCTATTGTCAACCTGGCTTGCCATCCTCGCCTTCCTGTGTTTGTAAGTACAATCATCTCTTTGCTTTATTCTTGTTGGTGATTGCACACATCAATGGTTTCTGTTGTTGTGTATTCTGCGTTTTTCGTATTCTGACACATACAAACTTATAATTTCAGTATGTAGCTTATGCTGAAGGCTTGATACGTGCCTACAATGTCCAGACATATGCTGTTCACTACACATTACAACGTAAGATGCAGTACTTTATTTTCATACATCTAATATGATTAGCCACCAGTAGACTTCTTACTTTGTTCAGTTTTTCAGTTGCTGTTGACAGTGCAATTAAGCTCATGGGTGCTGGTGCTTTTGGATTTCATCCGACTCTAGAGTGGATATTTATTGGTGATAGAGGTGGCACTCTCCTGGCATGGGATGTATCAACCGAGAGGCCAACTATGATTGGAATGTAAGTATGTTTTACCTTATATACTGTTGAGATTGGGAAAAACTTGATCTCTTTGTTCCTTGTTTCTTTCCTTTCCAATATGCAGTACTACTTTCTATCTTTGTTATCTGGACAATGCTAATGAGATGTTAATCGTTGGAAGTAATTTTGAGGTCAAATATTGAGTTTCTTAAAAAACCAATGGAACTAGAACAATTTTCCACAGTGCTCCTTGCACAAATATTGGAGTGGTGTCCTTTTTAATTACAATAGGGTTGTTTGGGATTTATATGCTGCTATACTGATCATTAAATAGATAAAAATAGGTGCAAATGCCGACATCACCCTTCTTTTGGCAAAAGTTTCAGTGGGGTTCTGTGGCCCCATTCGATAACACGTGCATCCGCAAGGCACATACGATTTAATGTATCTTTCCGTACAAGTTCAATTTAAAGTTCTAATATCATGCTTCCAGTTCCTTGACATAGATTTCATTAGGAAAAGCGTAATGGCGTGTTCTTAGCCCAGCCAATCCTCTGCATGCACTTCTCTGTTATTCCGATGGCATGTTAGTCCATCTACTTTAGATGCTTCCAGATCTACTGTTTATTCTTTTATTCTTTTACATCTTCGCCTCTGTCAGTTTTTTTAATCTAATTGTTGCCTTTGGTTTTTACTTAGTACACAGGCTGGTTCCCAGCCTATCACATCTGTTTCGTGCTTCCTACACTGCGTTTGCTTGTTACAATTTCAAAGGATGGAGCACTTCAAGTATGGAAGACAAGAGTTATAATTAATCCTAACAAACAATCTATGGAAACTCATTTCTTTGAGCATGCAGGTTAGTTTTTGTTCTACCTTTTGAGAAATTCGAGCAATGTCTTAACTATTCTACTTTTCCTCTCAAGCTGTCTTTTTTTCTTTACACTTCAGGGTTGAATTGTTCTAGTGCATGATTAGTGGCATACCTGTGCGATCATACTTCATACATCTGTGTTCTAGGCTAGTAGGATACTAGCTTTTAAGCCATTTTATTGTTCTCATGCTGTTCAGATATAATCTCAATAATTTTATTCATGAAGAGTGTTACTTGCTGATTGCAGATTTAGTCTCCCTCTCTGCTTCTGAGAATGAGTTATACAACCGTTTTCTTTGTTAACTATGCAGCTATTGAAACAATGGATATCACGAAGATACTCACTCTTCAAGGTGGAGAAGCAGTGTACCCTTTACCCCGAATAAAAAACTTGGCAGTGCACCCCAAGTTCAATTTGGCTGCAGTGATTTTTGCAGTTAGGTCGCACTAACTCTGAACCGCTTAAGTTCATTACTTAGTGCCAAGAGTCTCAGAAACATTTTATGTCTTTGATTTTCAGGATATGTCTGGGACAGAAGCTGCAAAGAATAAGGCTGCATACACGAGAGAAGGTAGGAGGCAACTTTTTGCTGTTCTTCAGGGAGCCAGGGGATCAACTGGTAAGCATAGGAATGTGTGTTTTCTTCTTCTTTTTGTTGTAGTCATTCAAAATTCTTCTTAAATTAAATGTGCCCCTTGGTTAAAAATGGCAGATCTTTATTTGGTTTTCCTTGGTTCGTACAGGCAAAAATACTGTACAAAATCAGGCTCTTTATGTTACACTATTCTTATTTCCCCCCTTGGTACATGTTTATAAACTATTAGATTTCTTGAGCAGTTCATGCATGTTTTATGTGTTAAGAGTGTTGTATGAGTGTTGATTGTATATTCTCTCCCTCTTTTAGCGCATGTAGCCCATGAGGCCTATGTACTCTTCTCTATATATACTCTCCCATTAATGAATAAGATGCACAATTGTCAATAACAAAACCCTAGCCTCAATTATTCTAACATGGTATCAGAGCCATCTCCAACCCTACCCCTATTTCCATAGCCGCCGTCGTTGTGCTTGCGCTTCCTCCGCCGTGGACCGGCGGGCCCAAGCCATTGCTCGACGGTATCATCCCAACCTCTCCCCTGCTCGTCGCCTAGAGCATCCGGATCCTTTGCTTCGTTGTCACTTGCACCTCGTTGCTCTGATGTCGACCTCTCCGCGCCTCAAGCCATCCTCGTTGCGCCTCTGGATCTGTCGCCTGGAGGTCCTCCCCTGCTCCTCGTCGCCTGGAGCTAACTCCCCCAAGCAACGAAACATCCGAATCCGACGTCGTCCTCACCGCCACCTCACGGGCCTCGAGAGCACTTATCGAGGCGATCGCTACCACACCCACACCCATCTGGACTTCGGATCGATTATGCGCTATGACCTTAGTTGCACCTTCTGCTCCTAGCGTTGCTCATCCTTGGGTTCTGAATTCGGGTGCCTCTTTTCATGTCACATCTTACAGCTCTCAATTTGTTGTTCGTAGGCCCGTGACTGATGTTGCATATGTTCACACTGCTGATGGTACACCTCGCTCTATTACCCATCAGGGCATTCTCTCTATATCTCGCTTCTCTGTTTCTGACGTGTCTTTTGTTCCTCAGCTGTCTATGAACCTTCTTTCTGTTGCTCAACTCACTGATATGAACTGTTTCATTGGATTTGATGATTCTTCCTGTTTCATTCAGGATCGTTAGAGCAGAAGAGTGATTGGTTCTGGCCATCGCCGTAGAGGCTCTCCTAGTCGCTATGTCTTGGACACCTTACATCTTCCTTCCACCAGTACGTCGAAGGCCTCAGTGTCTTCTGCTATGTCATCATCTCAGTATCCTGTTGGTTCTTCCTTTAGCAAGTGGCATTATAGACTTGGCCATCTTTGTGGAGCTCACCTCACCACTCGAGTTCACCAGGGTTCCTTAGGTTATGTCACTGTTGAGTCTAGTTTTCATTGTACTGGTTGTAAGCTGGGGAAACAGCTACAATTTCCATATTCCAATAGTACCTCTCAGTCTTCTGGTCCATTTGATTTGGTGCATTCAGATGTATGGGGTCCATCTCCTTTTGCTTCGAAGGGTGGTCATAGTTATTATGTCATATTTGTTGATGATCACTCTCGATATACTTGGATCTATTTTATGAAACATCGCTTTCAGTTGATTTCCTTTTATCAGTCTTTTGCTAAGATGGTTCATACACAGTTTTTTTCTTCTATTCGTGTTTTTCGTTTTTACTCTAGGGGGGAGTATCTTTCATCGACTTTTAAATGCATTCCTTTGTTACGAGGGTACTCTTCCTCACTCTCGTGTCTCGGTGCTCATGCTCGAATGGTGTTCTTGGCGCAAGCACCGCCACATCATTGAGATCGCCAGACTCTTCTCATCTCCCTTTGTTCCCTCTCATGCAGTGGAAGCAATCTCTACTAGATCTATCTCATCGATCGTCAGCCCTCTTCCAAACTTCAGGGCAAGTGTCCTGGTTAGGTCCTGTATAGAGCACCTTCTCTCTATGCCCATCTTCATGTCTTTGGTTGTGTCTGATATGCCCTTCTAGCACCTCGTAAGCGTTCAAAGCTGAGTGCTCAGTCGGTTGAGTGTGTCTTCCTAGGTTATAGTCCTAAGCATAAGGGCTATCATTGCTATGATCCCTCAGCATGTCGCATTCGCATCTCTCGTGATGTGACCTTTGATGAGGGTCGACCTTTCTTTTATCATCCTTCTACACACCACACTTCTTCCACAGATTCCACGCCCTTTTTTTGTCTACCTCCCATTCTTTCTCTAGACTCGTTTTCTCCGGATACACCTTCTCCACTAGTTTCACCTTCGAGTGTGTCTCCTCTAGCAGCTCCACCAGTTTTTTATTCTTCCACTTTTCCCTTTCACTATAGTCGCCGATAGAGAGTTCCTTGTGATCCTTAGTCCTCCTCTCCCCCACTTGATCCTCCGGCCAGTACCACCGACCCTAACGATCGTTCTACTACATCACGGTATGCCCTAGGTGATCGTTCCTCTATTCAGGCAGCAGAGAGATGGGGTTTTTCTCGTGCAGGTGAAGTAGCTGAGCCGAGTACCATCTGGAGCTGTTCTTATCACTTGCAAGTGGGTGTACAAAGTAAAGAACAAGTCAGATAGGTTAGTAAAGCGATACAAGGCTCACCTTGTTGCAAGAGGTTTCAGCAGGCTTATGGTCGAGATTATGATGAGACTTTTGCTCCAGTTGCTCATATGACCACAATCAGTACTCTTATTGCAGTTGCAGTGGTACGCACATGAACTATACCACAGATGGATGTCAAGAATGCTTTTATTCATAGTGATCTACATGAGGAGGTCTATATGTAGCCACCCCCCCGGTGTTGAGGCTCCTACAGGCTATGTTTGTCGCCTTAGGCATGCTCTATATGGTCTCAAGCAGGCTCCTCGTGCTTGGTTCGAGCGTTTTAGTTTTGTGATTCGAGCTACTGGTTTTACTCCGAGTGAGCATGACTATGCCTTGTTTATTTACACTTCTTAGCGGGGTCGTACTTTGCTTCTGTTGTATGTAGATGTTATGTTGATCACAGGAGATGACATGAACTACGTGGCTTTTGTCAAGAAGAAATTAAGTGAACAATTTATGTTGTCCGATTTGGGACCATTGAGGTATTTTCTAGGGATTGAAGTTCACTCTGATGGTGATGGCTACTATCTCTCTCTTAGCATCGCTACGTTCAGGATCTGCTCGCTCGCTCTGGGGTGACTGATACTCGTACTACTGCCACATCCATGGTGCTTCACTTGCAGCTTCGACCTACAGACGGTGTACCCCTGATAGATTCTTCCCGCTATCGTCAGCTCGTTGGGATACTTGTCAGTGCTCCCACATCAGTCCACTATGGTCATGTTCTTCGTGTGATAGATCCTGCTGATCGCCGATCTATCATTGGCTACTGTATCTCTCTTGGTACTTCGCTCATGCCTGGAAGTTCAAAAAGCAGACTGTGGTGTCACGCTCTAGTGCAGAGGCTGAGCTTCGAGCTCTTGCCGCTACCACCTCAGAGATCATTTGGCTTCGATAGCTCTTGATTGATCTAGGTGTTCATTGTGACAATCCTACACCTCTCTTTTGTGACAATACAAGTGTCATTCAGATTGCTAGTGATCCAATCAAGCATGAACTGACAAAGCACATTGGTGTTGATGTATCCTTTACATGATCTCATTGTCAGCAGTCGACCATCGCCTTCAAGTATGTTCCCTCAGAGCTTCAAGTTGCAGATTTCTTCACTAAAGATCAGACTCGAGAACATCATCGACTTCATCTACTCAAACTCAATGCATCAGTGCATTAAATCCTCCAAATCCACCTTGAGTTTGAAGAGGGGTGTCAAGAGTGTTATGTGAGTGTTGGTTGTATATTCTCTCCCTCTCTTAGCCCATGTGGCCCATGTAGCTCATGAGGCCCATGTACTTTTCTCTATATATACTCTCCCATTAATGAATAAGATGCACAATTGTGAATAGCAAAACTCTAGCGTCAATTATTCTAACATTATGTATGATAAGATCTGCTCTGGTATTACAGCTGCTGTTTTAAAAGAGAAGCTTTTAGCCCTGGGTTCATCCGGAATTTTAGCAGAACACCAACTCCAGGCACAGCTGCAAGAGCAGCACTTGAAGGGGTAAAATTTAGTTTTATCCTACATAAATTGTAGAAGCATTGTTGTATGAATTATGAATTTGATTTTTAAGGTTTTGAAAGCATTCACTATGCCACCATACTTTTTTTTTTGCGACTAGTCACCATACTTTCTTGATTGATGTCTTGCAATATTTATTGATGGTTTGATTTCACTTGTTTTCTTTTTGTCAGCCAGAGCCAGCTAACTATTTCAGATATCGCAAGGAAGGCGTTCCTTCACAGTGTATGTGCTTTTTTTGTTAGCAGTGGTTGCATAATGTTTATTTCAGTTTCCGTTTAGTGACTTAACTTGAACTGGTACTATGTCCGCACATTTATTGAAGCTTTCTAGGTTGCAAAATAAGAGACCAGACCCAAAATTTTTCTGTACAGTCTTACCACTATAAAAAAAATCAGCAACCTCATTGGAAGCTTCAGTCCCAAAAGTTTTTTTTTTGTTAGCCTATGTTGATGCTATCATGCTGCAACTGCAGTGCTCTACGTTCTGGCAGGGCTCCTGGCATCTATGTTTGCTGGCTTGTACCAGCAAAGCTTTCCATTCCAGCCTTCTTCTTTTTTCATATTTATAGCACATCAAGTTTAGCCCTTATCATTGTTTAATTCTACCAAAACAATCAATATTCAATCGTTGTGCTTGTATGCCATTTCAAATTTCTCATTTTCTTACATACAATCTGTGCAGCATTTCATGGAGGGACATGCTAAAAGTGGTCCAATCTCTCGTTTACCCCTTGTTACAATTTCAGATTCTAGCAACCTTTTGCGAGATGTTCCTGTTTGTCAGGTAACCGCTGTAAGCCTATAACAATTGATATTTTCACTTATTTACTTCATTTTCACTCTCTAACCAGTTCGCTGGTGTAACTCCAGCCATTCCATCTGGAGTTGAATTTCTTCAACCAGAAGAACCGTGTGGTTCAGTATCCAGTTAGAGCTTTCTATTTGGATGGATTTAACCTGATGGCCCATAACCTATCATCAGGAGGCGATAATCTCTATAAGAAGCTTTACTCAACGGTATTGATCGCCCATTAGCACAACCTTTTCTTGTTCATTTTGTTTGCTCCTTGTTTTCAAAATTTCACGCACCCCATTCTCAGATTCCGTCAAATATGGAATGTTACCCCAAGAATATGTCATACAGTCCAAAGCAGCATATGTTTCTTGTGGTGTTTGAATTAAGTGGTCCAAATGGAGTGGTGCATGAAGTTGTTCTTTACTGGGAGCAGACTGATCTACAGACAGTAAACAGCAAAGGAAGTTCAATAAGAGGTTTTCCTTTTCCCGATGTGCATCATACTATTCTATCTAATTGTGATCGTAGGGAATTTCTGCCTGATTAACTGACCACTGCATTATGTTGCTCTTTGTTAGGTCGAGATGCTACATTTTTGGGCCCGGATGATAACCAATATGCTATTCTGGAGGAAGATAAAACTAGCCTGAATCTTTTTAATCTCAAAGCAGTAGCCACGAAGGAAGCTCTTGAAAATAATGCTGCTGTGCTTGAAGAAAACACATTTGCTGATAGTGCTGCTAATCCAACTCAACGGCAAGGTCCTCTGCAGTTTACCTTTGACTCAGAGGTTGATCGCATATTTTTGTCTCCACTAGGTAGGTTGAGTTGATTACTGTCCTGTCATCTTGCTTCTGGCTCCTGTCTTCTCCTTGTCAACAAAAGAAAGTGAAAGGAAATTAGGGCTGCCTTATTTGGAAATTTATTTTAGTGGAACTCTGGTGAATTACTGCTGACTAATGCATTGCTCCTTCCTGTAGAATCAACCTTGTTGTATGTGATTTCGGGAAAGCATATTGGACTAGCAAAGCTCCTGCAGGGTTATAGGTTATCTACAGACAATGGGCTATCCATTACCACAAAAACTGATGGGAAGAAGTTTATCAAGTTGAAGCCAAACGAGACCGTTCTCCAGGTGCTTTTATCCTTTATTGATTCTCTCCTTGGGTTCCATAACCAATCTTTCAAAATTAAGCTGATGACCATCCTTGATCATGGGGTTCACAAAATTATATTTCCATGTTCCAAATATATTCTCAGAAGGGTTGCATTCCTTAGAACTTTAGCTCGATCCTTATTACTCAAATAGGAATGCTATTTTTTTTTGGTGATGCAATCAATTTCCGAATGATGCATTCACGCATATATAAAATTTTGCAATTTGTACTTTAGCAGCATGCTTTCAATTCGTAGATATGCGAGGAAAAGCACATATTCTTACATTTGCACTTTGCTTTTCACATGAGACACTAGTAGCTAAGCTTACTGCACGCTGACATATATGGTTCAAGTAGATGCATATATTATGCAATATTTTGATGCAAAAAAGCCTTGGAAATGCGAGATTGCTATGGGGAAATATCTTGGCTTTTAAAATTCATGTAAAATAAGCATCAAGTTTCTTTTCACCACCAGAATCATAGGCACAGCCACACAGATATTTACTTCACTGCACATGACCGCCATACTCAATTTAATTCTCTACGCAGGTCCACTGGCAAACAACTCTAAGAGGTCCCGTTGTCGGAATTTTGACAAACCAGAGGGTCCTAATCGCTTCTGCTGATCTTGACATACTGTCAAGCAGCTCAACGAAATTTGATCGTGGTCTCCCATCAATATCCTTTGATCTATCTAGTTTTCCTACACTCTTCATTCCTATGTTTTTACCCAAACTGGGTAGCATATTTATTGTCTGTTCTAAATTGTTATTATATTTTGTTGAGCACTTAACTACTTTGCACTATCGTTCAATGTTGTGGGTTGGACCAGCACTCATCTTCTCAAGTGCAGCTGCAATAAGTATGCTTGGATGGGACAACAAAGTTCGATCGATCCTTTCTACCAGCTTCCCTCGTTCTGGTAAAATCCCAGTTGCACCCAGGTCTTTTTTTTGTTATGATGAGATAAGTTGCTTTTTTTTTAATATATTTTAAATGATCAACCCAGCTTTTGTGTGATGCTCCCAGACCGTGTGCTATTGTTTCTTGTTCTTTCTATTGAGTTTGTGCTGGACTAAAACTACATACACCTTTATGTCTGCAGTATTGCTTGGTGCCTTGAACGACCGTCTGCTGCTTGTAAATCCAACAGATATAAATCCAAGACAGAAAAAGGGTGTGGAAATAAGGAGTTGTCTATTTGGTCTTCTTGAACCTCTTCTTATTGGGTTTGCTACCATGCAGCAACACTTCGAGCAAAAAATTGATCTTTCAGAGGTTCTATACCAAATAACATCAAGGTATTGTTTTTGTTTGATTGCTTTCATCACTTCTCAGTATGCAAGTGAGTTACTTTAGTTGAAGCATTTAGCACCTGCAAGTATTGTTATATGATTGTTTTGTTAATGTTCTATGTTGCTGTTCTCATTAGTGCAATTTTCTCGTAGTTTTAGTATTGGTCGGATTTCTATGCTTTGATTACTTAGTTAACCATCATGTTATTATTTCCCTGCAGGTTTGATAGCTTGCGCATTACTCCAAGGTTACTGGACATATTAGCTAAAGGACCCCCTGTTTGTGGAGATCTTGCTGTATCATTATCTCAAGCAGGCCCTCAGTTTACCCAAGTGAGCTTAATCACTGCTCTTATTTACAGCCTTTTGTTTTCTTTCCTTGAGCTAATACTTTCTCCCAATTGTTTTAGACCATGCGCTGCAATTATGCAATCAAGGCTCTCCGGTTCTCTACTGCTTTATCGATTTTGAAAGATGAGTTCCTGCGTTCCAGAGATTATCCTCAGTGCCCTCCCACTTCTCATCTGTTCCAGCGTTTCCGAGAATTGGGATACGCATGCATAAAGTACGGTCAGCTATCATCTCTACTTGATCTAAAGAAAGGATATCATCCCCACTTGTATGGTTAAATTGCAAATTGTTGTTTCAAATAATTTTTATTAAAAAAACTCTTTTCTGTTTCACAAAGATGCCAATATGTCATGACTCTTCCAGTGTAACACTTTAACCTCAACCATATACTGAACTAGGTAAGTGACATTTCAACGTTTATCCATGGTTACATTTTACACCAATCAAATTCCAAAGTATTTTGGGCTTGAGACATGCTCTAAAATTTTTGAACTTTCAGAATGAGTGTCCAACAAACACTATCAAAACCTTTGCTGAATTGATTCTATGATATTCCATTTCCCAGTGTAACATTTAATCCCTACCAAAGCCTTACCTAGTTTGATATTCTGTATTGCTACTCCAGACAGAATCCATGCTAGGTGATTTTGCTTGGAAAATTCTGACTGATGGACATGCTGCTCCAGTGGCAAATCCAGTCATATAGAAATTTTATACTCAATGCAAAGTGACCTGTTGTGTTTGCCTGTTCGGTTGATGTTTCAGGTAGCAATCAAACGTTATGCGTACCCTTGCTAATGAACATAACTTTCCTGTGAGCCATGACTAAATGATTGCCTCTTTGGCCTTTAAATATCATTGGACAAATTGCTGCTGTGTATATACTGCTCTTCTTGTTTTTTCTTTCTAATTTGCTAGGAGTAGAAAATCTCTCTACTGGTCTCACTGATTGTTAAAAGACGTGCTCTTACAAGAATCATAGCATAACTTTCGATACTATTTTTTTTAGGTATGGCCAGTTCGACAGTGCAAAAGAAACATTTGAGGTTATCGCAGATCATGAGAGCATGTTGGATCTGTTTATATGTCACCTGAACCCAAGTGCCCTGCGACGCCTTTCACAAAAGTTGGAGGAATCCGGTACTGATTCTGAGCTGAGGCGATACCTTGAAAGAATACTAAGAGTTCGTTCAACTGGATGGACGCAAGGTGTCTTTGCCAATTTTGCTGCTGAAAGTATGGTTCCTAAAGGTCCGGAATGGGCAGGAGGAAACTGGGAGATCAAAACACCTACCAGCATGAAGAGTATACCTCAGTGGGAACTTGCAGGAGAGGTCATGCCCTACATGAAAACAACTGATGCTGCTATCCCATCTGTTATTGCAGATCATATTGGTGTTTACTTGGGTGTGATGAAAGGCCGGGGTAATGTAGTAGAAGTAAGCGAAAAGAGTTTGGTTAAAGCTATAGCAGCAGCCAGTAGTGAGAATGCTCAACCAGCATCTTCTGAATTGGCAGAGAAAAACAAAGCAAAAGCTGGTGGTGGTTCAGCTGGTGATACTCTAGCCAGGCAGTTAGGGGTCCAAATTGCTTCTGCAGATGAACAGGCAAAAGCAGCAGAAGAGTTTAAAAAGACTTTATATGGTGTCGTTGATGGTGGAAGTAGTGATGAAGATGAGTCAATGTCGAAGAATAAAAAGATACACATCAGGATACTTGATAAGCCGTCTGCATCTACTGTTGATGTTAACAAATTGAAAGAAGCCACTAAACAGCTAGGTTTGGTGGCTCCTCCGATCAGTAGGACAAAATCGTTGTCAGGAACGCCACAAGAATTTAGTCAGGTTCCTATTCAGCCAGCCGGTCTAGCACCACCTGCTGCTTCAGCAACGCCGAATGCTGCAGCTGATTTGTTTGGAACCAATGTTTTAGTGGAACCACGAGCACCCACTGGTGCCACGGGTCCTGTGATTGGAGGCATGGGAGTGACAGCTGGACCTATTCCTGAGGACTTCTTCCAGAACACTATTCCATCACAGCAACTTGCGGCTGCACTACCCCCTCCAGGAATAATCCTTTCACAAATTGCTCAACCTATTCCTGGAATGAATGTAGGCAGACCAGTACCTAATCAAAACATGATGGCTAGTGTTGGTCTTCCAGATGGTGGGGTGCCGCCACAAGCACCGCAACAGACCCAGTTTCCTCAGCAAACTGGCATTCCTATGGACTCTATTGGCCTGCCTGATGGTGGCGTTCCCCCACAGAGCCAGCCTCTCCCTTCACAAGCCCAAGCTCTTCCTTTCCAGCCACAGGGCTTTCAACCTGCTATTCCTGCTGCGTCGCAACCAATTGACCTCAGCGCTCTTGAGGGTCCAGGATCAGCAAAGCAAGCTGCTCGCCCTCCAGCACCTACTGCTGTGCGCCCTGGCCAGGTACTCTAGTTAGTCTCTTTTTTGGGAAAAATCTGATGGTTTTCGATCAAGGATCAAAATACGGGTACCGGATAAAATCCTGCCGGGTGGCCGGTAACGGTTACCGGCTGGTAACCGGAAAACCCGGGAAAAACCTGGTCGAAATTCGTCTGAAGAAATTTGAATTGGGGATGTAACTGCCAGGATTTTGAATTTGAATTTAAATTTGAAATTTTTCGGCTGGTTTTTAGGATCCTAGTTACCACCGGTAAAACCGGTTCCTGGCCGGTGCCCGCTGGGATTTTGATCCCTGGTTTCAATAGCTTTCATTGACACCCTCATCCATGATTACAGGTACCACGTGGCGCTCCTGCTGCAGAATGCTACAAGACGGGTCTTGCTCATCTTGAGCAGAACCAGCTTACGGATGCACTATCTTGCTTGGATGAAGCATTCTTGGCCCTTGCAAAGGACCAATCACGTGAAGCTGATATCAAAGCGCAGGCCACCATTTGTGCACAGTATAAGATTGCAGTTGCTTTGCTACAGGTATTTTTCCCCCATATAGCATACGACAATCAGCTTACCTGACTAAATTCTTGCTACAGGTAATATTAATTGTAAAATAAGGTTATTGAAGTGAAATAACTTAAACCAGTATTTTAACCACATTTATTCTTAGAGAGATTTGGTTTATTTAAACTTTATTGTTCTATATGGGTGCTTAAAGTGCTTTAGTTACTTTTACCACTTAGGGAACAAGTGTTGCTTGTTCACTTCAGGCCTTCCAGGCAAAGAAGTCTGCTCAGGACCTTGATAGCACCTCCTCTGATCAATTTGATGAAACATACATTGGCTGACAGGGAACTCGGAAAAATTGTATTCTCCGAACCTGAGAATAAAAGAAACTCCCATCTCCATATTTGGAGAAATGCCATCACTTATGCATCAAGTTGATGGTCAGTGAACATGCATGGAACTACTTCATATTGTCTGTTGCTTAGTTTCCTTGATTTGTCTGCAGGAAATTTCTCGCCTGCAAAGGGTTCAGGGAGCTGGTGCTCTCAGTGCGAAGGAGGAAATGGGCAGGCTATCTCGCCACCTTGCTTCCCTGCCCATCCAAGCCAAGCACCGGATCAACTGCATCAGAACTGCCATCAAGCGGAACATGGAGGTCCAGAACTACGCCTACGCCAAGCAAATGCTCGATCTCCTCTATTCCAAGGCGCCCCCATCGAAGCAGGATGAGCTCAAGAGCCTGATCGACATGTGTGCCCAGAGGGGGCTGACCAACAAATCCATCGACCCATTCGAGGACCCCTCGCAGTTCTGCGCCGTCACCCTCAGCCGCCTCTCAACCATCGGCCACGATGTTTGCGACCTCTGCGGCGCCAAGTTCTCCGCCCTTTCTGCGCCGGGGTGCGTCATCTGTGGCATGGGGAGCATCAAGAGATCAGACGCCCTCGCCGGACCTGTGCCGTCGCCATTTGGCTAAGCGGCCGGCGTTCCTGTCTCCCTCCGTGGCCCTGGTTTTTTTGTATCTAGTGTGCAGTAACATTCTTTGCATTTGATTGTTGTAGCTGTTGTAGCCTTTGAGGTATAGCACGTTTGGGGTGCATGAGCCATACCATCGTTTTCGTTTCGTTGTGATTCACACACACACACACACACACACACACACTCGTTGTTGCTTAGCTTTTCCTTTTTCGATCACAGTGCTGCTTAGCTAGCAATGCACTGAGAGGCTGTACGGCATTTATAATGTATTCTTTTTCCATCAATCTTGTGCAGTCATGTCTGAAATGTAGACGCTCAACACATTTGAACAGCAATTGATAATAAGCTGAAAATCAGCTCATGTCGGCACACCAATGTATTGTCGTACGACTCTATGATGCAGCTAGAAAGCCACGGCAATTAATGCCAGACTAATTAATCATAAGAATATAGTCCTGGAACCGGAGTAGATGGATAGAAGGCTTGTTTGGTTGATGTCTTGAATTCTATATCTAGGAAAAAGTGGTGTTTGGATGTAGTCTGGAAAATATATGGTTTTTGTCTAGTCAGGCAAACCTGAAGATGAGTTGTTTGGTTAGAAGAGTTGTTTGGTTAGAAGTATGTGCCTGTAATTGATAAATTTAAAATAGACTATTGGATCAAACAATGAACAGTGGATCGAGTCTCCTAAGCAGCTGGCTCTCAGGCGCTTATTTCCTACGCCTAGGAGACAAGCATCGAAGCATACACGTCGCTGGCAACGCTCAAGATAGCTCCTGGCTAGGTAGGTCGCCACCAGGTAGCTATCCAAGCAGGCCTACAGTGACAGATAGAAAACTGCCTTAGGTCAGGTAGGGGCAGCACGGATGCATGCAACAATGCAGCAAGATGGAGTAGCTAGGTCAGGTGCCTCCTAGGCTAGGCTAGGTAGCTGTCGTCTCTGAGGAGATGACAGCGGGGATGGCGGCGACGAAATGCCAGGCAGTGGGATGCTCAACAATTGCACGAGGGAGGCAAAGGCCTAGCTCAGGCAGGGCGCCGCCGCCATCTTCAGCACCATCTGAGCCAGCGTCGTCGTCAGCGCCTGCGTCACGCCGGACAGCACCAGCAGCGCCACCGTGGCGCGCAGGCCCCTCGCCTCCGCGTCCGTTACCGCGACACACTTCCCTTGCCCCTGCCTGCACCACCAGAAACAACGACTAAATGCTAGCTACTTCTTAAAGTGCACGGTCGAATAAGCTAAGAAATTAGAACCAGTCACGCGCAGGTTAAACAACTGCACTAGTAGTGCATGATTCATGCATTTTGTGACGTGATCGATCGATGCGTGGTATTATCTTTATATATAAAAGGAGGTGGACTTTGCCCAAGCCTAGCCTGGCCACATCATTCCTTTTTCGCTGGCCATCCGATCTGGCTTTGCTTCTGGCCACGTCGTCCGATCGTCCGCGCGCAGCCTGCTTTGCGACGCTCGCAAATGTTGTGGCTCGTTGTTTTCTTCCCTACTTCTTCGCCGCAGCTCCCCTACCCCCTCCTCTTCTTTCCCCCCTCGCGCCTCTGCACGCACCCTCCCCCTTCCCTGCCCCTGCTCCCAACAATGGCGGGCGGCTGTACCCGCGCCGCGCCACCCCCTCCAAGCTTGTCGTCAACCTCTCCCAGCTCCCCTCGGACCAACACCACCACCGGGGCCCACCCCCTTGTACTCGGACGACTCCGACGGGGAGAAGGAGGCGGCCGACGCGGCAATGGCGGCGAGGAGCGGTCATCCACCAAGAAGCGCCGGATCGAGTCGTGTGGCGGTAGATCTCGCCATCGTGAGGTCAAACGTGCCACCACATTAGTCGTTGGCTTTCTCTTTGCTTCGCTGTGCAGCTAGTTCTTTAACGTGAGATCTGCTCCTCTCAGGTTGATGGGGGGGCGGCGACGCGAGCAGCGCCTTACCGACGAAGCGGCCGGTGCGTGTTCGATTTGTTTGCCGCTTCTCGATCTCTTCTCGGTCGATGTTGTGATTATTTGTGCCTTTCTTTAGAGAAGAAATTGATTTTTTTACAAGTTCGATTTAGGGATGGCGAGGACGACGCCGCTACCGGATCGAAAGGCGCTGGAGATGATTCTTGACAACCTGCAAAAGTGCGTGTTTCACATCTTTTACGTTTATGCGAAATGAGATTTGGTTCAAGAATTAATGAGCTCGACTTCTTCTATTGTTGTTTGATTCTGCAGGAAGGATACATACATAGGAGGTGAGGGCGTTTGTTCGTTTGTCACGCTTGTTGGAGTTGCTAATTTATTAGAGGGGCTTATTGAGTGCTGATGATGCGTGGTTGTTTTGATTGATGCAGTTGCCTGATTACCATAGTGTGATTGAGCACCCAATGGACTTTGGCACCATTAGGAGGAAGCTTGCCAGGAATGCATAAATATAACAGATGTTCACAGAATATGCAGTACATATAAGTGTGGCTTGTGAGGCTTTGACGGGGGGAGAACCTGATTGAATTACATTATGTGTCTTTGTTTCAATGTAGCTCCACATTGGCTTCTACATAATTGCTGCCATTGCTCCACAAATTGTATTTCGTGGGAAGTCGTTAACATAAGCTACCTTATCCCAATATGCATTGATTGAAGTAATTGCTATCAAGAATTTTTTTATATATGATGAACTAGCACTACTACAAGATTTTGATGCGCAAGATTGTAGATTCGTTTATCTATTGCTAAACAAAACATATTTTATTTGCCATCAGGGGTATACTAGCTGCAATCGACATCTTGTCTCGATCATACAATAGTCGGGTATATATATATATATATATATATATATATATATATATATATATATATATATATATATATATATATATATATATATATATATATATATATATATATATATATAAACTAATCAACATTTTTTACTAGCACTTTTATATATATAAAGACAAGCGCTTTGGAATAAAACAAAGAATAGCTTTAGGCATTATATATGGGGCTATCAAGTTTTTTGTGATGTGCATAACTCGAATATGTCCTGCTATGGAATATTCTTGACTCATTAGCTCTAAATACATTATTAAAGTTGCCAAGTTGTGTTCAGTGAAAATACCTTTGTGGGGGTAACTGTGAATCTGTGATCCAAAAGTTATGATATGGGTGTGTCAATTCAAGGCATGACAACACTATGTTCAAGTCAGTAAAAATGTAGCTATGGTTCATTTAGTGAATGGTTTCCTTTGCAAAATAGGGATTATGTCACCAATCTGGTAACATGGTGCTGTTGAGAAGAAAACTAATGTTATACGGGTGCTATTATGCCTTCTTATGAAGGAAAGAAAGGCTTTCATACAGTCTTTAATTAATTTTAATTAGCCGTGTCCATCTTATGGCCCCAATCTTGTTCTTAACTATCTTTTGTTTAATTTGCTTGCAAAATGCAGAGATAGGTCGGGTGTTAGCCACTGCATCCCATGGCGTCCTGCACTTCGCTGTAAACGTATTGATATAAGTGATGCTACAACATTTGCAATTTTAGATTGTCTTTGTTGTATTGATTCCATCTACATATTACATGATGAACTTCTTATAAACATATTTGGAAACTGTATTCGAATTTTAAAGTCGTTTATGTTGGATGCTCACTTCTCTTATTAATAGGAACTCCTGCTGACTGCGCCTCTTTAGGCATCTTTGGGAAGCTCTTTCATGGTTTGGTTCCTGATCTGGTAAGTTTTTAAGTTTCTTCATAGATATATTACAATGCCCTTTCATAGTTTTATGTAAGCTTTAACTACGAAGAGGCTCTCTATCTACATTTAATCTTGTCATAAATAATGCTTGGGCTCCATTTTGTTTCATTTCGTTTTTAATGCAGGTACTTAGCGGAATAAACATTGGCATCAATTGTGGATGCCATGTGCAAGTATGTTTATCTATCAATACGTATTCATAATCTGAAACATATTGCTGCTACCTCTGGATTAAAATACGCGCTTCTTTGGTACATGTACAGTCAGGCTTCAACTTCTACCAAAAAAGTACCACCTCCGAATTTTTTTAGTTGACGCTGGCATAGCAAGTACTCCCTCCGGAAACGTCATTTAAAAACAAATCGGAGGGAGTATTTAGATTGACCAATGACCTTGTGAAAATGACATGGTTATATTTTTCATCAAAATTACTTTCTTTTGGCTGTTTTTACTAAAACATATAATGATTAAAAAAAAGATCAAAAGCCACAAATATTTTGCACCAGAGGCAGTGTTTAGGTACTCCTGTTAAGTATGTATTGGAGCTACTACCTAATCGGGTCGCTTGATTTTATGGGTAGAAAGAAATATGTCTATATCAAGGATCATGAGCGCTTGTGCTTTTAATGTGCATGTGCATTCTGGAACACTTGCTGGTGCTAGGGAGGCATTCATATATGGCATTCCTGCATTAGCTATGTCTTACGATTGGTATGAAAAGATTTTTCCTCTTTTAAATTATCCTCTGTATTTGTTGCTTCTTTTATTGTTCGGATAGCACCTTCAAATCTTTACTGAACTTTCCCTTTAGGCATATGCACATTCAGCAGATACTTTCTTTTTTACTTTCCATATAGTATATTCGAATTATAGTCCATAAGTATAGTGATGCAATGAAGAGGGTATATCACTTTTTATGTAAGTAGCAAATGATAATGAGTTCTTCTTGATAGGATCGAACCAACACAATTATTGCTTCAGTTCACAAGAAAGTTATCTCGGACGGAAACCTTGGCAACAGTATATCGGTTGGGTCTGTCATTGTTCAAGTCAGTAAAAATGCAACTATGGTTCATTTAGCGAATGGTTTCCTTTGCAAAATAAGGATTATGTCAACAATCTGGTAACATGGTGCTGTTGAGAAGAAAACTAATGTTATACGGGTGTTGTTACGCCTTCTTATGAAGGAAAGAAAGGCTTTCATACAGTCTTTAATTAATTTTAATTAGTCGTGTCCATCTTATGGCCCCAATCTTGTTCTTAACTCTCTTTTGTTTAATTTGCTTGCAAAATGCAGAGATAGGTTGGGTGTTAGCCACTGGATCCCATGGCGTCCTGCACTCTGCTGTAAACGTGTCGATATATTCGAATTTTAAAGTCGTTCATGTTGGATGCTCACTTCTCTTATTAATAGGAACTCTTGCTGACTGCGCCTCTTTAGGCATCTCTGGGAAGCTCTTTCATGGTTTGGTTCCCGATCTGGTGAGTTTTTAAGTTTCTTCATAGATATATTACAATGCCCTTTCATGGTTTTATGTAAGCTTTAACTACGAAGAGGCTCTATCTACATTTAATCTTGTCATATACAAACATTCTTGAACAATATTTTACCTGCGCACATAAGAATCTTCCATATCACTCCAAAAATTCCTTTCTAGCCTTAGTGGGCATAAGCACCAAGACAATACAGCCTACAACAACTGTCTATACTCTGTTCATACAAAATTTGTATTCTAACTATATTCATTCCACAAACAATACAGACTACGTGCTAAGATTAGTAGTTGTCGGTGTTTTAGAACCGATCTTACATAAAGATTGTTTGATTCGGGGGGTCTCCTAGAATGGAATCACGCAGAGAGATTGACACGGGTATTTTTATAGAGGTTCAGGCCTTCTCCGGGGAGAATAACAACCCTACTCCTGTGTGTGTATGGTATTGAGTGTGTTTTTTACAATCGGGAGAAAAGACTAAGGCTATTACAGAAGATAGTATCTAACTGTCTTCCTGATTGCTTGTTGTCTCCTCCGATCTCCTCTCTTCCCCTCTTTGATCGCTACCTTTATATAGTCATGAAGGAATAGCCGTTTTCTCCTATGAAGAGGCACCTCATCAAATCCAGTAACGGGCGCATGTTTGCAGTAATCATCGGAGTGGTAACCCCTTCACGCCGCCTGACAGTTACTTGTCAGAGATAATGGGGTATTACGTGCTATTACTTCGTAGAGTAACAGCGTATGTTGACTGCTTGGATTCCTTAATCAATTGGACCCACTCGTTTGTAGGTTTTATTGATCATAAGGTAGTTGTGGCTGACCTGGTCATAGAAGAGCTTACGACCATGAGGTAGTCGTAGAATAACTTACGACTGGATAATGATCGTAGAAGAACTTACGACCATGAGGTAGCCGTAGCAAGACTTATGACTATGGGGGTGGTCGTAGAAAAACTTACAACCACCTGGTAGGCTTTTCCCTTGTAAATATAAGGGGTATACCTAAGGACCACATGACATCATATTTACCCATAATAAGAATTATGGATAACAGATAAAATGAGGATTATTAGATCCTCGTCAGTAGTCTTCTCTCACATCAAAACCTCACTTGCCGTTCTTTTTCTGCAGATCACCTCACGGTTCATCGACCAACTAATAAATGCGAGATTCGGTATGCCGGTTTACTTATTCATATTTAGTTCCTCCAGTCTGTTATATGTAACGCCTCTCTTCACATTTAATATACAATAGGAATGTTGAGCTTTCGATTCAGCTACACATCAATTACCACTGTTCCTTGGGTTCAAGTTTGACCCGGCCACTTGACTCAATCGGGCCACCTAAATGCACCTCGCGTGAGCCGTGCGATTAAGATCCAATGGCCCACGACCTCCCTTTTCTTTTCAGCCCAGCCGCGACCCCCAGGCTCATCGTCGACCATTCGATCGAAATCCAACGGCTCCCGACCACCCAATTCTCTCGGACTCACGTGCGCGCGATGAATCATTGGCAAAGCGGGTCTGCGCTGTCTACTCCGTCGTCAACCTCATGCAGAAGCTCTTCGCCACACGGCCGCGCTCGCCTGCTCCAAGCCATTGGGCGATTCTCACGCCGTGAATCCACCGCCTCCTCTAACCACTCCTGGAGCTTCCACATCTAACGCCGCCTCCATTACCGTCTTCATCCCGAGTTAAAACCCACTCCTCGCCCTCCTTTGTTGCTCACTTCTCCTCACAACCGAGAGGAGGAGGACGTCATTGCTAGCTCACCTCTCAGGTAAGCTCCTTCCGGCTGCGTCCTCCCTTTTCTAGGTTCATTGCCATTTCCATTTTTCCTAATCCCAGCTCCTACTTTTGCTTGTAGCTCACAAACCAACCTCGTGCTCTCGCTGTCTCCAGAGCATGCACCAAGGGCGGTCTCCGTGCGAGCATCATCTCCGGTGAGTATTATCCTCTCTTTAGCGCGTCACCTTACATGCTTTGACCTACTGAGCAAAACCCCTAAACTAATTTTGGCAATGCACGATAAATTCATGGTGAATTGAAGATTGAACCATTTCGGCCGAAGAACATGCCCTTTCATCTCTGTAGGGGGGGGGGGTGAATGATTTGCGCAGATTTGACCTTCAATTAATTCAGTCGAACCCAAATTGTTAAATCCCTCAGAGAACCTCTTTGAGATCAACTCAAAGTTCTCTCCTGGATATCTTCAAGAACTTCCAAAAGCCATCTTCAAGATTTCCACCAACAATCTCATGCACAACAGAAACAAAGCAAAGCTCCGGAGACAATATAGAATAAATCTAAATTGTATTACTCAAGACTTTGATCTGTGGCTATAAGGTGCCTCTCAAACACCCCTCAAAGTTTTCCATAGAAGACCTTACAAAGCTATCTCAACTTTACGCTCAAAATACAACTCAAAACCGTAACTCCAAAGCTGCAGTCAAAACTATCTCTCCTGTGTGCACAGGTTAGCTCCTAACCTGCCTCTATTTATACCTTAGAATCCTATCCATGTCCAACACGACACCGACACGGATTCTATCTAAAAAACGTCAAGATTTGGAACTCCTTCCAAATCTGTAACAACCCACACCACAAGCCTCCAGGACTCCTCTCGTAGCTCCAGCGCGAACCACCTTTGAACTCCACGTGCTCCAGCGCAAACTCAACCATCTCGCAACATCCACGACCACCAAGACCTCAGATCTCCCCAATCCTAGTCCGAGTCCTCCTCGTCACGACAAGTTGCCTTCACGCTCATCCTGCACATGCAAAGATCAAAGAAACAAAATCCGGCACAAGTTCGCCAAACTTCACCAACATTAGTTTAGACACACACATAAACACTATCATGCAACATGCAACACCTAAAAACCATTACCTCAATCAATCCCGTAATCAATTCTTCAATCGAAACATCGTTCAGGTTCAAACCAGTATATCGACATGTTATGAACGGTATTATCAAGATCGCGGTCGCATCAAGATTCATAATCGCGGTCGCATCGCACCACGAAGAATTCCAAAAGGAAGCTCTCTAGAAAATCCATACTATAAACAAACGATCATACCTTGTTGCGGTACTACCGCCATTGAACCAACGGTATTATCAGCCTACGGTTGTACCGTTACATAGCTGCGGTACTACCGTAATTCACTTATCAAACCTTGTCAGAAACACTCTCTCTCTCAAAGGTGCGCGGATGCTCCAGATGATTTGACCGATCGGACAACGCTTCACAACCGTCGGATTTTAAGAGTACTGTAGCAAGTCCGAACGTTTCCCTTGATATCAGCCGTCAGATTTCAAATCAAAAGCTCACAATTCTTGAAGAGTTCGAATGGTCCGAACGTTCCTCTCAATATGAGCCATCAGATCAAGATCTAACGGGTGGAGCAAAACACCGTTCGGAATCAGTGACTTGCGGTACTACCGCGCTTTACACGCGGTCCTACCGCAATCCGGTAGTTCCGTAGATACAAAGCCGGTACTACCGCTCTCAAGAAAATCCAAAAGCCAAACATAAGACTTCGGGAAAATTCATACCGCCAACAATTGCGCGGTTAGTTTACCAAATGTAGTTCCATGACACAAAGCCTAGACTACCGCAAAACCTGACAAATGCTGATTTTTGACAGAATTCAACAGAACTCAAAAGCATGTCAGCATCTAAGATCACAAGCATGTTCCAAAGACAATGTATTCATCTTAAAACACCAAGACTCTCAAATTTTCTCCCCCTTTGGCAATGTGATCATCAAGAGCTTCAAAGAAAAAATTAAGGAGCAAGAAGAATAAAAATCCAGAAGCTTAGAAGATTATGCAAGTCAATTTAATGGATTAACCAAGCCATTTTGTTGAGTAGAGCTAACAAGATCATATAAATGCATATACTACAGAGCAATAGCTAGACAAGTATTTCGAAGTGATGAGACAATTTAGATTCACGACAGGCATATCGCACAATAACTAAAAAGATTATAAGACCCCACATAGAAGTCATCAAAAAGTGAGAGCCAAACAGTGAGACAAACTTTAACTCTGGATGAGCTACCAGTCTCATGTATCATCCCTTTGCTTCACTTTCAATTTTTATTTGCATGTGGCATGTTTGCAGCATACTTCTTCTCAAGGGTGGAATGCTTGAAGCATACTTCGTTTGATTGAAGCACTTTTGTGTATTTTTTTTAAAGATACATAGCTATGTATGGCATGCTTGAAGCACACTTCTTTTCATGTGAGCACTGTTATGTACCCCTTTTTTTTTAATTTGATACACAACTATGTATGGCATGCTTGAAGCACACATCTTTTCAAATCCTTTTTCTCAACCCTTTATCTTTTATAATATGCCAAATTGAGTGAGCAACACAGGATTGAAATGAGAGACATTCTTACTTCAAATCCAAGATTTAAAATAAGACACACAAACAAGCTTATCCTTTTCAATAGACATCACCAAGTGATACCAAAAATCAATCTAGTCAAAGATTTTAGCCATGTCATGCTTTAGTTCTTTATGCAACAAATTTATTAAAACCAGTCAAGATCAAAGCTACATAGCACATGAATAAATATGATAAAGAGAGTCAGACTACTCTTTTTTATTTCAATGGCTTGGACTTAATGAATTGTGAGACAATAAGAATAATCAAAGCTTCTGAAATTTTAATCAAACAGCTCCCCCTTAAAGTAAGCCCATAGGATGAACAACACCCAATTCACTCCGCAAACAAACAAATCGAGAAGTATCAAGCGGCTTAGTGAAAATATCAAGAACCGAAAATCGCTTTTAACAAAGTGAAGAACAATGTCACCCTTTTCAACATGATCTCTGAGAAAGTGAAATCTGATATCAATGTGTTTGGTTCTAGAATGTTGCACTGGATTCTTAGCAATGTTAATAGCGGGTGTTATCACAATAAAGAGGAACACTGCCCAATTCTAAACCAAAATCTTTGAGAGTAGAAGAAATCCAAAGAACTTGAGAGCAACTAGCAGCAGCAACAACATACTCAGCTTCAGCAGTTGATTGAGCAACAGAAGATTATTTTTCTAGAAGACCAAGACACTAATGATGTGCCTAAAAAGTGACAAGTGCCAGATGTGCTTTTTCTATCAATTCTACACCCTGCAAAATCACTATCTGAGTATGCACGCTTTAGTAAGACAGGATGAAGATGAATAGAAAAGGCCGAATTCTAAGGTTGATTGCTGATTTTTGACAGAATTCAACAGAACTCAAAAGCATGTCAGCATCTAAGATCACAAGCATGTTCCAAAGACAATGTATTCATCTTAAAACACCAAGACTAAGTCTTTCTTAATGTCAATGTGTTCATCATCAAATATCATGACCAAAAACCTCCTGATCTTACAATCTCCCACTTGTTTCGGTAAGCCGTTCTTCAATTCTTTGGTTCCTTAGCATCCTCATAGGATCCTTGAACTGCTCCAACCTTTCACTCTACTTGGTTCTGCTCAGGATCACCTCTCCTCGTGAAGCCGCGTTGCCGCCGCTGTTTCTCCGGTCGACACAGCTCGGCCGGCTCAAGCTCATGAACACCCTCCTTTGCTCATGTAACTTCCATTTAGTCCCTAGACCCTCAGGCACTTGCTTGTATGTTGCTGTGGAGCTTCACATTGCTGCATGCATCATGTCCGTAGCTTTAGCTCCGCCCTTCTCCGGCTAGTCGCCGGCACAGTCCATCTTAATCACCCCCGACACCGCTAGGAGGTGCGCAACCCTATCGGGCACGTACTGTAGCCAAGTCATTAACGGTTAAGGGCAATGATGAGCTTTAAGTGCTGTCTTAACGAATTAAAACCATCACTTACACGTGGGCCCGCACACAGAAAACGACGGGGTTAAAACGAAAACGAAGAGCAGCTGACAGGTGGGTCTAGCCCCTTAAACACCGTACGCTGTGCACGCACGCGAGTGGACCGGGTCCAGTGGACCAGGTCATTGACGGCGGGTCCCACATGTTAGAACTGTTTTTAAATCGGAAGTAAAATGGAAAACACACTGTTCACCAGGTCCGCTGGTCAGTGACCGCGGCTAGGATAACCCCGGTGTAAAAAGTAGTAATTACTTTATAAACTCTGAAATCCATTAATTTGCCTACTGAAAAATATGAATAACTTCCAAAATGCATTACTAATTAATTTTAACTCCAAAAACAGTGAAACCAATTTTTGATAATTTTCATTCTTAGTGAACTTTTTATTAAAATTGGTTTCAACCCTGTCTCCGTAGCAGAAAATATTATCTTGGAAATTGATCCATTAACTCCATTATTATTACAAAAGAAAAAGCTGACAACTTAGAAAATTCATAACTAATGCATAAAAACTCCAAATGAGGTAAACTCAGCTATTTTGGTCTTGTAATAAAATTACCTATCTATCCATATAATCCTTTGTCCCACTACTGTTCTGCAAATTTTGCCCAAATAATTAAGTTAGGTGAATAGTATCAAATTGAATTTTTTGGAAATCTGAAATTCAAATTGCTATAACTCTCACATACTAAATCCAAAGGGAATAATTATTTCACCTATATTCATATAAAATCATGACTTAGCTACTGTAGTAAAATCATGCATTTTTGAGTATTTTGAATTTTGAGGTATTTCTCAATATTTATTCGGTGTTGTACTTATATAGATTCCGAGCCTATCGATATTGACTTGTACGCTACTGAGGGAGAGCAATTAGACTACCAGCAAGGCAATCATCATTTGAACTTTCTTTTGCATCATATTTGATCCCAGTTTTGTTAAGTTAGTTCAATGACAATTGCTTGCATGCTATTTTGATAATGTCGCTATTTTTGTGATGTGTAGATTAGTTATCTCCTATTCATTAAGGTTATCCTTGAATTATTCTAGTACCACATGCTTAATTTAGATTGATTGGAATATATTGTTCGGGTTGCTTAGCCATGCAAGTCTAGAAACGGTAGTTTGATTGTCGAGAATAACCCGACAATTATGGGAAACACTCAATTAGTTATCTTCATTTTATTTAAGATCTTTGTATCTATTTATTAAGTTAAATTTTGTCATTTTAAAAGAGATTTTGGGTCTGGACAAGTGTTCGCTAGTGAGGGTGCCTTCGTGCATGAGATTGGGTAAGCGATTGACTTGTCTGGACCAACAAGGACCGAACTTTGGTAACGTCGTTGATTTAAGTAAAACTCGTGCTATCACACGCGGTATATGGGTACTATACGGTTAAGTAGGGGGAAGATTTTATTGCATTAAGTCTCATGGTGGTGTAAGAGCATTTGTGTTGATCATTTGTTCTTAGGAGCCGGTGCAATTTTCTATAGTGTGCAAGCTAGCACCAATTATCATTTTCCTTGCATCGGTATTTCCAATACAACTTGTGAGCCCACTTGGAAAGCGCTATATATCGCTTGAACTGGGTATGGGAACCACTCATAAGGGGGACTTAGCTCAATAGGATCTTCTTGCTAAAAACAACCGTATCTCGATTCTCCCTGGCCGGCATACCTAAGGAAGTGTGTCATTATTCGAAGGCATCCGGAGGCTTACGGGCTAGTCGAGTCGTGTGGGTAAAGTAGTACACCTCTGCAGAGATAAATCTATTCGAATAGCCGTGTCCATGGTTATGGACAATCGCTTGAGTTTGGGAGTTACTATTGTTAGACTTTGAAATTAAATGGTGGTTAATCTCGGTATTCTGCATGAATGGGATGTTCATGCATTTTGTTATATCAAAGTGGGCTGCCACTTTGTCGTTTGTTTGATTCATTTGTTATTCAATTTATTACTCTATCACATGATTTACTTCTACTTCAAATCTGATTTTGAAAGGGCACTTGAAAAACTAGTATGTGTAGGTTGTAAATTGTTGCGTCTTTTTTTGCAAAACTAAGCCAATATGAGCCGTCCTTTGGAACAACCTCTAGCATAACTAATTTTTATTTGTGTAAGACTTGCGAGTACCTTTGTACTCAACCCGTTGCTGCAATTTCAGGTGAGGAAGGTTTTGAGTTCGATGAGCTCGTTAGCCGATTTAGGCGGCACGATTTAGTAGTGCTATCGTTTAACTCCAGTCGGTTGCCGATGGGATATGGGCATACCATTGTTGGACTTTTGGTTTATTTACTTGCTTCTATTGCTACTTTATACTCTTATTTGAATTTGGCCGGTCGGCCACTTGTAATAGTTATAGACTTAAACTATTATGATGTATGTCTTTTGAACTATTAATGTATGATTGTTGTATGGATGTGATCAACGTTGCATGAGAGTATGAGCATATTGGTCGCTGATCTTGGGAGCCAATATGATTTCATTCTCGCTGTTCATGGCTTCCCATTTAACTCACTAAGTGTAGTGCTTGGCCTGTTAGAGAACCGACAATCATGTAGTGTTGGCAGAGGAGCAGCGCACATGATCGTCGGGTCTCTAGTTTTTAGTTAAGCCCCTAGCTTGGATGGAGTTAAGTTGGAATCCATTTACTTGAGGCCCAGAGTTATGTCCATAATACCATGCCTAGTCTCGGTCTTAAGGAGATAACACGGGGTCCTCACAGCTACGACCGCCCTATCATTGATTGAGCTTACAAACGAGTAGGCCCAATTGATCAGGGCATCTAAATAGTTAGTATGCGCTGTTATTCTCTGGAATAATAGCATGATTAATCTCTCTGTCCTGATGATAACTGCCTAGCGACGTGGGATCATTACTATGCCAACAGTAATCTCCAGTAATTGCTCCATCATCTAAAGCATTGATACACCCTTTGGGCTAAAGAAACTGCCGTCCACTTCGAGCACGCTATAAAAGGTGGAATCAACAGAGAACAGCGGGGGATAGAACCAAGAGGCAATCAGGAGCACAAGACATTACGCTTTAGTCTTTCTCTTGATATGTAACCAGCGTACTCAATGTAACCACACAGGAGTAGGGTTGTTATTCTCTCCGGAGAAGGCTTGAACTTGTATAAAAATTCCCGTGTCACTATCTCTGCGTGATTTGAGTCTTGGAGACCCCCTAAATCAAACAATCTTTACGTAAGATCGGTTCTAAAACATCGACAATATCCAATATGCCGACCTTATTTTTCAACTATATATGTATATATCCAATATGCTAGCCTTGTTCTTCTGGTCGATGTTTAGGCCGACCGCGCCCATCTCTCGGACAACTATATATGTATATATCCAATAGTACCCATGTACTATGTGCTATTCAAAATAATAATAAAGAAATCATACAGATGATCTTATAGACGGGCATATATAAACTCCCTCCGTTTTGCAATATAATTTCCCCATTTGCTTTGCGATGTTTCCCGAACTGATGGGAGCCCCTATAAATGGGAGCCCTTTGCGCCCCTTCTACTCCTCCTCCCATTCCCTAATTCTCCCCCTCTCACGCTTTCTCCTCGCTGTAATCCGAGTTTTACCACCACCAGCCGAAGCTCTTCCCGCTGCCATTAGTGGGTTTCCGGTGACATCATCTCTACCATTGGATTCGCCGCGCCACGTTCTACGTGGTGCTTATCTTCTCATCATCGGAACGTCGCCGGAGCGCCGCGCCACCGTGAGCCCACGCCGCGTCGCCGGCCATTCATGCGCATTTAGCTGCCGACAAGGTGAGCGCCGTGATCACCTTCTCTCCCTTTCTCCGCTGGTGCCCTCGTCGGCCGCCGCTTCACCGCCGTTTCACCGGACCTTCGGGGTACCGAGCCACCACTGGTTTGTACTGACGTGACATGCCACCGTGACACCACCTCATCGCCACATCATCTCCTTTGCCCTTGTGGCTGACCCGTCATGCCTATGTGTCTTGCTTGCGTCGCTTTTTCTGTTTTCCTTTACAAAAAAATCGGCCAAAAAATAAATTCTGGCGCTAACGTCATGTTGACGCCATAAAAGATTGTCCTTTAGAAAAATAATTTCTCAAATTATGAAATTCCAATCGTCATCATTTCATGTGAATATCAATCTTTCGAGAGCCCGTTCTCCTTCGTTCGAGCTTCGATTAAAGTAATTCAAAATTCAAAATTCATCTAAAATAAATATCTAGCTATCAAAGTCAAAATTACTTAATTCAGAGTTTATTTGAATTTGGCTCGTTTTTGCGTATAGATTTCGACGACTTCGGAGAGTCAAATTTCAACGTTGATTCAGAACAACAACTAATTGAGTAAGGCAAGTTACATCCTTTGATCATATTTGATCCCAGCATTTCAAATTATGTAAATTATGTTTTAAATTATTATTGTATGCTTACTTTTTATTCAAAGTAATTTAAATTCCTATCTTTAAATTGTAGCTAAATCCCAAATACTTGTATAGCCAATTATTGTCAAGATAGGTAGTATGGAGAATCATTCCGAGTGTGATATATTTTAGAGTTAGAAATTGAAAAGATTGGATAATACTTTCGTGAATTGAAGGAAAACAAAGGTATATGTGTGGATACCTAATGATCATGAAGGATTATAGGATTACATTACATCTGAATTAAATAAAGATGGACATCTTGGCGGATTTAAATATATTTTAGTAATTGTTGGAGAATTAGTATTGAGAAATTGATCCAGTAAGGTGGTGATTGAAATACGAAAAGGATGAATTTTCATAATAATTGGGTTGATTTTGGTGGATTAGGTTGAACCAAGAAGTATGAAATTAATTGGGTATTTTGGTTATATTGGATTTATGGGATATGATTGAATAAAGAAATTGGATTTAGAAGAAATCTTAGTGGAAATAAATGTATTATTAGTGATTGTTGGAAGTTTAGTTTTGACAAGATGATCAGGTATAGATGAGGAATAAATAATGAAGTTGGATTATTATAGTAAGTTATGAATGGAATTCAGGTATATTGGTTGAATTATAGAGAATTGATGAAATTGGTGGAGTTATTTGAGTAGTAGTGTTTGGTTGATCTACCGTTGTTGGTGGACTAATGTAAACAATGTGATAATCACTTAGTCGTACAGCTACAGAAGTGTGTGAAGCAGACATTATAAGTCGATTACCTATTGTGGGTAAAGTTGTATAACCTCTGTAGAGTGTAAAACTATTCGAATAGCCGTGTCCACGGTCATGGACATGCTAAGCAAAGCCACTCAGAGTTAGACTTTGGTTTTGATTTCAAAAGATTTTATCAAATGATTTTGGATAGTTTATCCAATTAGGAAATTGGACGGTTAGCCATGTGATAGGAGGGTATCCTTCACCAGAATTGTATGGAGGTCATCCTACTATAAAACTTGACAATTTAAAATCGAAAGCTAATTTTTGATATAGAATAACTGCTTTGGAACTTAGTACGTACAAATATTTAAAAAGAAAACATTTCTTTACGCAAATGCAACCACATAAGCATTTTTTGATATATCCCTATATGCTTTATAATTCTGTTATTGGGTGTAACTTGCGGAGTACATTTTTGTATTCACCCTTGCTTGATAAAATATTGTTCAGATGAGAAAGACTTCACTACCGGTGTGGATCTCGATGGCTAGACCGCTACCCCAGTCGATTGCCTGTGGAAGATTAGCTGATCTCTACTATTTCTTTTTCGTCTTTCGCTGTGTTCTTTATTGTCGGTTTGTAAGTCTTTCTTGTAATACACTTTGATTATTAATAAAATTGTGCGAATTATGGATGTTGCCATATTTGTTTACTGTGTACCTTAGCCACTGTTCTAGGGACTAGTGTAGAGGACACAGAAGATTTGGGAGGTATTACTCCCGGATCCGATAAAGATGGTTTTGGCACTATCCGATGGTTGATGCCATTGTCCTCGTGGGAATAAAATTAGTGCAACTATTGGCACTATCCGATGGTTGATGCCGTTGTCCTCGTGGGAATCAAATTAGTGCAACTATTGGCCTTAGAATATAAAAATCAGTGCAACTATTACCATTCTGCACAGTGAAATATACACTCTTATACAACTCTAAACAATTAAGTTGAACAAGGGTCAGGTAATAGGTGGAAAAAGCACGAGTGACATCCTTATTTTTTTAAGGGAATGTCTTCCAGGACATGGTACGTCTTCATAATTTTTTTTATTTAAAAAAACCTTCTCTATCTATTTTATACACGAACCTCCACACTGCAATCTCATTAGGTACACACTAAAAGAGCATCTGATCGTATGTGCTCTCTCTCAACGATTGGATTCAATATATTCCACATTAATTAGCACTTGAAAGTTAAAAGTAAGGAAGGAGGTATCTGGTGAATGCCATCGTGGAATCAACGAAACTAGGACTCGAACCTGTGACCTGTGTGAGACAGACAGGAGATGCTGGGCATATGCAGTGCAGGAGTTATCTGTGACTTGTGCGAGAGAGACAGGAGATGCTGGGCGTATGCAGTGCAGGAGGTATCTAACACCTAATCCAACACATATACTAACTATTAGTGTAACGTGTTAATTTTATAGAATCGGTGAATTAAAAATCCTTATGAGAACCATCTCTTGGTGAGGCAGTGGAGTTGCGCGTGTAGACTCCACCTATCAGATTCAAATTTTGATGCACACATATTATACACACGTAAGTGCGCTTCAATAAGAATTTTATGAGGTCGCTTGCATGACTAGAGGTAGTGATTAAATATATATAAAGAATTGAAATAATTGTACCGCCAGATCGACACTGAGACTAGCTAGAAATACGTTTTTTTAATATAAAAAAAATCGAGACTAGAAGTTTGCAGATTGTGTTACAGAAGATATATTTCGTAAAGATAATTTCCTCTAAAAATTGAAGTACATAGCTGGCTAGTAGTGATGGATGGCTCTGTTTAATTCTGCAGGTCATGGGGTTTCTTCCTCCTCCTGGCTAACTAAGCTAGCTGTAGTGAAGTGCATTTCGCAGTCACGCGCAAGAAAAGCTAATGTGCATGTTTCCAGAAAGAGGCCAGTGTACGTCTACCGCGGTGATCGATCTCTTCGTTGGACTAGGACCCATGGACCCATCAGTGATCGATCGATCGATCTTCCTCCTCTTTCTTTCTTGTTTAGGCCCCGTCTATGTTTGTCATCCAAAAAGAAAGGTTCAATTTGCTTGCTTCTGGTCCATGGCTAGCTAGAGTAGACCTCAAGGTAGAGCTATTTTACGATACACTCAATTCAATACAGATCGTCTGTTCTTTCTTATCAAATAGTTCAGATTAATTAGGATTTAATTATACTACACCTGGCAGTATGAGTAGTAAAATCTCGAGGGGGTAAAATTGTAATTGTCCGTGTGAGGGGGGGCGGGGGGATTGACGAGGATTGTTAACTAGTCAATTATCCGGGTATATTCTTATTTGCTTTTTGAATAGATAAATTGGATTCTTGCTGGGCCTAAAGTTAATCTTCTAGGCCCAAGATCAATCAAGTAGTCAGAAGATGGGCTCATAAAGTCTTTCTTCTGACCGTCCCCGAAAACTCTCCCGGAGGCCCAGTTGGACCTCCTCTACGGTGTCTTCCAGGACCTCCTCAGGACCTCTCCAGGACCACTCCCCCCGTAGAGGAGGTCCTGGGAAGCGGTTACCCATGTGTGGTTATAACAGCTACAAGTGGAGATATCAGAAATAACGGTCATCACGAAAGGACGCGACGATGGCGTGAAGAGACGCAACCATTGGCGCGAAGAGGCACCACTGCTACCAACTGCCGACGCTTGTAATACTATAAATAGACCGGCCCGCGTGCTTTTGTAACATAGATTCACATCCAAGCCCTAATCCACATGTATTCACAGCCATTTTCCCTATAATCAGAGTATATCCTTTGCAATACACATCCACCATTCAGAGTCCCTTGGCAAACAGGTAGTAATCTCTATTTTTTCTTTATTATATTCTTGTTTGTCCGTTCTGTGACAAGAGTCCCAGACGTCGATAGCTAGTGCCGTCCGTAGGGAGCGCTGTCATCATCTCCGCCTACTCGATTCTGGTAATGTGTTTTGTGTTTTGCTGATGAATCACATCCTGCTTGCTTGGAGAGAAGAGAGTATTCTCGACATCTCCGATTACGATGACGACGTGGAAGAAAACTTCGTTCTCGTGTCTGGCAACACCCATGGTTCCTTTGGGGCCATTACTAAGGCACCGTCGCCCACCGAACCTCTTGCCTCCGCTGGCTCCACGTCAGCCATGCCTTCGTCCACAGGTGCCATTGTGGACGAATACTATCCCGAGCCTATCTCCCTTGGAGGAAGAAATTCGGAAGGTCCCTCGAGCCCAGTGAACCATGATGATCTCACTAGCTGTAAGGACCCTCGGGTTATTCTCGTAAGACCGAGGCCTTCCCGGTCTTATGGGAATAACTTTGGGCCTCGAGTAATTGGATTCCAACTTAACTCCAACTAAGTGAGAGGCTTGACCGAAACTAGAGCCCCAATGATCATGCGTGCTGCTCCTCTGCAAGCACTATATGATAATCGGTTCTCTAACGATCCAAACACACACTCTTAGTGAGTTAAAATGGAATCCACGAACAACGAGTATAAGATCATGTTGGCTCCCAGGATTAGCGGCCAACGTGCCCTACACTCACATTCATCATTGATCACATCCATACAACATTCATACATTAATGGTTTAAAAGACATACATCATAGTAGTTCAAGTCTACAACTATTACAAGTGGCCGACCGACTAAATTCAAGTAAGATCGTAAAGTAGCAGCGGAAACAAAGTAAATAAACCAAAAGTTTAGCATAGTATACCTAACACCCATCGGCAACCGATTGAGAGTTAAATAATAGCACTACTCGTCAGTGTCGTCTAAATCGACACTAATGAGCTCATCGGACTCGTAGTCTTCCTAACACCGCTGTTGCTGGCCAGAGCACAAATCTCTATGCTGATCAAATATCAAAGAGTTGAAGAATACCATCTAATATGTCACTAGCTCGGCATTGATCACCGGCATATCCTCAGGGCGGACAAGCTTATGGCGCGAGGTTGGTCAAACAACTACTTCTGCCCCTTGTGCTACAAAAATCTTGAGACGCCGGACCATCTCCTACTTCACTACCCCTTCTCGGCCAAGGTTTATTTACTTGCGCATTAGGCCACCGCGTCACCGCTCACACCACAAGCGCTGCAGCACATCATCCTTCACTGGTCGGCACATGAATCTCACGTACATCAGGTTCTGCGATGGCAAGGAAGGGACAAAACTCGGTGATCCTAGCAACCTCATAGCAAAATAAAAACTTTGAGCTAGGAATTATGAACAGATTAAGAATCAACATATCAACAATTGAGTGCATATCAAAACCTAGTGGTTTTAATTTAGTACAGATTGAAAATCTTTTGTCAAAGAAGGAATCATGGGTTAATTGTTTGCATCCATATATATATGCATGATATACTAACTAGAACATTTAATCTGCAAAAAAAACTGAATGTGTAAATGATCCGGTACTACATATATGCTGAGCACCCTCCCTATCTGCCACGACATGATCCAGGACGTGAGCAAGGACTTGGAAGAATTGGGCATATGCTTGCTCGCGGGAGGGGAAGGAAATTTGCTAGGGCAGACGCTCCCCATCAGCCGTTGATTCTCCCCTCTCAAACCGAATCAATGGCTGATGGGGAGGGCCTCAGGGTGAGGCTCTCCCCATCACATTTTCTTCCACGGGAGGGGATTGCGGGTGCTAAGAAGTTGTTGGCCAAGGAATCGGAAGAGATCAGCCACCTGGTCGACCTCACCACGCCGGCCTTATTTTTCAACTATGTATGTATATATCTAACGAGGATCTAATAATCCTCATTTAATTATTTATCTGTAATTTTTATTATGGATAATAATACCGTCATATGGTTCTTGAGTATACCCCTTAATGTTCATAAGGGAGAAGCTGGAGTCGTAAGGTCTTCTACGACTACCTCATGGTCGTAAGTCCTTCTATGACCACTCCATAGTTTTAAGTTCTTCTACGACTATCTTATGGTCGTAAGTCTTTCTCCGACCACTCCATAGTAGTAAGTTCTTCTACGAGCACCACGTGATCGTAAGTTCTTCTACGATCACCATGTGGTCGTAAGTCCTTCTATGACCAGGTCAGCTACGACCGCCCTATCATTGATTGAGCTTACAAACGAGTAGGCCAAATTGATTAGGGCATCTAAACAGTTAGTATACGATGTTATTCATTGGAATAATAGCATGATTAATCTCTCTGTTCTGATGATAACTGCCTGACGACGTGGGATCGTTACTACTCCAACAGTAATCTCCAGTAATTGCTCCATCATCTGAAGCATTGATACGCCCTTTGGGCTGAAGAAACTGCCGCCCACTTCGAGACGCTATAAAAGGTGGAATCAACAGAGAACAGCGGGGGACAGAGCCAAGAGGCAATCGGGAGCACAAGACATTACGCTTTAGTCTTTCTCTTGATTTGTAACTAGCGTACTCAATGTAGCCACATGAGTAGGGTTGTTATTCTCTCCGGAGAAGGCTTGAACCTGTATAAAAATTCCCGTGTCACTCTCTCCGCGTGATTTGAGTCTTGGAGACACCCCGAATCAAACAATCTTTACGTAAAATCGGTTCTAAAATATCGACAATATCCAATATGCTAACCTTAATTTTCAATTATATATGTATATATCCAATATGCTGGCCTTGTTCTTCCGGTCGATGTTTAGGCCGACCGCGCCCATCTCTCGGACAACTATATATGTATATATCCAATAGTACCCATGTACCATGTGCTATTCAAAATAATAATAAAGAAATCAAACAGATGATCTTATAGACGGGCATATATAAACTCCCTCCGTTTGCAATATAATTTCCCCATTTGCTTTGCGATGTTTCCCGAACTGATGGGAGCCCCTATAAATGGGATGATCTCGTCTGGCATTATCATCTCGCCGGAAAGGCTCACCGCTTTCCTTTCCTTTCGGTGTGGAGGTCACCCCATGGCATACTGAGTGCGGCAATCAGGCGAGGGAACTTTTGAATTCAAAGTAGCCTCTTCTGGCGTAGGAGCAAAGATCGCTTTGCGCAGTCGATTGCAGTCAGGCTGCATTCTGCTCTCACTCAGATTGAAGCGACACAACAAGCTTGGAGGCACAGTGTCCGGCACTCAGCTTTCGATCTCGGCGCCTCCAAACAACAACAGAGGACAAACCGTGCCAGACAAAACAGCTATAAGGATTGTGCCAAATGGAAAGGCTGCACGACAACCTGATTCGATTCCCTTGAATCCCGGTGAATGTGGGATCCCTAGAAGATACACAACCAATGCTCAGCAAGAGATATCTCTAATGCAATCTGGAAAAGGTGCTTCACCCCAATGCCCGTTGCATGCCTGCTTAGCTCCTTGTGCTGCACAAAACCTGCTCCTGCCTCGTGAACTACGCGCTTGAGCTTTGCTCCAGTCTCCCACACCTAACCATTCTCAGCATCCTTTTCCCAATGAAAACTCATCGAGCGCAGCATCCTATAAATCAGCTATTCTCTCCATAGCTCCTTGCTCTCAAACTCCAAAGATCTCAATCCCTATTTTCCATAAAAAATCGAAGGACTTAGAACGGAGATGTTTCCACTGCCTCTCCTACTCCCATTTCATTGCCCGCTGTAGAGACCCAGTGGTTTGCTGGTTCTGTAGGGCTAGTGGCCACGTAAAGAAAAACTGCCCTCTTACTTTCCAGCCTGAAAATAAATTCTTATCACTCTGCACCAAAGCCACCTCCATGGAACCCATTGTACTAGGTCGTCCTTCGTCGCTTGATGTGCATTGTCCTCCAGCTAGAGACCTCAACTCACTCGTTTCAGCGATCTCCGTTGAGCCGGCTACCCCGGCCATAGTCCCTTGGCTCCGTCATCTATTCCATGGTCACCTAGGCAACCTGCAGGTGCGCTTTGCGGCTGGAGGGATAGGTCACACTTTTGCAGTTTTCCTCCGCCCTGAAGATCAAGATCGTGCTCTCCGAAGTAGCCCTTTGCGTGCTGATGGGCGCGTGGTGCATATCTTCCCCACAACCAGGGGGACAATGCGTTCTTGTTTTACTATCGCTTCATTGTTTGTCTCACTCTTGAAAAGTTCCCTCTTGAACTCTGGGACAGACGTGGTGTGGCCTCTAGTGTCTTTGGATTTGCCAGCCTTGTCAACATTGATCATGCCTGTCTCCGTGGACATGACTTTGTTGCAATATTTGTCATGGTCAAGGTGGAGTCTCTGGACCACATGCCACGCCATCTTGCATTCCACAAACCCAATGAAATAGGTGTTTTAGCTGATGTTTACATTAACGAAATCTGGGATATTGATAACCCTTCTTTTGTTTCTCCTCCCCCTCGGCCTAGGCACCTGCCTCCACCATTTCGTCATCGCTCCAACTAGGCTCCCGTGAACTCAACTAGCCAAACACACAGCCAAACTCTCAGTATCCCCTGTCCAGTTTGAGCGCCCAGCCCATGTTCCATCCCAAGTTCGTAGAACTCTAGAACTACCCCTGGGTCCTCGGCATGTATTTTCTGTATGGGAGATCGTGCGAGACGTACTTTGCAACAAAATGCAAACCCAAACATCTTTGATCTCCTGGCTTTCCTAGCGCAAGCCAAGAAGGTAGAGATTGTCAGCTCCACTGGTCATACTCCTCATGCTGCGGTTTCCTTTGAAGGAGGCGCTTTCCACATTTCCTTAGAAATGAGTCCCTGTCGAATAATTGAAACTTGTATTTTAGTTTCTCAAGTTGATGGCCTTGATGAGCCAACTTTTCCTTGCTACAACACCAACTACGGGATAATCTCTCGGGAGTGCTATCGGACACTGCTTTTCAGCATGCTTCCAGATAGTGATGAAGGACCGGTCTTGGCCCTCCTTCCAGCAGTGGACTGCTGCTATAGGGTTAGCTGGTCATCCCTTTTAAACCACTTGCCATAGAGGTTAACCCCTCTCGCTCTTTCCGCTCTCCCAGAACCAGGCTTTGCTTCCTCCTGACTCGCTTCAAGCCGCTCTTCAGTGTCAGCAGCATCTCATCCTCCCATCCCCTCCAGTGTGCACCATGCCTCCACTCTTTCAGCCGGTTAGCTCGGATATTCTACCTTTTCCGCCTGATCGTAGCCCAGTGGCAGTAGTTCCTCTAGAATCTCCACACTGCGCTCATTTGAAGGCGACTCCTAAGCTTACGATGCAGCCGGCACAAGATACTCCCTTGCTAACAAGTGAACTTAGCACAATTGCCACCTCTCCCAACACACCAAAATTGCTTCAGCTACTACCGCCAAGTGAAAATGGCAAGGATGGGATACCTGACCTCAATGCAACTCCTATTTATGTCATTGACCGCAGCAAAAGCGACAAAATGTAGGTTTATGTCAGAAGAAGTCCAAGAATCCAGAAGGCATATAACGGTGAACACATCAGCACGGTGGAAAGAGCCAGCCCTCGAATAGCCGCTTCCGCACCAACTTCATCGGGTGGCTCTACCTCTTCGTCAGGAAGTCGTCGTCGCGGACACACAAAAGCAAAGAGGATTGAGATTGTTGCACCACTTCTAATAAAAGTGAAGCCCAAGTCAACTCCTAAGTCCAAGATCAGAGAACTTGCGGAGCTTTGTGGGATCAAGACAATTGGTATTTTCAGGGAGGCATCGCTCACGGAGTAGGCAACAACCCTAGATGCAGGCACTTCCTCCAATGTCTGATTTTGTTTTAGTGCCTTCTGACCCGGAGCAACCACCCTTTGTATTGTCTTGTGTTATTGTGCTTTTGTCTTTGCGCTGCGTGTTTAGTCTCCCTATTTTGTACTCTCTGTCGTTATCTGGGTCGATCTGGCTTGCCATAGTCCCTTTTCGTTCCCTTGTTCCTTTTATCTGGAGTCTATATCTTGTGCCTTGTATTGCCTGTTGTCAGCCTTGGGTGGATTTGTTATGGCTTCTGAGCTCTTACATCTCTTTTCGACTTTTACTGTTTTCTTTCACCTCTTTTCGTTTTCCTGTTGGGCAACCTGAACCACCTTTTGGAGTTAGCTCTTGCTCAAACTAAGGTTGGGGAGGGTTATGCCGAACTCTCTGAGGAGCGATCACCCCTCGACATGAAGATTCTATCTTGGAATGTTCGTGGACTAGGTGATGACACAAAGACCGCACTGGTATATCAGACTATTTCAAATCTGAAACTGGACATTGTGTGCTTAGAAGAGACTAAGCTCACAAATATCGACAACTTCAAAGCCCGTAGATTCCTACTGGCAAACTTGAGGAATTATCACTACCACCCTTTAGTTTGGACCTCGGGTAGAAGCCTCACAGCATGGTGCAGTTCAAAGCTTGATGCCTCTCTTCTACATGTAGATAGTTCTTGTAACAACCCAAGACTCTTAAGTTGGATTAGTTAGGCATCTAATGAACATTTGTGAAATTTTGGGCTTTTAAAATTTTTGTTGCAAAGCAAATGTGTTAAAACCTAGTAGTCCAATACTCCTTCTCCAATTCAAAAGTCCAATTTGAATTTGGGGGTAAACCTAAAAAGGTTTCAAGTGTGGGAATGTATTTTGGAATTCAACTTCAAAATAGTAATACCTCGAATGCTCATCAAATACTTTGTGCTTAAGGGCTTCGATTGCTTTGAACACCCCTCTTTTCTCTGTAGCAATTATGTCTACAAAGAATTGCCTAGCAGGGTTGGTCGGAGGAGAAGCAGAGCTCGAGCTTTCGCTTTGCTTAGCGGCGGCCTTCACCAGGCGACACTTTTTTGGCTGGAGGAGCTTTGACTTCCTCCGTCCCTTTGCTGATGACTATCAGTCCAATCTCTTGGTCATCCTCACGGTCTGCCATGCCTACTTTCTACAAAAATCAGAAAAAGAAACATTACTTAGTGGCCGTTTTCTATGACTACAAGACCTTAAAGACGAAATCAATCCTTGATTACCTTTAGGAATTCCTCCTTGTCCTTTGCAGATACGACCGCCAGGATTCGAGGAGCCACTACATCAGGTGGCGTAGGTTTTTCACAAATGAGTTTGACTCGGGTGTCAATATCTGTTCATGAGACATCTGCACAGGAAAATAAAACATTCAACAATCAAGCTCAAAATTAACCAAGAAGAGCTAAGTTGAGAGATCATTTACCTCCCTTGAAATCTCTGGTCGAATCATTAGCCCCCGAGTACCTCCACATGGGATGTGCTCGTTTCTTTAAAGGGCTAATGCGGCGCGTAAGGAAGTCCGTCACCACGTGCCATCCAGTAAGCCCCTCTTCCTTCAAGTCTTTTGTGGCTCTAATATAGGGGCGATCTGGTCAAGGTCCTTGGGAGTCGAATCTCAGGAGAAAATCTTTTCTACAGCCTTCCCCACGAAAGAAAGGCTGTCTTCATTGGTTATTTCCTAGTAGAACCACTTCTTTTTCCATCCCGGCCATGACGACCGGGTGAACATCTGGATGTACTCCTTCACCTTCCCGTCATGGAGCTTCAGACCACAGCTCCCTACAATCCCAGCCTGTCTACTCATCCCGTAGTAGTTATAGAACAGCTCCAAGTCTGGTAGGATTCCTAGATAAACTTCACACAAGTACATGAACATGCTCAACATTGTGATGGAATTGTGACTAAGGTTCACCAATTCCACCCTAAAGTGCTCGAGCACGAGTGTAAGGAAGGGATGAGCGAGTAATCGGAGGCCACACTCACAGTAAGCTTGGAATACTAAAATCTAGCCTGACGACCAATGTTGTCCAGCAGCTTCAATCCACTTCACAGATTCTTTCTTTGGAATCTTCTCAGCGGAAACTAAAGCCTACATCTTCACCGTGTCCATCTCCAACACCGCCCAGTTAGAAGAGGCTCTGGCCATTTTCTAAGTAAGGTTGATTTGGATTTGGAAAAGCTTAGAGGAAGGGGGCAATTTGGTTAGCGGCGGAGAGAGTAAGAGCTCGAGGAACAGTTGAAGCAAATGGGGAAAGTAAGAACCCTAAAGTCACCCTTGCGGTAAGTTTTTATAGCCGTACGTTTGAGTTAAAGATCGTGGGAACTCAACAGTTACCACCTCTTCGGGAACTGCTCTAACAGATAGGTCTGTGAGAGTCCATTGGGATTCTTAGGTTTGTCTGTTCGAGAAAAATGAGGATGTCTTTACAACTCAAGTGAAATTACCTTCTTGACCAAGTCTATTTCTAATCGAATGAAATACCAGTCGAAAAAGCATTGCTTTCGACCACCACTGTTCTACGACCTCTTTTCCAAGTAAGTTATTTTCACTTGAAGTTGGGGGGCTAGATGACGAGAAAATAATAATCCTCTATTTACTATTTATCTGTAATTCTTATCATAGATATTAATATGCCATACTGGTCTTAAGTATGCCCCTTAATATTTATAAGGGAGAAACCTAGCTATGTGGTCATAAGCCCTTCCACAACTGCCTCATGGTCGTAAGTCTATCTACGACCATGAGATAGTTGCAAGTTTTTCTGCGACCACCCTGTGGTTGTGGAATCTTCTATGACTAGCTTGGCTCCGACTAGCTTGACTACAACAACCTGCTGATTGATGAAGCCTGCAGAATCGTGGGCCTAATCGATTGAAGAGTCTTATGGGTTGTGCTTAAGGCATAAGGTAGTCAATATACGCAGTTATTCTTTGGAATAATTGCACGTGTTATCTTCCTGCCTCTGGCAATAACTGTCTGGCGACGTAGGGGTGTCACGTCGCTGACAATAACCTCCATCAAGCGGTTTATCATTTAGAACGTTAAGACGCCTCTTGGCATGGAGCAACTGCCACTCCTTCATACACTATATAAAGGCTGAAGTTAGAGGATCAAGGGATCAGAGGCAATCGAGAGCACAAGACATCAAGCATTAGCCTTTCTCTTGATTGTAATCAATACACTCAATATAGCCATACAGGAGTAGGGTTGTTATTCTCTCTGAAGAAGGCCTGAACCTGTATAAAATCCCTGTATCATTCTCTGCGTGGTTTTATTCTTAGGATACCCCCCGAAACAGCATTTATACGTAAGATCGGTATTAGATCACCGACAAGTCTCAATTACTATATTGAGTTTCATGCACCAACAGGGTGAAACTACATTACAAGATAAATAATATACTTGTTCTCTAGTTTTGTGTAATGATGGAATCTGCAATTGATATTATTTGACACTTCTAAGGGCATATACAACAGTTTGTCTTTCAAGATTGTCTCTAAAGGCCCTAACTCATTTACAGACAACCTTAGAGACAACATCTCCAATAATTCATCTATAAAATCATTTATTTTCAACACAACTTCTCTCCTTACTCACTATTTGCGATGTTTTAGGTGCTTAGCTTGTCTCTTATATAAAAAGATGACACATTCTCTTTCTTCATTTAGCCCTAGAGACGTCACGTATGGGTTTCTTAATGAAGGGGTTAAACACGTGAGCAAAAAACTCCTTAATCACGCAGCTTCCAACGTGACACGTGAGCAAATATTAGGCCATATAATTGGTCTCAGATTTGTCTAGATTAGATTAGTACTATGTGATGGGTGATGCCATTGTCCTCGTGGGAATCAAATTAGTGCAACTATTGACACTATCTGATGGTTGATGCCATACGTTACCGAATCATAAGCAATCGACAAAACAACATGTATTGTTATATTTTGCAATATGTGCAGGAAAAAAGCACGAGTGGCATCCTTATTTTTTGAAGGGAATATCTTCTAGGACATGGTATGTTAGTGATCAACATTGATAAAGTTCATATTCATATTTCTCACCTAGTAACAAATTAATGAGTACATGAGTAGTGATTAAATATATATAAAAATAGTTGAAATAATTGTACCGCAGGATCGACACTGAGATTAGCTAGAAATACGTTTTTTTAATAAAAAAAACCGAGACTAGAAGTTTGCAGATTGTGTTACAGAAGATATATATATATATTTCGTAAAGATATTTCCTCTAAAATTGAAGTACATAGCTAGCTAGTAGCTAGTCTGCCTTCTTGTCAATTCAAAGACAATACATATGATCTTTATATATATAGATAGAAATTAACCCAGTGAATCCTTCTGGTGAGGCGAAGAGTCGAGACGGCGACGGTAGAGATGAGGACAATGTCGAGCCGCTCACCAGAGCCATTGAAGAAAAACTCCAGCGTTGAAGGAGCTAAGGGCCGCGATGACAAGTGGTGAGCGTCGGCTTTATTGAAGAAGTTAGTGGGCAAAGAAGCTCGATGATGAGGAAGTCTTGGCAGAGAGGAGATGAAGCTTTGCATTGAAGACGGGCTATGGACGATATAGGGCCATCGGGTAGCTAGGAGTGTGCCATCACTAGTGAGGGAAACGTCGTCCCCAGTGATGACGAAAAGATTTTCCATATCGTTAGACATTGACTAAAGTAGACATGCCGACGTTAGTGAAGATGGAAGGTTATCACGGTTAGTGATGAAGCCACAACGTTATAGAGGCAAAGGAGTAAAAAACTTAGAGTAGAGATGGTGCAGTCATAGATAATATACTTAGGGTTACCAGAGAGAGCGTGACACGTATCCCTAGCTAAGATCGGCGATGGTCGCATGTGTATGTGTGTCGATGTCGCAATATTTAGCATTAAGCAATAATTGGAGAGAAGTAGAAGATAACTATATGGTAAAGTATAGCATTGGAATGGGTAGCAGTTGAGAGAGATCGATAATGAGGAAGACACAACATTGAGTTGGCCAACGTCGAAGAAGAGGAGCGACCGATAAGAGAGAAGAAGACGTCGAGCGTGTGTAACATCATGCATCTGTACAAATAGAAGCACGGGCATATAGAGGTAGATAAGCAAAAAGCTTGGAGTAGAGATGACGCAGCTGTAGGGAATATGCTCGGGGTCACTGGAGAGAGCGTGACATGTGTCCCTAGCTAGGATCATCGATGGTCGCATGTGTATGTGTGTTGATATCGCAATGGTTAGCATTAAGTAATAATTGGAGAGAAGTAGGAGATAACTATGTGGTAAAATATTGCATTAGAAGGGGTAGCAACTGAGAGGGATCGATAGTGAGGAAGCCACAACATTGAGTTGGCCAACGTTGAAAAAGAGGAGTGACCGACAAGAGAGAAGAGGACGTCGAGCGTGTGTAACATCATGCATCTGTACAAATAGAAGCGCGGGCGTACAGAGGCAAAGAAGCAAAAAGCTTAGAGTAGAGATGACACAGTCGTAGGGAATATGCTCGGGGTCATCGGAGAGAGCGTGACACATGTCTCTAGTAGGGATCGGCGACGTTTGCATGTGTATACGTATTGATGTCGCAATGGTTAGCATTAAGCAATAATTGGGGAGAAGTAGAAGATAACTATGTGGTAAAGTATTGCATTGGAAACGGTAGCAGCTGAGAGAGATCGATCAAGATTTGAGCTTACTGTTGGAGGTTGAAACAAAAAAGTTGTGACGACGAGAAGAGATAGAAGTCACACGGTTTGGTGGGGCAGCCGGCATGTGACGGAAGATAAGTTCAAGGTAGGTCGCCCATTGTGCATCGGTGTACGCATGACCAAGGTACTCTAATACATTATACTATGTAAATTAGTAAGATAATTTGCCAAACATATAATCAATTTGTTGCTTGAGATTAAATAGAGGTATATGTGCAAGCATACAATTTGGAAAAAATTACTGATAGAGTAAGAATAGGGGCATGCAACTATATGATCTATGCATGATGGAGAGTGGTTAGTTTCTAAGAACCCCAATAACTTATTATGCTCAATGATTTCCTTCCATCAAAGTACATACTTTAATTATGTTCCTTAGGTTGTAATTTTATTTAAGCTTTTATTGTCATTTCCAATGTTTAGGATATCTTAAAAGTCTAAATATCCTACAAGATACGTAAGTATATTCTCAAGTATTTATACAAACTTCGAAACAAATCTAGCCACGCAAATGGTGGGCCACCCTGCTAGTTTATTTTTAATTAACAGTGCCAATGGAAATAAACAACAAGCCTTTTAGGCTTAAAAATGCTAATTAATAATAATAATTATTATTCTTATAACTAATAAAAGAAGGAGTTTACATCCGCGCAGCAGGACGATATTCTTTCTCTTGTGCGTATAGTTGGTCTCTCCCACCCCTCCTAAAATTCCTCATTGAGGCGCACCAACATGCGGACCCAACCTGACAGGGACAAGGTCTTGCCCCACCACCCCATGACTCGCAAACGTATCCTTACTTTCACTTCTTCCGCAACCACCCAAACCGTCACTGCCCCCACTTCTTCTTCACATGCACGCCCTGAAATTCGTCGTTCTCCCACTCCTTCCTGTCTTGCGCCACGATTCGCCACCTTGCGCCGTCTCAAGATTCGCCAGGCTCAGAGATCCCGCCTCTGGCACTCACATGCGGGTTGCAACAATGCAAGACACGAAGATGAGGGGATCCGACAACGTAGGAGGTGACGGCGCAGGGAGGTAGCGCCAGCGATAGGAGGAGTAGACCTGTTCACGGGTGGCCCGGCCCGAGCCCGAGCTATTTCGGGTTGGGCTTGGGACTCGATTCCCAGCCCGGGAAATTCAATTAAAAAATATATATATATTTATTTAATTCTAGAAATAAATTGAATATTATTTTTAAATTAAAAAATGACTAAATTAATATTTTAAATCGAAAAATCGATTTTGGGCAACTTTCTGCCTGCCTGCTTATGACACGGGCTTTTAAAGCTGGCCCACCCAAGATTTGAACATGTCTAAGGAGGAGGTACAGGGAGGGGAGGTGGCGTCAGAGACGGGAGAAGGCACCGGGAGGGAAGGGAGGAGAGGAGGAGGCGGTACCTTAGAGAAGAAGCGATGGCGCCGGGTTAGGGAAGGGAGACAACGATGGCGCCGCCCGAGGAAAAGGCAGAGACGAAGACATCTTTCCCTTGTCGTGCCGCCATCTTAAGTTAACCGCACCGTGTCCTCTTCATCCTAATCCCCCTTGCGGCGCCGCCGCCTCCTGTTCCGCGTCGGTTGAGTAAGCATCGCCGCCTCCTCCTCGCTTACCACCACGACGCTGCCACCGCCTCCTCCCCTGGCCTCCCACCTCCTCGCCGTAATATGCCTGGCGAGGGCTGCAAAGATGGGCCATGAGAACCGAATCGTGGCTTGGGTTCATGATGGAAGAAGGTGGCCATCGACACGTAGCCCTCTTCCTTGTCAGCTGGTAATGGCTGAAAATGAGCAGCACGTCGGGAGGGAAATCGACATCAACTTCAACTTCTAAAGGTAAATATTCTATGAGCTCAAACTTTACAGTATACTAAGTTAATGTTTCTATTTATTTATATATAAATTTTTTTTAATATTTATTATACGGTTTAGAATCTCTCGACTGATCTCAACTGATATGTATTACTCTGTCTATAAATACGTAGGGAAGCGCCGGCCGGGACAACACATTGACTCAAACAAACAAACAAACAAGCACTGGGACAGCGCATATGCATTCATCCATCCATCGTTCGTCCTCCTCTGCTCTTCTCGATACCGCCGTGCGCGCGTTGCGTTCAGAGCGGCGGATGGTTGAGGAGGGCATGGCGGGCCCGGGCCTGTGGGCCGTCGCAGTCGCCGTGCTCGCCGTCGGCGTCGTCGTCCTCGACGCCGTCGTCCGGAGGGCCCACGAGTGGGCCAGGGTGGCCTCGCTCGGCGCCGGCAGGAGGGCCAGGCTACCGCCGGGGGACATGGGGTGGCCGGTCGTCGGCGGCATGTGGGCCTTCCTCCGGGCATTCAAGTCCGGCAAGCCGGACGCCTTCATCGGCTCCTTCATCCGACGGTGAGCGCCACCCCCTCGCACGAGCCTCGAGGCCTTCCCCTTGCTGCTACGTGTACGTGCAGACGTACGTCGGGCCCACGTGTCGGTTGCTCGCTGCATTGGGAGTTGCTTTTGGATCAAAAGATGCTCCCCTTGTGCATCATACCTCTTCAGTCTTGAGCCTTGAGTGGGATGCTCTTTTCATAATCCATACATACGCTTGCTTGTGTTTCTTCAAACTTCAAATCATGTTGTTCTTTTCTTCCTCTGCCAATCTGCGTGTCTCCTGCTCCAATCCCAATTAATCGGAGTCATCGATCAGACACCTGAAAAGAAATCACTAGGCAGCTTGGCAAATCAATGCATCCAAAAACGAGCCCTTTTGGTTGGTGTAAATACAAGTAACGGATGGCTTGTTGATTCTATAATATCCTTTTCCTAAGTACAGTCTATCGAGCACTTTTGGTTCAGGTCTATGTACAGCTCTGTAAAAGAATCGACAGTCATGTCAGCCAATGGTCTGGTTACAACCAGGTTGCATAGGAGAAGTGTACATTAGTCAGTAGCTGATGCAGTGCATGCTAGTGTGGCACCCACTGTCTCCAACATATTTCCACCGCTTCCACTCTTTGCAACAGCAGATTCCATCTTTGGAATGGAAGCCTAGATCTGTGTTTCTGCTTTGTTAATAGTTAATAACATACCCTGCTTGCTGATTTCTTCTTTCATATACTGTTAGAACAAATTTGGTGGCCATAGTAGACTAGGTTTTGTTTAACCTGATGTGGACCATCTATATAAAGTGCAAAACAATTATATATTCAGTGGCTTCCAAATTTGTATCTGTGGATTCTTCTCTGAGTGTTGGTCAGGCAAAAGTAATCTGAACATTCAAGTGATTTGGTAACTTCCAAATACATATATTCAGTTTATTCCAAATTTGTATCTGTGGATTTGTACAATTTACTGGGGGTGTACGTGAGCTGTTGCAGAAGGTAAACAAGATACAGTTGAAATGATGTACTTCTCTGACCAAAAAAACGGGAACCATTCATCATTCTGCATGCTGAATTCCATGGAATGCAAGCAGGTTCGGGCGCACCGGGCTCTACAAGGCTTTCATGTACAGCAGCCCGACGATCCTGGTGACGACCCCGGAGGCGTGCAAGCAGGTGCTCATGGACGACGAGGCCTTCGCCACCGGGTGGCCCAAGGCGACCGTCACGCTCATCGGCAGCAAGTCCTTCATCAGCATGCCGTACGAGGAGCACAAGCGTCTGAGGAAACTGACGGCGGCGCCGATCAACGGCTTCGAGGCGCTCAGCACCTACCTGGGCTTCATTGACCAGACCGTCGTGTCGACGCTGGGGCGGTGGTCGGAGATGGGCGAGATCGAGTTCCTCACGGAGCTGAGGCGGATGACCTTCAAGATCATCGTGCAGATCTTCATGAGCGGCGCCGACGACCGGACGATGGAGGCGCTGGAGAGGAGTTACACCGATTTCAACTACGGGATGAGAGCCATGGCGATCAACATCCCTGGCTTTGCTTATCACAGGGCTCTCAAGGTATCTCCAATCTTTTGGTCTGAATTTTTAGCTTTTGCAAATGGAATATGGTTATCCAGAGTTATTGCAAATGCAAACATGATGGACATTTTCAGGCTCGCAAGAAGCTGGTGTCAGTATTGCAAGGTGTCCTGAACGAGAGGAGGGCGAGGGCGGCGACGGCGAAAGGATTCACCAGGTCAAGCATGGACATGATGGACCGCCTGATCGAGATCGAAGACGAGCATGGGAGGAGGCTGGATGACGAGGAGGTTATCGACATCCTCATCATGTACCTGAATGCGGGACATGAGTCCTCCGGCCACATCACCATGTGGGCTACCGTGTTTCTGCAGGAGAACCCGGAGATCTTGGCAAAGGCAAAGGTACGTGTGTATTCCGACCGATTACTACTTTCAATCAAATCCTTCAAAGTCCTTCATGGTTTTGTCATCAGTTGATCAACAGACAGTTCATCGATACATTTTCAGGCCGAGCAAGAGGAGATCATGAGAAGCATTCCACCAACACAGAAGGGATTAAACCTGAGGGATTTCAGGAAGATGGAGTACCTCTCACAGGTGTATATATCCTCGACCTTAACATATATACGCTAAATACTTCAAACAATACAACCAGTAATAAACTGTAATATTTGGCATGGTAACTCTAAAGGTTATTGACGAGACGCTGCGGTTTGTCAGCATCAATTTCGTGTCATTCCGTCAGGCGACCAAAGACGTCTTTGTGAACGGTGCGCTTTAGAATTAAACCTCATATCAACTTTTGTTACTTAGCGATCACATCCAGTGATTATTTATGCCTGAATCTTACACTCAAGTGATCAACAGGCTATCTGATACCCAAGGGTTGGAAGGTTCAGCTGTGGTACAGAAGTGTGCACATGGATCCTGAAGTTTATCCTGATCCCAAGAGGTTCAACCCTTCAAGATGGGAGGTGGGAACGGCATTCTTCTGAACAGAATTTTTTGGAAAGAATGGCATTCTGAATGAATGTAACCAAGGATCTATATAACAGCAGATAGCATCATCCTTGAGGTGTTTTTACCGAATTTCTTCACTACTTTCAGCGTTTATTTTTTTCAGGGTCCTGCGCCGAGAGCCGGAACATTCCTTTCTTTTGGGCTGGGCCCCAGACTGTGCCCTGGAAATGATCTTGCAAAGCTGGAGATCTCTGTCTTCCTCCACCATTTCCTCCTTGGTTACAAGTAAGCTTTTACAGAGAAACTGTGTATTATTTATGTCGGATGAAGAAGAAACTGTTGCTAGTTTGCTCAAAATGTTATATTATCCTATATCTGAATGCTTAAAAGGAGTTGTTGTATGTTGTGCGCATGCATTGCAGGCTGAAAAGGACAAATCTAAAGTGCCGGATGAGATATCTGCCTCACCCCCGGCCTGTGGACAATTGCTTGGCGAAGATCACCAAAGTCTCCGATGTATACTAAATAAATTCAGGGTTCTAGCTAGCTAGATGGCACCGATCGAAAAGGGTCAAACCCCATTACTGTCTTCTAAGCAAACAAAATAAACAACTCGTGAATTATAGTATCACCTATTTCTAGGAACACAATGTTGGAATTAATCTTGTTGTCTAGGGTCATTTCATGTTTGTGTCGAGTCTTGGATTTTGTCACATCATGTGATAGACGTGTTGCATGAGCTTGCATGTGGTTGTGAGACTTGATCGTGTGTGTGTGTGTGTGTGTTATATAAGCCATGTAACCAGTTTGCTTGGAGAGATGAGAAAACCAGAAAAGACGTCAAGAAGGTTACGGCGTCGCCAAGCTCCTGTGTGTCTACACCGAGTTCGCTTGAGTGTGTCTCTGTGTTTTTAGAGAGAATGCTGGCAATTTATTGATAACAAAACATCGTTATAAAGAGTCTTTCGAATGCACTCCGATACACCATTGTGAATAAAAGAGCTAATAGAGTGCTCATAAGATTTAGCTAGAGTATGCGTCACCATATTCACCACACAACTAACATGACGAAAAACAGCCGAGGAAAAGCCATCTGCCATAGACTTGATATCATAGATAACTGCACCAACAGAGGACCGATCCCGCATCGACAAATTCAACCGTTGCACCATGGACAAGCAGTCAGAAGCAAGGATGACATTTTGATATCCTTCATCACAGGCAAGGGTTGTTGCACGACAAAACGCCAATGCTTCTGTAACTCCGGCGTAGTGATCCCATCAAGGCGCTCGCTGCAGGCAGCCAAGCATTCACTAATGTGGTTTCAGACTACCACGCCAACCCCCATCCGACGAGAATAAGCAAATAGTGTTGCATCGATATTAATAAAGACCGTACCTGCCGGCAACGGAGTCCATTTAGGGACTGAATGAAGGACTCACACCTATGACCTAGATCCGGATTGAAGATATGAAATACTATCAACTCAACATAAGCTTTAACTTTCGCAGCCATCCTTCAAGGATGCAACAAACCTTCATCGTTTTGTGCACCATTACGGGCCTCCCAAATATGCCACAGAGTAACAGCAAGAACCGTTGCCTCCCGAGTCGAGGAACGTCCTAGGAAATCGAACAGCCACTGCGTAGCACAATTCAACGTCTTGCGACAGAGATGGAAGCCATACTCCAATTTCACTTCACACCAAACTTTACGGGCAAACTGGCAAAAGAGGAAGGAATGTTTGATGCGCTCCTCCCTCCCACAGAAGACACAAGTATCATTCGCTGGGATATGCTTCCGTTTCAGCTGAAAACCACACGGGAGGCAGTCATGTGCGAAACACCACAACAGAATTTTTATCTTGTTCGGTGCCTTTATAGCCTAGAGGGACTTCCAATGTTTTTTATCTGCCCCGTACGCCCAGAGCTGCTTCGACAGGAATAAAAGCCCTCTATCTAAGCTAAAAAATATGCAGAACGTACCGTGTAAGACCCATGTCTTGTATGTGGCCATGAAGCAAAATCCTCACTGCATTGCCTACTGATGGGCACCTGGATAATCTGATCAGCCATCACCACAGGGAAGATAGAACGAACCAGGTCAACATCCCAAGAACCATACTCCTCCTGTATAAGAAAATCAACTGTTTGATCCGTAGATAGGGGCACCAGCAGTTGAACCAGATTGGGTGAACTGTCGGGTATCCAGTTATCAGATAAGATTTTAATACTTTTGCTATTGCTGAACCCCCATCGTACACCCATCTGCAGTGATACCTTCCCAAAACAGATACTCCTCCAAGTATACGAAGAATATCTTGGACGAGGGCGTCCCAAAAATCACAGTTAGAAAAGTAACGACGCTTCAACACCTTCGCACAAAGCGACCCTAGCTCTGTCATTAGCCGCCAGCCCTGACGACCTAACATGGCTTGACTGAAGAGCACAAGATCATGAAAGCCCATGCCGCCGAAAGCTTTAGGTGTAGACAACCAGTCCCAAGAGCGCCAATGCATTTTCTTCTTGCCATTCTCAACACCCCACTAGTGATTAGCGATGGAGGTTTTCATTTTCTCACACGTCGAGACCGACAGCTAGAAGTAGCCTATAACATAAGTTGGAATAACCTGGATCACCGATTGTAACATGACTACTTCCCCCGCCTGTAACAACGGCTGGTTAGTCCATCCATTGATCCGCTTCCACACTCTATCAAACAAGAAATGAAAAGAACTCATTGGTGATCGACTCACCTCAATCGGCATTCCAAGGTAGGAATCCTAGAGGGCTTCATTATGAACATTCAGCCGAGCCATAACTCCTTGTTTGACACCATCGTTGCAATGCAAGCCAAAGAAAATAGATGATTTCTCTAAATTAATTTTTTGCGCAGAACCTTCACAATAGAAATGAAGCGTGGCTTTTAATGCATCAACACTTTTTGCATCACTCCGAGCAAAAAAAATAATGCCGTCTGCAAATAAAAGATGTGATATGGGGGGGAGGGGGGCGAGCTGACCGTTTCAAATACCGTGTAGCTCACCACGGTCCTCCTTATATTGCAAGAGACATGACAGACCTTCAGTGCACAACAGAAACAACTAGGGACTAATAGGGCCCCCCTGCCTAATACCCCTGGATGGGACCACAGGAGTAGTCAGCTCACCATTAACCTGGATAGCATAGCGAGCAGACGTAACACACCGCATGACAGAATTGATCCAAACAGGAGCAAAACATAGCTTAATAAGACAACCATGTAGATAATTCCACTCTACGCGATGATACACCTTCATCATATCAATCTTCAAAGCAAAATCACTCATATCCACTTTTGTTACTTAGCGATCACATCCAGTGATTATTTATGCCTGAATCTTACACTCAAGTGCTCAACAGGCTATCTGATACCCAAGGGTTGGAAGGTTCAGCTATGGTACAGAAGTGTGCACATGGATCCTGAAGTTTATCCCGATCCCAAAAGGTTCAACCCTTCAAGATGGGAGGTGGGAACGACATTCTTCTGAACAGAATTTGTTGGAAAGAATGGCTTTCTGAATGAACAGATAGCATCATCCTTGAGGTGTTTTTACCAAATTTCTTCACTACTTTCAGCGTTTATTTTTTTCAGGGTCCTCCGCCGAGAGCCGGAACATTCCTCCCTTTTGGGCTGGGCCCAAGACTGTGCCCTGGAAATGATCGCTGGAGATCTCTGTCTTCCTCCACCATTTCCTCCTTGGTTACAAGTAAGCTTTTACAGGATTGTGCTTGTGATGCAATTAATCCCAGAGAAACTGTGTATTATTTATGTCGGATGAAGAAGAAACTGTTACTAGTTTTCTCAAAATGATATATTATCCTATATCTGAATGCTTAAAAGGAGTTGTTGTATGTTATGCGCATGCATTGCAGGTTGAAAAGGACAAATCTAAAGTGCCGGATGAGATATCTGCCTCACCCCCGGCCTGTGGACAATTGCTTGGCGAAGATCACCAAAGTCTCCGATTGAAAGGGGCCATTACTGTCTTGTGAGCAAACAAAATAAACTACTCATGTTGGATCTATTTCTAGGAACACAATGTTGGAACTTAGGTTTTGTCACGTCATGTGCTAGACGTGTTGGAACTAAGGTCATTTCATGTTTGTGTCGAGTAGTCTTAGGTTTTGTCACGTCAGGTGTTAGACGTGTTGCATGAGCTTGCATGTGGCTGGAAACGTGATGTGTTAGTGTTTGCATGCACGGTGAGTGGCCGGTGTGGAGTTCGAGTCTTGAGTTTCAAGTGGTTGTGAGACCGTGTGTGTGTGTTATATAAGCCATGTAACCAGTTTGCCTAGAGAGATAAGAAAACCAGAAAAAGACGTCAAGAAGGTTACGGCGTCGCCAAGCTCGTGTGTTGTGCTTGTGTGTGTTTATCTCCAAAGTGCTCTCGTTTGTGTGTGTGTGTCTCTGTGTTTTTTTTTGAGAGAATGACGACAATTTATTGATCACAAAACTTCGTTATAAAGAGTCTTCCGGATACACTCTAGTACATCATTGCGAATAAAAGAGCTAACAAAGTGCTCACAAGATCTAGCTAAAGTATGTGCTGCCACATTCACCACACGGCTAACATGATGAAAAACAGCCTAGGAAAAGCCATCTGCCATAGACTTGATATCGGAGATAACCATACCAACAGAGGACCGATCCCGCATCAACAAATTCAACCGTTGCACCACAGACAAACAGTCAGAAGTAAGGATGACATTTTGATATCCTTCATCACGGGCAAGGGTTGTTGCACGACAAAACGCCAATGCTTCTGCTAACTCCGTTGTAATGATCTCATCAAGACACTCACTGTAGGCAGCCAAGCATTCACCAATGTGGTTTCAGACTACCATGCCAACCCCCATCCGACGAGAATAAGCAAATAGTGATGCATCGATATTAATAAGGACCGTACCTACCGGCGGCGGAGTCCATTTAGAGACTGAATGCAAGGACCCACGCCTATTTCCTGGATCAGGATTGAAGATATGCAATACTATCAACTCAACATAAGCTTTAACTTTCATAGCCACCCTTCGAGGATGCAACAAACTTTCATCGTTTCGTGCACCATTACGGGCCTCCCAAATATGCCATAGAGTAACAGCAAGAACCGTTGCCTCCCGAGTCGAGGAACGTCCTAGGAAATCGAACAGCCACTGCTTAGCACAATTCAACATCTTGAGGCAGAGATGGAAGCCATACTCCAATTTCACTTCACACCAAACTTCACGGGCAAACTGGCAAAAGAGGAAGGAATGTTCGATGCGCTCATCCCTCCCACAGAAGACACAGGTATCATTCACTGGGATATGCCTCTGTTTCAGCTGAAAACCACACAGGAGGCAGTCATGTGCAAAATACCACAACAGAATTTTCATCTTGTTCGGTGCCTTTTATAGCCTAGAGTGACTTCCAATATTTTTCATTCGTGCCGTACACCGAGGAGAGACCACGCCTAGAGCTGCTTCGAGAGGAATAAAAGCCCTCTATCTGAGCTAAAAAAAATATGCAGAACGTACTGTGTAAGACCCATGTCTTGTATGTGGCCATGAAGCAAAATCCTCACTGCCTTGTCTACTGATGGACACCTGGATAATCTGATCAGCCATCACCTCAGGGAAGATAGAACGAACCAGGTCAACATCCCAAGAACCATACTCCTCCTGTATAAGAAAATCAATTGTTTGATCCGCAGATAGGGGCACCAGCAGCTTAACCAGATTGGGTGAACTGCCGGGTATCCAGTTATCAGATAAGATTTTAATACTTTTGCCATTGTCGACTCCCTATCATACACCCTTCCACAACAATACCTTCCCAAAGCAAATGCGCCTCCAAGTATATGAAGAAGATCTTGACCGAGGGGCATCCAAAAATCACAGTTAGGAAAGTAACGACCCTTCCACACCTTCGCACAAAGCGACCCCGGCTCCGTCATTAGCCACCAGCCCTGACAACCTAACATGGCTTGATTGAAGAGCACAAGATCACGAATTCCCATGCTGCCCAAAGCTTTAGGTGTAGACAGCCAATCCCAAGAGCGCCAATGCATTTTCTTCTTGCTATTTTCAACATCCCACCAGTGATTAGCGATGGTGGTTTTCATTTTCTTACACGTCGAGACCAGCAGCTAGAAGCAACCCATAACATAAGTTGGAATAGCCTAGGCCCAAGTTAGTTTGCTAGGCCCAAGATCAATCAAAATAGTTAGGAGGTGGGCCTAAGAGTCTTTTTTTAGGCCACCCTTAGACCTCTTCTGGAGATCCTCTTAAACCTCCCTTGGAGGTTTCTTCAGACACTCTAGGACCTCTTTCCCGTAGAGGGGGGGGGGGGTCCTCAAAGGTAGTAGTTGCCCATGTGTGGCTAACGACAATAGGGGTGAAAACGGATCGGATACGGACGAATAATGGCTCTGCTATATTTGTTTTCATTTTTTTTTCCAGATGTGAATACGAATACGAATACCCCAGATACGAATACGGATAATATCGAATACGAATACGGAGTGAATATGAATCTAAACGAATACGGTCACGGATATTTTTCGAAACATGTAGACCCCTTAAATTGTATGCCATAAATTAACGAAAACATATAACTAGTTTGTTTGATGCAAACATTCATGAATTGTTCATATTTTCAGCAACCACATATAACATTGGCACTAGCAGGGTGCATTAATTAGTTCATCACAAATATAACACTTAGTTTACCACATTTAGGTCTACTACAACAAAATAGCCTACTAAAAACGTTTTTATTTAGATATTTTTTATTACGCCTCTATACTCAAAATCAGATAACACGTAAAATCATTTATTGAGACGTTCCAGAATACGTCACAACATTTACAACGCGTCCCAGCCAATTCGGCCTCGTCCCCACGCCCTGCCCCCAAATCCACCGGAACCACCCCCAAATCCACCGGAACCTCCCCATCCACATCTCACATGCCGATTCCTCTTCCACCCCTGCCGCCGCCGCACCGCGCCCTCCACCTCCTGGACCCGCCTCCGTGCCCTCCACCTCCACGCTCTCCACTGCCGTGCGGCCACGCCCTCCACCACCCCGCCATCCACGCCCGGTCGCGGTGATGCTGCTCCGGGCGCGCAGCGCGCTCGAGAGCCGACTACTCGCCCGCCTCCGCGCCGCCGCGCCCTCCTCGCCCGCCTCCGTGCCCTCCACCTCCACGCTCTCCACTGCCGTCTGGCCACGCCCTCCATGCCCAGTCACGGTGGTGCTGCTCCGGGCGCGCAGCGCGCTCCAGAGCCGACTACAGCTGGAGGAGGAGGACGCCGCACCGGGCTTCTCCCTCGTCGTGCAAGCCTTCAGGAGATCGCCTTGAATCTTGATGATCTTGATGAGGTCTCATTGCTCACAGCTCTGCCTGCTTGGAATTTGTTAGAATTAAGCAAACCAAGAAAGCAATGGTTGGTGTGGTGTTTGTAGTTTAGAATTTAGATTTATTTTTTTAGGGATAAATAAGTCTGGAAGAAACAAGATCATGAACAGGTGATATACAAAGAGATTGCTATGTTGTGGGTGTGTAGGATCCTCCTATCCTTAATCTCATTTTGTTTATCTGAATCTTTTTTAGTTATGTGTGCCCATATATTTAAGAAACAACAAGAAGAAAACATTTTAGTGTATTTTGATTCTGCTGAGTATGAGGTGGTGTAGATATGATATGGGGTACTAGTTTCTGCTTGTCGTACAATAGAAATCATTTGCATATCTGTAGAACTGACCATTTGCATATCTGCACAGCTTCTGTGTTTTGAGGTAGTCAACAGTCTGACTGGTCCTTTTGGGAGCACTCAACACCAAGATGTATGATCAAAGTTTCATTTTTAATTTTATGAAATAAGTAGCTATGGGTTTTCTCATTTCTTTCTACAAAGAGGTCTGGATAGTTGGTACTTACGACTGTTTAACCTTCTATTCATATGAGCATAGCTGGAACAAGAACAACTATGTTTCTTAAAACCAAACTTTTTTTTTTAATCAGGTGGATTCTGAATATATTCCAGACATTTCAGCAAAATGCCCATTATTTGTGTCTGGAAGATACCAAGGCAAGCTTCCAGAGACACTTACCGCCAAGGGTTACTTGGCTGACATGAGTGAAATATCAATTGAATTGAAGATCCAACACATAAAGGATATACCTCTTGACAAAGTAAGACACTCATACTTATTGTGTACTTTTATTCAAGAGATTTTTGTAGTTATTTAAGGAACATTCACATTGTCCTCAATTCAATTCGCTGGAGGATGATCGCAACAATAAGTCTGAGTTATTGACCTCCTAGTCAACCAAAAATACAAAACTTAATAGGTAGGACTGTAGGAGAGGAACTTTGGTAGTTGATTGTTTTCACTAATACAGACACCTCTAAACAAAACTTGAGCTTGAAAGTGAAGGATAGAGTTTCCATACATAAGACTGACCTATTTATGTTATATGCAATCTAAAACGGTTTGTTGATCCCAAGCAATAGATAGATTAACCCCAATCTGTCTGGAACATCACTGCAAGTGTCCTCTGTCGAAGGATCAAATGTCATGACAGTTAACCAAACAAAACATGCAACCTGTAACTTGCTAATTGACTTAACTTACTTGATATGCAGGAACCATTGCTTATCCTGGCACAGTGACCAGACACATAATTAAAGTTCTACCAGTAGAACCATATATTAGCTTACAGGATTACAGAGCCTAATTATAGTCCTGCTTGAGTGATCATTTATTGAGGCCAACATGTGCTCCAACTATGCATTGAATCTCAAACTGATGTTTTTATCGCTGAAGTTCGTATGAAAATATTTGCACATGGCCTATTAAGCAAAATATATATCATTCCATTTTATGTTTGAATTTCAGGTGTTGGCAAAGCAACAGATGGATCTTCTCACAGCAAAAGCATGGCTTTCTGAAAACAAGCAACTAGAGAAAAAGGTAATGTAATCTGTTCTGGGCTAATGCTTGATCACATAGTTCAGTGGCTTTATGTTCTTAAATGAAGCTCTGCTAGTTGGATATTAACTTTAGATGACTATGTTCAAGTGGTTATTTTAGGGTACTCCCTGAACTGAACTTTATGTCAAGATTAGAAAAACAAATTATTACAAAATGTGAGAGAAAAGGACCAAACACAAGACACGGGCATTTCCATGTGCTTAATTAGTTACGAACATATCTGTGATGGTTTGGCAAGCTTCATGTTAAATGTATGCCTTGCAAACAAACATATTGCATGTACAGTGTGAGGAAGAAAGAAACAATGTTTCATATTGCATATCCATACCTCTAATTCCATTGCCTATTGTAAGGAACTAATAGTACTGATGCTTTGAGATATGTTGATATGAGTACCTTTCGTTTACTATTGTGTTATTGCAAGTTTGCAACTATTATATTGATAAACTATTTCCTTGATTTGTTTCAGTTTCATTTTTGCTAAGAGTGGAATTACCACTGCATTATGAGTTATGAAGTTATGACTACTCCCTTTCCATACATATTGGCTACTTCATTTCCCTATGTAGGTTGTTACTCACTTTTGCGCATTGCAGCTTGACATTAAGCTCTTATAATTAGTATATGAGTATACCTAAAGTGATAAAGGAGTATGTCAAGTTTTTTAGGTGGTATATCGTAGGGGAGTAACTACACTAGGGAGTAGAAAGTATTAATCCTATATATATATATATATATATATATATATATATATATATATATATATATACATCTGCCTAGTTGGGTACATACATTCACATTTAAATGAAGAGATTATTTCTTATGCTTTATCATTTCTATCTTCACAATTTTCTATTTCCAAAAAAAAGTATCCTTGCGGTTCCTGTGCTTTCAATTCCGTATTGTGTATTTCCTTTGTTTTTAATAAATGTAACTCTTCTTATGTCATGCATGTATGATTTCTTTTTGAGACATGAATAGACATAATAAACAAGTTTACCACTGAATAGGTACCAGGCTATATGATTTGGAGGTGGATTAGGCTGTTTGTTCCTAAAGACGCCGTTGCTGCCCTCTAGACACTCGTTGCCTGATTCAGTTGTAGGATTTGTAGGAATTTTTTTCGGTGTGCTTGCACCTTTGTATGTGGATGCTAGATTCAGTTGTTAACTCGATTCAGTCTGCAACGGAGTGTCTATGTTTTTTCTTTTGGTTTTTTTTATATATCGACAATGTAATTCTACATTTGAAATGGCTTTACCTAAGAACTGAAACTTCTTATGAATATATGTGATACTATATCCTCTGAATCCTTGTAGTTTAACTAGCGCTAAAATATTTCTATAGAACAAAATAAAAATGGACGTCTCTAGCTCAATCTAAATACGTCTATGAATGCGTATCTATGTTTTTTGGCACGCAATAAAGCGTCACTAGGGAGAGTAGAGACGATATGGAAATGCATATATAAAAGCGTCTCCAAGCTTGTAGAGACGCAATCTAAACGACTCATATCATTGCAGATGCGTTTAACAATACGTCTCTACGATCTTTGACACGGTACGTGGGGAGGCGCTCTAGAGACGCTTTACAAAAATGACTCTACGATGCTATAGTGATGATTGAAAACGTCTTTAACCCATAAAATAGGCGTCTCTACAGGGCTTTTGTGTTGTAGTTCTCATAAGTCAATCACAAGTCAATACACATTCACACTTAGTTCATCACATACAAAAAACTTAGTTCACACTTAGCTCATCACATCTAGTTCATTCATGACATACATAGTTCAATAATACCAAGAATCCAAGATACCATGTCTTAACAAGTAGTAGGCAGCAACATCTCGTTATCTTCCTCTTCCACTAGCACTGAAGAAGCTTAAATTTAAAACATCTTAGATCAGTACTATTGTATGATTATTCCAAATTGAGGACATATATATTAAAACAAAACCACTGGATATTGTTTAAGATAGCAGAACATAGAAGAGTGCTACAAACATCTTGCCATCTAATCATTTCTTCTTCTTTTCATATTTTGTGTAGTGCTCTCAAACATCAGAGCTGCACTTCTTTCCTCTCTTCCCAGCAAGAGCGGAAATGTCAGTCTCGGCACCAGTCTCACCAGTCAAATCAACTTCATTCCTTGGCACCAATGCACCGGCAGCTGGATCATTTGTAGCAGTGGAAGGTGGTTGTGGCACCAGAAAAGCAGGAGATGTATTGCTTATACTTGCACTGCTACTTCCAATTATAGATTCTATCACAAATCTAGCACAAGATAGTGGAGGGAATACATAAGATATCAATGAGACATGCATATTCTACAAACTACAAAGATAATACGAAAACAACTTCTAACTAATTAGCCAATGTTATTTCAAGCAGCATGAATGCCATACTGAGACAAGAATTTAGGGACAAATTTAGCTTCTCTGTACAACACTGACTCACATACAACTACTCACCAATTTAGCTTCTCTGTACAAGAAAACAGCCATACTGAGACAAGAATTTAGGGACCAATTTAGCTTACAACACTGACTCACATACAACTACTCACCAATTTAGCTTCTCTGTACAAGAAAACAGCTTCTCTGAAGAAAGAATGCCATACTAACTCTCATACAAGTATACAACCTGGGCAAGAAGCCAAGAACAACCTCAATGGGGGAAATTCCATATAGCTTCTCTATACAACATGTCAACACTCACAATCTCACATACTCACATACTAACAATCTCACAATCTCACATACTGACACTCACAATCTCACATGCTCACATACTGACAATCTCACAATCTCACATACTCAACTAGAAGTAGATGAATCAACTAGAAGCCAGGGGCTGGCAAATCTTACCAGGTGTAGGGGCAAGGAGCGTGAAGGGTCAAGGCAGAGGAGCCGTGGTGCAGGCGAGATGGGCATGAACCTGCAGGGAGATGGCAGAGGCGGGCGAGATGGCCAGCGGAGGTGGGTGAGGTGGACAACGGCGGCGCGAGGTGGGCACGACTGCACGACAGTATGAGGGGATCAAGGGAGGCTTTGGGCCGTCTTGAGGCATGGCCAAGCGCGATCAGGGAGAACTGTGGAGGTGGAGGCGGGTGAGATGGCCGGCAGAGGCCAGCGACGTGGCCACCTGATCTTGAAACGAATCCAAAACCAGGCCAACTTGAATAAGTTGTCCTCTAAATGGGAGGATCCATATACTGTAGTCTCTGTCACTAGGCCAGGCTCAGTTAGATTAGCCATGGAGAATGGTCGTATTCTATCTAACACATGGAGCATTGAACATCTTCGAAAATTCTATGTATAAGTATCTTTTTTCCGTATCTTTTAAATATACAATTAGACTATATTTTACTGTCAAATATATTTTCGCCATCTTTTTTCGTATCATCTTGTATACATGATCACCATCTTTTTTTTTTGTTATCAAGTGCTTACGGTTGATCAAATTCGCTAATGGGTCATAGTGTCTTTACTTGAAAAATGGCCATCGGTATACGTTTAGGAAATGACAACTGTCTAGAACCTCTTCTATAAGCCAATTCTCATTGCATAAGAGCCCAACAGCTTGACTTCACCCTCCTAAATACACACTGGTCCAAATCATTGCTGGACGAAGTGTTCTAGATGAGGAGCTACACATAACAAGATAAATAAGAATTTTACTTGCATAAATAATCTAACTTGCAAAAGAAATTCAACTTCCAACAAATAGTTGAAATCATCATACACCAAATGTTTTCATCATCCCACACATTAAAAATGTATTATGATATTATCATTGTTAGTTTGGAGAAGTATCAAGAAGCACTTGAGCCAGGAGTACTCGCTGCGGCAAGAACACTTGAAGGAGTGACGGGAGCATTGAGTTGAATACTTTTGATGCCTCTAGATTTTTTTCTTCTACCAATTTCTTGAAGACTTCAATCCATAGACTAGATTGACATTTTGACCATCTTGAAGTCATGATCCATGGATTCTGTCTTTTCCAAAGCGGTCGAAAGGTGTTCAAAAAGTCAATTTGTTCCGTGGAATGTATCTTTTCCACAATCTTACCCATAGTACTCCAAGGACCAATTATTTCTTCTAAAAAAATCTATTCGGACTTGAGAGATTTGGAGATAATTAAGAACTTTAAAATGAAGTAGAAGTAGGAAAGATGAAAAGTCTGTGCGTAAGTTCTGCCCTTTTGATGGTTATTTATAGGCTATCGACTTGTGGCAAAGTTAAACAAAAGTCCAACAAATAAAATTTTATTAGAATCTTTCCCAATAAATCATTGGAAAATCAAAGCGTCACCATCTCTTTGGGAATTGTTTTTCATGAAGATGGTTGACTGGAGTAAATCATGCCTAAGGAGGGGTAAAAATCCATATATACCCTTAGCACATTTAAAACCCACTACCTCGAGGATGTAACAACTGCACCTCGGCTAGTGGTGACATGACAACTCATATTTGGTCAAGGAAGTTGGCCCGTGCATCAGGAACATGCAAGATAAAACAGAACAACCTCTACAGGCTTTTCGAGAAGGTTTAGGGACTAGCTAATGAGGATTGTTGATGAGTAAATAACCTAGATCATCTGTTGGGCCCAAGTTAGTTTGCTTGGCCCAAGATCAATCAAAACAGTCAGAAGGTGGGCCTAAGAGTCTTTTCTTAGACCACCCTTGTACCACTTCTGGAGATCCTCTTGGACGTCCCTTAGAGATTTCTTCAGACCACTCCAGGACCTCTTTCCCGCAGAGGGGGTCCTCAAAGGTAGTTGCCCACGTGTGGCTAACGACAATCCACGTGGAGAGAAGGCATTGGCGATTCAATCCGGAGACACAACAATTGGCACGAAAGGAAACGACTGATGACATGAAGGGACGCGACTATTGGCGCAAAGAGGCATAACTGCCACGAATTGCCGACGCTTGTAGACTATAAAAGACCCGACCTATGTGGCTTTGTAATGATCCTAATCCATGTTCATTCATAATCATTCTTCCTGTAATCAGAGCATACCCTTGGCAATATACATCACTATTTGAGTCCTTAGGCTAATAGATAACAATCTCCATTTTCTTTTTTACTTTTGTTTGTCCGTTCTGGGACGAGAGTCCCAGACGTCGATAGCGTGCCTACCCGCCATCCAGGGAGATCCCTCCAACACACGAGTTCTATCTGCCTGCGAGGCGAACTCTGCCACGAAAGTGTTGTCGCCGGCGAAGCTCGTCACCAAGACCTTTGGGTTGCCCCATGGCGGCCATAACTACACATAACTACCGTATTCGATAAAACTGCATAAGTTACTGAATCACAGGCAATCAACAAAACAACATGCATTGTTTTATTTTGCAATATGTGCAGAAAAAGCCCTCTAGAGTTCTGTTTTGTTCACATAAAGATCCTACATGCCAGTTTGAATGTCCACGGTTTTGTATGTACTCATATTATACATCCCGGTGCACATAAAATTTTATGTCTACGGTTCACATGAAATTTTATGAGGTCGTTCCCTTATAAATCCTGGTGCACACAACTGCACTTCAACGCATAAAACTTCACACAAGTACTCCACCCATCAGTGTTTTTTGGTATTTTCCCGAGTGTCCCCAACACTCAGGAATGTAACGGTTTCTGGTAGTGTGCGCGCTTAGTGCATAAGTGTAACATCGCCAAGTTAATTAATGATAATTAGTATGCATCTTATCAGCATGCATGACATTTTGGAAACAATTGCATCATTTATTGCACTTGAAAAATCCCAAAACAAGATTAAACCTACACTTCAAAATTTAACTCCAAAAGAAAACAAGAATAAGAACTTTTGACTATCATCTGGAACTAATTTATTCAAATAATATAATAATTATCATGAATAAATATAATTTTTCAAAATTTTTGGAACTTAAATTGACCCAAAGAAAATACAAACTCAAATCATAGACCTATTCCAAGTTTGAATTTAAATTATACAAAATAAATCATGAACAGTAATGTTTAATAATTTTTATGAACACTAGGATGTCCCAGGAACACCTCTGAATTATTTCAGAATTTTTAGGAATTTATTGCTATTTTTAGAGCCTCGGTCAAACCCTCTTTTTCTTGGTCAAATCTGATTTTAACCTCGGGCTCAGTACTGTTCATCTGGCCCGAGCCACACCCTTTTGAACCGATCACACCACTCGTCTCGGCTGGACCAACTAACCGCACCCAGCGTTAGCCATCCGATCAACATCAAACGGTCCCGGCAGAACCAGTCCATCGCACCGAGCCCACCGCTGGCCGGTTGTGTTGTGTCATCACCGGGTCCCATTGGTCAGTTCCATGCCCTACCTCCTGCTGCGACGCACAGAAGATGAGTGCCACGCGGCCGCGATGCTCCGACGCGCGTTATCGATGCCGTCAATCCACCGCGGCTGTTGACCACTCCGGAGCCTCCTATGCTTGACGTCGCCTCGGTTGCCGTCATCGCCCGAGGATAACACCTCCCGCACCCCCTCTCATTCTCTCATCTTTCCTCTCGGTGGCGAGGAAAGAGATGTTCTCTCGAGCTTATCTCTCCGGTAAGCTCTGACCAGGTGGTTCCTCCTTGATCTTGGTTCATCCCCGTGTCCATTTTTGCTAATGCGAGCTCCTCTCGTTGCTTGTAGCTTCCGGTCCATCTTCGAGCTCTCACTGTCTTCCAGAGCACACACCCGGAGGAGCCGCCATGCCATTTTCGTCTACGGTGAGCCTTGACCTCAATCTACCGTGTCATATTGTGCCTCTAGTCATAAGTTTCAGAACCCCTAACTCTATTGCAACAATGAATTGCAGAGGCTTGTTGATTTGAAGCTTTAGCCTTTTCGGCCTAGGAATAGTTCTTTCATCTCCCTCTTGGATCCGGTGAGACTCTCTCCGATTCTTTGCTCTTCTGACATCCTTATGCGGTCCTTAACCCATTAGGCCTTTCTTTGTCTTTAGGATTGCTCGGGGTTTCTCTCGCGTGGAGCTCTAGCCATTGTCACCATTCTTAGTGGACATCTCATCCTCAAGCTTCCCTGGCCACTCCATCTCTCTGGTGAGCTTCAGTGACCATCCTTATAGCTTAAGCACGTTTTGGTTGGCTCGAATTGGCACCGGGTTAGCACATGCATGTTTTGGCCGAAACTCATCGCCGCCTACTCGGTCTTGCTTGCCTTGACGCCACCGATTAAGGTACGCCTTGGTATGAGTAGATTCGCGCGACTATTGTGCACCCGTGTCTAGCCTTGGCTGGCACCGTCGGAGATCACCGCGCTGACGAGCCACCGTGCAAGCTCGCGGTCCAGCGAGCTCTGCGTTGTCGGATTTTCCGACCGCACTGTAGCGCGGCAATTAGGGTTAAAACGATGATTAGCATTTAATCGGCGATCTCTATCGGCAAAGCATTCACTAGTTGATGATTAGTTGCGGCTTGTTTCTATGACCTGCGGGTCCCGCACATTAAGTGCACAGTCCAACCCCGGTGAACCATTTCACTGTGCTGTGGACCGAAGGTCCACACTATTTGGTGAACCTTGTCTATGACAACTGGGGCCCGCATGTCAGGACGCTTAAATTAAAAAATTAAATGGAACATAGCACTAGGCATTGGACCCCACCTGTCATAGACTATGGCTAGGTAACACCTCGGTAGAAAAAGTAATATATGCTTTACAAAATCCGGAATACATTTATTTACACACTGAAAATTGTATTAACTTCAACAATACACAACTAATTCAATTTAACTCCAAAAACAGTGAAACCAATTTTGTTATTTTTAATTTTAAATGAGCTATATGTTAAAATAGGCTTAAACCTTGTCACTGTCCCAAAAAATATATTTATTGGAGATTGATCCAAACCCATTTATTTATACACTAGAAAATGTCTTTAACTTGAAAAACTCATTACTATTTCATCTTAACTCCAAAATGGATGAAACCAGTTTTGATAATTTTCATTTTAAATGAACTTTATTTTAAAATAAGTTTCAAACATGTCTCTAAAGCATAGAATGTAGTTTTGTAAAATGATCCATAACTCTATTATCTTTACAATAGAAAAAGGCTGGTAACTTTAAAAATGTATAACTAATTCATAAAAACTCCAAATGAGATAAACTCAGTTATTTTGATCTTATAATTTGATCCTCTATTTATCTATGTAATCCTTGTATCCATCACTACTCTATAAATTTTGACCAAATAATTAAATTCGGTGAACAGTAACCGATTCTATTTAATTTGGATTTTCCAGAAAACTGAGTTTCAAACCATCCTTTTACATAGTAAATCAAAATAGAATAATTTTTTCACCTAAATTCATCTAAAATCATGACCTACCAACTGTATAAATTTCATGTTTTTTTGAGCATTTTGAATTTTTGACTTATTTGGTGTTAATTGCAATATCGTTCTTTCGATAGATATCTCGACGATACGAACGTATATTCATGAGTGTAACCTGAGATTGAACAAGTGGTACAGCAAAGGTGCGAGCACCCTCCTCTTGAACATATTGCTCCTACTGATTTTAAAATATTTTGTATGAATTTTAATCTCTCAATTGCATGCTATTTTGAAAAGTATGTTCATGGGTAGAAGTAGTTAATTCCCTACTTGCTGCATTGGCCCTCCTTTGAATATTGATTACCCTTTTACCTTGAATGATTAAGGCTATATGTTATATGGGTTTGTTTGCTAATTTGTAGAACGATGCTTAGTCGTGTTAGTAGTTGTAGTCGATAACGGTTGATAGAGCTAGTCCATCGGCCGATGGATCGAATTGAATCTTAATGAAATTTGAGGATTATATGGATTTGATTATGTTGAATTTGAGGAAAATGTCCAGATATTCGTATCTGATTATTATGAACTTGTTGATGGGTTGTGGTGGTGTGTTGGACTTGGACGGGTGAAAGGGTGATGAAGGGGTGGTCCTGGATTCACGTAGATCCGTCTGGGTATTTGAGGACCGGTCTGTGGTGTGATGAACCAAGTCTTATGTACAACCACACGTCGGGATAATGGCGAAGGCTTGGCTTAATAATTTGTTGTGTGTTAGCTATCAAAACACAATCAGATTGGCAATTGTTGTTGTTTTGTTTTGATGACTCTCTTGTCAATCTGGTGGGGGCATGTTATATTTTTCTTTCTTGCCCTTAAGGGTCTCTAGTTGATAGGGACTTACTTACACAACGGGGTTCACCTGTGGTGCTAGGCGACTTAAGTTTGCTACGGGATTCTGATCCTCGAGTGGGTTGATAGTTAGGACATGACATTGTAACGGCCTCGTTATGCTACCTCAGTCACACTCCAAAGGAAGAGTGCATTGGCCGACATTACGAGGTATGCATATCGTGTGGGTAAAGCTGTACAACTCTGCAGAGTCAAATAAATCTATTCGAATAGTCGTGTCCCCAGTTATAGACATCACTTGTGGGAAAGCATGCACAGTGAGCTTATGGGAAATTTAAGTTTGGGTTATGGTTAAAAATATTATGTCATTATGTTAGATTGTTCAGATCTGAAATGATATCTTGAACGCGAGATTCGCGTGTTAATTTGTTATGGAATGATTTGTGTCACGAATGGACTGTTCGTATGTTGATTATATTTGGAGATTATACTATGGTTGATCATTACTTACTGTTATACAATGTTTTCTAAATGTTTTAGAAATGGCAATTTGAATCTATATTGTTTATCTAATTGCAAAACTTGCTTTATGCTGAAATTTTGACTAGTGTAGTAGTCTTCTTTTGATACTTACATGCATCCTTATTTTTCTTGAAAAGTCTCGCGAGTACAACTTTGTACTTAAAAATTGTCCATTTGTTCAGGTGAGAAGTCATTCAAATTGGGTAAAGTACTTCAGACGCTACGACTTTAACTCCAGTTGGTTGCTTGTGGGATTGTGGGCATGCCAACTTGGTTATTCCCTTTTTATTCTAAGTTTGTCTTCCGCTGCGATTTATTATTTGATAATTACTTTTGGCTGATTGGCCCCTTATGCAAACTTGTACATTATGTTTCTATTCAATGATGTGCATGTTAGTCACTGATCATTGGGAGCTAACATGAGACACCTATCCGGGTACTCGGGATTGTTTTTGTTTCATGTTAAGTATTGTGCTCTTTCAGCGTAATTACTTAGTTTGACACGGATCCGATCTCGGGGTCCCCACAATAAGTTACTGAATCATAGGCAATCAACAAAACAACATGTATTGTTATATTTTGCAATATATGCAGGAAAAAGCCCTCTAGAGTTATGTTTTGTTCACATAAAGATCCTACACGCCAGTTTGAATGTCTATGGTTTTGTATGTACTCATGTTGAATAGTTGAAGTGACCAATATTATGTCATGTGATAATTATGTATGTACTTATGTTGAATAGTTGAAGCGACGGTGATATGGTTCAACATATATTTCTTTTTATATGCACATACTATCCGCCTATTTTTATCTTTTTTCGACCCGATTTTGTCACGTATCCGGCCTGTGTCCATCTCTCGAATAACCCCAATTTGTATTCGTATCCAGTTCCGAATTCGTATTTGTATCCAATAGGATACGAGACAAGTAATAACCCGAATTCGTATTCGTATCTAGCTCCGAATCCAGGGGGAAAAGTATGGAATAGGATACGATACAGGTAATATCCGCCCGTATCTGACCCGTTTTCACCCCTAATAGCTACATCTCTAACATTTATCAGGTTTTCTAATTAAAGGAAAAAATTTACAAGATAAATAATAAACTTTTTGTCTAGTTTTGTGTAATGAACAGGTACCGCATCATGATGGAATCTGCGTGTTGATATTATTTGACACTTTTAACGAACGTATATAAGACGTCTGATCTTAAACTTTTCCTTTAGCCCTAGAGACGTCACCTATGGGTTTCTTAATGAAGGGGTTAAACAAGTGAGCAAAAAACTAGTCCTTAATGACGCAGCTTCCAATGTGACACATGAGCAATTATTAAACCATATAATTGGTCTCAGATTTGTTACTATCTGATGGTAGATGCCATTGTCCTCGTGGGAATCAAATTGGCCTCAGAATAATAAAAAAATCAGTGCAACTATTACCATTCTGCACTGAAATATATACTCTTATACAACTCTAAACAATTAAGTTGAATAAGGGTCAGGGAATGGGTAATGCGTGCTTTGTGCATAAGTTACTGAATCATAGGCAATCCACAAAACAAATTATATTTTGTAATATGTGCAGAAAAAAAAAGCACGAGTGACGTCCTTATTTTTTGAAGGGGATATCTTCTATAGGACATGGTATGTTAGTGGTCAACATTGATAAAGTTCAGATTCATATTAATTTTTATGTTTTTTTAATTCATTGTATCTATTTTATACACGAACCTCCACATTGCAATCTCATTAGGTAAACACTAAAAGAGCATCTGATCGTATGCTCTCTCTCTCTCGATGATTGGATTCAATATATTCCACATTAATTAGCACTTGAAAGTTAAAAGGAAGGAAGGAAGCATCTGGTGAATGCCAGCGTGGAATCTATGAAACTAAGACTCGAACCTGTGACCTGTGTGAGACAGACAGGAGATGATGGGCGCATGCAGTGCAGGAGGTATCTATTAACTAATCAACACATATACTAACTACGAGTGTAACATGTTAATTTTATGGAATCGGTGAATTAAAAAACCTTACGGGAGGTAGATAGTGAGGAAGCAATACTATTGAGTTGATCAACGTCGAAAAAAAGGAGCGACCGACAAGAGAGAAAAGGACGTTAAGCATGTGTAACATCATGCATTCATACAAATAGAAGCGTAGGCGTACAAACGCAGAGAAGCAAAAAGCTTGGAGTAGAGATGACATAGTCGTAGGGAATATGCTCAAGGTCACCGGAGAGAGCGTGATACGTGTTCCTAGCTAGGATCGACGATGATTGCATGTGTATGCGTATTGATGTCGCAATGGTTAGCATTAAGCAATAATTATGGAGAAATAGAAGATAACTATATGGTAAAGTATTGTATTGGAAAGGGTAGCAACTAAGAGGGATCGATCAAGATTTGGACTTACTGTTGGAGGTTAAAGTAAAAAAGTTATGACGGCGAGAATAGATAAAAGCCACACAGTTTGGTGGGGTAGCCGGCGTGTGACGGAAGATAAGTTCAAGGTACGTCACCCATTGTGCATCGGCGTACGTGTAAGCAAGATACTCTAATACGTTGTACTATATAAATTAATAAGATAATTTGCCGTACATATAATCAACGTATTACTTGAGATAAATAGAGATATATGTGCATGTATACAATTTGAAAAAAAAACTGATGTTTCTAAGAACCTCAACAACTTATTATGCTCAATAAGTTTCTTCCGCCAAAGTACATACTTCAATTACGTTCCTTAGATTGTAATTTTCTTCAAGGTTCTATTGTCATTTTTAATGTTAAGAATATCTTAAAAGTCTAAATAGCCTACAAGATATATAAATATATTTTCAATTATTTATACAAACTTTTCCAAATAGCGGGCCACCCTGTAGTTTATTTTTAATTAACAGTGCCAGTGGAAATAAGTAGGGAAGCGCCGGGACAGCGCATATGCATTCATCTATCCATCGTTCGTCCTCCTCCTCCTCTGCTCTTCTCGACACCGCCGTGGGCGCGTGTTGCGTTCAGCGCGGCGGATGGTTGAGGAGGGCATGGCGGGCCCGGGCCTGTGGGCCGTCGCAGTCGCCGTGCTCGCCGTCGTCGTCCTCGACGCCGTCGTCCGGAGGGCCCACGAGTGGGCCAGGGTGGCCTCGCTCGGCGCCGGCAGGAGGGCCAGGCTGCCGCCGGGGGACATGGGGTGGCCGGTCGTCGGCGGCATGTGGGCCTTCCTCCGGGCATTCAAGTCCGGCAAGCCGGACGCCTTCATCGGCTCCTTCATCCGACGGTGAGCGCCACGCGTCAACCGCCCCCCTCGCACGAATCAAATGGAGTTGCTTTTGGATCAAATGATGAAGATGCTCCCCTTGTGCATCATCATATCAGTGTTGCATGCATGCATGATCCATACATCTAGTACCTCTTCAGTCTTGAGCCTTGAGTGGGATGCTCTTTTAATCCCTGGCCTCAAAGCCAAAACCCATACTGTACATACGCTTGCTTATGTTTCTTCAGATTTCAAATCATTGTTGTTCTTTTCTTCCTCTGCCAATCTGCAGCGTGTCTCCTTCTGGCGCATCTGTTTCTGTTTTTAGTTCCTTCTGACCTGGTTACAACTTACAACCAGGTTGCATAGAAGTGTACATTAGTCAGTAGCTGATGCAGTGCATGCTAGTGTGGCACCCACTGTCAACAACATATTTCCACCACTTCCACTCTTTGCAACAGCAGATTCCATCTTTGGAATGGAAGCCTCTGCACACCCTGCTTGCTGATTTCTTCTTTCATACACTGTTAGAACAAATTTGGTGGGCATAGTAGACTAGGTTTTGTTTAACCTGATGTGGACCGTCTATATAAAGTGCAAAACAGTTATATATTCAGTGCCTTCCAAATTTGTATCTGTGGATTCTTCTCTGAGTGTTGGTCAGGCAGAAGTAATCTGAACATTCAAGTGATTTGGTAGCTTTCAGTTTATTCCACTGGCTAGTGTCTGTATCTTGATGTTAAAAATGCTTGTATTCTTCAGAGACAGATGCTTTCTTTTTTTGCAAGATGTACTGCCTTTTTTTTCTTCCAAGAAATGGATTACATACTGCTGCAAGAAACACATAAATGCTTCTGTCTCTTCCATTCACAAATCACAAGTGATGCATGACCACCTTCCTATTGCAAAGTGGTAACAAGCTAGGCATTAGTATATTTTGGTGTCTGTTAATTCAAGGCCGTGACTAGGTAGGATTTGTACAATTTACTGGGGTGTACGTGACACCACATGATTGGCACATGAGCTGTTGCAGAAGGCAAACAAAGATACTGTTGAAATGATGTACTTCTCTGACAAAAAAAAACCGGAACCATTCATCATTCTGCATGCTGAATTCCATGGAATGCATGCAGGTTCGGGCGCACCGGGCTGTACAAGGCTTTCATGTTCAGCAGCCCGACGATCCTGGTGACGACCCCGGAGGCGTGCAAGCAGGTGCTCATGGACAACGAGGGCTTCGCCAACGGGTGGCCCAAGGCGACCGTCACGCTCATCGGCAGCAAGTCCTTCGTCAGCATGCCGTACGAGGAGCACAAGCGTCTGAGGAAGCTGACGGCGGCGCCGGTCAACGGCTCCGAGGCGCTCAGCACCTACCTGGGCTTCATAGACCAGACCGTCGTGTCGACGCTGGGGCGGTGGTCGGAGATGGGCGAGATCGAGTTCCTCACCGAGCTGAAGCGGATGACCTTCAAGATCATCGTGCAGATCTTCATGAGCGGCCCCGACGACCGGACGATGGAGGCGCTGGAGAGGAGTTACACCAATCTCAACTGCGGGATAAGAGCCATGGCGATCAACATCCCTGGCTTTGCTTATCACAGGGCTCTCAAGGTTTCTCCAATCTTTTGGTCTGAATTTTTAGCTTTTGCAAATGGAATATGGTTATCCAGAGTTTTTGCAAATGCAAACATGACGGACATTTTCAGGCTCGCAAGAAGCTGGTGTCAGTATTGCAAGGTGTCCTGAACGAGAGGAGGGCGGCGACGGCGACGGCGAAAGGATTCACCAGGTCAAGCATGGACATGATGGACCGCCTGATCGAGGTCGAAGACGAGCACGGAAGGAGGCTGGATGACGAGGAGGTCATCGACATCCTCATCTTGTACCTGAACGCGGGACATGAGTCCTCCGGCCACATCACCATGTGGGCTACCGTGTTTCTGCAGGAGAACCCAGAGATCTTCGCAAAGGCAAAGGTATGTGTCGTGTGTATTCCGACCGATTACTACTTTCGATCAAACCCTTCAATGTTCTTCATCAACAGACAGTTTGTTGAGTTTAATCATGTAACTTGGTTAGCTTCACGTTAGTTTTTGGCTGTTCTGTTTTTCACGCCGCCTACGTCAAAACGTGTTTGATTCACGTTGAAGATTTGGCTTGAAGTTTCCGTTCGATAGTTTCCTTAACTCTGAATTAGTTTCCATAATCTCTGATCCGTGATTAGCACGATTGAGGATAGGATTGGTTGATTTCCATAATCTTTGTGATTTTATTTGTTGCTATCTTTAGCACAAAGCTTCCATGTACTTCTATGACAATAAAAGAAGAACACGCCTGGGAGGAGAGAAGTGAGTGTTCCAGGGGCGTCTTCGTGTTCGTGTGAGTTGTTTTGAGGTTGTGCCAACCAAGGTTTTTTTATCGGATGTTTTTCTTTACTGGACCCAGCCGATACAGCCGATAATCGTCGGCCGAAAATTTCAAAAAAATTTCGAATTTCTCGGATTTTAAATTCAAAAAAAAGTCAAATTCGAACAAAAATCATCAACTGAGCTAGTTAGCATGATAGCAAGAGTAAGATGGGCTTGTATTACTTCACTCATTCATCAACTGAACAAAATTCAAGAAATTTGATTTTTTTTGAGACAAAATTCATCTAAATTCCAAATTTCGGAACCGGTTTGAATATCAACCGGGGGGCCGATAGAAATGATAATCGCCGATAATCGGCCGATAGAATGAACCCTGGTGCCAACACAGTTCATCGATACATTTTCAGGCGGAGCAAGAGATGATCATGAGAAGCATTCCACCAACACAGAAGGGATTAAACCTAATGGATTTCAGGAAGATGGAGTACCTCTCACAGGTGTATATATCCTCGACCTTAACATACGCTAAATACTTCAAACAATACAACCAGTAATGATCTGTAATATTTGGCATGGTAACTCTGAAGGTTATTGACGAGACACTGCGGTTTGTCAGCATCTCATTCGTGTCGTTCCGTCAGGCGACCAAAGACGTCTTTGTGAACGGTGCGCTTTAGAATTAAACATCATATCCTCTTTTGTTACTTAGCGATCACATCCAGTGATTATTTATGCCTGAATCTTACACTCAAGTGCTCAACAGGCTATCTGATACCCAAGGGTTGGAAGGTTCAGCTGTGGTACAGAAGTGTGCACATGGATCCTGAAGTTTATCCTGATCCCAAGAGGTTCAACCCTTCAAGATGGGAGGTGGGAACGGCATTCTTCTGAACAGAATTTGTTGGAAAGAATGGCATTCTGAATTAATGGAACCAAGGATCTTAAAACAGCAGATAGCATCATCCTTGAGGTGTTTTTACCAAATTTCTTCACTACTTTCAGCGTTTATTTTTTTCAGGGTCCTCCGCCGAGATCCGGAACATTCCTTCCTTTTGGGCTGGGCCCCAGACTGTGCCCTGGAAATGATCTTGCAAAGCTGGAGATCTCTGTCTTCCTCCACCATTTCCTTCTTGGTTACAAGTAAGCTTTTACAGGATTGTGCTTGTAATGCAATTAATTCCAAAGAAACTGTGTATTATTACTGTCGGGTGAAGAAGAAACCGTTACTAGTTTGCTCAAAATGTTATATTATCCTATATCTGAATACTTAAAAGGAGTTGTGTGTTGTGCGCATGCATTGCAGGCTTGAAAGGACAAATCTCAAGTGCCGGATGAGATATCTGCCTCACCCTCGGCCTGTGGACAATTGCTTGGCGAAGATCACCAAAGTCTCCGATGTATACTAATTAAATTCAGGGTTCTAGCTAGCTAGATGGCACCGATCGAAAAGGGCCAAACCCCATTACTGTCTTGTGAGCAAACAAAATAAACCACTCGTAAATTATAGTATCACCTATTTCTAGGAACATAATGCTGGAATTAATCTTGTTGTATAGGGTTTGTGTCGAGTCTTGGGTTTTGTCACGTCATGTGATAGACGTGTTGCGTGAGCTTGCATGTGGTTGTGAGACTTGATCGTGTGTGTGTTATATAAGCCATGTAACCAGTTTGCTTAGAGAGATAAGAAAACCAGAAAAAGACGTCAAGAAGGTTACGGCGTCGCCAAACTCGTGTGCTGTGCTTGTGTGCGTTTATCTCCAAAGTGCTCTCGTTTGTGTGTGTCTGTACACCGAGTTCGCTTGAGTGTGTCTCTGTTTTCTAGGGAGAATGCCGACAATTCGTTGATCACAAAATATCGTTATAAAGAGTCTTTCGGATACAGTCCGGTACATCATTGCGAATAAAAGAGCTAACATAGTGCTCACAAGATTTAGCTAGAGTATGCACCGCTATATTCACCATACGAAGCATCTCAGTGAGCAATTTTTGATGACTGATTTTGGTTATCTTACATAATTCCTTGGGATTGAGGTCTCTTCCATGCCTAAGGACTACTACCTCTTCCAGCAGAAGTATGTTTAGGATCTTCTTGATCGATCTGGTCGTGACACTTTCGCCTTCTTGAGACTCCCATAGAGTTATTCCTCGACCGTACTCTCGATGGTGATCTTCTTGAGGATCCTACTCGGTATCGCCATCTTGTTGGGAGTTTGGTGTATCTTGTGAGCACTGGTCCTGATATTGCTTATGTTGTTCATATCTTAAGTCAGTTTATGGCTCGTCCTACCTATCTTCACTACAGTCACCTTCTTCGTGTTCTTCGCTATTTGCGTGGGACTATCTCTTGTCGTTTGTTTTTCCCTAGCTCTACCTCACTACAGCTTCAGGCGTACTCTGATGCGACCTGAGCTAGTGATCCTTCTGATCGTCGTTCTCTTTCTGCTTACTGTGTTTTTCTTAGCTCCTCCCTGATTGCCTGGAAGACTAAGAAGAAGACTGCAGTTTCCCGTTTGAATGCAGAGGCTGAGTTGAGAGCTATGGCAGCAGTGACAGCAGATGTTACTTGGTTGAGGTGACTACTTGCAGATTTTGGAGTGCCTGTGATGGGACCTACGACTCTTTTATCTGACAGTACATGTGCTATCAGTATTGCCCGGGACCCAGTGAAGCATGAGCTCACCAAGCACATTGATGTGGATGCTTCATACACTCGCTCACAGGTGCAGGAGAGAGTACTTGCTTTATAGTTTGTGCTATCAGAGTTACAGGTTGCTGACTTCTTCACAAAGCCACAAACTAGGGCACAACATTTGTATTTTCTCTCTAAACTCAGTGTGTGATCCACCATGAGTTTGAGGGGATTAGAATATTACTCTTTTGTATTTACTTATCTGTATATGGAAACCCCCTTTGTACATCTCTATATATATTGCCTATTGAGCCCTCTTGAATATACACATAACATTTATAACAATATTATCTCCAAAGTGGAGTTCGAGTCTTGAGTTTCAAGTGGTTGTGAGACCGTGTGTGTGTTATATAAGCCATGTAACCAGTTTGCTTAGAGATCGAGATAAGAAAACAAGAAAAGACGTCAAGAAGGTTACGGCGTCGCCAAGCTCGTGTGTTGTGCTTGTGTGCGTTTATGTCCAAAGTGCTCTCGTTTGTGTGTGTCTACACTCGTACACATACATATTTGGAAGGGCAAGAATATAGGCCCAGCTGTAGCAAATGAGCATGCAAGATGGTACAGTAATTAACCTCTTTTGTGTGAGGCAGACAGACATATGGGTGGTACATGCATGCAGTAACTTGGTAATTAAGTATGGATGCATATCTAGTGTATATAGTGCATTTGGTGTACATATGCATAAACTTTTTGTTTGGGTATCAAACAAGCATAAAAAATTCTGAAAAAAATTCTAGATGTAGTTGATGGTGTTTTGTTCCACCCTTTAAAATTTCAAGTTCAAACTCAATGTACGTTAGAAGAAATAAAAAAGAGAAATTCACTGTGAATAGTATGGAAAGAGGAAAGAGGAAAGAGAAAACAGGAAATGTTACTATTCACAGTGAATTTCTCTTTTTTGTTTCTTCTAACATACATTGAGTTTGAACTTGAAATTTTAAAGGGTGGAACAAAACACCATCAACTACATCTAGAAATTTTTTCAGAATTTTTTATGCTTGTTTGATACCCAAATAAAAAATTTGTGTATATGTACACCTAATACAATATGTGCACTAGATATGCACCCAGAACATAGTATATTCATTGACTGTGTAATAGTCTTCCTGAACTGGTCGATACAACATATATGCATTGCTGTTTGTCAGTTTACAACGCACGAGGACATGCATGTAGCTAACCGATGGGATGGGCCGATCGACTACTAGCTAGTACTAACCACCGTCCATCAACTTGGTAAATACATATATAGGAGTAACACGTACTGACTGCAGCGCAGCAGCTGATGGATTTTTCAAACATGCATGAACAAGTAGGCAGTACCGAAACAAGCAATCAAACAATTAATAGAATGGACATTGGACAACTCTATATATCAATCAACCATATACGTATACCATCGATCGATGAATGGATCTTGGTCAGATCAGACGATGGATGGATGTGACCGATGATCTCAGTCATGATCAGATCAGTCCCTTAATTTGCATTTGAGAACTATGGGCCATTGATGTCTATAACGAGGTGGTTCATGAAGCTTGGTCTAAACCTGTGCAAGCGGTGGATCTGATAAAGGCTCTGTTATCCAAAATGCAAAATACTGTAAGAGCCCTTAGGACTTGGAGTAGAACACAAATTGGGAATTACAGAACTCAGATGCGGATAGCCCTTGAGGTGATCCTACAACTTGACAGAGCGCAAGAGCAACGCCTACTCTCTTAGGAAGAACATGAATTGCGTGCAGCACTTAAACTCAAAATCCTGGGGGCTAGCGGCTATACAGCGGATGAAATGGAAACAACGTTCTAGCCTGCTTTGGTTACGGCTGGGAGATACAAACACAAAATATTTTTGTTTAAAGGCAAGCTCCAGAAGAAGGAAGAAACTAATCCATACCTTAAGACATCAGGGAAGCACGTTTTTGCAACATTCCGAGAAGGAGGAGGCCTTGGCCAAGCACTACCTAGAAATTTTGGGCACTGCCAAGTCGGCAACCCATACTTTCCAATGGGACGCTCTTGGACTGAAGGAGTTACCAATCAACGCCTCTTCTGATTTAGAGAGACCTTTCACAGAGCATGAGATCAAGGCGGCAATTAATGAA